>CM076254.1:2604678-3804678 GCA_038380765.1 Odontothrips loti
TAACTTAATAAACTGATGTCTGTTTCAATGTCTTATGTCACACTACACATTCCTAGGAGCTCCATGTCTCAAAGTGGTATCATCTTTCACACGTTTACACACAGCTCTGACTGTTGCCGTGCGCAAGATCTGTAGGTTGGTTAGGTTAGGTAAGGTTAGGTAGGAGACTGTTGTAGGAGGGTACAGGATGCAGTATTGACGGTCCCCGTGAGGTGAGGTTAGTTTAGGTAAGGTTAGGTAAGGTTAGGTAAGGTTAGGTTAGGTTAGGTGGTATCTTCTTTCATGTTTACACACAGCCCTGACAGTTGCCTTTCGCGATGTAAAGGCACCGTATGGTAGTATTGTAATCCCCAAATAACTTAATAAACTGATGACTGTTATAATGCTGCCTTATGTCACACTAAACATTCCAAGGAGCTCCATGTCTCAAAGTGGTGTCATCTTCCACACGTTTACACACAGCTCTGACTGTTGCCGTGCGCAAGATCTGTAGGTTAGATAAGTTAGGTTCGGTTAGGTTAGGTTGGGTAGGAGACTGTTGTAGGAGGGTACAGGATGCAGTATTGACGGTCCCCGTGAGGTGAGGTTAGGTTAGGTAAGGTTAGGTTAGGTTAGGTTTTGGTAAGGTAAGGTTAGGTGGTATCTTCTTTCACATGTTTACACACAGCTCTGACAGTTGCCGTGCGAAAGATCTGTAAAAAAGCGGAGTTGGAAAATGCTGCACACAGCGAAGTGAATCTACTTATCAAACGAGGCTAGACGCATACAAGGTCTGTAGTATTGACATCAATAGGTTCCGTGTTGATGCGGCTTGATTCTATCAAGCCAGGGCGACTTTTGCCATCAATCTTGATTTTTTGACACAGCTGACACTGAGGTGTAACGCCTTACATTATCCTTAACAGTAAATGGCCTTAAAAAAGTGCCCCTGTGTCGACTATTGGGATCACAATGACATTTATGCAACGTCTCGCGTGTATTTGCGTCTGGAAACTGCACTCAACGCAAAATCCGAAAAAAACTGAAAAATTTGACACTTTTTAACGATATTTTCTTTCCGTTTGGTGTTTTCTCCTGATAGGGGTAGGAAGGCGCGGAAACAGATTTCCAACCTTTTAAAAAATCGCATGGAGACACGTTATATTGTTCACATTGAAAATAGTGTTTAAACAATTATGAACCAAGCGACAAAAGGTGGTTTGAAACGGCTGTTGAGACAACATGTCCGTTTGCACTTGCCGTACGCGGAAGATCAGGTCGAGAGAGGTTTCGGACGAAAATGAGATTCGGAGACGCATCTAAAATACAAACAAACCCTGTTAGTCTACGTCTAAAACCATCAACAAAGCATGCACAATTGAAATCACCTGGAAGAGAAAAGAGAAATTTTGATTACGGTTAGACATCCTAGTGTGCTGAAAACACTTGAAAACAATGAGTTGTGTCGTGTCTCCTTCCAATGCCATGGTTTTTCTTAATCATCTTTTAATGGTCTTTGCTGGTCTTTGGCAGAGAAAGGAAGTGTTTTGGGTAGGTGCAAAAAAGGATAAAAACAGCAATAACAAAGATCAGTACATTAAAACACCAAGGTTTGAACCAACACCATTATTAGATAACCCAACACGCACGCGCTGTATTGCGGCCTAACATGAATTTGGGCCTAGAGAGGACCGCTCACTACAAGTCATGAAACCGGTCTTTGACAGGACCTAACCTAACCTAAAACTAACAAAATCGGTGGTCAAAAAAAATGCCCCCGACATTAATAATGCAAAAGGACCGGGCGAAGGATCGGCTCCGATCTAACCTAACCTACCCTAGACTAACACGCATAATAAAAATAATACATGAAGGGGTGACTCACCTTGTCGTTTTCCAGCTTAGGAAGACGCACCCGCGCTATCGTCGCACAAGCACACGCGACAACAATCCTGATTTCATATAATCACGAACACTCGCGACACGTCGAAACGACACGAAAACAGGATGGCGTCTCGCGCGGGAATCGCCCAGTATATATACTTTCGTGGTGTTCCGCATGCGCGCGCACGTGGAACACCACGAAAGTATATATACTGGGCGATTCCCGCGCGAGAACATCAGTCCTCAGGCAGCCGTGCTCCTCGTAGCACGTCTGTCCTGTTGTATCCGCCGCCGGTCGCCGTCATCGTCGCAGCCTCGCCGCGGGAGGAAAAGTGAAGGGAAAGCCTAAGTCCGCTTAGTCTGACCGCACTTCTCCCCTTCTTCGCTTCAGCTGCGCTGTCGCCACCGCATCGGCCCTTTGGGCTCTCCAACAAAGAACAACCTCGCAGCTCTGCTGCGTATGCCCGCTACTCTTGGCCTTCTTGTCTCGTCTCTTTCTTTTCCCCCGTCTTTCTGGATCGCCCCCGCTTATCTTTGCTGATAGATTGTGGTTTTTGCCACGCTGTCTGTCCTCCCGCACTGCACCTTGTGGGGGAATCAACAGTCTGTCGAAAAATCATCTATCAGTTATCGAAAGCACCTCTTACGCGGCAGTTACGGCGAAAGCCAAGCGCTGTTTGCTTTGAGAGTGTGAGTAGTGGCGGGGTAGTGAAGATTCATAAACCCATGAGGCAGTAAAAGGCTGCTTAACAGACCCACAGAACACACAGTCTCAACACAAATTACAACACACGGCATTGCACATCGCCGTCACGCTACACCCTAAAGAGAGTATCTGTAATCAGAGCTCCACACCGCATCACACAGACAAACGAGGCATTGACTAAACGGAGAGGAAGGCAAGGGCCTCCGCAATAAGCTGGTCTGGGGACTCCTAGCAGCTGATGCGAGCGTCGCTATGCTCAACCCTAAAACCTGCGCATGCAAGCAGGGTACAAAACTAGGCAGGATCCTAGTTGAGGCCGTCCGGCCCCCTCTCCTACCCACACCACCCACACCACCCAAAACAACAACCAAAACACACTCCTGGTGCGTAGTCCTCGTCCGAGTGCCGCACGAGGTTACAGACCAACAAATCAACTCTGCACTCACTACCAATGCGTACCGCGTTTGTGCGCCGGATTGTTGCCCGAAAGGACAATAAGCCGTCCACATGCGTTCGTGTGGGACTGCAAACTGCCGAGGAGATGACGACCATACTAAGGGATGGACTTCAAGTCCAGGAGCTTGGCATGCATCTGCGAGCCGAGCCCCCCAAGGTTGACGCGGCGCCGCCCCGGCAGTGCACACACTGCTCCCAATTCTCACACTACACCTCACAATGCAAAAACAAAAACACGAAATACTGCACCAACTGCGGGCAAGCAGGACACAACACGCTCTCGCCCTGCCCAAACCCACCAAAATGACCGTCGTGTAAGTCGACGAGGCACGGGTTTTTCTCAAAACAATGCCTCAAGCGGGCTGAGCAGGCGAGAGTAAACGCTCTGCCACTCAAACCTACACTCCCCACAGAACAGGAAATCTGCTCACTACCACAAAATCCAATTTTCAACAACCAACACTATGAGCAGGTCAACAGGTTCATACAAGAGAACCAAGACATGCTCACACCACCAGCACAGTTCCAGGTCCCCGTAGACCTACAACAACCATACACAGTAGAGCACCTCAAGTCCATACTCAAAAACCAAAAAAACACAGCACGGGGTCCGGATGGTCTTCCCTGGCCTGCCTTAAGACAAGCTCCAGACGAGTTCTATGAACGGCTGATAAAACTTTTTGACGCTGTAGAATTCTCTGGCCACTATCCCGCTTCTTGGAAGCAAGGCAGAATAGTCTATATACCCAAGCCAGGAAAAGACTCATCCATACCCACAAACCTACGCCCCATCACGCTGCTCAACACCCTTGGAAAACTGTTTGAAAAAGCATGGCATCCTCGGTTTAGAGCAGAAACCCACAACATAAACCCAATACCAATCACACAGTTCGGCTTCCGAGCGGGGCTCTCTTGCGAGACAGCACTCCACCTCATTACCCAGCGCCTTACTGATGGGTTTAACAGCAAGAAGGTTGCAGTGGCAGCCTTTCTTGACATAGAAAAGGCCTATGATCGCCTTTGGCATGAGGGGCTTGTCTACAAGATGCACACGCTCGGTTTCCGGCCCACCACTACACGCCTCATTCACAACTACCTTTCACAACGCACCAGCCAAGCCACCTACCTTAACTGCATCAGCCGCGCATTCCCACTCAGAGCTGGCACACCCCAGGGTGCCCCCAGCTCTTGTGACCTCTTCAACTTATTCATTTCAGACACACCACCTCCCACAAACAACAGAACAACTTTCGTCCAGCAATTCGCGGACGACACAACACTATACTCCATACACAACAGCGTTCCGGCCGCTGAAGCACAACTCCAATCCTACATCACACACAGACTGGAACCCTGGCTCCGCACCTGGAGAATAGGGGTTAATCCAGACAAATCTGTGCTCATAAAATTCCACCATTTCTCATCCAAAAAACACCAAATGAGCGATCCCAGGATCACTCTACACCAAACGCCCATTCCCTTACAAAAAAGCACCAAATACCTTGGGATGCGGCTCACAAACACACTCAACTGGAGTGTCCATAGCTCCGAAGTCCGGCACAAGGCATACCTCAGAATGAATCTGTTGAAAATGCTTCGGGCCCGGGGCAAAGGCACATGCCAGCAAACTCTACTCCACACCTACAAAACTTACATCAGGCCGGCACTGGAATACGCTTCGGCCATCCCAGTCACCGCGCCTACCCACACATACATACCAAAGATCTGCTCTGCAGAGCGCAACATAGTCCGCCACTCACTCGGCATGAATCCCATGTACCCAACTGCATGGCTTTATGACGATCTGGGGCTAGACCACATCACCACACGCATACTCACACACAGAGCCAAGTACATGGCACGTTATGGTAGTTTTGAATCCTCACATAACTTAATAAACTGATGACTGTTAGAATGCTGCCTTATGTCACACTACACATTCCTAGGAGCTCCATGTCTCAAGGTGGTATCATCTTTCACATGTTTACACGCAGCTCTAAATGTTGCCGTGCGCAAGATCTGTAGGTTAGAGAGATTTGGTTAGGTTAGGTAAGGTTAGGTAGAAGACTGTTGTGGAAGGGTATAGGATACAGAATTGACGGTTCCCCTGAGTTTAGGTTAAGTTAGGTTAGGTAAGGTAGGTTAGGTTAGCTTAGGTTAGGTTCGGTAAGGTTAGATGGTATCTTCTTTCACATGTTTACACACAGCTCTGACAGTTGCCGTGCGCAAGATCGGTAAAAAAACGTAGTTGGAAAATGCTGCACACAGCTAAGTGAATCTACTTATCAAACGAGGCTAGGGGCATACAAGGTCTGTAGTATTGACATCAATAGGTTCCGTGTTGATGCGGCTGGATTCTATCAAACCAGGACGCCTCTTCCTATCAATCTCGACTTTTTGACACAGCTGACACTAAGCTGTAACGCCTAACATTATCCTTAACCTTAGACAGTAAATGGCCTTAAAAAAGTGCCCCTGTGGCCACTATTGGGATCAACATGACATTTATGCAACGTCTCGCTTGTATTTGCGTTATGAAGCAACTGCACCCGACGCAAAACCTGAAAATAACTGAAAAATTTGACACTTTTTAAGGATATTTTCTTGCCATTGGGTGGTTTCTCCTGATACGGGTAGGAAGGCGCGAAAACTGATTTTGTATGATTCCAACCTTTAAGAAAAAGATGTCAGACTGGGAAGTCGGTATCTCAACGACTTCAACCCTTTAAACGCTGCGGCGTGTTCCCTTGCAAGCCATTGCTAAGAAGTGAGACTCAAACAAAGGACCTTTCAGTTCGAAAACGCCTGAAAACGATGGCGCGTCGCTTTTTTCCAATGATTCTAGCGCCTTCGCTCAGCATCAAACCATTTTGGGTACAAAAATAAAAACGATTTTAAAATTCACTGTTTTCAAAGATGGCTTGCACGGGTACACGCTGTAGCGTTTTAAGGAACGTAACGCTATAGTAGGTTCGCCTAATGTTGGAGGCAGGTCTGTACCAAATTTCAACGTTCTAACTTGAAAAACGTAGAAATGGTCGCGCTGACCATAAGTGGGCACTAATTCTGACGCCCAGTGTATAATCCCCAGTTTCATTTCAGAAATGAACCTCAGGTGTTACTGATGGTGCCAGTGGTCAAAACAAGGCATATCAGGCTTGTCAGACGACCGCAGTCGCTTCGCTCGCGCTAAAGGTATTCCCTTCTCGATAAGGCGTCTATGTGGCCTCCGTCAACCTTCCTAACTATTCATTTGACTTGCACTGAATTAATAAATCAGTAAACAGTGTACAGTGTTTAGGGGCAATTTGAGTGCAGTATGTGAAAAATTACACATGTTTAGTGGCTAGGGTCAAAATGACCCATTCAGACACAGAAAGTGAAAGGCTTTGTGACTACTACAAAACTTGAGCTAGGAGGCTGAAATTTAACTTAATAAACTGATGACTGTTTCAATGTCTTATGTCACACTAGACATTCCTAGGAGCTCCAGGTCTCAGGGTGGTATCATCTTTCACACGTTTACACACAGCTCTGACTGTTGCCGTGCGCAAGATCTGTAGGTTGGTTAGGTTAGGTTAGGTTAGGTAGAAGACTGTTGTAGGAGGGTACAGGATGCAGTATTGACGGTCCCCGTGAGGTGAGGTTAGTTTAGGTAAGGTTAGGTTAGGTAGGTTAGGTTAGGTTAGGTTAGGTAAGGTAAGGTTAGGTGGTATCTTCTTTCACATGTTTACACACAGCTCTGACAGTTTCCGTGCGAAAGATCTGTAGAAAAGCAGAGTTGAAAAATGCTTCACACAGCTAAGTGAATCTACTTATCAAACGAGGCTAGGGCGGCTTGACAGCTCTGACAGTTGCCGTGCGCGATTGAAAGGCACGTTATGGTAGTTTTGTAATCCCCACATAACTTAATAAACTAATGACTGTTAGAATGCAGCCTTATGTTTGATTTTGTATGATTCCAACCTTGAAGAAAAAGATGTTGGACTGGGAAGTCAGTATCTCAACGACTTCAACCCTTTAAACGCTGCGGCGTGTTCCCTTGCAAGCCATTGCTAAGAAGTGAGACTCAAACAAAGGACCTTTCAGTTCGAAAACGCCTGAAAATGATGGCGCGTCGCTGTTTTTCAATGTTGGAGGCAAGTCTGTACCAAATTTTAACGTTCTACAAACGTGTATAGTGGCTAGGGTCAAAATGACCCCTTCAGACACAGAAAGTGAAAGGCTTTGTAACTACTACAAAACTTGAGCGAGGAGGCTAAAATTTAACTTAATAAACTGATGACTGTTATAATGCTGCCTAATGTCACACTAGACATTCCTAGGAGCTCCATGTCTCAAGGTGGTATCATCTTTCACATGTTTATTTACAGCTCTGACTGTTGCCGTGCGCAAGATCTGTAGGTTAGATAGGTTAGGTTAGGTTAGGTTAGGTAGGAGACTGTTGTGGGAGGGTATAGGATGCAGTATTGACGGTCCCCGTGAGGTTCCGTTAGGTAAGGTTAGGTTAGGTTGGGGTAGGTAAGGTAAGGTTAGGTAAGGATAGGTAAGGTTAGGTTAGGTTAGGTGGTATCTTCTTTCACATGTTTACACACAGCCCTGACAGTTGCCTTGCGCGATGGAAAGGCACCGTATAGTAGTATTGTAATCCCCACATAACTTAATAAACTGATGACTGTTATAATGCTGCCTTATGTCACACTACACATTCCTAGGAGCTCCATGTCTTAAAGTGGTGTCATCTTTCACACGTTTACACACAGCTCTGACTGTTGCCGTGCGCAAGATCTGTAGGTTAGATAAGTTAGGTTTGGTTAGGTTAGGTTAGGTAGGAGACTGTTGTAGGAGGGTACAGGATGCAGTATTGACAGTCCCCGTGAGGTGAGGTTAGGTAAGGTAAGGTTAGGTTAGGTTAGGTTAGGTTTGGTAAGGTAAGGTTAGGTGGTATCTTCTTTCACACGTTTACACACAGATCTGACAGTTGCCGTGCGAAAGATCTGTAAAAAAGCGGAGTTGGAAAATGCTGCACAGAGCAAAGGTAATGTACTTATCAAACGAGGCTAGGGGCATACGAGGTCTGTAGAATTGACATCAATAGGTTCACTGTTGATGCGGCTTGATTCTATCAAGCCAGGGCGACTTTTGCCATCAATCTTAATTTTTTGACACAGCTGACACGGAGCTGTAACGCCTAACATTATTCTTATGCTCCGCATCAAACCATTTGTTGGAAAAAAAAAAAAAAAAAAAAAAACGATTTTAAAATTTACTGTTTTCTATAATGGCTTGCACGGGTACACGCCGTAGCGTTTTAAGGAACGTAACGCCTAATGTTGGAGGCAGGTCTGTACCAAATTTCAACGTTCTAACTTGAAAAACGTAGAAATGGTCGCGCTGACCATAAGTGGGCACTAATTTTGACGCCCAGTGTATAATCCCCAGTTTCATTTCAGAAATGAACCTCAGGTGTTACTGCTGGTGCCAGTGGTCAAAACAGGGCATATCAGGGTTGTCAGACGACCGCAGTCGCTTCGCTCGCGCTAAAGGTATTCCCTTCTCGATAAGGCGTCTATGTGGCCTCCGTCAACCTTCCCAACTATTCATTTGACTTGCACTGAATTAATAAATCAGTAAACAGTGTACAGTGTTTAGAGGCAATTAGAGTGCAGTATGTGAAAAATTACAACGTGTTTAGTGGCTAGGGTCAAAAAGACCCATTCAGACACAGAAAGTGAAAGGCTTTGTGACTACTACAAAACTTGAGCTAGGAGGCTGAAATTTAACTTAATAAACTGATGACTGTTATAATGCTGCCTAATGTCACACTACACATTCCTAGGAGCTCCATGTCTCAGGGTGGTATCATCTTTCACATGTTTATTTACAGCTCTGACTGTTGCCGTGCGCAAGATCTTTAGGTTAGATAGATTAGGTTAGGTTAGGTTAGGTAGGAGACTGTTGTGGGAGGGTATAGGATGCAGTATTGACGGTCCCCGTGAGGTTCCGTTAGGTAAGGTTAGGTTAGGTTGGGGTAGGTTAGGTAAGGTTAGGTAAGGATAGGTAAGGTTAGGTTAGGTTAGGTTGGGTGGTATTCATTTCACATGTTTACACACAGCCCTGACAGTTGCCTTGCGCGATGGAAAGGCACCGTATGGTAGTATTGTAATCCCCACATAACTTAATAAACTGATGATTGTTATAATGCTGCCTTATGTCACACTACACATTCTTAGGAGCTCCATGTCTCAAAGTGGTATCACCTTTCACACGTTTACACACAGCTCTGACTGTTGCCGTGCGCAAGATCTGTAGGTTAGATAGGTTAGGTTAGGTTAGGTTAGGCTAGGTAGAAGACTGTTGTAGGAGGGTACAGGATGCAGTATTGACGGTCCCCGTGAGGTGAGGTTAGGTTAGGTAAGGTTAGGTTAGGTTAGGTTAGGTTAGGCAACGTAAGGTTAGGTGGTATCTTCTTTCACATGTTTACACACAGCTCTGACAGTTGCCGTGCGAAAGATCTGTAAAAAAGCGGAGTTGGAAAATGCTGCACACAGCTAAGGGAATCTACTTATCAAACGAGGCTAGGGGCATACGAGGTTTGTAGTATTGACATCAATAGGTACCCTGTTGATGCGGCTTGATTCTATCAAGCCAAGGCGACTTTTGCCATCAATCTTGATTTTTTGACACAGCTGACACGGAGCTGTAACGCCTAACATTATTCTTATGCTCCGCATCAAACCATTTTTTGTAAAAAAAAAAAAAAAAAAAAACGATTTTAAAATTTACTGTTTTCTAAAATGGCTTGCACGGGTACACGCCGTAGCGTTTTAAGGAACGTAATGCTATACAAGGTTCGCCTAATGTTGGAGGCAGGTCTGTACCAAATTTCAACGTTCTAACAACGTGTTTAGTGGCTATGGTCAAAATGACCTCTTCAGACACAGAAAGTGAAAGGCTTTGTAACTACTACAAAACTTGAGCGAGGAGGCTAAAATTTTACTTAATAAACTGATGACTGTTATAATGCTGCCTAATGTCACACTAGACATTCCTAGGAGCTCCATGTCTCAAAGTGGTATCATCTTTCACATGTTTATTTACAACTCTGACTGTTGCTGTGCGCAAGATCTGTAGGTTAGATAGGTTAGGTTAGGTTAGGTAGGAGACTGTTGTGGGAGGGTATAGGATGCAGTATTGACGGTCCCCGTGAGGTTCCGTTAGGTAAGGTTAGGTTAGGTTGGGGTAGGTTAGGTAAGGTTAGGTAAGGTTAGGTAAGGTTAGGTAAGGTTAGGTTAGGTTAGGTGGTATCTTCTTTCACATGTTTACACACAGCCCTGACAGTTGCCTTGCGCGATGGAAAGGCACCGTATGGTAGTATTGTAATCCCCACATAACTTAATAAACTGATGACTGTTTCAATGTCTTATGTCACACTACACATTCCTAGGAGCTCCATGTCTCAAAGTGGTATCATCTTTCACACGTTTACACACAGCTCTGACTGTTGCCGTGCGCAAGATCTGTAGGTTGGTTAGGTTAGGTTAGGTTAGGTAGGAGACTGTTGTAGGAGGGTACAGGATGCAGTATTGACGGTCCCCGTGAGGTGAGGTTAGTTTAGGTAAGGTTAGGTAAGGTTAGGTAAGGTTAGGTTAGGTTAGGTGGTATCTTCTTTCACATGTTTACACACAGCCCTGACAGTTGCCTTGCGCGATGGAAAGGCACCGTATGGTAGTATTGTAATCCCCACATAACTTAATAAACTGATGACTGTTATAATGCTGCCTTATGTCACACTACACATTCCTAGGAGCTCCATGTCTCAAAGTGGTGTCATCTTTCACACGTTTACACACAGCTCTGACTGTTGCCGTGCGCAAGATCTGTAGGTTAGATAAGTTAGGTTCGGTTAGGTTAGGTTAGGTAGGAGACTGTTGTAGGAGGGTACAGGATGCAGTATTGACGGTCCCCGTGAGGTGAGGTTAGGTTAGGTAAGGTTAGGTTAGGTTAGGTTTTGGTAAGGTAAGGTTAGGTGGTATCTTCTTTCACATGTTTACACACAGCTCTGACAGTTGCCGTGCGAAAGATCTGTAAAAAAGCGGAGTTGGAAAATGCTTCACACAGCGAAGTGAATCTACTTACAAGGTAGGCGTACGCCAGACCGCGTCGTGGCGTAACAGGCTTCGCTCACCGCGAACCACTGTTCCGCCCCTCCACGCCTGGCGTACACCTACCTTGGCCTGCCGGCGGCTGTCACCGGGCGAGTAGGACCCTGCGGGGCTAATCAGTCAGTACGGCGCCCTGCGGGCGCCGGTCTTGAGGCGCGAGGGACGCTACGCTTCTAACCTAACCCCTGGACGTACCTACTCCCACAGTATTGTGAACTTCTCTACCGTACTTAATCGTGCTTAACTCTAACTTAACTTACCCTAGCCTACTCCAACCTTACCTACCCTTCCCTACTCTAAACTAACCTACACTGCTCTGATCTAGCCTACTCCAACTTCCCCTACTCATTGTGGACTTCCTAACCTACCCTTTCCTACTCTAACCTAGCCTACCCTACTCTAAACTAACCTACCCTACTCTGACCTAGCCAACTCCAACTTCAGCAACTCATTGTGGACTTCTCTACCGTACTCAATGCTGCTCAAACCTAACCTACCCTAGCCTAACCGGTTCCGGTCCAAGGAGGCCCGGCTTTGACAACTGGCACCATCAGCAGCACCTGGGGTCTTCTTCAGTATTGTGATTGAGATCCTGAGCGAGGGGGAAACCACTCCGGATTTTGGTGTACAATGAATATATTAATTATTTGAATATCGTGAATATTTGTGAATACTGCGAATACGTTGAATACGACTGAATACCTTAGAATATTTGTGAATATGCGTGAATAAAGCTGAATATCAGTGAATATAGCTGAATATCAATGAATAGAGATGAATATCAATGAATAGAGATGAATATCAATAAAAAGAGCTGAATATCAGTGAATACAACTCAATATCAGTGAATATAACTCAACATCAGTTCGTGAACATGGATGAATATTCGGGAATATGAATGAATATCCGGGAATATGGGTGAATATTCGGGAATATGGATGAATATTCGAAAATATGGGTGAATATTCGGCAATACGAGTGAATATTCGGGAATATGGGTAAATATTCGGGAATATGGGTGAATAATCGGAAATATGGTCGAATATTCGGGAATAATCGGGAATATGGGTGAATAATCGAGAATATGGGTGAATATTCGGGAATAACTATAAGGGTAAAATATTGAAATAGCATTGAATATATTTGAATATTGGTGAATATCGATAAATGTTGTTGAATATGCGAGGAATAACTGAATATTAGCGAATATAGGTGAATATTGAGACTAATGGTGAATATAAATGAATATTGTGTGAAGGGATGAATATTGTGAATATTGGTGAATATGAATATGAATACCGCCGGCTTGTACAATGAATATTCGAAGTGGTTAACCCCTCGATCCTGAGTGTATTTAAAGCGTTATCGGTTCCCATCTTTAAGTTCAAAATACTGTTTTTTTTAGCAGTTTTTCCTTTTGTTTCTGCTCCTGCTCAAGAATGCCCTGATTTGGCCCCCAGCACCTGCAGCAGTACCTAAAGGTCAAATTTGGCATTTTGAATGAGGTCTTAGGGTGATTTAAGAGGGGGTCGGTCGCCATATTAAAGTTTGATATTCTGCACGATTTAGAATTTGGCACCCCGTTCCAGTTCCTGCCCAAGAAGGCCCTGTTTTGACCCCTAGCACCTGCAGCATCACCTGGGGTTGATTTCGGCATGTTGAATGGAGTCCTGGGGGTGATTTAGAGGAGGTCATTCGCCATGTTTAAGTTTGATATTCTGCACGATTAAGAATTTGTCCCCCGTTCCAGTTCCTGCCCAAGAAAGTCCTGTTTTGACCCCTAGCACCTGCAGCATCACCTGGGGTTAATTTCGGCATGTTGAATGGAGTCTTGGGGTGACTTTAGATGGATGCGGTGGCCATGTTGAAGTTTAAAATTCTGCACGATTTAAAAGTTTGCCTACATCTTCCAGTTTGTGCTCAAGAAGGCCCTGTTTTGCCAACCGCCACCTGCAGCAGCACCTGGGGTGTAACGCCTTACATTATCCTTAACAGTAAATGGCCTTAAAAAAGTGCCCCTGTGTCGACTATTGGGATCACAATGACATTTATGCAACGTCTCGCGTGTATTTGCGTCTGGAAACTGCACTCAACGCAAAATCCGAAAAAAAATGAAAAATTTGACACTTTTTAACGATATTTTCTTTCCGTTTGGTGTTTTCTCCTGATAGGGGTAGGAAGGCGCGGAAACAGATTTCCAACCTTTTAAAAAATCGCATGGAGACACGTTATATTGTTCACATTGAAAATAGTGTTTAAACAATTATGAACCAAGCGACAAAAGGTGGTTTGAAACGGCTGTTGAGACAACATGTCCGTTTGCACTTGCCGTACGCGGAAGATCAGGTCGAGAGAGGTTTCGGACGAAAATGAGATTCGGAGACGCATCTAAAATACAAACAAACCCTGTTAGTCTACGTCTAAAACCATCAACAAAGCATGCACAATTGAAATCACCTGGAAGAGAAAAGAGAAATTTTGATTACGGTTAGACATCCTAGTGTGCTGAAAACACTTGAAAACAATGAGTTGTGTCGTGTCTCCTTCCAATGCCATGGTCTTTCTTAATCATCTTTTAATGGTCTTTGCTGGTCTTTGGCAGAGAAAGGAAGTGTTTTGGGTAGGTGCAAAAAAGGATAAAAACAGCAATAACAAAGATCAGTACATTAAAACACCAAGGTTTGAACCAACACCATTATTAGCTAACCCAACACGCACGCGCTGTATTGCGGCCTAACATGAATTTGGGCCTAGAGAGGACCGCTCACTACAAGTCATGAAACCGGTCTTTGACAGGACCTAACCTAACCTAAAACTAACAAAATCGGTGGTCAAAAAAAATGCCCCCGACATTAATAATGCAAAAGGACCGGGCGAAGGATCGGCTCCGATCTAACCTAACCTACCCTAACTAACACGCATAATAAAAATAATACATGAAGGGGTGACTCACCTTGTCGTTTTCCACCTTAGGAAGACGCACCCGCGCTATCGTCGCACAAGCACACGCGACAACAATCCTGATTTCATATAATCACGAACACTCGCGACACGTCGAAACGACACGAAAACAGGATGGCGTCTCGCGCGGGAATCGCCCAGTATATATACTTTCGTGGTGTTCCGCATGCGCGCGCACGTGGAACACCACGAAAGTATATATACTGGGCGATTCCCGCGCGAGAACATCAGTTCTTAAGGCAGCCGTGCTCCTCGTAGCACGTCTGTCCTGTTGTATCCGCCGCCGGTCGCCGTCATCGTCGCAGCCTCGCCGCGGGAGGAAAAGTGAAGGGAAAGCCTAAGTCCGCTTAGTCTGACCGCACTTCTCCCCTTCTTCGCTTCAGCTGCGCTGTCGCCACCGCATCGGCCCTTTGGGCTCTCCAACAAAGAACAACCTCGCAGCTCTGCTGCGTATGCCCGCTACTCTTGGCCTTCTTGTCTCGTCTCTTTCTTTTCCCCCGTCTTTCTGGATCGCCCCCGCTTATCTTTGCTGATAGATTGTGGTTTTTGCCACGCTGTCTGTCCTCCCGCACTGCACCTTGTGGGGGGAATCAACAGTCTGTCGAAAAATCATCTATCAGTTATCGAAAGCACCTCTTACGCGGCAGTTACGGCGAAAGCCAAGCGCTGTTTGCTTTGAGAGTGTGAGTAGTGGCGGGGTAGTGAAGATTCATAAACCCATGAGGCAGTAAAAGGCTGCTTAACAGACCCACAGAACACACAGTCTCAACACAAATTACAACACACGGCATTGCACATCGCCGTCACGCTACACCCTAAAGAGAGTATCTGTAATCAGAGCTCCACACCGCATCACACAGACAAACGAGGCATTGACTAAACGGAGAGGAAGGCAAGGGCCTCCGCAATAAGCTGGTCTGGGGACTCCTAGCAGCTGATGCGAGCGTCGCTATGCTCAACCCTAAAACCTGCGCATGCAAGCAGGGTACAAAACTAGGCGGGATCCTAGTTGAGGCCGTCCGGCCCCCTCTCCTACCCACACCACCCACACCACCCAAAACAACAACCAAAACACACTCCTGGTGCGTAGTCCTCGTCCGAGTGCCGCACGAGGTTACAGACCAACAAATCAACTCTGCACTCACTACCAATGCGTACCACCCCACGTTTGTGCGCCGGATTGTTGCCCGAAAGGACAATAAGCCGTCCACATGCGTTCGTGTGGGACTGCAAACTGCCGAGGAGATGACGACCATACTAAGGGATGGACTTCAAGTCCAGGAGCTTGGCATGCATCTGCGAGCCGAGCCCCCAAGGTTGACGCGGCGCCGCCCCGGCAGTGCACACACTGCTCCCAATTCTCACACTACACCTCACAATGCAAAAACAAAAACACGAAATACTGCACCAACTGCGGGCAAGCAGGACACAACACGCTCTCGCCCTGCCCAAACCCACCAAAATGACCGTCGTGTAAGTCGACGAGGCACGGGTTTTTCTCAAAACAATGCCTCAAGCGGGCTGAGCAGGCGAGAGTAAACGCTCTGCCACTCAAACCTACACTCCCCACAGAACAGGAAATCTGCTCACTACCACAAAATCCAATTTTCAACAACCAACACTATGAGCAGGTCAACAGGTTCATACAAGAGAACCAAGACATGCTCACACCACCAGCACAGTTCCAGGTCCCCGTAGACCTACAACAACCATACACAGTAGAGCACCTCAAGTCCATACTCAAAAACCAAAAAAACACAGCACCGGGTCCGGATGGTCTTCCCTGGCCTGCCTTAAAACAAGCTCCAGACGAGTTCTATGAACGGCTGATAAAACTTTTGACGCTGTAGAATTCTCTGGCCACTATCCCGCTTCTTGGAAGCAAGGCAGAATAGTCTATATACCCAAGCCAGGAAAAGACTCATCCATACCCACAAACCTACGCCCCATCACGCTGCTCAACACCCTCGGAAAACTGTTTGAAAAAGCATGGCTTCCTCGGTTTAGAGCAGAAACCCACAACATAAACCCAATACCAATCACACAGTTCGGCTTCCGAGCGGGGCTCTCTTGCGAGACAGCACTCCACCTCATTACCCAGCGCCTTACTGATGGGTTTAACAGCAAGAAGGTTGCAGTGGCAGCCTTTCTTGACATAGAAAAGGCCTATGATCGCCTTTGGCATGAGGGGCTTGTCTACAAGATGCACACGCTCGGTTTCCGGCCCACCACTACACGCCTCATTCACAACTACCTTTCACAACGCACCAGCCAAGCCACCTACCTTAACTGCATCAGCCGCGCATTCCCACTCAGAGCTGGCACACCCCAGGGTGCCCCCAGCTCTTGTGACCTCTTCAACTTATTCATTTCAGACACACCACCTCCCACAAACAACAGAACAACTTTCGTCCAGCAATTCGCGGACGACACAACACTATACTCCATACACAACAGCGTTCCGGCCGCTGAAGCACAACTCCAATCCTACATCACACACAGACTGGAACCCTGGCTCCGCACCTGGAGAATAGGGGTTAATCCAGACAAATCTGTGCTCATAAAATTCCACCATTTCTCATCCAAAAAACACCAAATGAGCGATCCCAGGATCACTCTACACCAAACGCCCATTCCCTTACAAAAAAGCACCAAATACCTTGGGATGCGGCTCACAAACACACTCAACTAGTAGTGTCCATAGCTCCGAAGTCCGGCACAAGGCATACCTCAGAATGAATCTGTTGAAAATGCTTCGGGCCCGGGGCAAAGGCACATGCCAGCAAACTCTACTCCACACCTACAAAACTTACATCAGGCCGGCACTGGAATACGCTTCGGCCATCCCAGTCACCGCGCCTACCCACACATACATACCAAAGATCTGCTCTGCAGAGCGCAACATAGTCCGCCACTCACTCGGCATGAATCCCATGTACCCAACTGCATGGCTTTATGACGATCTGGGGCTGGACCACATCACCACACGCATACTCACACACAGAGCCAAGTACATGGCACGTTATGGTAGTATTGTAATCCCCACATGACTTAATAAACTGATGACTGTTTCAATGTCTTATGTCACACTAGACATTCCTAGGAGCTCCATGTCTCAGGGTGGTATCATCTTTTACATGTTTATTTACAGCTCTGACTGTTGCCGTGCGCAAGATCTGTAGGTTGGTTAGGTTAGGTAAGGTTAGGTAGGAGACTGTTGTAGGAGGGTACAGGATGCAGTATTGACGGTCCCCGTGAGGTGAGGCTAGTTTAGGTAAGGTTAGGTTAGGTTAGGTTAGGTTAGGTTAGGTAAGGTTAGGTGGTATCTTCTTTCACATGTTTACACACAGCTCTGACAGTTTCCGTGCGAAAGATCTGTAAAAAAGCAGAGTTGGAAAATGCTTCTCACAGCTAAGTGAATCTACTTATCAAACGAGGCTAGGGCGGCTTGACAGCTCTGACAGTTGCCGTGCGCGATTGAAAGGCACGTTATGGTAGTTTTGTAATCCCCACATAACTTAATAAACTAATGACTGTTAGAATGCTGCCTTATGTTTGATTTTGTATGATTCCAACCTTGAAGAAAAAGATGTTGGACTGGGAAGTCGGTATCTCAACGACTTCAACCCTTTAAACGCTGCGGCGTGTTCCCTTGCAAGCCATTGCTAAGAAGTGAGACTCAAACAAAGGACCTTTCAGTTCGAAAACGCCTGAAAATGATGGCGCGTCGCTGTTTTTCAATGTTGGAGGCAGGTCTGTACCAAATTTCAACGTTCTAACAACGTGTTTAGAAGCTAGGGTTTAAATGACCCCTTCAGACAAAGAAAGTGAAAGGCTTTGTGACTACTACAGAACTTGAGCTAGGAGGCTAAAATTTAACTTAATAAACTGATGACTGGTATAATGCTGCCTAATGTCACACTAGACATTCCTAGGAGCTCCATGTCTCAAGGTAGTATCATCTTTCACATGTTTATTTACAGCTCTGACTGTTGCCGTGCGCAAGATCTGTAGGTTAGATAGATTAGGTTAGGTTAGGTTAGGTAGGAGACTGTTGTGGGAGGGTATAGGAGACAGTATTGACGGTCCCCGTGAGGTTCCGTTAGGTAAGGTTAGGTTAGGTTGGGGTAGGTTAGGTAAGGTTAGGTAAGGATAGGTAAGGTTAGGTTAGTTTAGGTTAGGTGAGGTGGTATCTTCTTTCACATGTTTACACACAGCCCTGACAGTTGCCTTGCGCGATGAAAAGGCACCGTATGGTAGTATTGTAATCCCCACATAACTTAATAAACTGATGACTGTGATAATGCTGCCTTATGTCACACTACACATTCCTAGGAGCTCCATGTCTCAAAGTGGTATCATCTTTCACACGTTTACACACAGCTCTGACTGTTGCCGTGCGCAAGATCTGTAGGTTAGATAGGTTAGATAGGTTAGATAGGTTAGGTTAGGTTAGGTTAGGTAGGAGACTGTTGTGGGAGGGTATAGGATGCAGTATTGACGGTCCCCGTGAGGTGAGGTTAGTTTAGGTAAGGTTAGGTTAGGTAGGTTAGGTTAGGTTAGGTTAGGTAAAGTTAGGTTAGGTGGTATCTTTTTTCACATGTTTACACACAGCTCTGACAGTTTCCGTGCGAAAGATCTGTAAAAAAGCAGAGTTGGAAAATGCTTCACACAGCTAAGTGAATCTACTTATCAAACGAGGCTAGGGCGGCTTGACAGCTCTGACAGTTGCCGTGCGCGATTGAAAGGCACGTTATGGTAGTTTTGTAATCCCAACATAACTTAATAAACTAATAACTGTTAGAATGCAGCCTTATGTTTGATTTTGTATGATTCCAACCTTGAAGAAAAAGATGTTGGACTGGGAAGTCGACTTCAACCCTTTAAACGCTGCGGCGTGTTCCCTTGCAAGCCATTGCTAAGAAGTGAGACTCAAACAAAGGACCTTGCAGTTCAAAAACGCCTGAAAATGATGGCGCGTCGCTGTTTTTCAATGTTGGAGGCAAGTCTGTACCAAATTTTAACGTTCTTACAACGTGTTTAGTGGCTAGGGTCAAAATGACCCCTTCAGACACAGAAAGTGAAAGGCTTTGTAACTACTACAAAACTTGAGCGAGGAGGCTAAAATTTAACTTAATAAACTGATAACTGTTATAATGCTGCCTAATGTCACACTAGACATTCCTAGGAGCTCCATGTCTCAAGGTGGTATCATATCTCTCATGTTTATTTACAGCTCTGACTGTTGTCGTGCGCAAGATCTGTAGGTTAGATAGGTTAGGTTAGGTTAGGTAGGAGACTGTTGTGGGAGGGTATAGGATGCAGTATTGACGGTCCCCGTGAGGTTCCGTTAGGTAAGGTTAGGTTAGAAGAGGGTAGGTTAGGTAAGGTTAGGTAAGGTTAGGTAAGGTTAGGTTAGGTTAGGTGTTATCTTCTTTCACATGTTTACACACAGCCCTGACAGTTGCCTTGCGCGATGGAAAGGCACCGTATGGTAGTATTGTAATCCCCACATAACTTAATAAACTGATGACTGTTATAATGCTGCCTTATGTCACACTACACATTCCTAGGAGCTCCATGTCTCAAAGTGGTGTCATCTTTCACACGTTTACACACAGCTCTGACTGTTGCCGTGCGCAAGATCTGTAGGTTAGATAAGTTAGGTTCGGTTAGGTTAGGTTAGGTAGGAGACTGTTGTAGGAGGGTACAGGATGCAGTATTGACGGTCCCCGTGAGGTGAGGTTAGGTTAGGAAAGGTTAGGTTAGGTTAGGTTTGGTAACGTAAGGTTAGGTGGTATCTTCTTTCACATGTTTACACACAGCTCTGACATTTGCGGTGGAAAGATCTGTAAAAAGGCGGAGTTGGAAAATGCTTCACACAGCTAAGTGAATCTACTTATCAAACGAGGCTAGGGGCACACAAGGTCTGTAGTATTGACATCAATAGGTTCCGTGTTGATGCGGCTTGATTCTATCAAGCCAGGGCGACTTTTGCCATCAATCTTGATTTTTTGACACAGCTGACACTGAGGTGTAACGCCTTACATTATCCTTAACAGTAAATGGCCTTAAAAAAGTGCCCCTGTGTCCACTATTGGGATCACAATGACATTTATGCAACGTCTCGCGTGTATTTGCGTCTGGAAACTGCACCCAACGCAAAATCCGAAAAAAACTGAAAAATTTGAGTTGTGTCGTGTCTCCTTCCAATGCCATGGTTTTTCTTAATCATCTTTCAATGGTCTTTGCTGGTCTTTGGCAGAGAAAGGAAGTGTTTTGGGTAGGTGCAAAAAAGGATAAAAACAGCAATAGCAAAGATCACACAGACCTGCCTCCAACATTAGGCGAACCTACTATAGCGTTACGTTCCTTAAAACGCTACGGCGTGTACCCGTGCAAGCCATTTTAGAAAACAGTAAATTTTAAAATCGTTTTTTTTTTTTTTTTTACAAAAAATGGTTTGATGCGGAGCTTAAGAATAATGTTAGGCGTTACAGCTGCGTGTCAGCTGTGTCAAAAAATCAAGATTGATGGCAAAAGTCGCCCTGGCTTGATAGAATCAAGCCGCATCAACACGGAACCTATTGATGTCAATACTACAGACCTCGTATGCGTCTAGCCTCGTTTGATAAGTAGATTCCCTTCGCTGTGTGCAGCATTTTCCAACTCCGCTTTTTTACAGATCTTTCGCACGGCAACTGTCAGAGCTGTGTGTAAACATGTGAAAGAAGATACCACCTAACCTTACGTTTCCTAACCTAACCTAACCTAACCTAACCTAACCTTACCTAACCTAACCTCACCTCACGGGGACCGTCAATACTGCATCCTGTACCCTCCTACAACAGTCTCCTACCTAACCTAACCTAACCTAACCTAACCTATCTAACCTACAGATCTTGCGCACGGCAACAGTCAGAGCTGTGTGTAAACGTGTGAAAGATGATACCACTTTGAGACATGGAGCTCCTAGGAATGTGTAGTGTGACATAAGACATTGAAACAGTCATCAGTTTATTAAGTTATGTGGGGATTACAATACTACCATACGGTGCTTCTTTCTTTGTCTGAAGGGGTCATTTTGACCCTAGCCACTAAACACGTTGTTAGAACGTTGAAATTTGGTACAGACCTGCCTCCAACATTGAATAACAGCGACGCGCCATCATTTTCAGGCGTTTTCGAACTGAAAGGTCCTTTGTTTGACGTGCGCGCGCATGCGGAACACCACGAAAGTATATATACTGGGCGATTCCCGCGCGAGACGCCATCCTGTTTTCGTGTCGTTTCGACGTGTCGTGAGTGTTCGTGATTATATGAAATCAGGATTGTTGTCGCGTGTGCTTGTGCAACGATAGCGCGGGTGCGTCTTCCTAAGGTGGAAAACGACAAGGTGAGTCACCCCTTCATGTATTATTTTTATTATGCGTGTTAGTCTAGGGTAGGTTAGGTTAGATCGGAGCCGATCCTTCGCCCGGTCCTTTTGCATTATTAATGTCGGGAGCATTTTTTTTGACCACCGAGTTTGTTAGTTTTAGGTTAGGTTAGGTCCTGTCAAAGACCGGTTTCATGACTTGTAGTGAGCGGTCCTCTCTAGGACCAAATTCATGTTAGGCCGCAATACAGCGCGTGCGTGTTGGGTTAGATAATAATGGTGTTGGTTCAAAACTTGGTGTTTTAATGTACTGATCTTTGCTATTGCTGTTTTTACCTTTTTTTGCACCTACCCAAAACACTTCCTTTCTCTGCCAAAGACCAGCAAAGACCATTGAAAGATGATTAAGAAAAACCATGGCATTGGAAGGAGACACGACACAACTCATTGTTTTCAAGTGTTTTCAGCACACTAGGATGTCTAACCCTAATCAAAATTTCTCTTTTCTCTTCCAGGTGATTTCAATTGTGCATGCTTTGTTGATGGTTTTAGACGTAGACTAACAGAGTTTGTTTGTATTTTAGATGCGTCTCCGAATCTCATTTTCGTCCGAAACCTCTCTCGACCTGATCTTCCGCGTACGGCAAGTGCTAACGAACATGTTGCCTCAACAGCCGTTTCAAACCACCTTTTGTCGCTTAGTTCATAATTGTTTAAACACTATTTTCAATGTGAACAATTTAACGTATCTCCATGCGATTTTTTAAAAGGTTGGAAATCTGTTCCCGCGCCTTCGTACCCCTATCAGGAGAAAACACCCAACGGAAAGAAAATATCGTTAAAATGTGTCAAATTTTTCAGTTTTTTTCGGATTTTGCGTTGGTTGCAGTTTCCAGACGCAAATACACGCGAGACGTTGCATAAATGTCATTGTGATCCCAATAGTAGACACAAGGGCACTTTGTTAAGGCCATTTACTGTTAAGGATAATGTTAGGCGTTACAGCTCAGTGTCAGCTGTGTCAAAAAATCAAGATTGATGGCAAAAGTCGCCCTGGCTTGATAGAATCAAGCCGCATCAACACAGAACCTATTGATGTCAATACTACAGACCTCGTATGCCCCTAGCCTCGTTCGATGAGTAGATTCCCTTAGCTGTGTGAAGCATTTTCCAACTCCGCTTTTTTACAGATCTTTCGCACGGCAACTGTCAGAGCTGTGTGTAAACATGTGAAAGAAGATACCACCTAAACTTACCTTACCTAACCTAACCTAACCTAACCTAACCTTACCTAACCTAACCTCACCTCACGGGGACCGTCAATACTGCATCCTGTACCCTCCCACAACAGTCTCCTACCTAACCTAACCAAACCTATCTAACCTACAGATCTTGCGCACGGCAACAGTCAGAGATGTAAATAAACATGCGAAAGATGATACCACCTTGAGACATGGAGCTCCTAGGAATGTCCAGTCTCCTACCTAACCTAACCTTACCTAACCTAGCCTATTTAACCTACAGATCTTGCGCACTGCAACAGTCAGAGCTGTGTGTAAACGTGTGAAAGATGATACCACTTTGAGACATGGAGCTCCTAGGAATGTGTAGTGTGACATAAGGCAGCATTATAACGATCATCAGTTTATTAAGTTATGTAGGGATTACAATACTACCATACGGTGCCTTTCCATCGCGCAAGGCAACTGTCAGGGCTGTGTGTAAACATGTGAAAGAAGTTACCACCTAACCTAACCTAACCTTACCTAACCTTACCTAACCTTACCTAACCTTACCTAACCTTCCCCAACCTAACCTAACCTTACCTAACGGAACCTCACGGGGACCGTCAATACTGCATCCTATACCCTCCCACAACAGTCTCCTACCTAACCTAACCTAACCTAACCTATCTAACCTACAGATCTTGCGCACGGCAACAGTCAGAGATGTAAATAAACATGTGAAAGATGATACCACTTTGAGACATGGAGCTCCTAGGAATGTGTAGTGTGACATAAGACATTGAAACAGTCATCAGTTTATTAAGTTATGTGGGGATTACAATACTACCATACGGTGCCTTTCCATCGCGCAAGGCAACTGTCAGAGCTGTGTGTAAACATGTGAAAGAAGATACCACCTAACCTTACCTTACCTAACCTAACCTTACCTAACCTAACCTTACCTAACCTAACCTCACCTCACGGGGACCGTCAATACTGCATCCTGTACCCTCCCACAACAGTCTCCTACCTAACCTAACCTAACCTAACCTATCTAACCTACAGATCTTGCGCACGGCAACAGTCAGAGATGTAAATAAACATGTGAAAGATGATACCACCTTGAGACATGGAGCTCCTAGGAATGTCCAGTCTCCTACCTAACCTAACCTAACCTAACCTAGCCTATCTAACCTACAGATCTTGCGCACTGCAACAGTCAGAGCTGTGTGTAAACGTGTGAAAGATGATACCACTTTGAGACATGGAGCTCCTAGGAATGTGTAGTGTGACATAAGGCAGCATTATAACAGTCATCAGTTTATTAAGTTATGTGGGGATTACAATACTACCATACGGTGCCTTTCCATCGCGCAAGGCAACTGTCAGGGCTGTGTGTAAACATGTGAAAAAAGTTACCACCTAACCTAACCTAACCTATCCTAACCTTACCTAACCTTACCTAACCTACCCCAACCTTACCTAACCTTACCTAACGGAACCTCACGGGGACCGTCAATACTGCATCCTATACCCTCCCACAACAGTCTCCTACCTAACCTAACCTAACCTAACCTATCTAACCTACAGATCTTGCGCACGGCAACAGTCAGAGCTGTAAATAAACGTGTGAAAGATGATACCACCTTGAGACATGGAGCTCCTAGGAATAACTAGTGTGACAATAGGCAGCATTATAACAGTCATCAGTTTATTAAGTTAAATTTAAGCCTCCTCGCTTAAGTTTTGTAGTAGTTACAAAGCCTTTCACTTTCTCTGTCTGAAGGGGTCATTTTGACCCTAGCCACTAAACACGTTGTTAGAACGTTTAAATTTGGTACAGACCTGCCTCCAACATTGAATAACAGCGACGCGCCATCATTTTTAGGCGTTTTCGAACTGAAAGGTCCTTTGTTTGAGTCTCACTTCTTAGCAGTGGCTGGCAAGGGAACACGCCGCAGCGTTTAAAGGGTTGAAGTCGTTGAGATACCGACATCCCAGTCTAACATCTTTTTCTTAAAGGTTGGAATCATACAAAATCAAACATAAGGCAGCATTCTAACAGTCATTAGTTTATTAAGTTATGTGGGGATTACAAAACTACCATAACGTGCCTTTCAATCGCGCACGGCAACTGTCAGAGCTGTCAAGCCGCCCTAGCCTCGTTTGATAAGTAGATTCACTTAGCTGTGTGAAGCATTTTCCAACTCCGCTTTTTTACAGATCTTTCGCACGGAAACTGTCAGAGCTGTGTGTAAACATGTGAAAGAAGATACCACCTAACCTTACTTTACCTAACCTAACCTAACCTAACCTACCTAACCTAACCTTACCTAAACTAACCTCACCTCACGGGGACCGTCAATACTGCATCCTATACCCTCCCACAACAGTCTCCTACCTAACCTAACCTAACCTATCTAACCTATCTAACCTATCTAACCTACAGATCTTGCGCACGGCAACAGTCAGAGCTGTAAATAAACATGTTAAAGATGATACCACCCTAAAACATGGAGCTCCAAGGAATGTCTAGTGTGACATAAGACATTGAAACAGTCATCAGTTTATTAAGTTAAATTTCAGCCTCCTAGCTCAAGTTTTGTAGTAGTCACAAAGCCTTTCACTTTCGGTGTTTGAATGGGTCATTTTGACCCTAGCCACTAAACACGTTGTAATTTTTCACATACTGCACTCTAATTGCCCCTAAACACTGTACACTGTTTACTGATTTATTAATTCAGTGCAAGTCAAATGAATAGTTGGGAAGGTTGACGGAGGCCACATAGACGCCTTATCGAGAAGGGAATACCTTTAGCGCGAGCGAAGCGACTGCGGTCGTCTGACAAGCCTGATATGCCCTGTTTTGACCACTGGCACCAGCAGTAACACCTGAGGTTCATTTCTGAAATGAAACTAGGGATTATACTTTGGGCGTCAAAATTAGTGCCCACTTATGGTCAGCGCGACCATTTCTACGTTTTTCAAGTTAGAACGTTGAAATTTGGTACAGACCTGCCTCCAACATTAGGCGAACCTACTATAGCGTTACGTTCCTTAAAACGCTACGGCGCGTACCCGTGCAAGCCATTTTAGAAGACAGTAAATTTTAAAATCGGTTTTTTTTTTTTTTTTTACAAAAAATGGTTTGATGCGGAGCATAAGAATAATGTAAGGCGTTACAGCTCCGTGTCAGCTGTGTCAAAAAATCAAGATTGATGGCAAAAGTCGCCCTGGCTTGATAGAATCAAGCCGCATCAACAGGGAACCTATTGATGTCGATGCCACAGACCTCGTATGCCCCTAGCCTCGTTTGATGAGTAGATTCCCTTAGCTGTGTGCAGCATTTTCCAACTCCGCTTTTTTACAGATCTTTCGCACGGCAACTGTCAGAGCTGTGTGTAAACATGTGAAAGAAGATACCACCTAACCTTACCTTACCTTTCCTAACCTAACCTAACCTAACCTAACCTTACCAAACCTAACCTCACCTCACGGGGACCGTCAGTACTGCATCCTGTACCCTCCTACAACAGTCTCCTACCTAACCTAACCTAACCTAACCTATCTAACCTACAGATCTTGCGCACGGCAACAGTCAGAGCTGTGTGTAAACGTGTGAAAGATGATACCACTTTGAGACATGGAGCTCCTAGGAATGTGTAGTGTGACATAAGGCAGCATTATAAAAGTCATCAGTTTATTAAGTTATGTGGGGATTACAATACTACCATACGGTGCCTTTCCATCGCGCAAGGCAACTGTCAGGGCTGTGTGTAAACATGTGAAAGAAGATACCACCTAACCTAACCTAACCTTACCTAACCTTACCTAACCCTACCTAACCTACCCCAACCTAACCTAACCTTACCTAACGCAACCTCACGGGGACCGTCAATACTGCATCCTATACCCTCCCACAACAGTCTCCTACCTAACCTAACCTAACCTAACCTATCTAACCTACAGATCTTGCGCACGGCAACAGTCAGAGCTGTAAATAAACATGTGAAAGATGATACCACCTTGAGACATGGATCTCCTAGGAATGTCTAGTGTGACATTAGGCAGCATTATAACAGTCATCAGTTTATTAAGTTAAATTTCAGCCTCCTAGCTCAAGTTTTGTAGTAGTTACAAAGCCTTTCACTTTCTTTGTCTGAAGGGGTCATTTTGACCCTAGCCACTAAACACGTTGTTAGAACGTTGAAATTTGGTACAGACCTGCCTCCAACATTGAAAAACAGCGACGCGCCATCATTTTCAGGCGTTTTCGAACTGAAAGGTCCTTTGTTTGAGTCTCACTTCTTAGCAATGGCGTGCAAGGGAACACGCCGCAGCGTTTAAAGGGTTGAAGTCGTTGAGATACCGACTTCCCAGTCTAACATCTTTTTTTTAAAGGTTGGAATCATACAAAATCAAACAAAAGGCAGCATTCTAACAGTCATCAGTTTATTAAGTTATGTTAGGATTACAAAACTACCATAACGTGCTTTTCAATCGCGCATGGCAACTGTCAGAGCTGTCAAGCCGCCCTAGCCTCGTTTGATAAGTAGATTCACTTAGCTGTGTGAAGCATTTTCCAACTCCGCTTTTTTACAGATCTTTCGCACGAAAACTGTCAGAGCTGTGTGTAAACATGTGAAAGAAGATACCACCTAACCTTACTTTACCTAACCTAACCTAACCTACCTAACCTAACCTTACCTAAACTAACCTTACCTTACGGGGACCGTCAATACTGCATCCTGTACCCTCCTACAACAGTCTCCTACCTAACCTAACCTAACTTAACCTAACCAACCTACAGATCTTGCGCACGGCAACAGTCAGAGCTGTGTGTAAACGTGTGAAAGATGATACCACTTTAAGACATGGAGCTCCTAGGAATGTGTAGTGTGACATAAGAAATTGAAACGGTCATCAGTTTATTAAGTTATGTGGGGATTACAATACTACCATACGGTGCCTTTCCATCGCGCAAGGCAACTGTCAGAGCTGTGTGTAAACATGTGAAAGAAGATACCACCTAACCTAACCTAACCTAACCTAACCTTACCTAACGGAACCTCACGGGGACCGTCAATACTGCATCCTATACCCTCCCACAACAGTCTCCTACCTAACCAAACCTAACCTAACCTATCTAACCTACACATCTTGCGCACAGCAATAGTCAGAGCTGTAAATAAACATGTGAAAGATGATACCACCCTGAGACATGGAGCTCCTAGGAATGTCTAGTGTGACATTAGGCAGCATTATAACAGTCATCAGTTTATTAAGTTAAATTTCAGCCTCCTAGCTCAAGTTTTGTAGTAGTCACATAGCCTTTCACTTTCTGTGTCTGAATGGGTCATTTTGACCCTAGCCACTAAACACGTTGTAATTTTGCACATACTGCACTCTAATTGCCACTAAACACTGTACACTGTTTACTGATTTATTAATTCAGTGCAAGTCAAATGAATAGTTGGGAAGGTTGACGGAGGCCACATAGACGCCTTATCGAGAAGGGAATACCTTTAGCGCGAGCGAAGCGACTGCGGTCGTCTGACAAGCCTGATATGCCCTGTTTTGACCACTGGCACCAGCAGTAACACCTGAGGTCCATTTTTGAAATGAAACTGGGGATTATACACTAGGCGTCAAAATTAGTGCCCACTTATGGTCAGCGCGACCATTTCTACGTTTTTCAAGTTAGAACGTTGAAATTTGGTACAGACCTGCCTCCAACATTGGGCGAACCTACTATAGCGTTACGTTCCTTAAAACGCTTCGGCATGTACCCGTGCAAGTCATTTTGGAAAACAGTGAATTTTAAAATCGGTTCTTTTTTTTAACAAAAAATGGTTTAATGCAGAGCACAGGCGCAAAATCGGTGGTCAAAAAAAATGCTCCAGACATTAATAATGCAAAAGGACCGGGCGAAGGATTGGCTCCGATCTAACCTTACCTACCCTAGACTAACACGCATAATAAAAAAAAATACATGAAGGGGAGACTCACATTGTCGTTTCCCACCTTAGGAAGACGCACCCGCGCTATTGTTGCACAAGCACACGCGACAACAATCCTGATTTCATATAATCACGAACACTCGCGACACGTCGAAACGACACGAAAACAGGATGGCGTCTCGCGTTTTTTTCATTCAAAATAACTTTATTGAATCGTTTATGGCAATACAGCACTTGCTACATTTGTTTTTTAGAATATGTGAGGGTTTACATCGTACAATTATAATGCTTTCAATGTAAATAAACGGGCACGGCTTGTAAGGCTTGACAATCTTTTGTAGGTGGGTATTTTATAACGGAGGTGTACAGAGCAGTTTTTAAAAATATTGAGATTGAGGTACCAAAAACCTACCCCGCCGACTATCAAGGCGGGGGCAGGAAAGGGTACCAGCTTGCTATGAGGTTGCCCCCCTACTTGTTCAATGTAGAGGGGGCGTTGAAGGTTAGGGGTCCTGGGACCCTTGTCCCTTGGTGGGCCTCGTGGAAGGTGCTTAGATGGCGTCTCGCGCGGGAATTGCCAAGTATATATACTTTCGTGGTGTTCCACGTGCGCGCGCATGCGGAACACCACGAAAGTATATATACTGGGCGATTCCTGCGCGAGACGCCATCCTGTTTTCGGGTCGTTTCGACGTGTCGTGAGTGTTCGTGATTATATGAAATCAGGATTGTTGTCGCGTGTGCTTGTGCAACGATAGCGCGGGTGCGTCTTCCTAAGGTGGAAAACGACAAGGTGAGTCACCCCTTCATGTATTATTTTTATTATGCGTGTTAGTCTAGGGTAGGTTAGGTTAGATCGGAGCCGATCCTTCGCCCGGTCCTTTTGCATTATTAATGTCGGGAGCATTTTTTTTGACCACCGAGTTTGTTAGTTTTAGGTTAGGTTAGGTCCTGTCAAAGACCGGTTTCATGACTTGTAGTGAGCGGTCCTCTCTAGGACCAAATTCATGTTAGGCCGCAATACAGCGCGTGCGTGTTGGGTTAGATAATAATGGTGTTGGTTCAAAACTTGGTGTTTTAATGTACTGATCTTTGTTATTGCTGTTTTTATCCTTTTTTGCACCTACCCAAAACACTTCCTTTCTCTGCCAAAGACCAGCAAAGACCATTGAAAGATGATTAAGAAAAACCATGGCATTGGAAGGAGACACGACACAACTCATTGTTTTCAAGTGTTTTCAGCACACTAGGATGTCTAACCGTAATCAAAATTTCTCTTTTCTCTTCCAGGTGATTTCAATTGTGCATGCTTTGTTGATGGTTTTAGACGTAGACTAACAGGGTTTGTTTGTATTTTAGATGCGTCTCCGAATCTCATTTTCGTCCGAAACCTCTCGCGACCTGATCTTCCGCGTACGGCAAGTGCAAACGAACATGTTGCCTCAACAGCCGTTTCAAACCACCTTTTGTCGCTTAGTTCATAATTGTTTAAACACTATTTTCAATGTGAACAATTTAACGTATCTCCATGCGATTTTTTAAAAGGTTGGAAATCTGTTCCCGCGCCTTCGTACCCCTATCAGGAGAAAACACCCAACGGAAAGAAAATATCGTTAAAATGTGTCAAATTTTTCAGTTTTTTTCGGATTTTGCGTTGGTTGCAGTTTCCAGACGCAAATACACGCGAGACGTTGCATAAATGTCATTGTGATCCCAATAGTAGACACAAGGGCACTTTACTGTTAAGGCCATTTACTGTTAAGGATAATGTTAGGCGTTACAGCTCAGTGTCAGCTGTGTCAAAAAATCAAGATTGATGGCAAAAGTCGCCCTGGCTTGATAGAATCAAGCCGCATCAACACAGAACCTATTGATGTCAATACTACAGACCTCGTATGCCCCTAGCCTCGTTCGATGAGTAGATTCCCTTAGCTGTGTGAAGCATTTTCCAACTCCGCTTTTTTACAGATCTTTCGCACGGCAACTGTCAGAGCTGTGTGTAAACATGTGAAAGAAGATACCACCTAACCTTACCTTACCTAACCTAACCTAACCTAACCTAACCTTACCTAACCTAACCTCACCTCACGGGGACCGTCAATACTGCATCCTGTACCCTCCCACAACAGTCTCCTACCTAACCTAACCTAACCTATCTAACCTACAGATCTTGCGCACGGCAACAGTCAGAGATGTAAATAAACATGTGAAAGATGATACCACCTTGAGACATGGAGCTCCTAGGAATGTCCAGTCTCCTACCTAACCTAACCTAACCTAACCTAGCCTATCTAACCTACAGATCTTGCGCACTGCAACAGTCAGAGCTGTGTGTAAACGTGTGAAAGATGATACCACTTTGAGACATGGAGCTCCTAGGAATGTGTAGTGTGACATAAGGCAGCATTATAACAGTCATCAGTTTATTAAGTTATGTGGGGATTACAATACTACCATACGGTGCCTTTCCATCGCGCAAGGCAACTGTCAGGGCTGTGTGTAAACATGTGAAAGAAGTTACCACCTAACCTAACCTAACCTTACCTAACCTTACCTAACCTTACCTAACCTACCCCAACCTAACCTAACCTTACCTAACGGAACCTCACGGGGACCGTCAATACTGCATCCTATACCCTCCCACAACAGTCTCCTACCTAACCTAACCTAACCTAACCTATCTAACCTACAGATCTCATCAGTTTATTCAGTTAAATTTTAGCCTCCTAGCTCAAGTTTTGTAGTAGTTACAAAGCCTTTCACTTTCGGTGTTTGAATGGATCATTTTGACCCTAGCCACTAAACACGTTGTAATTTTTCACATACTGCACTCTAATTGCCCCTAAACACTGTACACTGTTTACTGATTTATTAATTCAGTGCAAGTCAAATGAATAGTTGGGAAGGTTGACGGAGGCCACATAGACGCCTTATCGAGAAGGGAATACCTTTAGCGCGAGCGAAGCGACTGCGGTCGTCTGACAAGCCTGATATGCCCTGTTTTGACCACTGGCACCAGCAGTAACACCTGAGGTTCATTTCTGAAATGAAACTAGGGATTATACTTTGGGCGTCAAAATTAGTGCCCACTTATGGTCAGCGCGACCATTTCTACGTTTTTCAAGTTAGAACGTTGAAATTTGGTACAGACCTGCCTCCAACATTAGGCGAACCTACTATAGCGTTACGTTCCTTAAAACGCTACGGCGCGTACCCGTGCAAGCCATTTTAGAGGACAGTAAATTTTAAAATCGGTTTTTTTTTTTTACAAAAAATGGTTTGATGCGGAGCATAAGAATAATGTAAGGCGTTACAGCTCCGTGTCAGCTGTGTCAAAAAATCAAGATTGATGGCAAAAGTCGCCCTGGCTTGATAGAATCAAGCCGCATCAACAGGGAACCTATTGATGTCGATACCACAGACCTCGTATGCCCCTAGCCTCGTTTGATGAGTAGATTCCCTTAGCTGTGTGCAGCATTTTCCAACTCCGCTTTTTTACAGATCTTTCGCACGGCAACTGTCAGAGCTGTGTGTAAACATGTGAAAGAAGATACCACCTAACCTTACCTTACCTTTCCTAACCTAACCTAACCTAACCTTACCAAACCTAACCTCACCTCACGGGGACCGTCAGTACTGCATCCTGTACCCTCCTACAACAGTCTCCTACCTAACCTAACCTAACCTATCTAACCTACAGATCTTGCGCACGGCAACAGTCAGAGCTGTGTGTAAACGTGTGAAAGATGATACCACTTTGAGACATGGAGCTCCTAGGAATGTGTAGTGTGACATAAGGCAGCATTATAACAGTCATCAGTTTATTAAGTTATGTGGGGATTACAATACTACCATACGGTGCCTTTCCATCGCGCAAGGCAACTGTCAGGGCTGTGTGTAAACATGTGAAAGAAGATACCACCTAACCTAACCTAACCTTACCTAACCTTACCTAACCTTACCTAACCCTACCTAACCTACCCCAACCTAACCTAACCTTACCTAACGCAACCTCACGGGGACCGTCAATACTGCATCCTATACCCTCCCACAACAGTCTCCTACCTAACTTAACCTAACCTAACCTATCTAACCTACAGATCTTGCGCACGGGAACAGTCAGAGCTGTAAATAAACATGTGAAAGATGATACCACCCTGAGACATGGAGCTCCTAGGAATGTCTAGTGTGACATTAGGCAGCATTATAACAGTCATCAGTTTATTAAGTTAAATTTCAGCCTCCTAGCTCAAGTTTTGTAGTAGTCACAAAGCCTTTCACTTTCGGTGTTTGAATGGGTCATTTTGACCCTAGCCACTAAACACGTTGTAATTTTTCACATACTGCACTCTAATTGCCCCTAAACACTGTACACTGTTTACTGATTTATTAATTCAGTGCAAGTCAAATGAATGGTTGGGAAGGTTGACGGAGGCCACATAGACGCCTTATCGAGAAGGGAATACCTTTAGCGCGAGCGAAGCGACTGCGGTCGTCTGACAAGCCTGATATGCCCTGTTTTGACCACTGGCACCAGCAGTAACACCTGAGGTTCATTTCTGAAATGAAACTAGGGATTATACTTTGGGCGTCAAAATTAGTGCCCACTTATGGTCAGCGCGACCATTTCTACGTTTTTCAAGTTAGAACGTTGAAATTTGGTACAGACCTGCCTCCAACATTAGGCGAACCTACTATAGCGTTACGTTCCTTAAAACGCTACGGCGCGTACCCGTGCAAGCCATTTTAGAAGACAGTAAATTTTAAAATCGGTTTTTTTTTTTTTTACAAAAAATGGTTTGATGCGGAGCATAAGAATAATGTTAGGCGTTACAGCTTCGTGTTAGCTGTGTCAAAAAATCAAGATTGATGGCAAAAGCCGCCCTGGCTTGATAGAATCAAGCCGCATCAACAGGGAACCTATTGATGTCAATACTACAGACCTCGTGTGCCCCTAGCCTCGTTTGATGAGTAGATTCCCTTAGCTGTGTGCAGCATTTTTCAACTCCGCTTTTTTACAGATCTTTCGCACGGCAACTGTCAGAGCTGTGTGTAAACATGTGAAAGAAGATACCACCTAACCTTACCTTTCCTAACCTAACCTAACCTAACCTTACCTAACCTAACCTCACCTCACGGGGACCGTCAATACTGCATCCTGTACCCTCCTACAACAGTCTCTACCTAACCTAACCTAACCTAACCTATCTAACCTACAGATCTTGCGCACGGCATCAGTCAGAGCTGTAAATAAACATGTGAAAGATGATACCACTTTGAGACATGGAGCTTCTAGGAATGTGTAGTGTGACATAAGGCAGCATTATAACAGTCATCAGTCTATTAAGTTATGTGGGGATTACAATACTACTATACGGTGCCTTTTCATCGCGCAAGGCAACTGTCAGGGCTGTGTGTAAACATGTGAAAGAAGATACCACCTAACCTAACCTAACCTTACCTAACCTTACCTAACCTACCCCAACCTAACCTAACCTTACCTAACGGAACCTCACGGGGACCGTCAATACTGCATCCTATACCCTCCCACAACAGTCTCCTACCTAACCTAACCTAACCTATCCCATCTTACCTACAGATCTTGCGCACGGCAACAGTCAGAGCTGTAAATAAACATGTGAAAGATGATACCACCTTGGGACATGGAGCTCCTAGGAATGTCTAGTGTGACATTAGGTAGCATTATAGCAGTCATCAGTTTATTAAGTTAAATTTCAGCCTCCCAGCTCAAGTTTTGTAGTAGTCACAAAGCTTTTCACTTTCTTTGTCTGAAGGGTCATTTTGACCCTAGCTACTAAACACGTTGTAATTTTTCACATACTGCACTCTAATTGCCCCTAAACACTGTGTACACTGTTTACTGATTTATTAATTCTGTGCATGTCAAATGAATAGTTGGGAAGGTTGACGGAGGCCACATAGACGCCTTATCGAGAAGGGAATACCTTTAGCGCGAGCGAAGCGACTGCGGTCGTCTGACAAGCCTGATATGCCCTGTTTTGACCACTGGCACCAGCAGTAACACCTGAGGTCCATTTTTGAAATGAAACTGGGGATTATACACTGGGCGTCAAAATTTGTGCCCACTTATGGGCAGCGCGACCATTTCTACGTTTTTCAAGTTAGAACGTTGAAATTTGGTACAGACCTGCCTCCAACATTGGGCGAACCTACCATAGCGTTACGTTTCTTAAAACGCATCGGCATGTACCCGTGCAAGCCATTTTAGAAAACAGTGAATTTTAAAATCGGTTTTTTTTTTTTTTTTTTTTTTACAAAAAATGGTTTGATGCGGAGCATAAGAATAATGTTAGGCGTTACAGCTTCGTGTCAAAAAATCAAGATTGATGGCAAAAGTCGCCCTGGCTTGATAGAATCCAGCCGCATCAACAGGGAACCTATTGATGTCGATACCACAGACCTCGTATGCCCCTAGCCTCGTTTGATGAGTAGATTCCCTTAGCTGTGTGCAGCATTTTCCAACTCCGCTTTTTTACAGATCTTTCGCACGGCAACTGTCAGAGCTGTGTGTAAACATGTGAAAGAAGATACCACCTAACCTTACCTTACCTTTCCTAACCTAACCTAACCTAACCTTACCAAACCTAACCTCACCTCACGGGGACCGTCAGTACTGCATCCTGTACCCTCCTACAACAGTCTCCTACCTAACCTAACCTAACCTAACCTAACCTATCTAACCTACAGATCTTGCGCACGGCAACAGTCAGAGCTGTGTGTAATCGTGTGAAAGATGATACCACTTTGAGACATGGAGCTCCTAAGAATGTGTTGTGTGACATAAGACATTGAAACAGTCATCAGTTTATTAAGTTATGTGGGGATTACAATACTACCATACGGTGCCTTTCCATCGCGTTAGGCAACTGTCAGGGCTGTGTGTAAACATGTGAAAGAAGCTACAACCTAACCTAACCTTACCTAACCTAACCTAACCTAACCTGACCTAACCTACCTGCCCTAACGTAACCTAACCTAACTTCAAGGGGACCGTCAATACTGCATCCTATACCCTCCCACAACAGTCTCCTACCTAACTTACCTAACCTTTCCTAATCTACCTAACCTACAGATCTTGCGCACGGCAACAGTCAGAGCTGTGAATAAACATGTGAAAGATGATACCACCTTGAGACATGGAGCTCCTAGGAATGTCTAGTGTGACATTAGGCAGCATTATAACAGTCATCAGTTTATTAAGTTATGTGGGGATTACAATACTACCATAACGTGCCTTTTAATCCTAGATCTAATCCTTCTGGGCGTACCAACCGAACGGTGGAAACCATTATCTCCATGTATGTACAGCAAGATCAGAGAGATTAGGATATGTATTTCTCTGAAATACAGAAATCCAGTGCGCCGTTAATCCGTGTCTCAGCCATGCAACTGGTGCTACTCCTCACAGAGTAGTGTTCCGTTCTTCATATTTGGTGTTTGATGCTTATGATAAGTCGCTCGATCCAGATGTCGAAGACTTAAATGTGGTGTTGCCGGACTAATTAGAAGAGCAACACGATGAAAAGATAAGGATATATAAAGTGATTTAACTGTGGTAAAAATCGCATCCCTTGTTGAGCGTAAAGAAAGTGAATTCGCACTATTATTTTACCATGTAAGCCTTTTGCACGGTACTGACGGTTATTAAGGTGTGTTGCCAACCGTAATCGTAGTTTCCGTTTGCGTTAGCGAGATATATACCTTAAACAACATAATCATGCTCGGCAAGGTATGTTCGCTACCGCGATCACACGTTCTTCTTACATCAGGTGGATGTCAAGGCAAACCCACCCAGAAAGGTGTACGACTACCCTTGAGCTCACAGTTTCCCCACGCTGGCCCTCGACGCGCGCCACACGGCAGGTTCACCGTCAGCAAGGCCTGTACGGGGCTCTGCGCCTCTGCACCAATGAGTCTGGGTGAGTATGTACCTGTGGTTTGTGTTGGTGATAAAGAAATACTGTTGAAAAATTGATAATTTTAGCGAACAAATGGGCCTACTGCAATTCAGATTGTCCAAGTATTTTTGGTCTGAAGTCAGAGAAAACGAAACGATATGAGGGCATAAGCATAGAGCAACATAATCGTATCTAAAGGGAGATAAGGAGACCGACACAACATGCTTACACCCAAGAAGGTGTAAGACGAGCCGTGAGCACACAGGTTCCTCACGCTGGCCTTCGGCGCGAACCAAACTGTGTGACACATTGACACAAGCTGATCTGATATTTCTTTTCAGTTCGTTTAAAAAATCGCATGGAAATACGTTATATTGTTCACATTGAAAATAGTGTTTAAACAATTATGAACTAAGCGACAAAAGGTCGTTTGAAACGGCTGTTGAGACAACACGATAATGTTTGGTGTAAACTCTCAGATAACAAGACAGGCATGGAGAACGCTTAAGCGTCCTCACGGACTCGTTCTTTGAGTTTTGAGGGGGAAAAGAGGTTTTTCGAGATTTGCATACTTCTCATAAATACAGTTTCTGCACAATCAGTATTTGTAATATTTTTTTTAAATTCTGTGTTTTTCTTGCGTCTTAACCGGACCTAGCCACTGATCTATTACTCCGGGCCCTGCAGAGTACGCGTAAGGCGATCGTTGACTGCAGGCGACGGATGGTCCCAAGACAAACTCCCACCGATCTGCGGTCCCTCAATACGAGTTCCTTTAGTTTTTTCTTTTTTCTTTTAATATACTAATATGTAATTTCGAAACAAGATCAATGCCCAACCAAAACGCCCTCAAATAAGAATCTTTGCGTTACGCAGTTTTCGAGATGAATCGGGGTCACTGCAATCCCTCAAAATTTCAGCCTCCTATCTCAATTTTTTGTAGTAGTTACAAAGCCTTTCACCTTCTTTGTCTGAAGGGGTCATTTTGACCCTAGCCACTAAACACGTTGTAATTTTTCACATACTGCACTCTTATTGCCCCTAAACACTGTGTACACTGTTTACTGATTTATTAATTCTGTGCAAGTCAAATGAATAGTTGGGAAGGTTGACGGAGGCCACATAGACGCCGTATCGAGCGCGAGCGAAGCGACTGCGGTCGTCTGACAAGCCTGATATGCCCTGTTTTGACCACTGGCACCAGCAGTAACACCTGAGGTCCATTTCTGAAATGAAACTGGGGATTATACACTGGGCGTCAAAATTAGTGCCCACTTATGGTCAGCGCGACCATTTCTAAGTTTTTCAAGTTAGAACGTTGAAATTTGGTACAGACCTGCCTCCAACATTGGGCGCACCTACCATAGCGTTACGTTCCTTAAAACGCTACGGCGTGTACCCGTGCAAGCCATCTTTGAAAACAGTGAATTTTAAAATCGTTTTTATTTTTGTACCCAAAATGGTTTGATGCTGAGCGAAGGCGCTAGAATCATTGGAAAAAAGCGACGCGCCATCGTTTTCAGGCGTTTTTGAAACTGAAAGGTCCTTTGTTTGAGCCTCACTTCTTGACAATTTGCAATGACAGTTAAGAATAGTCCCTATCGGGGCTCCATAAGATAATCTTTACACGGGGCAGAGAAAACTCTCGTTATTGGTAACAGACAAGGGCCAATCCAGAACCTGAAGATCAAACCGCAATATTGTGGTCTCAAATAAAGAATTACTGAGTGACACATTTGGTGCCGTCACTCAAATAGGTTGCCTGCGGGGGTAGGGGGGGGGGGGAAGTTTTGAAAGAGGGTAGGGGATGTATGTCAAATTTCAAAAAAAATGACAAAGTCACACAAATTGGCACTCCCCCAAATTTGGGCATCTGATAATATCTCGTAAACTTTCAAAATTACACTGCAAATAACAGCCACCAGGCGCGGCGCAGCGGAGCGCAGCGTAAGCGAGCGGGAGGGAGGTAGAGGGAGGACGGGAGAAGGCGGCGGTGAGGCGCGGGGCGCGGCACGGCTGCGCGGCGCATGCGCACAGCAGGCCAACGCCCAGCGCAGGCGAGACGGCCAGACGAAACCCGGCCCCGCACCTCCGCTCGACAGCAGTCGGCTCGGCTCGCTCAACAGTCACCGAGCGCATTACGTTGCGTCGCACAGCGTGTGCTCCGTGTCATTATTCTACTTCCTTTATATTATCCGATATTCATACTATATAGGAGTTATTGGGTCGATAATCGAAAATATCGCATGTCAAATTATCGACTCGATATATCGATGTATCGTGTGGAAAATATCGATAATTCGATATATCGATGTCATATCGCCCATCTCTATGAAGTCATGCGTGAAAATGTCGGCGGGCTCAAAGTGTTTGGCGCACACCGTGGACTGCTGCAGGGTCATAAGAAGCATGGCCACTCGGGGCACAGCCGCCTGCCGTGTAGCTCGTCCGGCAGCCCTGGACCATACACTTCCTCCCCATGATAATTTTTTTCCCCGCACTGGTTCAAGTACGATGGTTTCCGAGCAGCCACGCTCACTCAAACCGTGCCATCGTTCAATTTTGCCGCGCAGGCGGGAGGCTGCGGGCTCGACACTCGGTCGGATCTAAGCTGGGTCGGGGCGCCCTGCGTGAGAGGTCGGCCGCCCCGACCGCAGGTAGTCGGGATGAGTGTGCCCGCTCGCCCCGACTCGACGGCAGCGCGCCGGTGGCCGGACGGGGAAACCTCAGCGGGCACCACGTTTGGGGTCGCCTCAGGTAGCCCCGTGCCGCCACCGTATCTCTCTTCACCGTGTCTCTGGGTAGCCCGTGGCGTCCGGGGCTCTTTCGGACGTTGTTTCGGCACGGTTCTGGGACTGGACTTTTTTAAACGGGTATTGATGAATTCAGCTCAGAGTATGGATGTGACAAATGTAAGATTAAGGGAAAGTGGTCGTGGAACGTTTTGTTTTCCTAGACAAGAAAAAAGAACGGAACACCCCCTTCGCAAACAGACCAATGTGAAGTTGGCCAAAAAAAAATCTCTGGCCAGAACTCAGCTTTTCCCGGACCGACTATGTTTCATTTCAAAACGTAATAAACCGATAAAACAACGTACGCACAACCAAAAATAAGCGTTCAAACGATATTTCGGGCGAAATTAGTGTAACTACGCTCAGGAACCAAGTAAAGACTACCAAGAACCTTCTGCACATCGTAAAGCAGTATTAGTCATAGCGGTTGGCGAAAAAAAACGGCAAAACATATATAAAGCGTGATTTTTTGCAGGCTTGTTGTTTAGGTCACACCGGTCATTTTGACCCGCAGCACAATCATTTCGGACCCATAGGAGCTGAGCAGCGTTCAATTTTCTGTTCAAAGTGTTCAAATTGTTCTAAAACTAATTATTACCGCTCAGAGATGATCCAGGAGTCGATTCTGCACATTTCGACGACTACAAATTGAATGGAACACACCCTTTATCCTTACAACGCACCATCTCGGCCCCTTGAGCCGCAATTTTACAAAAAAGGGCCTAAATGTAACTTTTTTAAAACTTGAGCAAATTTGTCAAACGGGGTGTTTATCCTGTGTGTAATGACGGTGCTGATGACGAAAATGACGGTTAAAACGTTGTCAACTGTAAGGGTGACCAGCTAGTAACGTTCAATGTTTTGTTCAAAGTGTTAAAAAGGTTCAAAAACTAAATATTATCGCCCAGAGATGATCTGGGTGTCGTTTCTGCACAATTCGACGACGACAAATTGAATAAAACACGCCCTTCATCTGTACGACCCACCATTTAGGCCCCTTAAACCGCCATTTTGAAAACATAGGCCTAAATTTAATTTATTTTGAACCTGCACAGTTGTGTCGAACGGGGTGTCGTTTCCGGCAAACTCGGCGTCGCTGATGCTGAAAATAACACCGTCAGCGTCAAGTGTTCCTCGGAGATCCGCGAAATTCATGCAGCTTATTTGAACTAGCCACAATTGACATTTTTTGGTCGTAACTGATCGCGTTTGGTGGTGTTTATTTACTGAGGATGCGTGCACACCCTAAAGATATATAAACATTGCTCTGTAATGTATGTTATACATTTCAATTCATTTCCAATGAATAAAAAATAATTGACACTTTGTTCACATTGACATAAGTAAGTTTGAGGTGTTGAAACAATAATAAACACAAACATTACATGAATGCTAGAAACACGGATTTTAAAAACACAAAGGTACATGAAATGGTTTAGAATCAACAACAACTTTAAAATGGTTACGAACTGAATATAGGTCGTCGTCTACATTTTCTTCCTCACCGGTGAGTATTGATGCATTTTCTTTCCTTTGCACTTTTTGCAGGTCGATGCGCAGGAGCTACACCCAGAAAAAGGACTTCTTGATTTACGACACGAAATCCTTTATTTAATACTCATTTCTTTGATTCATTCCAGATTTGTCTTGAACCACGTTTAATCGCTTTGAATCAAGTTTAAAATGACCTTGGATGGATCAAGTCTATTTATACTTAACTTTACTAGGTCTAAACTAAAAGTAGCCTTAGACCAAAGTTTTAAACTTGAATCAAGTCTCATTTGACTTTCATGAAAGCAAAAGTAGACTTCATCTTTTTAAGGCTACGTTTTTTTGGGTGTAGACACCGGCCCGTACACAACTGCACCTCCTGGTGCTACAATCAGAAGCACATCCGCACTGACTGAGATCACGGAATGTCAGCCAGATGCAGTATAAAGTAGTCCACTGAGGCTTCCACCCAGCTGTGGACAGATATCGTCGTGTTGGCCATTGGTTGCAATAGTTGGGTTTAGAAGAGCTGTGGCTTCTATTCGGCACTGCTACATGAGACTCAGTGGACTACTTTAGACTGCATCTGGCCGACATGACGTGATCTCAGTCAGTGCGGATGTGCATCTGACTGTAGCACCAGGAGGTGCAGTTGTACGGGCCGGTGTCTAGCTCCTGCGCATCGACCTGCCAAAAGTGCAAAGGGAGTTGCATGAATGTGCCGTAAGTTCAGATAACTTTACGTGCTCAGTTAGAAAAAAACACAGTAAAATGCAATGATATCAAACTACACAAATACAATTTCATTTACAGGAAAGAAAATGTAACAACACTTACCGGTGAAGAAGAAGATGAAGACGACGACCTATGTAAAGTTCGTAACCATTTTAAAGTTGTTGTTTTTTCTAAACCAATTCATGCAACTTTGTGTTTTTAAAATCCGTGATTCTAGCATTCATGTAATGTTTGTGTTTCTTATTGTTATAACACTTTAAACTTTCTTATGTCAATGTGTACAAAGTGTCAATTATTTTTTATTCATTGGAAATTAATTCAAATGTGTAACATATATTACAGAGCACTCATGGCGAAACACGACGGAAGTGACAAAGACAGAAGCCACACGGATGCTGTTTTAGCTCGAGTCTTTGCGCGCATTTATCTGTTACAGATTTACTGAAACTGCGCATTGATTTTGAGGAGAAGCAGCCAGCTATGAGTGACGAGGAATATAAGAAAAAATAAGAGAAAAGAATACGTGACAATATGCTTCATAATTATTTCAGACAAAAAATTAAAAGTGTAGGTAGAAGTTAAACGACTACAATATAAGCAATATGTTAAATTTAATTATAACTATCTGTCTGTAATTGTAAAGTGAATGCCTTGTTTTTCTTTGAATTATTTTGAGTGTGCTACTGTGATATTATTTAAAAATGCTCTTAAAAGTTTTTCTGTGAATATCTCTCTGTGATTTTGTTAAAGTTTTCTGACACGTTCATAATAATGTTAAAATTTTGTTTCTGAATTTAAAAAACTTGTTTAAGAAATGAGCCAGATGTCTGTAAGAAGTATTTTTCTCCTAAGATATAAATGTACTGCACTAGGGAGGGATCAAATCTTTTTGTTTATTTGTTTTAAAACCAAGTGGTGTTGTGTCAAATGATGGAAGTGGTCTTACAGGTCAGCAAAACTAGATTATAGATCAGAGGCTAGTGATAGGGTCTCTATTTGAATGAGCTTCCGAGTTAGGTTTTTGTATGTGACCCATTGATCTCCGTGTGATTCTGCTCTGCCATGCCAACTTGTGATATTAAATGTTTTAACCCTTTTGCACCCGATGTTGTACTAGTACAACAGTTCGTAAATTAGGCCGTGGTGGCAGCACCGTCACACTGTATGGGATGACTATGTGCTGGATTCGAAAGGAAGGACATATTCTTAATTCTAGGGGCAAATAGATTATTTCCTACCCTCTGAAAGGTCGGTTATAGACTATAACTTTTAACACTGTTCAACAAAACTGTGAGAGGTTTTCCAAAATCGCTCTCCGGAAGGAAATACTTGCCGGATAACCGTGGTATACAATTGAAACCGTAGATGATGGTTCATAATACAGTCTCTACCAATCCCGTTAAAATATCGTCAAAATTGCCACCGCCTGACGATCTGGAACACTAATGTTGTACTGGTACAACATCGGGCTGATCTCGTCCCCTCTTTTAGTTGTTTGACGAAATTCTGTTTCTTGGAAGTGCTGTGAAGCTGTTCTTGCATGTCATTGTCATTTTTAGTCGAAAGTAATGTTTTTCTGCTGAAACAATTTCGTTTATTATCAAAACTCCTCGATTATGAATGCCGAACAAGGTCGTTTTTTATCGCGATTGGATGCTGTATATTTCTCAACATTTCGTGCCAAAACCTACAGTTAGACATCGATTCATGCCTGCAGTGGCTTGTTCTACGGCTCTGAACTGATTTCGGCCGATATCATGTGATTTTATGAGTCTTCTGCCCAAAAACTGAACGTTGTACAGGTACAACACCGGGTTTTTCGGACCAGTGTTTTCCAGCGGTTTCGGGGACCCTTTTACTGTGTCACCTGCGAACTTTTTGATACTTCCGCCCTAGTTTCTTATCATTGGTGGAATGAACGGGCGGATTGCTACCGATGTGTCCCTTCTTTCCTTGGCTATATTTTCCGCGAACGAATTCGTCTGGTGAGTTTTGACGGCATTTGCTGGACTGCTTCCGTCGTAGAGACACAGCTGAATCTTGTACTTGGAGTCACAATACAACCAGTGCACCTGTGGCTTTTGTCAAGTACTAATTATCACCCAGACTATGGCTCCTTTGCGTTTCGCTACCGAAAACGTGACGTTGTACAGGTACAACATCGGGTCGAACGATGGGCTCGTGTTGCCAATCTGCGTTTACATGACACAGACCGGTTTCTGGAGGAATCACTTATCAAATGTTATCACAAGATTTCTCTTTTATCTTTTCCGTACGACGCGCGTGGATGCGTTCGCGAGTTACGGCGCGATAGCGCCGTGGAACTAGGCAGCCCAATGCGCACGAGGGCAAGCGTGTTGCCTATCCCCTCGCCAGAGTCCGCATCTCCGAGGAATCAGTACACTGTGTGCGTGCGTGCCCGTGTGTTCTTTCACGCTTGCCCTTTTCTCCATGGTGTATGCCGCGCGTGTGTTTGTGTGAGCGTTTTTGCGTCCGCGCTGGCCTGTGCCGACCCCGGCCGTCTTTCAGACTCCTACCTGTTCGCACCACGAGAGGCGGCATGAGAGAAGGGTGTTCTAGGCGTTCGAATGATACTTCAAACGTTACGTATTACGCAGTGATGCTTCCTGTGTCCAGCCTTCATTTATTTGGCGGGGTTGAGGGAGAAAAGTGATTTGTCCGCCGCGCGTCGTTTTGAGCCGGTACAGCTTTGACTCCAGGGCGTCCTATTCGCATGGAGGCGGCGAGAGCGAACGAGAGAGGAGGGGGGAGACGTCGCACGGCAACGGCAACGGTTACCACACCCGACGCTGCGAAGCTCTGCAAGAATCTGACTTGGCAACTGTGGTTAGTTGACGGCTTTATATTTACCTGCGAGATGGACAAATGTAATACTCTGTTATATAACTGTAATTTTTGTTATCGGTATTTGTTCACTGTGTTCAGTACGGCGTTTGACGAGAAAAGATTGGACGCTACGTGGTTTGACGGCGCTTTTCATGTAGCGTCAGCCTCCCAGCGTATTCCCCCGTGGACACCGGCACCGGTGCTCAAAGGTAATTATTGGTGGGACACATATCGTGATTTCCCTCTTGATTTTGTTTGAGGGTATTGTGATTTTGCTCTTGATTTTGTCCGGGAGAGCGACGTGCTGAAGTTCTGTGTTGTGTCTTTAGTAGTGGCTAGGTAGTGGCTGAGGAAGCCTGATAGGAAGCCGTCGCATTGTTTGAAATTCAGAGTAAGTTGCTTGAACTAGGGTTGGAAAAACCGACGATCGATTATTCGATTGTTCGATAAATCTCTTCGTTGAATCGATTAATCATCACCGATCCTGCCCCATCGAATTATCGGGATAATCGAACAAATTCCTTCACCGATCTCGTCGATACACGCCCTACTGAAATATCTCTCTAGGAAAAATACAGGCTAGGCGAGACCCGTAACTGCAGTAAAAGCGACCTGCGAGCTGAGTTACCGCTCGTGCTTGCTCCGCTACTGCCGCTGCCGTTCATATCACACAGGCATGTGGTTAGAAAGACAATTTTCTATATTTTTATGACTGTTTACTGCAGTTTGTTTTGGTTAATTAAAGCAGTTTAAAAATAATAATTAGATGCATTTTGTAATTTCTTCTTTCTGTAAAGGTTTTAACTCGCTCTAAAGGGCAAGAAAGTACACTGTAAACCAATTTCACATGGTTTCTGGCAATATCTCGGTTATCGAACAATATCGATTAATCGACGAATTTTAGTGACCAGTCGATCATGTTCGAACTACGCATTTTCGATTAACGACTTTCGATTAACCGAACAAATATTTTGTTTTTCCAACCCTAGCTTGAACTGTATTTTCGGGACGTCCCTTTGAGCCGTAACTCTCGAGACTTCGTTTTTCTCTCGCTTCACGTATTTTGATGACTGTTCTGGAGTTTATGTGCCGTTCATGTTCTTCATTTGTTGGTTATGTTCGGCCTAGTAGGACCTGTGGTACCAAAATACGTGTATCCTTACTTTCTCACTGGATATATCCTCTATGGATATGGTAAATCGAACAATCAATGTCAATGTTTTGTTCTTGTACTTGAGGTAATTTTTTTTTCAAGAACGTAGTGTTGATTTTTGAGTAATGGGAAGTTTCAGTGGTAAAGACGTATGTTATCATGCTGAGAATGTCTTGCTGTCCAGTCAATTAGGCACCTTTAATTCCTTTTGTTCCAGATACATCATGAAGAGGGGAATCAAGTGTGGGCGGTTTTATGGTGCCGAGGAGTGTTACAGTAGTCATTCCTCTACCTCTGGAGATGACTACTGCACAACTGTTATTCCGCCTTCAGACCCTGAGGGGTCGTCATCTGATGGTATGTTCAATAGTTCAGTTTTTCCTTCTCCTGATGGTCTTGTAAAGTCCTTAAAGTTATCATGTGGGATTTTTAATCCATTTACATTCTGACAGTCCATATTTAATGGGCTGGCTCTTGCCTATGGGAATAGATGAAGAAACAAGTATTTGCTTATTTATTTTTAGAGTGCAGCCTTATTGTATCTAGAGGGGGTATGTGGTCGTATTTGCAGTCAGTACTGAACTCTATGGTGTAGCTTAGTATTCATTTCAGTTGAAATATTCTTTGAAGGATTCTGGACCAACTATGGCAAATAACGAGAATTCAGTGAATGTAAATTTAACTGTGTCAACATATCATGCTTCTCAGTGAAGAATAGTCAGTGTGGTTTAAAGAAACGGTCTGAGAAGGGTACCAATGCTGAAATTTAGTTGCACTGCACAGAATACATAATCTTCTCAAACCATGATTGTCAACAGCATTCCCCGTTCCTTGCTGTGAACCATGGTGTGAGCACGATCATTCAGTTATATTGACACTAACCAAGTCCTTATTATTTCCTGTAATGTGTTTGGAATTGGGTATAAAATATTAAAACTAAAACGTCTACTTATATAGATCATGGAATTTAGTTCAGAGAACATGTCAGGCTGCATACTACTTTTCTTAAGCGGAGTATGTAATAAATATTCTTGAGACAGAATTCAAATCAAGTCAATATCATGTGAGGAATCTACTATTGGAAATGGACTTGTTTCTCGATCCATTACATTAGGCAAGTTATTTATAAAAGTTGCAGACCAAGCAAGTGCTTTCAGTAATCTTTTTTTACCCCTTTTAATTTATTGCAGAAATTTGTTCCGACAATGATGTTCCCCTTCCAATGCATCTACCTATGTCAAGTAAGCACGTTGCTGCGATGCACAGATTTTAAAGACTCTGGTATTGCTTGTGTCAATTGCAATGAATGTTATTCTGTTGCAGATGGTGCTATTCAAGAAGCTGCCACAGAGGAGAGAGAGGTTATAGCTGAGAAAGAGCTTGTAACAGCCACAGTGGGGAGTGTTCAGGAGACAGTAACTGAGGAAGATCTTCCGGTGTCAAGTAAGTGCACTCCTTCAGTGTTGCAATGGATAGATTAAAATTGCTTTGTTTATAGCGTGCACCGATTACAGTGAGTGACATTTAGTTTTAGCAGTTGCCCCCGAAGCTCCCACCGAGCAAGTAGCACCCTCAGCTGACAATGGGGATAGTGAACCCATCGAGGAGGACGATGAAGAAAATATTCCTCTAAATAGACTGGTGTCAAGTAAGTGCATTGCTGCAATGAATATATCTCAACTCATTTGTTTTTGTTGCCATCAATGTTCTGTGATTTATTTATTTTTTTTTATTTTTTTTTGAACAGAAGTTCTTTCAAGTGTTCCAAAAGTGGTCTCTGTGGAGAAAACTGCATCAGCAGTGAACAAAACAAAGAAGACAAAACAAAAGAAAACAAAACAAGACACTTCCAATCAGAACAGGGTTGCAGCTAAAAGAAAACCAGATGCTTCTAAGCCGTCAACTTCAAAATCTGGTAATGGATTGTTATTGTGTAGGCTTGGGTTTAGTGTTTGATTCTTTGTAACTCTTTATTTTATATTTCATAGGATCAACTGCTAACAGTAAGCGACATGTCAAAAAAGCACCTTCAGAGAAAAGTGTTCCAATAAAAGTCCCTGACGAGAGAAATGCATCTGCTGTGAACCAAGTAAAGAACAAGACTGGAGTGAAAACAAAACAGGATGCTTTCAAGCCATTATCATCCAAATCTGGTAATGCAATGTTATTGAGTGGACTTTTCTTTTGTCTCTGATTTTTCTTCTAATTTTCAATTTTATTATCTAAAGGGTCACTGCTTCCTAAAAGGAAACAACATGGTAGTACCCTTGGTTAGTCAATTTTCTGATCTTCCAAGAGTTTTGTTTTCTGTTCCTGATCTGTTTTCTTGCAATTCTATTTGAGATACTCTTTTTAGATTAAAATTTCATGCTTTCAGGTGTCAAAAGGAGCATTTTGGGTAAAGCACCCAGACAGCCACAAACCTTGGATCAATTTGATTCGGATGAGGATGTTATACCTCTAAACCAACTGATTGTGACAAAAGAAGTTGTTGCTGAAGCGGGTAAGTTTCGTATTTGCCACACTCTCCTTTCTATGTTCAGCTCATACTCCATTCATATTTGACTTTGCCTACATAATTGCATATGGCCAGCTTGTTTGGAAATGTAAGCAATTTTGTTTTGACTTTCTCCCCAGACAAGAAAGATTTAGTCCCGTCAACTCCTACAATCAGCAATAGGTCTCCATTACGCATTCCTGATGTTTTGTGCAGTAATGTAAACCCACCAACCCCTGTAGAATCCAGCTGTAGGTCTTCAAGGGCTGATTTTTGGCTCGACCAAGACAAAGAGAATTCAGCAACCTCTGTTGCTGAAGTGTCAGGCTCAACATCTCTAGTCTGTCCTGATCACAAGCGTACTCTCAGTGACATTACCAATAGGGTAATAAGATTAGATATTCCTTACACAGCTCTGTAGTACTCCTTGCTTCATCATTGTTGTATAGAAGTGTAAGCCAGCCTCTTGTGATCTAGACTGCTCTCTCCTTTGTTCTCAGGATGAGGTTCCCAGTAAGAGAGCTAAGATAATCACCTCAACTCCTGTTTCCCTCAAAACGGCCCCAAGAGTTGAATTTGCCATCAGTGACATAAATAATAATGTAAATAGAACTCATATTTGATATTTCATATTCATTATTGCAGTTTTGTGGACTTTATCCAACTTGAATTTTATAAGATGTCAGTATGGTTATGATTCTGATTGGTTCTCATTTGTGCTTTGCAGGATGATGACTATGATCATGTAATTGATGAATGGGGCATGGGAAGTGAAACATGTTCTGCGCCTTCAAAGATTAGCATTGTCCAGGCGGCTACATCTCCTGGTTTCTGCTCTCCATCTGCTGTAAGGTTTAAACTTCAATAATATAGTTTTGACTGTACCAGCTACATGTGTCTCACTGGTTTGTATTTGTATATTTTAGGATTACAACCATTCTGAATTGAGTACAGGAGGCACAACATATTCTGCTTCCAGAAAGACGGTGACTAGCCAGTTGTCCAAATCTCCAAATTGCCCCTCTCCAGCTGCTGTAAGTTTTGGACTTGTGAATTTTATTCTATTCATGTGTTGTAGTTACTAACAATTTTTTTCTCAATTTCAGGCTGGAAGATACTCTTTAAGAGCAAGAGGAGCAAAAAATTATGCAGACAGCACTGATGTGCTTGGTGAATCTAGTGAAGAAGAATGGGAGCTGGATGATCCACGATTTAAACCAGCCAAGAAATGCAAGAATTCAACACAGGACACTGAGAATAATGGTTGTTCAGATCTTGACTCCGATGCTGATTCAGTGATTGGCGGAGCAATTACTATTTCAAATAAAGACAAGCGCAAGAAGAATAATAATAATTCAGACAATGAATTTGAAGAGCAAATTTTAATGGAAGATGTTGATGAATGGATTGAAAGAGACTTGGCTGAAGTACTGAGGGAATCTGTAGTGCTGCCTGATATTGGAGATGAACTAGGCGAGCCAATTGAATATTTTCATCACTTCTTTGACCAGTCAATTTTGGAGCATCTAACTGATTGCACCAATAAATACACCACCTTCATGAGTGACGGACGCAAGTCGATTCAGTTGGATGTTGATGAACTGAAACGATTCTTGGGTGTATGGATTTACATGGGTATTGTAAACATTGGCTGCACACGAGATTACTGGTCTTCTGATATGTATGTCCCACAAGTAGCTCCAGTTATGTCACGTGATCGATTCCAAGCCATCCGTTCTGCTTTACATTGCTATGATAAATCGGAAGAAGACTCTCTGGATCAGAATGACCGATTCAGAAAAGTGAGACCTCTCCTTAGCCATATCAGGATGAAGTGCTTGGCCATTCCTCAAGAAAGAGAATTATCTATAGATGAAGTAATGGTTCCTTATACAGGAAAGTACGCTGGAACTTTGCGTCAGTACATACCCAGTAAACCACACAAACATGGTCTTAAACTTTTTGCTTTGGCTGGAGCGTCTGGTTTTATTTATGATTTCTTCCCATATCAAGGAAATTCAACATTTGCTGAAGGTGACTTTAATGTGGTTGAGGCAGAGATGAACAAAACCTCGAAGACAGTCCTGAAACTTGTTCACAGTATTGATCACCCGGAAGTTTCCACCCTTTACTTTGACAATTGGTTTTCTAGTGTCGCTTTGCTCCAATATCTGAAGTCTGAGTATGACTTAGTTGTCACGTGCACAATTCGTGCCAATAGAATTGACAATTGTCCCCTGATTGCAACTGCTGATATGAAAAAGAAACCGAGAGGGTCATTTGATTACCGAGTGAAGGGTGATGTTTTAGTGGTGAAGTGGCGTGATAATGATGTAGTCTGTGTGGCATCAACGATGGTAGGCGTTGAGCCTACTGGTATAGCTTTGAGGTATGACAGGGAGTCTAAAGAATTTTCTGACGTGCCCATTCCTAGGTGCATTGAATTTTATAATAAGTTCATGGGAGGTGTTGACCTGAACGACATGCTTGTTCAACTGAATAGGCTGCCCACCAAGTCAAAGAGATGGTATTTCGCAATGATTGGGTACATGGTCGACTTGAGCCTCTGCAATGCATGGATTTTGTATAAGCGGCATGCTGCCCAGTTGAAGCAAGACAACCCAAACAAGAGTATCCCCAAGCCGCTGCCTTCAAAAGATTTCCGGCTGTCAGTGAGTAAGGCATTGAGGAACTCCAATGTTCAGACACCACTCACTACACCCAGAATAAAGAAGATCATTCAAAATCCGAGGAGTGCAAGACCTGACAGTGGAAGTCGCTTTGATCAGTTGAGCCATTGGCCTCATTTTACAGGTTCTCAGGGACGGTGTAAATATTGTGTACATGGCTACACAACTGTTGAATGCTGCAAGTGTAAAATCAGATTGTGCTTCACTTCGACTAGAAATTGTTTTCACAAGTTCCATAATGGCTAGAAAACTTATGTGATTGACATGTCTCAATGGGAACCTAGCATAACTGGAGTTTGCTGGAGTTCATCAGCTAGTCAAACTGTGGTAAAATTCGCTTATTCACTTGCAATAAATTTATGCATACACGGACAATTTTTTAATGTCCTGGTTTGCTACACTGTTGATGTTCTTGCTGTTCTAGGAATTTGTGATAACATTGAATTTTCACTCCGTCCTCTAATTCAGGATAAGTGGGTCTATACTATACAACATGGGAGTTATGAAATAAATTTGTGATATGTACCAAAAGACTTATTTTAATGTGGGATTTTAATGCCTGTGTGGTAAACTAAGTGAAAAAATTTCTTATTACATAAGAATGCATATGTTAGCGGTAAAGCCCGAAGCGCCGGCAAACCTAAGATTACCTAGGTAATGTTAGGTGTACCGGGTCCGCGCTCGGAAATGTTGAAATATTATTATTTCACCTAACATTACCTGGAAAAAAAATGTCAAACTAAGATTGCCGAAACGGCCAACGGCAATCTTAGGTTGGCGAGACGACATTACCGGGAAAGAAAAAGTGAGCTGAAGTGAATAAAGGGAAGAATCAGGGAACAATGTCATTTATTTGAGCATGATGTGGAGCAGGACATCGAACAGCTCTTCGTTCGGGGCGTAGAAGATAGGCCTCTCGCCTGCTGAGAGCGGCACTATCAGCTTCTCCACGCCGTCGAAGTCCGCCACCCCGAAGCGCTTCAGCCGGCGGAAGTCCCTGGTGGTGTTGGGATGGGCGCGACGGGCTTCCTTAGTCCTCGTATAAAAGTCTCGTACTGTTCTCTGTCCATGAAATTAGTGTTGTCCGTACGTTTCGTCGCCAGTAATTCTTTCAGTCTTTGGTCAAACGTCTCCCTCCCTGTCTGGCAACTGGTCCGTAACGTCCGTCCGTGAGTCCATGTCGATGTCCATATCGGTCAGTCAAGTTAGTCAAGTGGGCAATCGGGAACAAGTAGCAAGTAGAAATGAGCACAGTGTTTTTTTTCTTTCCCGGTAATGTTGTCTCGCCAACCTAAGATTGCCGTTGGCCATTTCGGCAATCTTAGTTTGACATTTTTTTTCCAGGTAATGTTAGGTGGAATAATAATATTTCAACATTTCCGAGCGCGGACCCGGTACACCTAACATTACCTAGGTAATCTTAGGTTTGCCGGCGCTTCGGGCTTTACCGCTAACACATATGCATGGTATTTTTGTACATGTTATACCAAAATGTTTTTAGTTTTATTGAAAGACTTTCAATTTGTCTTTCAAGTGATATTTGTAGTGCAAACTCTAGCATAGCAAATAGGTTTGTGATATAGTTTCTAGCTCATGCAGTCTGTTCGCTTGTACCAAAGTACAAAAGCTGTAGCATTTTCAATCTCTGTGGTGTTTGAAATTTAGTTCCATTTCCGATGCTCTTATCATTTTGTGATACCTGTATCTAGTATAAAAATGAATTGTTTGAAGCATGGAAAGTAAAATAGTATTTTTACAGTAGTGTAGAAAAAAGTGATTTGATGAAATTTTGCTGTGCTGATTTATTGGCATTATGTACATGCCAGATTACTTTTTGATTTGATGTAATTTTTTAGCCAATGTTGTCTGTTTGCTTATACCAAAGTCGGAAAGCGGTGGCAATTCTGATCTCCTTTGTATTGGGAACATCGTTCCATTTCCGACGCTCTTCTCATTTTGTGATACCTATATCTAGCATAAAAATGAAATGTTTGGAGCATGGAAAGTGAATTGGTATTTTTACAGTAGTGTAGAAAAAAGTAATTTCATGAAATTTTGTTATGCCACATTACTGTTAGAGTTGATGCAATTTTCTAAGACTGTTTCCATTTTACAAGAATACTTGATATATGAAATATTTGATGTCCGATTTATATGGCAAAATGTCAGTATGTCCTCTGGGTAACTGAGCGATATAGGGTTTATTCAGAGCACGACTGTGTAATGTCCATCTTTCTCAAACATTATGTTATGTATTTATTTAAACAAAATAAACTATAAATGAATTGAAACATGATAAATTAAATTATTTCTAAAGCATTACTGTGGCCAGTCCTCTTCACTCGATGATTCCTGGAAATGAAAAAAAAGTAAAACAGGATTCCACGGAACATGGAAAATAGGATCAGTGCGGGAAGGAAACTAAGGTACACCCAGGTTCATCATTTCCTCTCAGAGTATTTAAACCCGTGACGGTCACCATGTACAACAGTTACGGCTCAGCTCAAATTCATTAGTCGTGTAGAGCCTTCGTGAAGTGGTCTCGGGTTCAAATACTAGCTTTTCTTGCCCGTTCCTATTTTTAACCCCCACTGATGGTCTGTGGTGCATTCACTTACCTCCGGTTGCATCAACAGCTCGATTATCCGGTCCAGCTTCCTGTCAAGTCTTGCGGTGTCCGCTTTGGACGCCCTCTGCTCCTTCTTTATGTCGTCCAGCTCGCTCCGGACCTCCTTTAGCTCCTTCCTCATACTCTTCTTCTTCGGCACGCAAAACCTAGCACAGGAGAAAGGCACATAAGAGAATGTCAAGCGACGCTGGAACAATTCTAGAGTAAAGCGATCAGAGCAGGGCGACCCACAGCAGGGAGCAGGGGCCAAAGAAACCAACTCCATAACGACGACATTCCCACAGTGAAAAGTCCCTAGCAACACCGTTTGCGAAGCTAGTGACTTTAGTGGCGGTGTAGTGCCGTTATACAAGCGAAACGCAAATCAGCAACCAGAAATACCCAGAGAGTTGCATGAGAATTGCGGCCTCTGCCCCATGGGCCCATTAGCACTCACCACCTAAGGGAGGCGCTCGACGATGTTGGCAAGGGCGGCGGCGGCGGAGGCGGCGGCGGAGGAGGCGGCGGCGATGCTCCGGGTGGGGGCGAGGGTTGGGGTGGGGGCGGCGGTAGAGGCGGCGACGGCGGCGGCGATGCTCCGGGCGGCGGCGGCGGCGGCGGAGGTGGTGGTGGTAGTGGTGGCGGCGGCGGCGGCGGCGGGGGTGGTGGTGGTGGCGGTGGTGGCCGGGTTGGCAGGGGCTCAGCCGGCGGAGGCAGCTCGGTTCTCGTGGTTATCATCCGTTTTATTAGACGCACAAATGTCGCGACTGACCCCCGGACTCGGTAGAGCATGGGTCGCGTGGAGACATCCAACAAAGAGCACCGCGGAGGCCCCGCCGGCCCCGCCCTCCGCGGTGCTCGGGGCTCGTATTGTCGTCAGTGTGCGGGCCTGCTGTGGGCCGTCCCACCTTTTCACTCCTTCCCCTCCAACACTCGGTAGCGTAGGGTGCGCACGGGTTGACAAACAGGCACGCGCACGCGCACGCGACGCGCGATGCGGCGGGGGCGCATACGACACGCACGCTCGGAGATGAGGACTCTGGCGAGGGGATAGGCAACACGCTTGGCCTCGTGTGCATTGGGCTGCCTAGTTCCACGGCGCTATCGCGCCGTAACTCGCGAACGCATCCACGCGCGTCGTACGAAAAAGGTAAAAGAGATCTTGTGATAACCTTTGATAAGTGATTCCTCCAGAAACCGGTTTGTGTCATGTAAACGCAGATTGGCAACACGAGCCCATCGTTCGACCCGATGTTGTACCTGTACAACGTCACGTTTTCGGTAGCGAAACGCAAAGGAGCCATAGTCTGGGTGATAATTAGTACTTGACAAAAGCCACAGGTGCACTTGGTTGTATCGTGACTCGAAGTACAAGATTCAGCTGTGTCTCTACGACGGAAGCAGTGCAGCAAATGCCGTCAAAACTCACCAGACGAATTCGTTCGCGGAAAATATAGTCACGGAAAGAAGGGACACATCGGTAGCAATCCGCCCGTTCATTCCACTAATGATAAGAAACGAGGGCGGAAGTATCAAAAAGCTCGCAGGTGACACGGTAAAAGGGTCCCCGAAACCGCTGGAAAACACTGGTACTGGTCCGAAAAACCCGGTGTTGTACCTGTACAACGTTCAGTTTTTGGGCAGAAGACTAATAAAATAACATGATATCGGCCGAAATCGGTTCAGAGCCGTAGAACAAGCCACTGCAGGCATGCATCGAAGTCTAACTGTAGGTTTTGGCACGAAATGTTGAGAAATGTACAGCATCCAATCGCGATAAAAAACGACCTTGTTCGGCATTCATAATCGAGGAGTTTTGATAATAAACGAAATTGTTTCAGCAGAAAAACATTACTTTCGACTAAAAATGACAATGACATGCAAGAACAGCTTCACAGCACTTCCGGAAACAGAATTTCGTCAAACAACTTAAAGAGGGGGCGAGTTCAGCCCGATGTTGTACCAGTACAACATTCAGATGAAAGGCTTATCACAGCCATGTCTTTGAGAAATATGAACTTCTGAGACTTGAACACAATGGATTGTAGTGTTCATAATAAGCGACAAAGCTGAAAAGCCTACTTTTATGAGTATCGCCGTTTACTGGTCGCAAATTAAAAATGTAGTCGGAAATTTACGCCAAAAAATGACATTTTCGTACTAAATAGGCCGATTGAATGTAAAAGGCGTGTTTTCCGATCAACGACTTGCCTTTCTACATAAAATTTGACATGGCCGGACCTTGCCGACCTTTCTAGGACGATTTTGAATTTTTCTTCAGCTGTGGCACGTTAAGCCTGATGTTGTACTCGTACAACATACCGTAAAAACGAAGCGGGCACCCGCCCACCCACAAAACATGTGAAAACCTTAAAAAGGGGACCTACATAAGTGATAAATACCAAATTTCACTTTTTTTTAACATGGGGCAGGTCCTGGGTTTAAAAGGGTTAAAGGACTTTTACACAAAATTTCATTGGTTTCGGACTTTTATCCCGTCAGCCCACACTATTTGTGTATGGGTCCAAAACCTCTGGGACCAGCAGGCCGTGGGACCCGGTCCAGCAGGGGAAATACCTTGTTGTTTAAATCACCTTTCAATACAGAATGATCTGCACTTCATTCCACCTTCGGCACGGTACGGGCCTCGGCCACCCAACACATTTCTATTCGATCGCTCCCTAAGAAGCCGGCCTGAAGCTTAAAGCGCCACGTCCCGTAAGGCATGACGGGAACGTTGGGGAAGGTCCAGGATACTGGCTTGTCGACCATGGTGTACACGCCCTGCAGATAAGAAAGGGGTCAGTACGAGGGGGATAGGGGTGGGGGATCTCCACCTAAATCAAGGAGAGCATGCGGAAGCAACGCCTGGGGTCATGGTATCTCCGCCACGGGGTTCGCCACAAGCCAACGTCAATAATTTGGGTTTCACGCGCTGTTAAAATATTCCGACTATTGGGTAGGGTCAAACAACAGAGAAATTTTCGGGCCGCGCGAAGGAAGGTCTGCGCTGTGTGACCATACCCAATGGTGGTGACACTGCTAATTTTGACGTTGGCTCGTGGCCGACGCAAATATGGCGCAAATACTCTCCGCTGCGGTACCACTCATGATACCTGCGTTTTGTTTCCGCTACTTCCGTTCTTGACTTCTGCATTTCTAGTGAGGACGTTAAAACGTACCACGCGATGGCGACGTAAAAAAAAAACACATGGCCAACACAAGTGCAACACTTTCTTATTTCCTTTGAAGGGCGTCGCCCCATATAGGAGACTAAACAGATAATTCGAATGTATTCGAATATTAGTCAATTTGTCGTAGAAACCATAAAAATGAATTAAAAACGCGAAATTATTGAACGAAAAACTGTTTCAGAGGAATCGTGTGCAAAACAGTGCATACGAACTGTCACAAAGTAATAACCGTGAAGCAAAGTGGTCTTATCACTAGAGGTAGGGTCACCTAAAGCTAAAAATAAATAAACGAGACATCAAAGACAAGCGAAGACGCGCCAGGCACACTGCGCAACGGGAAAATAGAAATAACGGCGAACGCCGGCGGTTGGGACACAGCATTAGCTAGCACTGGACTAGGAGAACAGGACGCTGTAGGCAGGCAGGCTTAGCTGCAAGACCGCAGTGCTGTGCATCTCCGCCCTAGTAAACGCTGTCGCTGGGGCGCGCCGCGCCAGCGCCGGACCTTCGGTACACTCTCCGCTCCGCTACCGTCTAGTCTATGCTACGCCGCCCTGCCGCTTACAGGCGGTGAGGCGCCCCGACGGTAGCCAAACTTTCGCCGGTATGCCATCAGCGCATCATCGCATATCCACATGCCATCAGTAAGGTGAAAAGTCACATTCCGTCCCAAACGTTCGGTTGTTAGCCCGTCCCGACACGTTTCTTAAGAAACGACAGGAGCCGGGCGTATAGTCTGATGCCGACTGTTTGTTCGTTCGGGCGGAAGAGTGTACGCCGACTTACCGGGACCGCAGCAAATCAGCGGGTCCCTCAAAACAGCAGGTTGGTAGGGCACCGAAACAGCAGGTCCTTTAACAAAACAGCAGGTCAGCAGGCTGGGTTAGGTTAGGCTGGGTTAGGTTAGGTTCGCTGCTCGTACGGTGCTCACGAACAGCAGGCCCCCACGATCATGCCGACCTGCTGTTTTGAAGGACCTGCTGTTTTGAGGTAGCCTCGATTTATCGTTGATAGAAAAACTTCAAATTTTGAGGATCAACTCCTTTTTAGCCCGTCCCGACACGTTTTTTTAGAAACGGCAGGAGCCGGGCATATGGTCTGGTGCGTCATGTTCTTTCGTTCGGACGTGTGTACGCCGACTTGTTGTTCATAGAAAAACTTCAAATTTGGAGGATAAACTCCTTTCGTAACGTAAAACCACGTACGATTGCAACAACTTTCGATTTATATCGCATTTTTGATTAATAAAAATATGTCTTTTTTTGTTTTTTGAGGTTAGGGTCGGCCGCTGCCCGCACACCATTACCATCGCGGCCCGCACAGGGACGGACTCAGGTTAACGATTTAAATCGGAACAAATACATCTGCTATCGGGTACTTCGAGGGAGACTTGAGACGGGGCCGAAGGCCCCCGCAAACGCCGCCGGCAGGCCAAGCTGGCCAAGTCCCCTTGTCAAACCGAGGTGCCGGTGGAGCGCAGCGGAACTGGCACCGAGGTTGACGGAAGGGACGGACGGGCCAGCTTGTTTTGTTTCGGATATTCGAAGTCAATATTCGATTTTTCGATATATTCGAGACTTCATATTCGATCGATTGTTTTCGAATATTCGAGAGTTGGTATTCGAATATATTTGATATTTAATTTCGATCGTTCCAGCCCTGGGGCTGAAAACAGTTCCGGACTGCAAATTCGCGAGAACAGGTACGAGAAATCTTGGTGCTAATGCGCCGCGTCATATACGCTAGATGCTTTCCAAAACCAGGCGCGGATCCAGTTGCGGCTCTGGGGGGGGGGGGGGGGCGATGTACCGCTTTCTGCCTACTTTCAGGCGGATTGTAACGCGAATTGCCTACCTTTCGAGCGCCTTGCTCTACATAGTACTTAGTCAACGTGACTTTTCCGTGAACGGTACGTCGTATGGAGGTAAACGTAGTCTCAATCTATAGCTTAGACCTTGTCCTTCGATCGCCTCACTGACATGTATCAATGGAAACTAATAATAACGGAGCTGGCGCTCAAAAACGGTGGCCGTGGGGCCGCCGGTACCCGGTCGCCCGCCATAGATCGCGCCTAGATCGGTCTAGGTGAAAAATAAAATCAAAAACTTTACATAGTTTGATAGTTCGATAGATCCTACCCTTCGATCGGCTTGCTTACACTCCCATCTAAAATCAAAAACGACGGAGCTAGAAGCGAAAACCTACGCCGCGCCGTAAGCCGCCGTGGGGTGGCGCTCAGAGTCGCGCGGCCGCCTGCAGGGGGAGCCTGCGCGTGACGCCACCGTTCTATATCCACCTTGCTTTTCAAATAAAGAACGAATTATTAGTACTATTAGTACTAGCCGTTAGTACTATTAGTACGTATCGGTAGGCACGGCAGGCAACGTTTTCGACTACACTGAACGTATTGAGTTAATACTGGCTCCAGTAATAGTCAACTAAACAAACCTCCGGAGCCCATAAAAACACAAATTTGAATTTTTTCTTTTTTTTCCGGTTTTTTATAGCTTGAGGAAAAAAACAAAAGAACGTTTCGAACATTGGAAAAAACCGTTTTTTTTCCGACCCGTTTAAACACCAATTATGGCACGAATCCGGTTTGCGCTTTTTCAACTGTTTCCCTTTTTTCGGGTAATATATTGCTTGACGTATATTTCACTAGCATAGCATCGAGTACAAGGCTATTAATGTTAAACGCGTTTACATTAATGTTACACCAGAGGTTAACGTAAACGGCGTTAACGTTACATAGCGTGAAATCAACGCGTTGACGTTATTTGAGGTGATAACGCCGTTGACGTTATTTAGGGTGATAACGCTGTGAACGTTAAATTGCGTTTTTAGGCCCCCCTCCCCCCCTAGTGCCGAAAATGAATGAAGATTGACTCAATCACGTAAATAATTCGATACTTTAATTTAGGTTTATTAGCTGCGCGACGGCGACGCCCCTCTCAAAGCACTCACTCGGGTAGGGCCGAGCAAAAAGTTTCAGTACGTTTGACTAATACCAATTAGAGAAAGGTGATTCGATTGCCTTACCGCGGGCAGGCCACGGCAGGTGCGGACGGGCGGAGCACGCGGAGCAGTGCTTTGCGATAAACGATGTGTGTAACGCCCCAACGTGGACTAGCTTATACTTACCTCGCTGGTAATGATGATCTCAAAAAATAAGAACAGGCCCTGGATCGAGGACTGGGATCAAGGTCTGGGAACGTGGACTGAATAGAATACCCGTTATATAAATAGGTCTAGGCCTAGCCGTTCTTCGAAAACTTCCGATGCCCACAATCTCTAGTTTACCTGGAGGAGTTAACGTGATCGTCGTTAACGCGTTACATGACCATGTTAATCGATCCATGCTGGTTCCAAAGTTGTCAGCAAATCTTTTGTCTGTGCCCTCAATGGTTGACAAAGATTTGAGAGTGTTGTTTGTCCGTGACAAGTGCGAGGGGGCAACCACTCATTTAAACCATGTACACTGATTTCAGGATGTCATCGGATTACACCCCGTGGTTTTCGTTAATTTTAGAATTTTATTGCTTTCCTGGCCATTTCAGCATACGCAGGTGCTATTTTTCGGCATGAAGTCCAAGTCCAACTTTAAACTCGCAAATTTTTTCAATTTGTTTTTAAAAATTTCTAGAATTTTGTACACATGATTACGCGAGTGATTCGCCCCTCGGACAAGTGTTTGGTTTATAACGATTCTGGCAAAATTCTGTTCAAGGCACCGAGGTCAGGAAACCTGTTTGTGGTGGAGCAGAAGCAGTCAAGCGAATCCAACCCTGAAACCGAAGCAGCTCTAGCAGTGTCAGCCGAGCAGGATCTCTGGCACAGGAGGCTGGGGCACCTCGGATTCACGCAGATGAGGCAACTGCAACAGGACAAGAATTTGAGCCCAAACACCGCCATCCAATCTCAGTCCTGTGAGGTATGCCACCAAGGGAAGATGAAGAGGAAGCCTTTTCCATCCGGTGAGTCAGAAAGAGCAGAGGGAATCTTGGACCTTGTCCACGCAGACTTAGTTGGAAAAATGAATGTGCCATCTGTTGGGGGAAGCGTCCATGCATTAGTAATGGTGGATGACCACAGTAGAAAAATCTTCTTCTACCCATTGAAGTCTAAATCGCAGGCCTTTGACAAATTCGTGGAATTGAAGACTCTTGTGGAAAGGCAGACTGGCTGCAATATCAAGAGAGTGAGGAGTGATAATGGGAAGGAATTTGTAAACAAGAGGTTTCAAAAACTCTTTCTGGATCATGGCATCAAGCATGAAAGGTCTTGTGATTATACCCCTCAACAAAACGGTATTGCGGAGAGAGCCAACGGTTCCATTATCAGTGTAGCAAAGTGTCTTCTGTTCCAAGCTGGCCTAGACAAGAAGTTTTGGGCCGAGGCCATGAGCTGTGCAACGTACCTCAGAAACAGGTGCCCCTCTAGGGCGCTAGGTGGGCTTATCCCTGAGGAGGTTTGGACCAAGAAGCCAGTGAAATATGACGACCTCAAGGTGTTTGGCAGTACAGCACACGTCCTAATCACAAGGGAGAAGAGAGGGAAGTTTGATCCCAGGTCTCAAAAGTTCACATTGATAGGCTATTCAGAGATTTCAAAGGCTTATAAATTTGTTGACCTCCAGAACCCAAGCAAGATCGTGAGATCTAGAGACGCTCACTTTGAGGAAGATTGTATGTGTGTTGGTAACTTGGACATTGACTTCCAGCCAGAGGAGTGTTCTGTCATTCAGTTCAGACGCCTCTCGTCACAGTTCAACTTCCAAATGTAGTTAACGTGCCACCAATTCCAGAGCCAAAGGTCGTAGTGATTGAAGATTCTGAGTCTGAACTGTCAGACTCTTCATTTGATTTTTCTGAAGGCTTCCAGGGCTTTGAGGACCAGGACCAGGACCAGGAGGAGCGCAGGTACCCTCACCGACTTCGACTCAAGAAGGAGGATCTTGACATGGTGTACAGCTTCCTGACAGTACTCAACCACGCCCCCCTGACGGTGAAGGAGGCCCTCAATTCGCCCGACGCCAACTGTTGGAAGAAAGCCATGGACAAGGAGATCTCCTGCCTACGGAAGAACAACACATGGGCATTGGTGAGCCGACCAACAAGCCAAAAGGTAGTGTCCTCGAAGTGGCTTTTTAAAATTAAGCAAGCTGAACAAAGCAATCTATGGCCTCAGGCAAGCAGCCTATGCCTGGTACCACACCATCCGCCGGGCTCTGGCCAAGATGCACTTTAAACCATCATTACTTGAACCCTGCATCTTCTCTAAGCACTCTGAGGGGGAAATAATCATCGTCACCATGTATGTTGATGACCTTGTCCTGTTCAGCAGCTGCCGCAGCCTTGTCGACTCCACCAAGGACGAGCTGCGAAGCCGATTCACCATCCGAGACCTTGGCCCCGTTCGTGATTACCTGGGTGTTCGTATCACCAGAACCCCGGATGGCAGCGTTCACCTCGACCAACAGGCATACTTGGACCAAGTCCTGGAGAGGTTCGGGATGAGTGACTGCAACGGAGCGATGGAAAACCACGCCATCGGTGACGACCCGGAAGCACCAGGGAGTACCAAGCCTTATCAACAGCTAGTTGGTAGTCTTATGTATCTCGCCGTTTTTACTCGACCTGACGTCATGCATGCTGTCTCAGCACTGAGCCAATTCAACAATTGTGCCAAAGAAATGCACTGGGTAGCTGCAAAGCTAGTTTTAAAATACCTGAAAAAGACTTCTCACCTGAAATTGACTTACTCTAAGGAAGGAAGTGACCTGATAGCCTATTCGGATGCAAATTGGGGAACTTGCCCTATCGACAGAAAATCCTATACCGGCTTCACCATCTTGTTCGCAGGCGCTGCTATATGCTGGGAATCAAGGAAGCAACGCTGTGTAGCCTTGAGCAGCACTGACGCAGAATTCGTGGCCCTTTCTGAGTGTGTGAGGACTACACGTTTCATCAGCCAACTGAAGAAGGAAATCCTCAACTGCCCACTGCCGCCAGTCCCCACCTACTGTGACAATCGCAACGCCGTCCTTCTTGCGAAAGAGCAGGGACCATCTAAGAAGCTACGCCATATTGACATAAGGTACCATTTCGTGAAGGAGAATGTGGAGAGCCGCCTCGTAAATCTTGTGCATTTGCCATCTACTGAAATGATCGCTGACATCCTCACTAAGCCTTTGCCCTTCTCGACTTTTGAGAAACATGTTCCCAAACTCGGACTGAAACCATAACTTTGCTCCTGATTCAAGACAGAAATCGTAACTTCAAGACTGACTTCACTGTGATATGTGATTGATATGTGATTTTATACCTGATTTTTGTATTGTATAACTTTTTTGATTTGACTGGCCGTTGCAAATTGTGTAATTTTAATCATTGGCCTAATCTTTTCTTTTATATAACTTCACGAGCACTGCTCATTCCATCACCAGTTTGTCACCATTGTCTATTTTAACTTGTGTTAATTTTATTAATATCATGCAGCTTAAGGGGCAGTGTTGTACTGTAAAGCATAATCTGCATTCAACTCTTTTATTGTTATTCACCCTCAGAGCTCTGTGCATGTTCAACTGAAGCATTATTGGCCCTTCATAGTTTATAAAAGCTGTGTGCTCCTGTATCCCGCCCCTCTCTCTGCAATAAACCACCTAGTTCACAAGACGACTGATTATTAACCTGCTGAAGATCTGCGAGACGACACCTGGTAGCAGATCGCGTTTTAACATCCGATGGGCAACATCGAACGCGGATTATTGACCGGGATTTTTACTTAGTACAGAGACGCAACTAAATGCTTCACTCTATAAGTGGTGGCATTTAACGACAACCGCGAGCACCGTTGTACGAGCCGAAATCGGTGCCGCAGCGTAGCATGTTCGCAGCGGTGGGCACCGCTTCCTTCGGTTGCGGCTCACAAGCCGCTAGCACAGCAGCTTACGAGGCGTAGGAGACGCTGTGGAGGTGTCGAGTAGCGGTTCAGTGGCAAGCGTTAGCCTAGCCGCTGTCGAAAGTCCTTCCGAAGGGCGTGAAGCCACTTCGCATGCGCCTTGGCTACGGCTTAGAAACGGGTTACAGCCGCTAAGGGTCGGCTTTTACCGGTCTCCCAACGCCTTCGAAGCCATCAGCAGTTTGGCAAGGGTGAAATTGTTTTGAGACTGTTTTGAAGCCACTCATCAGCTTCCGAAGCCTTTTTGGCAGCACACCGATACGTGATATCGTTCTCCCGGAAGGCAGTTGACTTACATTAGCATTTTAGTTAGTCGCCTTTTAGAAACAGAACATTTAGAAGAAGTCGACGGGACAGCGACTGGATTTTGACGCGCAATCTATCCAAGTGCCTCAGCATTTGCCATACCGGACTCGTGTGGGGTCTGTCAATGTGCGCCCGGGCTTCGGCCAGTTCCTGGCTGATGTGAGGGCTCAACACTCTCGTCAGTGCTTCGCAGTCCCAATATAATTTCATCCTTGGATGCTGATTTCGGAAAGGAAAGGTTCAGCTTTGATGGTCAGTCCAAAACTGGTTTAGAAAAGATTTTGACCGAACGTAGGGGCAAATGAAACAAAAATTACCGCCAAACTCTTCATGGAAATGTAACTGAAACTGGTACATTTTGGGACAAGCCAAAAGATGGCCAAAGAAAAATCATTTTAACAAGCTGGGCCGTCCCTCCGTCAAACCTCGGTGCCAGTAACGCTGCGCTCCACCGGCACCTCGGTTCGACAAGGGAACCAGGCCAGCTTGGCCTGCCGGCGGCGTTTGCGGGGGCCTTCCATCTAGAAGTGCCCGACAGCATATGTATTCGTTACGGATTATGATCGTCAACCTGAGCCCGGTGCGCGCTGCATTAGAGACTTCCCTATTTTGCCGATTTGATAAGTCTAAAGTGTTCCACCCTAGAAAATATCCCTTATGGTGTCCATTTTCGAAAAAATTTTGGCCGGTCTCGATATGGCGCGACGTCATTAAGTGCTGCCGCGGAGAGCCTAAATGCCCCACTACAGGGCAAAAAATAAAGTTTCTCAATAAAAATTGGGAAAAAAATTTCTTATGTCTATTGCTTGAAAGTAGCGCCCTGATGGACTAAAATTTCAAGAAAAAACGTCATATCTCTTACGGTTTCGGAGATATTAGCATTGAAACTGCAAAAACCGCGTATACCGCGGTTTTGCTTGGTTTTGTTTGATTTTTGCAGTTTCAATGCCGATATCTCCGAAACCCTAAGAGATACGACGTTGTTTCTTGAAATTTTAGTCCTTTGGGACGCTCCTTTCATCGAATTGACATTGGAAATTTTGACCAAATTTTTTTGCCCTGTAGAGGGGCATTTAGGCCCTCCGCGGCAGCACTTAGTGACGTCATATCGGGTCCGGACAAAGTTTTTTCGAAAATAGACACCAAAAGGGATATTTTCTAGGGTGGAACACTTAAGATTTCTCAAATCGGCAAAATAAGGAAGGTTCTAGCGCCGCATTCAGAAGGCCTCTGCGGCTGCGGCCAACCCTATCCTCACAAAACAAAAAACATAAATATTTTCATTTCTCAAAAATGCGAAACAAATCGAAATTGTTGCCACCGCTCGTGACTCAACGTTAATAAAGGAGTTGATCCTCAAAATTTTAAGTTGTTCTATCAAGGACCAGTCTGCGTGCACACGTCCGCCCGAACAAACATGCGGCATCAGACTTTAAGCACGGCTTCTGCTGTTTCTAAAGAAACGTGTCGAGACGGGCTAAAAAACAGCCTTCCAAACCCTGCTTTCTGAACGTACAATATTTTTTTGTGTCAGCGTGTTACGTTGTACTTTTGTTGAGATTATTTCCACGTTAGTTAAAATCGGAACATTTATGTTAAAAAGAGTGTATTGCATGACATCACGACCCGTTAAGAAAAAGGGCCTTCGAATGATCCATGACGGGAGCCCAGCACAGCGTCACACAGGACGCAGGTGTTACCTACCGCTCGAACCCTGCAAGGCGTTCTCTTAAAATCGTCCTCGCTCCAGTCCAAAATTTTCCTGAAAACGTCCGGCGCGTTGGCACGTCCGGCTGAGCAGGCCCCTCGTGGGAAGTTGAGCACGAGAGCGTTTTCCTTCCATTGGTTGTTGCTGCGACTGTCCACGACGACACGCGTCTGTGCGAAACAGGAGTAAAGTTTTGGCTACCTTGTGGGTTATTTCGAAGTGTCCTATCATAATTACTTAGTAAACCATTTCAGTGATGCTCGTTTACTGCGACAACACTTTTGAATGTACGATGAAAAATGTGATGAAATTCTTTTATTTTACGACTGTCCTTGTCATTTTCTAAAACTTAAACAGCGCATTTCTGTTATACTGCGACTCATTTAGGTATTGGCTTAGCGAGAGCGATGCCCTTACTTGGATTGGGCTACAAAATGTTTCTGTTTGTTTGTCCGCACGATATGTCGAGAACGGTTGGACGCAACGCACAGCCGGGAAACGGCGTACTCCAGAGAAGCCCGACACGGTAATAAGAAGTCGTGACGGAGAAGAAGTATGAGAAATCGAGTGATTTTTGAAGAGCGGCGTTCCACAAACGCGATTTCCTATACTTTGTCCAGCGTTCTTCTTCTTCGATACGACTTCTTCTAGGGATGCGCATCCGAAAGCGATATTCGAACATCGAACCTTCTCGAAGAGTTTGAATAATTCGAACATTAGAAAGCTTTCAAATTTGGGCGAGGCAGAAAAGGTGAATAACGGAGTATAAGACGAGTAAAAACGGCCTGATCAATGTTTTATTAGCGGGTGCTAACTTATACAGAACTCCCCTGGTACTACCAGCAGAACCTACGACCTCCCGCTCAACATGTCAACGGTCCAACCTACTCGGCCAAAGAGGCTTGAATGAGGAGATGCGGACTCTTCCGCTTAACTCAAGAGATGGCTTTCACGTTATGGTATACGTTTAGATTATAACGTTTAACCTGTAACAGCCTTCACGGCGAAAAGGTTAGCGACTTTTAACCTTAACATATCCTATAACTTAGATGGAAAGTTAACCGTCAAACCGTTACGGATTTAACGGATCGGGTTGCGGTATACAGGTAACCAGTTAATGAAGAAACAAGGGGTAAACACAATCAAGGCGTCCTAAACACAGCAGGTCCTTCAAAACAGCAGGTCCCTCGAAACAGCAGGTCGCCATGATCGTAGGGGACTACCGCACGAGAACTGAACCTAACCTAACCCAGCCCAACCTAACCTAGTCGAGCCTAAGCCAACCTAGCCTACTGACCTGTTTTGTTTAAGGACCTGCTGGGTAATTCCACGCCGAACTACCGCACGGCCCGAATTCAAGTGTCTCAGATTTGGCTGGGATGGGTAAAAACTTAGTCAGGGTGACCCCAAGGACCCCCAAACCAAAGGAGTTTTTTTTTTTTTTAATTTCTGTTAGATTTTGGTAAACAGCCATATTTTGGCATTTTTTTGAAATTCGTAAATGCCACGCTAAAACAAAAATCTTACCAGTAAACTTTATTGCAATCTTTTAAAGCATTTTAGTACCCACTTTTCATCCTAAATCTATTGCTCCATGGTTGAAAAAAATTTGGTCATGGTATCTACCGCTTATTTTGAAAAAAATTGTATAAATTTTCACAACTTTTCCAATTTGCCAAAATATGTGGTCTGAGAAAAATAATGAAAAAACTCTTGGAAGACCTCTTCTAATGTCTGATCATCCCCACCAAATTTCAAATGTGGTCCGACACTCTAACCATGGATCGGGGCAAAAATTAGTCAACAGAAGTTCACGTAAAAGATCAGAAACCAGATTTCTTGAAATAATATGACTAGATCTGAACAGACATGAGCACATGAACATTACAAAGCAATACTTTCCTTATATTTCTTCATATTTCTTTTCTCAGTGACCTTCCGATACACATTTTGGCAAATTGGAAAAGTTGTGAAAATACTTAATTTTTAAAATAAGTGGTAGATACCATGACCAAATTTTTTTCCACCATGGAGAAATAGATTCAGGATGAAAAGTAGGTTCTAACATGCTTTCCAACATTGCAATGAAGAGCATAGGACTTTCTTTTGTCATAAAACATTACAGCTTGAAAAAGGAGGAAAATCGGCTTATTGCCAACGTGAATTTACATTGCAGATAGAAGTCTGGCAAACAAGTAACTTTTATATGCACCTCCGTAGCTGCAAACCAAAGGTCATTAACATAATGAAACGCATCAACAGCATGTAAAAAAAAGTGATAAACCCAGGGCTCAATATGAAGAATCAGACAGTGAAGTTATAGATATGATAAGATTGAAGTTGAGTATGCTCAAGTACATGCAGCTACTGGCATTAAAACTGCTGTAAGGTCTTCCTTCACGTCAGCTACCAGTCACAATAGTCTGAAGAGAAAGGCCATTCAAAAGAACTCTCAAAATATGGCAGAATTGGATGCAATTATTCCGCCGGGGTTGTCCCGTAACATATATATATTTGCAGGTGTGAAAGATAAGCCAGTTGGAGAGCAAGGTGAGAGTATGCAGTTCGACTCCAATGAAGAGTTTTCATTGCCGGAATGTAAGAATGGAAGCACAAGGAATGCAATTTTTGATTCTGAAGATGAAGATGAAGTTCAGTTATTCATTTTTTAGTCCAAACGGGGGAGACACAAAAAATCCCTCCCCCACATCAGTGCCTAAGTCCAAGACATCTATATGGGGTAGAAATGATAGAGTAAAGAAAGGGGCTTCAAGAAGCTCTTCAAACTGCTTTGCCATAACTGATTTTTTCCCAGTTCAAGACCACATAACCACTCTGCAGGAAAATGCTGCTTTGCGTCTGAAAATACAAACTTTAAAGCATAAATCTCAAAAAGCAGACCAAATACTTGATGACCACAATAATTTAAGCTATTTTCTACAACAGTAAGTTTCTGCTGCACAGGAAATTGCCCAGATACAATGAAAAGATATAATTAAGTGGACGATATTCCTTTCAGATTGCAGGATCACATCTTACAATTTCTTTCGGCCCAACCTTTGAGGTACATACGCTTAGCACAAAGAGGTGCCCATTGAGTGCGAGATCAGATTTTCACAGCTGTCTCAATTCGTGAAAGATGGTAATCATCCACAAGAAGTGTTTGTAGCAGAGGATAGATCTCGCACAGTAAGCAGAGCACTATGTTTATATCATCACTGTGTCCTATAGCTACTTACTTTTTTCTTGCTTTCTTTGGATCGAACAAAAAGTTTACTGCTGAAAATATTGCTAGAAGATGTAATTATCTTGATGAGACAAAGAAATGTGGCATAACACTTTTATGCTGCTATGTTACGCAAAGTTGCTGTGGTATCAAAAGAAGAGGCAGTATTCGAAGGAGACTGGTGTGCGTTCCTAACTTTTGACAAGAAAAAAATTTCGATTGGAAAAGTTCTTTCTTTCGCTTAAATGTCTGGAGGAACAGCTAAACAACTCCAGTACCCAGCCAATACTGCACCAATTAAGGGCCCCAAGGATGGCAAGGGTAATGCAGAATCCTGGAAAGTAAACATCCAATCAATTACAAGCTATAAAGTGAGGAATTGACATCAAATGGAAAACAAGAGCAGAGGTAACGTTTTACCTGCTATCATCATAACAACATTCGAGAGCGATTCAATAATGCTGTAAGTCCACAAGTATACCTGCCTTACTGCAGAGGAAATATCTAATTAAATCCACGTCAATACCAACACGTTTGCATCCACCAACGCGACTGCCGTGCGTATTCCCCAAGATATCCCCGCAAGTATGTGACGAAAGAAACACTCATTGGACTTTTTCGTGGATCAACATGGTTACGTAATGTTTTTACATCGGCTGCTGTCGCTGCTCTGCTGGGTATGAGAAATATCAGTACCAGATGAATGCGCCAGGACCGCACAGCTTCAAACCAGCAGGGAACTGCATTTCCAATTCTTTGCAACAAACAAGCAATAAAACACTTTGAAATTGCCAAAAAATATCTGAAATAATCCCTGATAATCTATGATAATCCCTGATAATCCTTAACAATCGCAATAATCCTTCCTAATTTTGAAAATCTGAATAATCCTTAATTATCTTTTAATCCCTAATAATCCCTGATAGATAATCTTTGATAATCACAAATAATCTTTCCCGATTATAATCTTTGTTTGGAAAAAATCGAATGTGTTTACCCCTTGTGAAGAAATGTCAGTATCTTCTGTTAGACTAACGGTTAAGAACTGCAACCGATTGTGCTGCGGTTATAACGTTTAACATAGAGACCGTTAATCGCGAAGAAAAGACAGACCTAAATGAGTCCGTCATGTTGAGTTTGAGCAAGGCATCAATATTTATGGTTTAATTCTGGGAACGAATCGATAATAGGATCCGTGTTATCATTTGGCGCCAGTGGGCCAATGAACCGGGACGTAAAACGGTTTACGTACAGGGTGTCCCATAAATCACCCCTGATCGAATTTAGCTGCCATTCAGCCAGTTTTAGTCGTACAGACACCAGCGGGATACCAGTCGATGCGCAAATGTCCGTGCCACCATTCAGAATTTCTTTTCCGCATCTCGCTACGACGCTGGGATTCTAGGCTATGAAAACCTAGGACGTTTTTTAGCCCGTCCCGACACGTTTCTTTAGAAACCGCAGGAGCCGGGCTTATAGTCTGGTGCCGCATGTTCGTTCGGGCGGACGTGTGTTCGCCGGCGAGCCAAACAGTGCCTTCTTGGACAGGAAGTGGAACGGGACGGATAACTGCTTGAGGGTTGCACTATTTCAAACTTGGGCATCGGAACCAACTCCACCTTAAATAACCCTAGGAACCTAGTAAAAATGCTGGAAACGACCCCAGGTGCTGCTGCAGGTGTCCGTAGGTCAATCAGGGCCTTCTTAAGTGGGAAGTGGACCGGGAGGGCAAACTGCTAAAATGTGCGGAATTTCAAACTTGAACATAAGAACCCAGCACTGCTCAAACCACCCCATGACCTAACTTAGAGTGTCAAAATCGACCAGAAGTGCTGCTGCAGGTGCCAGTGGGCAATCCATGGCCTTCTTGGACAGGTACTAGAACGGGATGGTGCCTGCTAAGATGCGCAGTATTTCAAACTTGAACATGAGAACCGACCCTGCTTAAACAATCCCAGAAACCTAGTCGACCTCCGGTGCTGTTGCAGGTGCCGGTGGGCAAAACAGGCCCTTCTTGGGCTCGAACTGGAACGGGACCAACTGGTGAGAGATACGTACTTCTTTAACACAATGGATCCCGTTAACAATGGGTCCAGGAACGCAGAGACAATGCCAAAATCGAATTCACGTGCTGTTGCAGGTGACAGTGGGCACAACAGTTTTTTTTTTTTTTTCGTTCCTTGTCCTACCACTGGACTGCTTGAAATTATAAAAACTACCAAATATAGTGCCAAAGGGAGAAACAGCAGGGCGCAGCCCCGCACGGGGGTCTGGAGGCGGAGCCCCCAGCGAGCAAAGCGAGTAATAAATATAGAATGACCAAAAAAAAAGACAAAAACTCCGAGAGTAACTTACCCCAGCATCAGTTGAGTTATACCGAAAGTTTTGTCCCTGATAAATGGTCATGTTTCTTTTAACAACCTTCTTCTCAACTTTAAACTTCTATTTCACTGGTTCATCATCTGAGCACGAAGCATCAACATTCCCTGTCTTCATTGTATCAGACTCCTTGCCTTCACCAGATTTCTGAGAATTACTACCAGAGGTCTTCGTATCTTTAGTGTCATCAGTATCCACTGTGCCCTCCTTTTCAGTCTCCTGCTTCTCCTTTCCAGTCTCGTGCTTCTTCTTTTCAATCTTGTGCTTCTTCTTTTCAGTCTCGTGCTTCCTCTTTCCAGTCACATGCTTCCTCTTTTCAGTCTTATCCTTTTTCTTTTTTTTCTTTTTATCCTCACGGTTAACTATCTTAACAACTTCTTCTTCAGAATCAGTAAGGTCTGTGATACAAAAATCAGAGTACACGTGTTGCTTCTTTGAATTGCCACTTGTGCTGGGGTTTGAATCCACCATTGCAAACTGTTGGTTTCTCAAAGTGTCTAGCATAGAAGTATCTTGGGAATTCTGGTCCTGCAACAAAATTAAAATTAGAAACAGTACATATTGATTAAAAGATAAACCCAATTTCTTACGTAAACAAACATACCTTCAGGGTCTGCTTAGTTACAGTAGACACACTAGAAGTGGAGTCATCTGAATTGCTTGAGCTAGAGCCATCAGAATCTTCCGAATTACTATTGACTATGTTTTCTTTCTCCTGAAAAATAGTAAGAATAATTTTAGAAGCAATGCAGATGGTATTATTTTTGAAACGCTGAAGTACAAATAAAGAACGATAATTGTTACCTGCTCAGCACCTTTCTTTCCATTTTTAAGTTCCTTGTTCAGGTTAAGCTCATCGTGCATGGCAATCTTGTCTTTGAGTGATTTAACTAATGTAAGTTCCTTAGCACGCTACTGTCAAAAAATAAAAAAATTAATACCAGTGTATGGAATCTAATACATTTTATAAAGTGATATTTCATGCTTACCTCAGCTTTCTTACTCGAAGTGGAATTCTGTGTCCCTAAAGCATCCCGTTTGACTTTCGAAGAGCTAGCCTGACACTTCAGGACTGCTTTTCTGGGCCTCTCAACATCAAAGCTGTCATCCTTCTTTACTTTCTTATCCTTACTTTTCTCCTTGATTGCATTGTCTGAAACAACCAATACAAATTTAAATGAATTGAAGTGAACACTTGAGCAAACACTCGAAACTTGAGGGCATATTTTCACAAACTGTCGGGAAAAAGCACTCTACACAAAGGGGGCAAAATATCTACTCGAATGAAAGAATAATTCACTCAGTTTGTACGGAATATAGAGCACAAAGGGTTGGCTTCACTGGCCTAGGCTTAGCTAACATTTTAGGTTATGTTTCGAGAAACAACCGTCGCATCTAAAATGCGCAAAGATTATCATGACAACTACGTTAATCTGGGCAAAATAATGTCACTTACTGGATATAACGAGTACTGATCCTGGGAACGTTGACTTGCCAAACTTAAAGTTAACTTCACTGCCGGGTGACACGAGAGAGACGTCGCCAACCATCAAATCAGATCTAGGCACGCAATAACCGAATCCTTTCCCCTCTGCATGAAAGAATAGCTCAGATTGATCGCCCATGTTCAATTTCGACAGTTCGATGCCATCAGATATAGAAAAGAATTAACCACGGAACATTGAATGGCACACAACTGAAACCGGAAACAGGAACCGAGGAAACGACGAGAACGCTCTGGCTGGGGTAGTGAGCCCTCCCTATCCAGGGTTCTAGCGTTAATTAAATTTTGTTTCACGATTACAATCGCATTCATGTTTTTAAAAAAAACGAAGGATGCTGTGTCCCCTAATAATCATTTATGCTTCTAAGATAATTTAAAACGCGAATAATCGACGAAATCGCGCGGTTTGTCCGGCTACGTGTGATGCGGTTTCTGACTCTAATTCCTCCCCCCCCCCCTCCGACCCTTCCTTATTTTGCCGATTAGAGAAATCTTAAGTGTTCCACCCTAGAAAATATCCCTTCTGGTGTCTATTTTCGAAAAATCATTGTCCGGTCTCGATATGACGTCATTAAGTGCTGCCGCGGAGGGCCTAAATGCCACTCTACAGGACCAAAAATAAGGTTTCTCAAAAAAAATTGGAAAAAATTTCCAGTGGCAATTCGATGAAAGTAGCGTTCTAAAGGAATTAAATTTCAAGTAAAACGTCGTATCTCTTACGGTTTCTGAGATATCGGCATGGAAAGTGCAAAAATCAAGCAAAACCGAGCAAAACCGCAATATACGCGGTAATGAATCACCTTCCAGTATGAAAAATTCCGCGGGCGTCAACAGTGTCTCCTCCTAGCTAACACTGCAACTAGCAGCTGCAGATTAATATTTTTCTCTTCGGAATTTTTCTTTAAATGATTTTAAATTGAACCGTAAAATAAAAATAATTTCTACGCTTTTACAATTTTTTCACGTAATTATTTTTATTTTATTTAGTTTTAAATACGAAAGGACGGAATTTTGGAATAAATCGTATCAATGGGAAAAAAATCGGATTAAAAATACGAGGGGTTAGTTCCAGGAGGGGTATGTTCTAGTATGTATCCTCGAGCCCACCTCAATAAGATCCTAATTTAGGTTAAATAAAGTTTAATTTGGATTAAATAAAATTCTTATAAAGGATTTTTCCGCGGGCCCCCTTATGTTTCTAGGCTTTTCAGTGACTCTGTGTTCGCATGCTGATACTGTAATGGGTTTATGTGTCCCTGATACATGTTCATGATCGATTGAACATGCGGTGTCAATCTGCTGTCCGATAAATCACTACTTAAGGAATCCCTCGCAGGAACAAATTCATTCCACGCGAGACCACAATTGGTGTCGGCACCGTCACTAGCCTCGTCGCCGGATTGCGAGGGTAAGATGTTGAGTTCGAGATATTTCTTGATTACAGCCTTCCTATCGAAAGACACAAATTTAATGGCAGGAGATGATATCCAGTACTTAATCACGTGTTAGGACAGTGCCTGTAGGAAATTTCTTAAAATGAATCCTTATTTTTTCGTCCACAAAATTCTTAAAAAAATTGGGGATGACCTAAGTCTAAGTCAAAAAAAAATTATGGCGATCGGGCTGAAAATGTGGGATTGGCGGTCGTTTGAATGTGCCGAGGGGTCAATTGACACCCTGTGGTCCATGCATGAGGTGTAGGAACTGGAGTCAGCCTGAGGCCGAGCGACTAGCAGGACCGGGGGGGGGGGGGGGGCAGGGCGTACCTGCCCCGCGTTAATCCGTTGTTAGCGCTGCAGTGGGATCGTCAGGGTGCGTCGGCGTGAAGGCGCGAAGTAACCTTGCCAAGGCTATCCTCAGACTAGCCTCGAAAGACCCTTGCCCAGGCTATTGGCACCGTGGGGGGCAGACTATCTGTAGGACTGGCCGTACCTCCCGGGTCCAGCCTCAGAGTAGCCTTCCCTAGGCTAGTGTCAGCGTGTTGACTGACAGTCCTGTGGGACCTCTGCTGGTTACTGGAATGTTTCCGTTGGCTATGGAGGCGGACCGGCGGACCGGAGGAGGGGGCAACGACTCGCTCTGCTGCATTGGTCACGGCGGCATACCATGCCGTGAATGGGGTTCCTAACCTCACTTTGGCCCACGTGGGGCTCCGTTAGTGAAACACTGGACACTAGCATTTGATTCTTGATCACTTGCGGGACACTCCCTTGCACATGCACACACCACATCTAGTAGGTAGGTAGGCACAATAAAAGGTCCTGGGAGATCGCAGAGTTCCCGCCATGGCTCTCCGATACGCGCCTCGCAAGGCAAATTGCGAAAACACCGATACATTGAGCAGGGTTGGGAGGTTCCACTTGTTTTTCTGGATGAGCGTTTATGGTATATCCTGTTCTTACTAGATAATTCATCTAACTATAGCCAGCGGCTTGTATTCTTTAACGTTTGATAAATAACGTAACCCTAAAAATTAACACCGCGTTCCGTTACATTCTGGTATATGTTGCGTGTGATGCTATTCGGGCGCGCGTGCTGAAGCGAAGTATCAAACGGTATTCGGCAGTATGAACAGAGGGGTCCACATCTCCTCCTTCAAGTCTCTTGGACCGAGTGGCTTGGAGCGTTGACAAGTGGAGCGGCGCTTCGTGCGGTCTACCCGCACCGCCGGATGCTTTTCACCCAACAATTTAACTATTATCGTTATTCTATTGTAAATTTATCGTTAATTTGAAGTGAAAGTGGCCCGTTTTACGTCAGAGGAACGACAAAACTACTATCGATGGACGACAAATGCATTTAGCGCGTGTGTCGTTATTTAGAAGTAGCGTAATGTAGGCGTCCGAAAACCGGTAAATGTACAGCAAATAAACAGACCACCGTTCAACTCGGGGAACTCCCACCTTGTTTAATTTCAGGGTTGTTACAGGTCAGGAAAGGTCAAGATAAATCCCGAAAAGAGTCATGAATTTTTGACGTAGGTCGACACTTACAAGATATTCGCGAAAAGACCACGGAAAGGGCACATTTAACGCGTCGAATGGCGCACCGTAACGGAGGGTACATTCAGAAAATTTAGATCAGGCAAAAGTCAGGAAAATGGCAGGAAATTCGAGAAATGCGATCTTGTCACAACCCTGACCATCGGCGCCCGGAAGAACTGCAGCAGTTTGGAGAAGTGCGCTATCAGTTGCTTCGCGCCCGACGCGTAGGCCGGACGCATCGTGGCCCTAACACCAACTAAGGGTGGCCCTACCATACCCAGTGCTCCAAGAGACGTAAGTCACATTATCTTCCTCAGTGCTAGCCAGGGCACGCCGGGCCGAATGCTGCGCTCGCGGCTGCGGCTATAGATAAGAGACGCAGTCATGTGCTGATGGATATGAGGATGGGGCTGCACTTGATAAAACTTGTGCAGCAATTGTGTGTAATGCGAGGGTTTTGTCATATAAAATGGGATTTTGTTGAAAAGGCATATGGCATATGGTTTTGTTGCAGGACACTAATATGATTATATTAGTAGTAGTAAATTTGAGCCTTTCATTAGTTTGTAGAAGTCATGTGTTACACGAAAAGACTGCGGCGATCGTTGCCATAAACGATCGCCGCAGTCGTGTGCAACAAATTACGAATGTAACCTAGTCTTGGCCTAACCCTACCTAACCTTACCTATTGGCATAGCCTTATCTTACCTCTAGGGATTTAAAAATACTGGTAAGATTCAATCTTACGGTAAGTTACGGAAAGATTGGTTAGTTACGGGTATTTTTGGTAATAATGAGAAAGATCTATTTGCAGCGGGTATTTGTTAAAAAAAGTATGTGTTTCTACGTTTTTCCACGTAAGAGTAATCAATCAGAGTCAATCCTGGCAATTCTTGTTGTGCCAGAACACTTCAGACGTTTCATCACTTGAAATATAGGTTTCTGTCAAAATTGAGGATTGTGTATGGCTACGGTTGTCTTCTAGCGAGAAGTCAAATAATTGCTTGAACATGCAAAATTAATTATGAAAGATGCGTTTTAGAGTAGATTCAGCCTTTCCAGTGACGGCAAGGACCAAAAATTACCCTTTTCACTACTTGGAACAGCAAGCATCGCTAATTTTCAGAGTTTTGCAAGTCTGAATATTACTGAAAAATACCACTTTTTTCGAGGTCGAGTAATATTACCGTAAGTAACGGTAACTTACCGAATCTTACCGGTAATTTTACCGGCCTTAAAAAATCCCTAAACCTAACCTATCCTAACCTTATTGACCTGAACACACACTGAAAGAATTACCACCATGAATTGCAACTGGCAGCATGTTAAAGGTAGCTCATAAGTTTACAAGTTTACCATCTGCCAGTGATTGTAATACCAGTGCTTCTCTTAGCTTTGCTTCCAAAAAAATTTCTGCAAGCTTTAGCTTTTTAATCTTCTCAATTGCAGCCGTCTTTGACATTCGAAAGAGCCCTGTTATGATTTATCTAAAAGAGTCAACTAACACATGTCTCTCTTAAAGGAGTATGTTTGAAATAAAGTTGTCACTGCCAGTGAATATAAGAGCCTGCTATAATATTCATAAAATATTACTTGGCACACTACTGAGACCCCCCCCCCTCCCTCTTTTTTCTTCCCATTTTCTTTTCAATGTTTCTCAGTGTGTGTTCCTAATTAGTTGTAGGTGGTTCTGACAGTTTGTGCACCTTTTTTAGTTTGTTTGGAGCATGATGGATGGAATATTGGAACGTGTTGAACAGTCAGTAAGAAAGTGCGAGAAGAGCCCGAGGAAGAGAGCGATAGTAGAGACGCTTAAGGACCTTGCTGCGAAGAAAAAAGAGTGTGAACTAATAGTAATAGGGTATAACGGAGCTGGCTGGGAAGAAGAAGACGGGAAGAAAAATCGGCGCTCTGCGCACGCGCACGAGTTGGTGGGGGTACCCCCACTCTCGCGCCCGGCCAAACAGGCCGTTTTGTTCTTCCCGTCTTCTCCCGAGCCAGCTCCGATATGCCCTATAGAGCTCGACGGGAGCCCCGCGCCCAGCGCCAGGGCCTGGTCGAGGTCGTTTAGCTTGAGCAGGCTGTCCACAACTGTCTAGAGGCGGGCGAGTGTTTCCTCCGTGTAAGCCAGGTCCCTGTCTTGATTTCCGGGGGACACTGACCTGCTTCGTGCCCGCATTGTGTTGAAATCTTGGTGGATCTGCCTTGTACGGCATGATGGCCTTATGTTCGGGTTCCACCATCAGGGTTGTTACAGGTCAGGAAAAGTCAGGAAGGTCAGGAAAAACAAATCCGTAGCTGACGATTTCAAACATCAAAACCACCTATCGGTGTGAGCATCCGATATCGGGTACTAAGCCTCCTGCTCAAGCTTCTTGCTGCTTTGGTGAAGTGGCTGAGCCACCGCCGCCCTACCGTTGCCGTCCCACCCCCTCCCCTCCACCAGGTTTTCTGAAGCCCAGGAGATTCAAAAGACGCAATGGGTCCAAAACAGACCAATCTCGCTACAAAAATAGCACCGAAACTATTGGGCAGCAAAAACATAATATCAAATGTATAGGGGGTGTGGTGATCTGTCCAGTAAAGTAAGTCAAACTAACAACTTATTTCGGATTTAAAATTTATACAAGCTGCGCTCCACCGGCACCTCGGTTCGACAGGGGGACTTGGCCAGCTTGGCCTGCCGGCGGCGTTTGCGGGGGCCTTCGGCCCCCGCCTCAAGTCTCCCTAGAGGTGCCCGATTGCAGATGTATTTGTTACGATTTAAATCGTTAACCTGAGCCCGTCCCTGTGCGCGCCGCGATATGGTAATGGTGTGCGCGCGGCGGCCAACCCTAACCTCAAAAAGCAAGAACAGACAAATTTTCATTAATCAAAAATGCGATACAAATCGAAAATTGTTGCCACCGTACGTTATTCTACGTTAGGAAAGGAAGTTATCCTCCAAATTTGAAGTTTTTCTGTGAACGATAAGTCGGCGTACACACTAGCGAACGAACATCCGGCATAAGACTATAAGCCCGGCTCCTGCCGTTTCTAAAGAAACATGTCGGGACGGGCTAAAAAGGGGGTCTTTTCAAACGCCCAAATTGAACAGTTGTTAACGAATCTCTTACTCTAGACCAGTCTCATAGCGTTCGTGAAGGTTGGCCCTTAACAACGATGTGTTTGTCGTCTGCGTGCGTCAAATACTGTCAGCGCAGTTTTGATTGGCCAAATTGGCATTTTCGAACACCCGTTACTCCGTTCAAAATTAAACATTCGGCGTAGGATTTTACGGGGCCCTTATGTATCACTAACTCTATGCGTATACCGATTTTCAAGTTATTGGCTCAGTCAAAATTTGGGCTGTGCCGGCTTAACTTACGCATAAAAATACAGTCCTTTTCTTTCTGATCACATCCAATATTTTCTCACCGAATCATTCATTAATGTTACTTCTTCATGATTCTCACTCCTGCTACTCTCTTCTTCCAGATCCTGTACGTCAAATACGCATTCGGAAGACACTTCAAACCATGAGGAAAACTACGAAATCGACTAAATCTCGGCAATATCGACTGACTCTTCTTTGGGCCTCCTAGGATATCACTTTGTTGAAACGCATTTTTTGCCTTCTGTTCAGCTTGTTTGCCTCCGGTTTTCCTCATTTGCCGTTCCACTCTCCGCTTGCTTCTCTCTTTTGGGGTGAAAAGAGAGGGTCGCACTTGACCTCTAGCCCGTAATCCGCGCCTATTTAGCACACCCCACTTATTCTTTATGCTCTTCACGGAAAAAAATGGGTTAGCTCTGGTAGCTGAGAATTTTCTACGGTAGCTAACGTCTCAGCTAATTCTGACATAGCCGAAATGTTAAGCTTCAGGGGCAAATAATGTTTCTGCTACAGCTAAGCCTTAGCTGCGACTGCTCAGCGTTAGCTGGTGCAGTTGATCCCTGGTTTCCCTGTTCGAGATCACGCGTTGGCTGATATAGCTGAGCCTTAGCTGGCATAGCTAAACCTTAGCTGCTTCAGCAAATATATCGTCTAGAAGAGCTAAAATTGCAGCTATGTCAAAATTAGCAGAAGTATTAGCTACCACAACTAAATCATTTTTTTCAGTGTTGTACTTAGACAATTAATGGCGCGACAGTCATCGCATAGGGTATTCTACTCCAACCCACACTTTACCCATAGGGAGTCAGCTAAATCATAGACAGATGATGCATTTCCGGTGATACGCTGCAGCTCATTGGGTTTGACCGGGTTGAAGTGCGTGGCTCGGATATGCCACTGGACGGTAGTCGGGTTTCCTGGGTCGCACATGTAGAACCTGGTTCCGTATGAGATGTACGGGCCCTGGGGGTATCCTCAAATTAAACGATTGTTTGGAGGAACGCATTGAATGATGCGTTACACTTTGGTTTCACTGACAGGACAAGCGTTATGAGGCATGTGCAGGAGGAAACACGTGCGACATATGTCCATTAACACACTTATCAACTTGTCATGCGTTCCCCTGGACACACATCGTACGTGCTCTCCCAAACATAAAATAACATAAATGGAGAAGAGGAGAGCCGGAAGTCAGAAGGTACGAATCAAAAATAGATGAAACGGAACCGGGCGGTATGAGAAATCGCGCGCGCGGCTGAGCCAGTTTCCGGTTGCCGCCTGTTTTGAGCCGCGTCCACTAGTGCAGGCTGTGATGAAAATTATAAGATTATTATCACATTTGGTCAAATATTTGTTAAGCAGGACAGAGAGAGATTATTTAAGGCTACTGCTTATGCTATAATGATAGAAAGACAATCTGATAATATTCCGATAGGCTGGAGCTGGAGTAGTGGTCGGCAGAGGTAAGCAGGCGCGTATCATATTTGTTTACTAACAACTTTTTAAGGTTCTTTAATACAAAGCGTTAACAAAGATAGAGCATACCGAAGACTTCGTACTTCAACGGTGTCGAAGATCAAACTCGCTTCGTATATCCATTTGAAAACATTCGAGGCACTTGTCCCACGGCGATTCTCACGGTCTAAACAACGCAGTGGCGGAAGCATGAGACTAGGACTGGTTACTGGACTGGCGTCTTCAGGCGCCCCGACCACCGCATGCGTCCTTTCTAGAGCAATCTCCTCCGGCCCTGATTCGAATTTCGTTGCGTGCTTGGGCTCGATGGAATGAGAAATGTTCACAGAATGCCTAGTTATCCTTATTTTGGTCAGAATCGGACACGTATGGCGATCGCGACGTGTTGAACGCGGCGGCCCGCCGTGACTGCGACCGCCGTTCGGATTGCCTCGAGGCTCTGCCGCACGGAGCGCTAGCGGCGGCAGCCGCGCGGCTCGGACCTGGCGCTCTGGGGTACCGCCGCGCGGTGGCGGAGCGTGGCAGCTCGCCGTGATCGTAAACAAATCGCGTTTTCTACCCATCAGAGAAGGCGGATTTCAACTCAAATATTGTAAATGGTGTGTGACACGATTATTTTTTTTATAATTTTACTCAAATATAATTAACAAATCGCTCGGTTTATGCATGCCGAAGTTGTGATACTTCCTAAATTGTTTTACACCTCTTAGACGTGAGTAAACCTGTTTTGAACTTCTCTGAATAGATAGTCATGCCGAGAATGTCTTCTCGGAAGCGGCAGAAGCATGAAGCATGTTTCGTATCCTTTGCCACAGATTTGACACACAGCAATGCAAGCCGCAACGGGGGCAGGCTTTTCCCCTTTTCTTGGCAGGGGTAGAAGTTGGAGTTGATGAGCACTGTCCCAAAGTCCCAACACTAACACTCATAAAAAAAAAAAAAAACTGAAGTCCTCATTTAATTTACGACAGATTTGTCCTCTTTGTCACATGCCATTTTAAAATAAGAAAACTAAAAAAAAAACTGTAACAAGGAAAAGTATTGCGTAAACAAACAGAAGTCGTGGACCAGAAATCAACCATCGATACAAACGACGCTAAAACATTACTACTTCAACAAAATAACGAGCACAATCGTCACGAAATAACCGCAACATGATTTCATGCATTCGTAATATTTTGTCGCAAAGTACCTTCAATCCTGTCTCACACTGGTAACCAGGCGCGGATCCAGGGGCGGCTTTAGAGTAGGGGAGGGGGGCGATGTACCGCTTTCTGCCTACTTTCAGGCGGATTGTAACGCGAATTGCCTACCTTTCGGGCGCCCTAGGGGGGGGGGGGCGATCGCCCTGTCGCCCCCCCCCCCCCCCCCCCCTGGATCCGCGCCTGCTGTTTACAATATTTCAGAGTAAATTCGCCTTCCCTGATGCGTAGAAAACGCGATTAATTTTTTTGGCGATCGCGGCGAGCCGCCACGCCCCGCTACCGCGCGGCGCTACCCCAGAGCGCTAGGGCCGAGCCGCGCGGCTGCCGCCGCTAGCGCACGGCCGTGCATTTGGCCAAATCGATTTGGGCCAAATCGGTCTCAGCTTATATGCGCGTGCTATGAACAGCCACACGCAAGATATTTCTGTCTAACGAGCCAGTCGATCAAAAAAAACAAAAAAAACATCAAAAATTCGTTTACAGAAACCCGTTCTTCCAAATTTATGGATGATCATACCCTCCGTGGAACGATTTGTCCACCTTTCGCCATTGGGAAAATCATACTTCCCAGGTGGAGAAAAATCTGAAAACAGGTTCCTGCTTCAGTTAGGTGCTTGTTGAATCTAAGGCCTGCTCCCCAGAATTATTTCCACCCATGCAGCGGAGCAGTGGCGTAGCAAAGTACCTATGTTTGATAGAATGCGCAGAGCGTGCAACTATTTTTTCCGTCTTTGGCCGTGAGAAAAATAGTACTTTCCAGGTAGAAATAATTCTGAAAACATGTGTTTTTTACAGCTGAGTGCTCAGTGAGTCGGTAAAAAGCTCCCCAGAATTATTTCCACCCATGCAGCGGAGCAGTGGCGTAGCAAAGTACCTATGTTTGATAGAATGCGCAGAGCGTGCAACTATTTTTTCCGTCTTTGGCCGTAAGAAAAATAGTACTTTCCAGGTGGAAATAATTCTGATAACATGTGTTTTTTACAGCTAGGTGCTCAGTGAGTCGGTGACAAGCTCCCCAGAATTATTTCCACCCATGCAGCGGAGCAGTGGCGTAGAAAAGAACCCATATTTAAAAGAACACGCATTACCTTGATCTGTTTTTTTTTTTCGTCTTTCGCCGTTGGAAAAGCCGCACTTTCCAGGTGGAAATAATTCTGAAAACAGGTTCTTGCTGCAGTCTGGTGCTAAAGAAGTCGATGACATGCTCCTCAGAATTATTTCCACTCATGCAGCGAAGCAGTGGCATAGCAAAGTACCTATGTTTGATAGAATGCGCAGAAGGTGCAACTATTTTTTCCGTCTTTGGCCGTAAGAAAAATAATACTTTCCAGGTGGAAATAATTCTGATAACATGTGTTTTTTACAGCTGGGTGCTCAGTGAGTCGGTGACAAGCTCCCCAGAATTTTTTCCACCCATGCAGCGCAGCAGTGGCGTAGCAAAGTATCTATGTTTGATAGAATGCGCAGAGCGTGCAACTATTTTTTCCGTCTTTGGCCGTGAGAAAAATAGTACTTCCCAGGTGGAAATAATTCTGATAACATTTGTTTTTTACAGCTGGGTGCTCAGTGAGTTGGTGACAAGCTCCCCAGAATTACTTCTAGCCATGCAGCGGGGCAGTGGCGTAGCAAAGAACCTATGTTCGATAGAATGCGCAGAGCGTGCAACTATTTTTTCCGTCTTTGGCCGTAAAAAAATAGTACTTTCCAGGTGGAAATAATTCTGATAACATGTGTTTTTTACAGCTGGGTGCTCAGTGAGTCGGTGACAAGCTCCCCAGAATTTTTTCCACCCATGCAGCGGAGCAGTGGCGTAGCAAAGAACCCATATCTAAAAGAACACGCAATACCTTGATCTATTTTTTTTTTCGTCTTTCGCCGTTGGAAAAGCCGCACTTTCCAGGTGGAAATAATTCTTGAAACAGGTTCATGCTGCAGTCTGGTGCATAAGAAGTCGATTACATGCTTCTCAGAATTATTTCCACTCATGCAGCGGAGCAGTGGCGAGCAAAGTACCTATGTTTGATAGAATGCGCAGAGCGTGCAACTATTTTTTCCGTCTTTGGCCGTGAGAAAAATAGTACTTTCCAGGTGGAAATAATTCTGATAACATGTGTTTTTTACAGCTGGGTGCTCAGTGAGTCGGTGACAAGCTCCCCAGAATTACTTCTAGCCATGCAGCGGGGCAGTGGCGTAGCAAAGAACCTATGTTCGATAGAATGCGCAGAGCGTGCAACTATTTTTTCCGTCTTTGGCCGTAAAAAAATAGTACTTTCCAGGTGGAAATAATTCTGATAACATGTGTTTTTTACAGCTGGGTGCTCAGTGAGTCGGTGACAAGCTCCCCAGAATTTTTCACCCATGCAGCGGAGCAGTGGCGTAGCAAAGAACCCATATTTAAAAGAACACGCAATACCCTGATCTGTTTTTTTTTTTCGTCTTTCGCCGTTGGAAGAGCCGCACTTTCCAGGTGGAAATAATTCTTAAAACAGGTTCCTGCTGCAGTCTGGTGCTTAAGAAGTCGATTACATGCTTCTCAGAATTATTTCCACTCATGCAGCGGAGCAGTGGCGAGCAAAGTACCTATGTTTGATAGAATGCGCAAAGCGTGCAACTATTTTTTCCGTCTTTGGCCGTGAGAAAAATAGTACTTTCCAGGTGGAAATAATTCTGATAACATGTGTTTTTTACAGCTGGGTGCTCAGTGAGTCGGTGACAAGCTCCCCAGAATTATTTCCACCCATGCAGCGGAGCAGTGGCGTAGAAAAGAACCCATATTTAAAAGAACACGCATTACCTTGACCTGTGTTTTTCTTCGTCTTTCGCCTTTGCAAAAGCCGTACTTTTCAGGTGGAAATAATTCTGAAAACAGGTTCTTGCTGCAGTCTGGTGCTTAAGAAGTCGATGACATCCTCCTCAGAATTATTTCCACTCATGCAGCGGAGCAGTAGCGTAGCAAAGTACCTATGTTTGATAGAATGCGCAGAACGTGCAACCATTTTTTCCGTCTTTGGCCGTAAGAAAAATAGTACTTTCCAGGTGGAAATAATTCTGAAAACAGGTTCTTGCTGTAGTCTGGGGCTTAAGAAGTCGATGACATGCTCCTCAGAATTATTTCCACCCATGCAGCGGAGCAGTGGCGTAGCAAAGAACCCATATTTTAAAGAACACGCATTACCTTGATCTGTGTTTTTCTTCGTCTTTCTCCCTTGGAAAAGCCGTACTTTCCAGGTGGAAATAATTCTGAAAACAGGTTCTTGCTGCAGTCTGGTGCTTAAGAAGTCGATGACATGCTCCTCAGAATTATTTCTACTCATGCAGCGGAGCAGTGGCGTAGCAAAGTACCTATGTTTGATAGAATGCGCAGAGCGTGCAACCATTTTTTCCGTCTTTGGCCGTGGAAAAAATAGTACTTTCCAGGTAGAAATACTTCTGAAAACAGGTTCTTGCTGTAGTCTAGGGCTTAAGAAGTCGATGACATGCTCTTCAGAATTATTTTCACTCATGCAGCGGAGCAGTGGCGTAGCAAAGTGACTATGTTTGATGGAATGCGCAGAGCGTGCAACTATTTTTTCCGTCTTTGGCCGTGGAAAAAATAGTACTTCCCAGGTGGAAATAATTCTGAAAACAGGTTTTTGCTGTAGTCTGGGGCTTAAGAAGTCGATGACATCCTCCTCAGAATTATTTCCACTCATGCAGCGGAGCAGTGGCGTAGCAAAGTATCTATGTTTGATAGAATGCGCAGAGCGTGCAACTATTTTTTCCGTCTTTGGCCGTGAGAAAAATAGTACTTTCGAGGTGGAAATAATTCTGATAACATATGTTTTTTACAGCTGGGTGCTCAGTGAGTCGGTGACAAGCTCCCCAGAATTATCTCTACCCATGCAGCGGAGCAGTGGCGTAGCAAAGTACTCATATTTGAAAAAAGTAGCAGAAACTGCACACTAAAAACTTCAGCAGCGAAAATCGGAGACAAAACCCATTTTGTTCTTTTTTTGGCGGTATGAGTTGAAACGTTGCATGTACGTGCCGTTCTGAGACGGTGCTCTGTGTTTCCCCTCAGTTCCATGTTACGTTAGGGCCTGGAACGGGATTACACTTTTCTAACGTAAAGCAAGTCCGTTCAGTTGTGGAGCTCTGCTCAGGGGCTAAGTTGCTGGGTACTAAACCCGAAAAACTGGAAAACGTCTGATTACACTCATCTTACGAAGTCGACTTTCCGCCTTGGCGACGGTCGAAAAATCGTTTATCCCGGCAGATGAAAGGCACCTCGCGTGCGGGGAAATCATGTGTGGCATTTGAGCTGCCATAGTTTTTTGCGCATAGAGCAGCACCAACGCGAAGAGAGAATCCGGCAGCATTACATTTGGCCTGGTAAGTTACGATGAAAAACCTAGGTGGAGTGGATTATCAATGTACATAACATAAGCGACTGTTAATCGTGCACATCTCTTTCACTTTGTGAACGGAACCACAAGAGGATGCCATGCAGTCAGAAAGAACCTGCAGCGGACATCAGAAAGCTGCTCATACGGCGGCCATAAACACTTACCAGACCTCTTGTCTGGGCGGAGTCCGCGAACTACCCTCACGTGATGTGGGGGGGGGGGGGGGGGGGGGGGTGGTACCCCGGCTGACTAGAAGCGTTATTGCCGAAAATGCCTCTGAATGGCAGTGCTCTCTGAGTCTCTGTTCGCCAACTTAGCGCCCGTCGCGCCTAAGGGGCCGTCCATAAAGTACGTCCGCACGGAAGGGAGGGGGGGGGGAGTCCTCGAAAGCGGACGTTGGCGGGGGAGGGGGGGGGGGGGTTGGTGCGGTTCGGACGTCCTATTTTTTATAATATAATTGCAAAATTGAGCTTATGATAGTAATGAATGGAGCGAATAAAAGCCGTCTCTACTCCGCGCGTCTAAGCCAAGTCGGGCGGACGCCGCTGTGAGCCGAGCGGAGCGCTAGCCGGCAACCCGTAAATATAACTGTAATTTGTTTTCTCCTTATTTTACCATTGTTAATGTGCGTTAACGTTCGAGGAACGTTTTTATGTCATTTCTCTATCATCCTAATATGTAACTAGCTTCTCTTAATGTGAGGATTATAGTATTTTTGTCATATTTATCGGTTTTTTTCTCAAAACCGGACGTCCAGGGGGAGGGGGGTCTTCAAAAGCGGACGCAAGCGGACGAGGGGGAGGGGGTTTCAATATGGGGCAAAAATGAGCGTACGTACTTTATGGACGGCCCCTAAGCAAAGAGTAAGATTGTAACTCCAGTCCGTCTTCCGCGCTCGAGCGCCTGGCCGTGTGGTGCTGAAGGACTTGTTTTATAGGAGCAATGGTTTTATGCATAGCGACCTGTGTGTGTGACAGGTCTTGGCCCAGCTGTCAAAAACACATGTTATCAGAATTATTTCCACCTGGAAAGTACTATTTTTCTCACGGCCAAAGACGGAAAAAATAGTTGCACGCTCTGCGCATTCCATCAAACATAGGTACTTTGCTACGCCAATGCTCCGCTGCATGAGTGAAATTAATTCTGAGGAGCATGTCATCGACTTCTTAAGCACCAGACTGCAGCAAGAACCTGTTATCAGAACTATTTTCATCTGAAAAGTGCGGTTATCCAACAGCGAAAGACGAAAAAAAAAAAAAACCAGACCAAGGTAATGCGTGTTCTTTAAAATATAGGTTCATTGCTACGCCACTGCTCTGCTGCATGGGTAGAAATAATTCTGGGGAGCTTGTCACCGACTCACTCAGCACCCAGCTGTAAAAAGCACATGTTATCAGAATTATTTCTACCTGGAAAGTACTATTTTTCTCACGGCCAAAGACGGAAAAAATAGTTGCACGCTCTGCGCATTCTATCAAACATAGGTTCTTTGCTACGCCACTGCTCCGCTGCATGAGTGGAAATAATTCTGAGGAGGATGTCATCGACTTCTTAAGCACCAGACTGCAGCAAGAACCTGTTTTCAGAATTATTTCCACCTGGAAAGTACGGCTTTTCCAAGGGCGAAAGACGAAGAAAAACACAGATCAAGGTAATGCGTGTTCTTTAAAATATGGGTTCTTTGCTACGCCACTGCTCCGCTGCATGGGTGGAAATAATTCTGAAGAGCATGTCATCGACTCATTGAGCACCCAGCTGTCAAAAACACATGTTATCAGAATTATTTCCACCTGGAAAGTACTATTGTTCTCACGGCCAAAGACGGAAAAATAGTTGCACGCTCTGCGCATTCTATCAAACATAGGTACTTTGCTACGCTACTGCTCCGCTGCATGAGTGGAAATAATTCTGAGGAGGATATCATCCACTTCTTAAGCACCAGACTGCAGCGAGAACCTGTTTTCAGAATTATTTCCACCTGGAAAGTACGGCTTTTCCAACGGCGAAAGACGAAGAAAAACACAGATCAAGGTAATGCGTGTTCTTTAAAATATAGGTTCTTTGCTACGCCACTGCTCCGCTGCATGGGTGAAAATAATTCTGAGGAGCATGTCATCGACTTCTAAAGCTCCAGACTACAGCAAGAACCTGTTTTCAGAATTATTTCCACCTGGAAAGTACTATTTATCTACGGCCAAAGACGAAAACAATGGTTGCACGTTCTGCGCATTCTATTAAACATAGGTACTTTGCTACGCCAATGCTCCGCTGCATGTGTGGAAATAATTTTGGGGAGCTTGTCACCGACTCACCGAGCACCCAGCTAACAAAAACACATGTTATCAGAATTATTTCCACCTGGATAGTACTATTGTTCTCACGGCCAAAGACGGAAAAAATAGTTGCACGCTCTGCGCATTCTATCAAACATAGGTACTTTGCTACGCCACTGCTCCGCTGCATGAGTGGAAATAATTCTGAGGAGGATGTCATCGACTTCTTAAGCACCAGACTGCAGCGAGAACCTGTTTTCAGAAAATGCGTGTTCTTTTAAGTATGGGTTCTTTGATACGCCACTGCTCCGCTGCATGGGTGGAAATAATTCTGAGGAGCATGTCATCGACTTCTTAGGACCTCGACTACAGCAAGAACCTGTTTTCAGAATTATTTCCACCTGGGAAGTACTATTTTTTCCACGGCCAAAGACGGAAAAAATAGTTGCACGCTCTGCGCATTCTATCAAACCTAGGTTCTTTGCTACGCCACTGCTCCGCTGCATGAGTGGAAATAATTCGGAGGAGGATGTCATCGACTTCTTTAGCACCAGACTGCAGCAAGAACCTGTTTTCAGAATTATTTCCACCTGGAAAGTACTATTTATCTTACGGCCAAGGACGAAAACAATAGTTGCACGTTCTGCGCATTCTATCAAACATAGGTACTTTGCTACGCCACTGCTCCGCTGCATGGGTGGAAATAATTCTCGGGAGGTTGTCACCGACTCACCGAGCACCCAGCTGTCAAAAACACATGTTATCAGAATTATTTTCACCTAGAAAGTACTATTTTTCTTACGGCCAAAGACGGAAAAAATAGTTGCACGCTCTGCGCGTTCTATCAAACATAGGTTCTTTGCTACGCCAATGCTCCGCTGCATGGGTGGAAATAATTCTGAGGAGCATGTCATCGACTTCTTAGGACCTAGACTACAGCAAGAACCTGTTTTCAGAATTATTTCCACCTGGGAAGTACTAATTTTTCCACGGCCAAAGACGGAAAAAATAGTTGCACGCTCTGCGCATTCTATCAAACCTAGGTTCTTTGCTACGCCACTGCTCCGCTGCATGAGTGGAAATAATTCTGAGGAGGATGTCATCGACTTCTTACGCACCAGACTGCAGCAAGAACCTGTTTTCAGAACTATTTCCACCTGGAAAGTACGGCTTTACCAAGGGCGAAAGACGAAGAAAAACACAGATCAAGGTAATGCGTGTTCTTTAAAATATGGGTTCTTTGCTACGCCACTGCTCCGCTGCATGGGTGGAAATAATTCTGAAGAGCATGTCATCGACTCATTGAGCACCCAGCTGTCAAAAACACATGTTATCAGAATTATTTCCACCTGGAAAGTACTATTGTTCTCACGGCCAAAGACGGAAAAATAGTTGCACGCTCTGCGCATTCTATCAAACATAGGTACTTTGCTACGCTACTGCTCCGCTGCATGAGTGGAAATAATTCTGAGGAGGATATCATCCACTTCTTAAGCACCAGACTGCAGCGAGAACCTGTTTTCAGAATTATTTCCACCTGGAAAGTACGGCTTTTCCAACGGCGAAAGACGAAGAAAAACACAGATCAAGGTAATGCGTGTTCTTTAAAATATAGGTTCTTTGCTACGCCACTGCTCCGCTGCATGGGTGAAAATAATTCTAAAGAGCATGTCATCGACTTCTAAAGCTCCAGACTACAGCAAGAACCTGTTTTCAGAATTATTTCCACCTGGAAAGTACTATTTATCCTACGGCCAAAGACGAAAACAATGGTTACACGTTCTGCGCATTCTATCAAACATAGGTACTTTGCTACGCCACTGCTCCGCTGCATGAGTGGAAATAATTCTGAGGAGGATGTCATCGACTTCTTAAGCACCAGACTGCAGCGAGAACCTGTTTTCAGAATTATTTCCACCTGGAAAGTACGGCTTTTCCAACGGCGAAAGACGAAGAAAAACACAGATCAAGGTAATGCGTGTTCTTTTAAATATGGGTTCTTTGCTACGCCACTGCTCCGCTGCATGGGTGGAAATAATTCTGAGGAGCATGTCATCGACTTCTTAAGCACCAGACTGAAGCAGGAACCTGTTTTCAGAATTATTTCTACCTGGAAAGTACGGCTTTTCCAACGGCGAAAGACGAAGAGAAACACAGATCAAGGTAATGCGTGTTCATTAAAATATGGGTTCTTTGCTACGCCACTGCTCCGCTGCATGGGTGGAAATCAATTCTGGGGAGCTTGTCACCGACTCACTGAGCACCCAGCTGTCAAAAACACATGTTATCAGAATTATTTCCACCTGGAAAATACTATTGTTCTCACGGCCAAAGACGGAAAAAAAAGTTGCACGCTCTGCGCATTCTATCAAACATAGGTTCTTTGCTACGCCACTGCTCCGCTGCATGAGTGGAAATAATTCTGAGGAGCTTGTCACCGACTCACTCAGCACCCAGCTGTAAAAAACACATGTTATCAGAATTATTTCCACTTGGGAAGTACAATTTTTTTCACGGCCCAAGACGGAAAAAATAGTTGCACGCTCTGCGCATTCTATCAAACATAGGTACTTTGCTACGCCAATGCTCCGCTGCATGGGTGGAAATAATTCTGAGGAGCATGTCATCGACTTCTTAGGACCTAGACTACAGCAAGAACCTGTTTTCAGAATTATTTCCACCTGGGAAGTACTATTTTTTCCACGGCCAAAGACGGAAAAAATAGTTGCACGCTCTGCGCATTCTATCAAACCTAGGTTCTTTGCTACGCCACTGCTCCGCTGCATGAGTGGAAATAATTCGGAGGAGGATGTCATCGACTTCTTAAGCACCAGACTGCAGCAAGAACCTGTTTTCAGAATTATTTCCACCTGGAAAGTACTATTTATCTTACGGCCAAGGACGAAAACAATAGTTGCACGTTCTGCGCATTCTATCAAACATAGGTACTTTGCTACGCCACTGCTCCGCTGCATGGGTGGAAATAATTCTGGGGAGGTTGTCACCGACTCACCAAGCACCCAGCTGTCAAAAACACATGTTATCAGAATTATTTTCACCTAGAAAGTACTATTTTTCTTACGGCCAAAGACGGAAAAAATAGTTGCACGCTCTGCGCATTCTATCAAACATAGGTTCTTTGCTACGCCAATGCTCCGCTGCATGGGTGGAAATAATTCTGAGGAGCATGTCATCGACTTCTAAGGACCTAGACTACAGCAAGAACCTGTTTTCAGAATTATTTCTACCTGGGAAGTACTATTTTTTCCACGGCCAAAGACGGAAAAAATAGTTGCACGCTCTGCGCATTCTATCAAACCTAGGTTCTTTGCTACGCCACTGCTCCGCTGCATGAGTGGAAATAATTCTGGGGAGGATGTCATCGACTTCTTAAGCACCAGACTGCAGCAAGAACCTGTTTTCAGAACTATTTCCACCTGGAAAGTACGGCTTTTCCAAGGGCGAAAGACGAAGAAAAACACAGATCAAGGTAATGCGTGTTCTTTAAAATATGGGTTCTTTGCTACGCCATTGTTTCGCTGCATGGGTGGAAATAATTTTAGGGAGCTTGTCACCGACTCACTGAGCACCCAGCTGTCAAAAACACATGTTATCAGAATTATTTCCACCTGGAAAGTACTATTGTTCTCACGGCCAAAGACGGAAAAATAGTTGCACGCTCTGCGCATTCTATCAAACATAGGTACTTTGCTACGCCACTGCTCCGCTGCATGGGTGGAAATAATTTTGGGGAGCTTGTCACCGACTCACCGAGCACCTAGCTGTCAAAAACACATGTTATCAGAATTATTTCCACCTGGAAAGTACTATTGTTCTCACGGCCAAAGACGGAAAAAATAGTTGCACGCTCTGCGCATTCTATCAAACATAGGTACTTTGCTACGCCACTGCTCCGCTGCATGAGTGGAAATAATTCTGAGGAGGATGTCATCGACTTCTTAAGCACAAGACTGCAGCAAGAACCTGTTTTCAGAATTATTTCCACCTGGAAAGTACGGCTTTTCCAACGGCGGAAGACGAAGAAAAACACAGATCAAGGTAATGCGTGTTCTTTTAAGTATGGGTTCTTTGATACGCCACTGCTCCGCTGCATGGGTGGAAATAATTCTGAGGAGCATGTCATCGACTTCTAATTCACCAGACTGCAGCAAAAACCTGTTTTCAGAATTATTTCCACCTGAAAAGTACGGCTTTTCCAACGGCGAAAGACGAAGAGAAACACAGATCAAGGTAATGCGTGTTCATTAAAATATGGGTTCTTTGCTACGCCACTGCTCCGCTGCATGGGTGGAAATAATTCTGGGGAGCTTGTCACCGACTCACTGAGCACCCAGCTGTCAAAAACACATGTTATCAGAATTATTTCCACCTGGAAAATACTATTGTTCTCACGGCCAAAGACGGAAAAAAAAGTTGCACGCTCTGTGCATTCTATCAAACATAGGTACTTTGCTACGCCACTGCTCTGCTGCATGGAAGGAAATAATTCTGAGGAGCTTGTCACCGACTCACTCAGCACCCAGCTGTAAAAAACACATGTTATCAGAATTATTTCCACTTGGGAAGTACAATTTTTTTCACGGCCCAAGACGGAAAAAATAGTTGCACGCTCTGCGCATTCTATCAAACATAGGTACTTTGCTACGCCAATGCTCCGCTGCATGGGTGGAAATAATTCTGAGGAGCATGTCATCGACTTCTTAGGACCTAGACTACAGCAAGAACCTGTTTTCAGAATTATTTCCACCTGGGAAGTACTATTTTTTCCACGGCCAAAGACGGAAAAAATAGTTGCACGCTCTGCGCATTCTATCAAACCTAGGTTCTTTGCTACGCCACTGCTCCGCTGCATGAGTGGAAATAATTCGGAGGAGGATGTCATCGACTTCTTAAGCACCAGACTGCAGCAAGAACCTGTTTTCAGAATTATTTCCACCTGGAAAGTACTATTTATCTTACGGCCAAGGACGAAAACAATAGTTGCACGTTCTGCGCATTCTATCAAACATAGGTACTTTGCTACGCCACTGCTCCGCTGCATGGGTGGAAATAATTCTGGGGAGCTTGTCACCGACTCACCGAGCACCCAGCTGTCAAAAACACATGTTATCAGAATTATTTTCACCTAGAAAGTACTATTTTTCTCACGGCCAAAGACGGAAAAAATAGTTGCACGCTCTGCGCATTCTATCAAACATAGGTACTTTGCTACGCCAATGCTCCGCTGCATGGGTGGAAATAATTCTTAGGAGCATCTCATCGACTTCTTAAGCCCTAGACTACAGCAAGAACCTGTTTTCAGAATTATTTCCACCTGGGAAGTACTATTTTTTCCACGGCCAAAGGCGGAAAAAATAGTTGCACGCTCTGCGCGTTCTATCAAACATAGGTACTTTGCTACGCCACTGCTCAGCTGCATGAGTGGAAATAATTCTGGGGAGGATGTCATCGACTTCTTAAGCACCAGACTGCAGCAAGAACTTGTTTTCAGAATTATTTCCACCCGGAAAGTGCAGCTTTTCCAAGGGCGAAAGACGAAGAAAAAAACAGATCAAGGTAATGCGTGTTCTTTTAAATATGGGTTCTTTGCTACGCCACTGCTCCACTGCATGGGTAGAAATAATTCTGGGGAGCTTGACACCGACTCACTGAGCACCCAGCTGTAAAAAGCACATGTTTTCAGAATTATTTTCACCTGGAAAGTACTATTTATCTTACGGCCAAGGACGAAAACAATAGTTGCACGTTCTGCGCATTCTACTAAACATAGGTACTTTGCTACGCCACTGCTCCGCTGCATGGGTGGAAATAATTTTGGGGAGCTTGTCACCGACTTACCGAGCACCCAGATGTCAAAAACACATGTTATCAGAATTATTTCCATCTGGAAAGTACTATTGTTCTCACGGCCAAAGACGGAAAAAATAGTTGCACGCTCTGCGCATTCTATCAAACATAGGTACTTTGCTACGCCACTGCTCCGCTGCATGAGTGGAAATAATTCTGAGGAGGATGTCATCGACTTCTTAAGCACCAGACTGCAGCAAGAACCTGTTTTCAGAATTATTTTCACCTGGAAAGTACGGCTTTTCCAACGGCGAAAGACGAAGAAAAACACAGATCAAGGTAATGCGTGTTCTTTTAAATATGGGTTCTTTGCTACGCCACTGCTCCGCTGCATGGGTGGAAATAATTCTGAGGAGCATGTCATCGACTTCTAAAGCCCCAGACTACAGCAAGAATCTGTTTTCAGAATTATTTCCACCTGGAAAGTACTATTTATCTTACGGCCAAGGACGAAAACAATAGTTGCACGTTCTGCGCATTCTATCAAACATAGGTACTTTGCTACGCCACTGCTCCGCTGCATGGGTGGAAATAATTCTGGGAGCTTGTCACCGACTCACCAAGCACCCAGCTGTCAAAAACACATGTTATCAGAATTATTTCCACCTGGAAAGTACTATTGTTCTCACGGCCAAAGACGGGAAATATAGTTGCACGCTCTGCGCATTCTATCAAACATAGGTACTTTGCTACGCCACTGCTCCGCTGCATGAGTGGAAATAATTCTGAGGCGCATGTCATCGACCCTTAAAGCACCAGACTGCAGCAAGAACCTGTTTTCAGAATTATTTTTACCTGCAAAGTACGACTTTTCTAATAGCGAAAGACTGAGGAAATAGTATGACGGAGATGACGAATTTGTCTGTGTTGATATGATATGCCACCAACTAGAGAAAAAAAGGGCTCTTATGACGGTTTTTCAGTGTTTTTTCAACGTTTTCTCATCGACTGGTTTGTTAGACAGATCTATCTTGCGTGTGACTGTCCATAGCACGCGCATATAAGCTGAGACCGATTTGGCCCAAATCGATTTGGCCAAATGCACGGCCGTCGCTAACGCTCCGTGCGGCAGGGGAGCGTCCTTTAATTACGTAAGGGCGTTTTGGGGTGTTTTTAACCCTCCCCTCCCCCCATATAAGGTTCTGTAATATTTCGAGACCCCCCCCTCCCTCCTTACGTAAGATTTTGCCAAATTTGCCCAAAATTGAAAAAACCTGTAAATAAATGAATTTGAGTGTTTTTTGTTATTTTTTGCTTACCGGTATAGGAGAAATGTTGAGAGTTAGGTATTTAATGAAGCAGACTGAATTTAAGGTACAACTGGTTCAATTATTTGTACTGTCCAGTCCAAAAATAAAAAATAAATAAATAAATGTTGTAAAATAACAACTTATAAAAGAGAAACGAAAATTCTTGGCCTTTAAAATGTATAGAGCCTCAGCCCAAGGGCTTCTCAGCCACTCCTGTACAGAAGAGATGTGTTCAATGCTTAGCGCGCGGAGACGCGTTTGGACGGATGCATTTGCGCCCATAATAAATCTTACGTAATGTTCGCCGTTGACCCCCCCCCCCCCCCTCCCACCGTAAGGGCAACATAAGATTTGCCAGACCCCCCCCCCTCCCCCAAAACCCCTTACGTAATTTAAGGACGCTCCCCAGAGCCTCGAGGCAATCCGAACGGCGGTCGCGGTCACGGCGGGCCGCCGTGTTGAACACGTCGCGCTCGCCATACGTAGCTGATTCTGACCAAAGTAAGGATAACTAGGCATTCTGTGAACATTTCTCGTTCCATGGAGCCCAACCACGCACCGAAATTCGAAACGGCCGGAGGAGATTGCTCTAGAAAGGACGCATGCGGTGGTCGGGGCGCCTGAAGACGCTAGTCCAGTAACCAGTTCTAGTCTCATGGCGGAAGCCGGAAACAGTGCTAGAAAACTCCTCCGGTTTCAGCGATTCACTAAAAACGCAAACTTGAGGATCAGAGGTATTAGCAGTCTGACAGCATTGAACGAAAAATTGACATTATTGGTGACGGTCAGTTTCTCCATAGTTTCAGGACACATTTAGAAAATGCCGATGTAGCTATAGCACAACTTTAAAATTTTTGAATGCTGGCTTTTAAAAGTTGGTTAACGAAGTTGGCAGTAATTCATTCGTTTTATCCTCCAGTTTCCTACCACTGACCGGTAACAGGCACATGTCCACGCGCGCTATAGGGTATTTCCGTGGATCCTGGGCCGGAAGGGAGAAGAACAAAAGTAAGCGCCAGACCGGAACGAGTAAGCGGGAGGGGGGCTCAGGCCCGAGCCCGCCCGACACCTGCCCGAACCCCCTTACTCCCGCCTACTGGTTCCGGTCTGGGGCTTACTTTTGTTCTCCCGTCCGGCCCAGGATCCACGGAAATACCCTATTGTGCATGCCTCCAGGTTCCGTTCCCGCTCGTTTCGATTATTACCTTCTTCTGACTTCCGGCTCAGCTCTTCTCCGGACTACCCTATTGACATTGGAACCAAATGAGAACGCACTAAGACAAGATTCACGTCGGTTATCCGCCCAACAATTTGAGTAAACAATGCCGACAGGAAACAATACACTGCAAAGCCAAATGTGGACCAAGTCCACACAAGGTAGCGTGGATCACTAAAAGTGTGCACAAGGAAGCGTGGACCATGGGTGGGTGGACCACGGCTTGGTCCACACTAGGAAACGTGGACCGTCAATAAATAAAAATTAACTACCAGCTAATCAGAAAATTCTTAATAGAGGTTTCCAATGAGACCCAGAAACGGAAGCTGAAGAACAAAAACTCTTCCAGACCGGAAACTCTCGAGAGCAGGTATGAGAAATATCGACGCACAAAGGGCGCGCCAAGTATGGGTCGCAGCCCCCAAATTCACTCAAAACACCATTCAAGTTTCTCATACCTGCCCTCAATAATTTCCGGTCTGGAAGAGTTTTAGTTCTTCAACTTCCGTTCCCATAGTCTCATTGTAAACCTCTATTACAAAAAATTATAAATACGAAAATTGCACTGAATCCAGTTTTGTGGCACTCCGGGCCTACCAGTATTTCACCAAGTGTAATAGTATTTTTTTGTTTCCAAGCACTGCCTTTGCCCTGCCTAGGCATACATATATGCTGTGAAAGGAAAACGAGTTTCAATATGAGCACCACCACGAAGGCTCTACCAGAATAAAAGTAAATGTTAACATAACACAAACCATTCCCAAGGCTATTTGCCCGATTTCAAGACTGGCGCGTTCACTTGGGCGAATAACCGTGTCTTCCATAACATGCCCAAATCGCTTGTGCTAACAACCGTGTCTTTCATTATATTCACAAATCGTTTGGGCGAATAGCAATCCCTTGGTTAAGTGCCCAATTTGGGCTGCAACTGATAATAATAAGTTGAGCTATGTGCCTAAAATTGAGTAAAAAAGCAAATGTTTGGGCTACACCCAGAAAAACGTAATCTTAGCCTTGAACTTAACAAGGTTAATAGACTTCACTCAGGGCAATTGTCTTGCAGGAAGATTAAAAGCAGCTTGGATCAAAAGTCAGTGGGCTGGTTTCGATTCCGGATCTGTGTTAAAAACCATGATTTTGGTACCTCGGTTTTATTTTTCCGACCACCAGTAGGGGTCGCGCATCGAGCCGGAAGTTTCCATGTTACGCCCTATCAGAGATTAAAAAAAAATTCCGATTACACTCAAACACTAATGTTCTTTAGTAAACCACGCCATTTCAACAACCTTTGGACGAAAATTTCGTCCGTTTTGCTCTATCTGGCACCGTTTCTAGACTAATTTGGGCATTAGAGAGTGCATTTCCTGTTCGCTTAAATTTGGGCCAACAGCTAATTCACCTTTGTCCGCCATATTTGGGCGGTTATAATCGATCTAAACTCCGAGGCCGTTGCGTTTGAGGAGTCCACAACTCGAGACAATCAGTGTACACATTTTCAGACAATAAACACAATCATCGATTAAAAACCTTAAAAAACTGCATAAACATGAGGCTTCAGCTGCATATTAGGGCTAAGAGCAGCCGTAAACCGCCATTACTAGACTAAAATTTTAAATGTTCTGCAAATTAGTTGCAACAATCGACACAATCAACACAATCTGTGTACACTTTTCGGCAGAGTTGTGGACCCCTCAGTTGCGTTGCGACTATTTGCTACGGTCGCACAGAGCGCAACGGTTTTGCGTCTCTTTCCGCCTCCAAATCCACCACTGAAGGTGCCTTCGCATGTGGACTCGTGGGTTTAAGAAGACGCTAGCAACAATTTTTGATTTTTATCGCATTCTTGAGTACTGAAAATAATATTTGTGTTTTTTTTTTTTTTTTTTTTTTTAAGGTTCGGGTTGGCCGCCGCGGCACGCCATTATCAAGCTATATTCAGTTAACGAAGGGCTGCCCCGCTCCGACTCGACTCTACTCGCGAGGGACGTGGAGGGGGCACAGAGGCACAGGCACAGCCTTTTTGAGCACGGCCAAGCACGGCCTACACAGATTCCCCTTCCCCCCCCCCCCCCTCGAGATTGAACAGACAAATGAAATTCGTGCCTTGCGTCTTCTGCTCTTGCTCAGTGCGTGTATTTGTTTACTGTTTACCGCAACGCGATATGTGTAGACATGGAGCCCGCGGAATTGTTCAATGTAGTCCCTATGCTTGTGGGGGCAGCGGTTATGGCAATAGAGGCGGAAGAAGAGGAAATTGAACAAGCAATGCTTCAGGTGGCGCGAATCGCCGTGGCAGAAATTATGGAGTTGGAGGGAGAGTTTGGTACGTACATAACCCAACAACTTCTCTGCTTATCTTCAGTTCTTGATAAAAATCTCTCTTTTTATCTCATACATACATTTAAAAAAAATGAAGATGAGAACGTGGGTAACGTTTGGGTGCCAGTTACTGTTGTGATTGACGTTTCCATAAGATGGGAGATCCCTGTTTCAAACTACACTTGCGTATGAACAGAGGCACTTTCGAGATGAAGTTTTGTTTCTTCCTGTCATACATTTAGACGATTTCATTGTTACATTGCTAGAAATTACTGTGTTGATCTGTATTATGTTAATATTATTTGCAGGTTCTTGCTGCAACCGTTCATGCTCATTTAAGAGCTCAAGGAAGGATCAGAAGGGAAAGGTGGCCATTATAGGACATTTTGCTGATGGTCATTTGGCTTTTAACGACCCCAGACTCATTCAGAAGTGTAGCCCTTAGATTTGGGGTTGCACCGAGCACCCTTTATTACTTTTATGGTTATGTCATTGCAGCTTTGAGAGAAATGGCGCCCGTTTCATCAAATGGCCTGGTGCTGAAGAGAGAGTACAGATTGCCACAACATTTCAGAGAGCGACTGGGTTCCCCGGTGTGGTGGGGTGTATTGACGTAACTCATGTGACTATCACTGCACCAGTACGTGACCCAGCACATTTTGTCAACCGTCATCATTCATATAGTATCAATGTTCAGGCCGTGGTAGACAGTACTTTGCTTGTTCGTGACGTGCATGTTGGAGAGCCGGGGAGCATGCATGAATGACAAGCGGGTATTCAGAAGAAGCCCACTGTATCAAAAGTTGTTGCAGGGGAATGGTATAAGTCTACCAGATGAACATATCGTGGGTGATGGTGGATACACTCTCACTGACTATGTAAGTAGCTAATCTCAAGCATTCCTGAAGGTTGCATTGTTTCACTTTTAAACTAGAAACAAATTTAATGAAGACAAGTCATTACTTCAAACGTTCATTCTTTAATGTTGCAGATGCTGATTCCATTTTTAAATGACGGTCATATGACACCTGCACAACGGAATTTCAATAAGCGTTTATCTCAGAGTCGAGTACGAGTTGAGAATAGTTTTGCAAAGGCCATGGAGTATAAGTGGCTATGGAGGGGCAACGAGCCCGCATCCCAGTGCTACATGCCGTAATATGCGGCCCATTTTCTGTTCAACGACTCGAAATTCCGGAAAAACCGAGATACCGTTCAAAAGAGGAAGGTTGAAGGATGGCCGCGAAAAGTTTCACTTCGGTCAGTGCTGTCCTTCGAATCCCGCGCGCTTTTCGCTTAGCCGCCTGGATTCGGCCGGCCTCGGGTCCGAGGATGGCCGCCTTCTAGAAGCGTTTCAGAACGACCCGTTGCGAAAATCGCCAAAACGATCAAATAAGCGTTTTCATACTGAAATATCGTGTCAGAGTGGTTCATTATATTTTTTTAAAACGTTTTGGCACCCTTCTTGTACACCAAAATAACAAATTCAGAAATACGGGGAGTAAACATAACCTCAAACGTCGCCGTATTTCACATTTTGTTATTTTGATATTTGGTGTTTGAGGTAAGAAACTGAACATGAGTTGAAAATATTGAGTTTGCTGTGTATTACAATTTTTACCATTCTTTCTTCATTTTTCCATGAGGAAGATTTAGCAAGGGATATCCATGATAATCAAGTGATGGGAAATCATGATGAAATTGAAGAAAGGGAAGGTGATAATGAAGATGAAATGTTGTTGGCTGCAGAAAGAAGGGGAGGTGAAAAAATTCCAGCGCTTACAGCACTGAGTCGCCCTCGTTAACTGAACGATGAGTGTTAATAATAATTCTTGGAAATTTAAGTTTAGAAAAAGAAAAGGGAAAACGGAAGGCTCTGACATTCGAAGCGGCGACTGGCCACATGGTGAATCGGTCTATTAGACCGTGCGACCAAGCAGACATTGTAACGAGGCTTCGCGTAGTGGACCATCACAAGCCACGTCAGCGTTGCGAAGGCGCCAACCGAAGCGCAGACCAATGCGAATATGGAGCCAAGTTGGCGACAATATACGTATTCCGATACCTCACTGCGAAAACCGCTTGTAATTTCAAGCCCGTCCGAGAACCGCTTATAATTCCGAGCGCATCCGAGAACCGCTTATAATTCCGAGCCCGTCCGAAAACCGCTCATGTTGCGTTCAGACTACTTGTCAGGAGAGCAAAAAGAAACTTTGAAGCGTTCAGAACTCAAGCCAATAATTTTCTAAATATTTAAAAATACTTTAGATTAATTATAAAACTTTTTAGGTCAACTATCATTAGACCAATCGAGCCATCACCGTTTGCAGGGGTAACGTCTGGGACTTACCCTTCCCTCCTACCACAAACTCTCCTACAATGTAAATCCTTTTCCTCGTTTAAAGTGGGAGGTTAGAAACCCCTTGGAAATACACTGCCGTGTGTTCGGATGGTGAGGGGCGAGGAGGAGCCCGATGAGACATCGGACCTTGTTGACGCGACCCTAAAACACTTCGCGCTTTGTTCTTAGGACGCATCGAACATAAAATATAACTAAAAACACAAAACCATAGAAGTTAAAACGAAGTATTATTCTTTAAACAATAAAGTGACCAAAATATAGATCACAGAGGCCAAGGACTAAATAGTGGCACGTATGCATCACAAGTATTAATGATATATCTATTAACACAAAATTTAGTCATGAGTGATGAGTATTCGTCATAGACGAAATGACATTAGCAAGTACTCACATTGGCCGCAATTTCAAGGAACTTATCCATAGAAAATATAACTCCACAAACAACATCCAGTCAAAGGATCATAAAAAAAGGATCTTCATACTCTGAAGTAATTATACATATAAATCACTGTCATAGAGGACTATGATGTTGAAAGTTATCACAAACAAGTATAAAATTTAAGAAAAACACAAACAAATCAGACATAATTGGCAATGACAGTTAAGTAGGATAGATTAAAAACCTGCTTGCTGTTTTGGCGGCCAATAATAGATTATTGTAGCTGGTGAAATAATCATTGGTCGTTGAAATGCCAAGCACTTGCTTGACCAATTAGCTGAAGGGATGCCGCAATACTTTGTAGGGGTTTGGTTCTTTCACCACCAGACCCACCCAACTGCTCCCTCTACAATCTAACTTCATTCGAAATTTCATGCTTTGCCTCTACCTTCCTGCATTGTTTGCTGCCAAGATTTATATATAGGACCTTTCTTACCACCCTTTGAACAGTTTCCTTTTGATTTGCTCTTCAAGGGAGCAGGGTCATCGGAGGCTTCGTCTTCATTATCCTTGGGTCTGGTTCTTAAAGCCCCTGGCACCACAGGAGCAGCCTTGCCTTTCACTGTGTACGAGGTGGAAGTGCCAACTGAGTAACAGTATGTTGCCTTTAGGTTTGCGCTGCCATCCTCCATTTCCAAAAATGTATCAAACAGAGGCCAAGTACTGGGAGCCCGGCCAGTTCCTTTCTGGCGGTCAAATTTTTGACGGAACTTGTCTATCAGTCATCAGTGCTCCCATTTTGTCCTTGCATTGTTGGGCAGTCTTGTCAACTCAATAATTATTGAGAATCATGGCGATTCCATTATATAGGGTCATGTGCCTCACTGCCGACTTAAAATGAAAATATTCTCTCCTGGCTTTGTATAGGCTAATGAGCAGTTGTTCAGCAGTGAAACTCCATTTATTTCCTGAAAAAGAAGTGCGTAAATGTTAATATCTTAAGGTGAATCATCACAAACAGAAAAAAATAAAAAAAATAGCACACCAGATCATGTACATTACCCGTATCAGTTCCCACTACAGCTTCTGCACATTCTGGCTCAACAAAGTCATAGTCGGTGGGCAGGTCATTAATCTTGCAGAACATATCATAGTGCGCCCCTTTTATTGCCACACATGATGCCCTTCACCTTCAGCATTGGTTTGGAGAAAAATTCATTGAGATTCGTAAATTTATCTCTGCAAGCCTGCCAGGTACACATGAGATATCCTGCATTTACCAGGCCTTCACTTATCTCTCCCCAGACCACAGGAGGAACAGTTTAATTCTGCACTCTCTCTTTCCGATCCAGGCATGCCTTGACAAACGCCTTTGTTGTCTCAAGAGGCCAATACAATGATATCTTCCGTTTAGGCGTGCCCTTGGGTGTCCTTGGACCTGTAATACAAGGCAATGGTTAAATTTTTTGCTTTAAACAAAATACTATCCTAAGAGGGTGAGAACAAAGCTTCAAAAATTAACTTCACCAGCATGGCTGTCTGCATTTGTGGACTTCTTTTTAGAAGGTGATCTGAATTCGTCCTTCTCAGGTGTCGAGTTATTTTGAATGCCATTCCCAAAGTTGCTTTGAGATAGTTCTGTACAGAATAGGGGAAGGGAGGAATGTTAGATATACAGATAAATCACTTATTACACAATGTAAATGAATAATCTTACTTGCGATATCACTGCCAATGCATGTGACACCTTCCTGGTCAGTGTTTGACACAGCTGCTGCTCCAACACCACCAGTATCTGCTTCTTCCTCGTCAATTACATATAGCAGGTCCCCTCCGTCATTAACCGAGATGGAAAGGCAGCCTGAAATGATAGTTACAGTTCAGGCAAAGGATGTTTAAAAATGCTCCGTAAATTTTACAAAAAAAAAATATTGCACTAACCTGTGGCATTTATCACAGCTAAGGTAGATTCCTGGTCAGTGATAAGCAAAGCTGCTGCTCCTTCAGTGACACCAGCATCTGCTTCCTCTTCATTTCAATGAAGCTTGCCCAACTCCTTGAGTGGGAGAGTTGTACCATCTCTAAACATGATGGGATTACAGCCTGCAAAGAATTATGATATGATTGTTACTTATAAAGAAAGAATGTTCACAAATGATTCTAGATTACAGAAGTATGACACTAACTTCTATCTGTGGCAGTAGTAGTGATTACTACAAAAAAACTTCCAAGAACTAAAGTTCTTCATTTGACGAAAGGCTTGCATCAAAAATAAAATCTATAGCATAATAATGCATCCAGTCGCTCTGCCTTTCCTTTTGAGATAATTAAAAAAATTCTTCAAATTTTTCATTTTTTGACGCAGTTGTTGAGGACTTGGTAATTCTCCTACTTGAAACTCTGTATGTGACTGCAATTTCTCAGAAATGTTTTGCCAGGATTTCAAATAAACTTGTTTCTGACGCAACACATCCCTTTGCAACTTGCACACGTCAAGGAAGATCACTCCATATACCTGGCAACAACACAAATGAAGAGTAATATGGAAGAGGAGTGAGATTTAATAGTAAAGCATAGCACACCTTTTATGAGCTGATTTCTACTTGATGCACCTTCTTCATCATGGGGTTCGTGCTATTGATTATACCGCTGCTGATTCAGCTGCTCCTGCTGCCTTCGTTCTTTCTTCAACATTTGAAGAAGCCGCCATGACTTGACACTGTCTAAAAAGCAAACAGAAAAATGATGATGTTCTCATACTGAGTCAGTGAACAATACAAAATCTGAAGTGTAAAAATGGTGAAAATGATGAATGCTGCATGATCCATGGTTCCAATGCTGCACGCAGAGACCATATTTCTAGGATCGTGTGCATGGCAATTTTGATACTTTCAGATTGGGAAATCAGCTCATTGTCAAGGATAATCGTTTTCAAAATTCGATCTCCCATAAAATTTAATTGTGTTCAAACATCAAAATGCCGTGAACACGTAATTAGTTTAGGTATATTGTTTAAAGTTTAAGAGGCCCTTTTAGGCCCCCTTCGTTACATGTGCCGAGCCGAACATATAACCTAATCCTAGCGGCAGGCTCGAAAAACAACACCACTTGTATAAAGTGGTCCGCGGATTACAAATCTTAGGGTAACATCATTTTTCATTTCGGAAAAACTTAGCGAGTAATTATAGTTGTGCACAAGGAGGCGACTCAACCGCGCAGGCAATGTGCTGCAATGTATCATAAAGTACAAACAATCACACTTACCGACATCCAGAGCCGCAGCAACTTGGCGGTTGACCCTAACTGTGAAAACATTCCGTTCCTCATCTTACAGCGAATAATCTTGGAGTTCTTCCATTACATATCCAAGTTCTGTTCGAACGGCAAACCAGCAACACGCAAAGCCGAACGCAGGACAGTCCGAGGACAGTCTCGGGACAGTCAAATTTGTCAAAGCACCTGCTGCTTCCCGGCTCGGCGTCGCAAGAAATGGCGTCGGTTGATTTTCATTTGTCTATCCGCTCTCGAAGGGGAGGGGGGGGGGGGGGAATCTGTGTAGGCCGTGCTTGGCCGTGCTCTCAAAGGCTGTGCCTCTGTGCTCCCTCTACGTCCCTCGCGAGTAGAGTCGAGTCGGATCGGGGCAGCTCTTCGTTAACTGAATACAGTTTCATTGTGGCACGCACAGCATCACAGGACGAACTTGGCTCAACGATTTTATCTGTAATAAAAACGTCAACTGTCGGGCACTTCTGGAGAGACTAGAGAGAGAGAGAGAGAGAGAGAGAGAGACAGAGAAAGAGAGGAGGGGGGGGGGGATAGTGCGCACCGCCATCATAAGGTGGCGGCCAACTCATCAACAAGCTGGCCCGTCCCTTGGCCAGCTTGGCCTGCCGGCGGCGTTTGCGCTCCCCCCCCCCCCCCCCCCCCACCTGCCTCAAGTCTTCCTAGAATAAATTCCCGACAGCAGATGTATTCGTTACGATTAAAATCGTTAACCTGAGCCCGCACCGTGTAACTGTACGGCATCTCCCTCTGCGGCGGCGGCCAACCCTAAACTCTCAAAACAGAAACAGAACTATTTTCATTACTCAAAAATGCGATACAAATCGAAAATTGTTGCCACCGCACGTGATTCTGCGGTAAAAAAGGAGTTGATCCTCAAAATTCGAAGTTTTTCTATGAACAATAAATCGGCGTAGGGCCCATCCACATATTACGTCATCACATTTTTGGCTATATTTGACCCCTCCCTCCCCCATGCCATCAACCGTCGTCTGAGCCCTGCCCCCCCCCCCTCCCCCCTATTGACGTCATATTTGTAAAAGGAGGGAAAATGCATATTTCCCGTGAAACCAAATGCTATTTTTTCCATGCAAGGGTATTAGCCCGCAAATACGCTTAAAAAAAGCCGTAATTAAGTTCCCGGCCATCCATGGTGCCGCCGGAAATCAACGCGACGTGTCGAGACAGGTTACGTCCAGACAGGTCTTCGCGCCACGCCGCCGTCCGCTTTCAACTAGAGCATCCGATGTAAACAAACGCGTGGTGAAACAATGCTCCAGTCTCGATCCAAGAGCGCGCATACGAAAAGAAGACGTGCGTACCGTTGTTGCGACGGGATAGGTCGTATTTCAAAGTATGACGTCAACATTGTACGATCCCCCCTCCCCCCACGTCATTTACCGTCATGACGGCGGTCAACCCCCCCTCCCCTCCCAAGTGATGACGTAATATGTGGACGGCCCCGTACACACGTCCGAACGAACGAACAAACAGGACGCATCAGACTACAAGCCCGGCTCCTGCTGTTTTTAGAGAAACGTTTCAGGACGAGCTAAAAAGGTGCAAAGTTCCTCGCTCACATTTGCCGAGGAAGGTGTCATCACTCTGGTCTTGAGAGAAGGGTGCCCTGGAGTGGAAGGAAATCGACGCACTTTTACACTTGTGCAAGCCAAAAACGCGATATCGTCAGATTGGCGAAAGTCCCTCGAAGCGGAAGATGTGCCAAATGTGCCACTCGACCCCCTTCGGATGAAGCCGAAGGGGACAGGGGCGGGTAACGCGCGCCTGCGGCAGCGCAACGGGTGCCGTCGCCGAAGCGCTGGCCTGGCGGCTGCCCCGCAGCCCGGGCGAGCTGGAGAAAGGCGAGTTCATGGCCTTCCTCTAGGTGCAATATTGCCAGTATTCTTTCCCAAATTTGAGCGAGGAATTGTCTGTGCTCTGATTTGGACGTTTCTGACCACGTCAGTTACACCCTGAGAAACGACTTCTGGATTCAAGGTTAGAACAGCGTTTTCCAAAGCATCCAAGAATATAATTCTTGATCTAAGAATGTCTTGATTTAACTCTAACATTGGCTTGATTCAAGAAAATATGTTCGAATGCTTTTAGCCTAATAATCTGTTTCTGTGGGTGTACCGTTAGTAAAGAAACGTTATACACTACAAGTTCACTTTGATGACGTACATGCGCACGATGTCTGAACTTGGAACCTACTGGATGCCTACCACGAAACTGGGAATAGCTTTCCCCGAAACCACGGCTATCATGGCAAGCTTAAGGCCTACACAAGCCAGGAGCTGCGCGGCCTCGTTCATCCTGTTCCGGTGCTCACCGTCACATCGACTACTGTTGAAACGCAGTGCCATCGATCTGTTGCCCGCAACCAGAAAAAATTAACTACCGGACAACCATATCATGACGCCTCCCAAAGAGTATGAAAAAAAGGTATGGTCGATGTTAGCGACAGTACAGACTCTAACAATAACTCAAACACGAACACAGCTTGAAAAGCGGACGTGGGTACGAATAAAAAAAAACACAACTATTACACATCATGAAATACTGATGGGCCCGGGTGTCACAAAATAAGATTTGGTGCAATTTTTTTATTTCTTTATTTGCTTAATTCGGAATTTTAATTGGTTAACTGAAGTTTCGAAGCTGTTTTCGTGTTGTACGGGGGGGGGGGGGGGGGGGGGTTGCTGTGCCTGCCGCCGGATGCTGTGCCGAGCCGGGCTAAGGTTGGTGACGCGGAGAAATTTGAAAATCCTCGCTGCACTGACCGTTGCGTAAACAAAACACTATCACCAGCGGAAATGCGGGATGTTCAGGACACTGCAAACCGAGGTGTGTTGCAAACCGTTTTCTTTAGGGTAAAACCGTGTTATCGGGTCCCTAACCGTGTTATCGGGTCCCTAACCGTGGTATCGGGTCCGTTACCGTGTTCTCCTCCCCACTGCCACGCTACGGGAGCAGTATTACAGGCCATCACGCCCGGCTTGCCTACCTTCCAGGGGCACGTAACCAGGGTAGCGGTATCTACCTTCCAGCTATGACATCACATGCATACCTTTCAGGGGTAAGCAAAATCAAGGTAGCGCTTTCTAATCATCCAGCGTGTGCCTACCCACTAGGGGCGTGGGATTTTTGTGTTTTACTTTTCAAAGATTATTTTTTTCTGCGGTGACTCATTTCGGTGCGCGTGCTCATGGTTGTGTGATCGCCGTGCTGGTCTGCCCAACCAGGGTAGCAGGCATGACTACCTTCCAGGGGCAGTCAACAATGGCGTCACATGCATGAGGGCAATCAAGAGTAATATACATACGCCCTCAGAAATCCAAAAGCAGGTTAGGTTAGGCATATTTCTGCACGTTTAGGGGTCAGTGAAGTAGGGAAGTGACCAGGACTGCATAGTGCGTGAGGAGGTGCGCCAAATTGAGCGGGAGAGGAAGGGAAGTGAGGGAAGGGGGGAGGTGCCCATGCTGGACCCAGGCGTTTGCTACCGGACACCGTCTGGGGGCACGCCCGAGCGGCAGAGCCGAGAGTCCGCCACGCCAGGTATTTAATAATACAAATCTTTTAAAATCAAAATACGATCTTTCTCATGTCTCTGTGAAAGAATGTTTTTTCTTATCGTGTGGGCGTTTGTTATTCCGCTGAACTTGGATGGATTGCATATCTGTCAGGGGTTCATGAAAGAAAATATTCGCGAGACTAAGTTCTTTAATAATATTTTTTATTTTTTTCCTCAATCATATGGCAGCGCAGAAAACAAAGTATACATTTATACATGCAAGTATTGTTGCACAACAGAATACATTCCGTAACTAAGGATTTTAACATTGATGACAAAACAGCGGTAGTTCTCTTAGCTGTGTTAAGTGCAGAGTGCAATTTGGCACAAATTAACACTCTGGACTACACAGCGTTTCTCTGCGAACCATCGCGATGTTCAATTTGCTTGCAAATTACACATCAGTCGATGGTTTTCTTCGACCTTGTGCGCGCGCGCGCGTGTGTGTGAGTGTGTGTGTGTGAATCTGTGTCACAGCGGCGCTTTTGCATACCTTCGATTTATTTCTAAAGGGTTGCTCTCCTTTGAATACGTGATAAATCTACACTAGAAGATTCAGGGGATGTGTTTTCATTTCCTGTTTCGTCGCTTTCGGCTGTTCTCAAATTCGCTACTATCCCACAAGGTAGAATTATGAAAATCAGAGCGATAATCAGTATACCGTCAAAGAGTGATACGGTGTCATGCGCATCGTTTTTATGTTTCATCTTGAGTGCATCAGTCTGATTCCTATCGGTGTCATCTAAAATCGGTCGGAGTTGAACGAAAATGAAATTCGTTGCGAAAAGAACGCAAAGTTGTAGAGCGTTCTCCATGTTGTCGTTCCTCGTCAACGTTCAGAACACGATTGTCGCCCCGCGCGCCGCCCGCCCCGCTCCCGCGCCGGTACCCGCCGCCGCCGCCCGCCGTCCCGCCCCGTGCCCGCCGCAGCCCGCACCCGTGCCGCCGCCCGCCGCCCGCTTCGCCTGCCGGTCCACATGAGTCACGCGAAAGCTTTTCGGCTGACGACATACACGTTCTACGGCGCCCTGTCGGGCTCGAGGTGGCCAGCGAGTGAGCGTTTCAGTTTGTGGGTACTGTTCGACACCAAAAAGTCCAAAAAATGAAGAAAAGTGTCGGGTGTGGGGTTCGAACCCACGACCCTATGCGGGGATCAGAGCTTAAATCTGACGCCTTAGACCACTCGGCCAACCTGACTTGGTGGCTGCTAACGTTTGCTTTGACCAGTGGGTAGAAACTCCCGGGCGGACCGCCGGACGATGACGACCCTTCTTTTGGCCAGAAAAGTTGGATTTTTCTGGCCAAAAAAACGCGGGACCATCGCTAAGCAGCGACCGCAGCCAAAAGCGGTTTTTCTGGCCAAAAAAGAAGCAGAAGGTACGCAAAGCTATCCCCACAGTTTAAACACTACCCAGTTCAAATTTTGGGCGACTAAAAACCTCTCCGACGGTGCCAACCTACACTGCGCACACCCCATCTGCGATCAAAGCTGTTCCTGGGGTATTAACTCTACCCAGTTCAGTTTTGGGGCAAATTAAAACCTCTCCGACGGTGCCAAAAAATACTCAGCACACCCCAGCAGCGATCAAGACTGTGCCCGGGGTTTTAACTCTTCCAAGTTCAAATTTTTAGGCGGGTAAAACCTCTCCGACGGTGCCAAAAAATGCTCAGCACACCCTAGCCGCGATCAATACTGTGCCCGGGGTTTTAACTCTATCTAGTTCAATTTTGGGGCGAGTTAAAACCTCTGCGACGGTGCCAACCTACACACTGCTCACAGAAGCTTCGTTTCAAGCCATGCCCGGGGTTTTAACTCTACCCAGTTTATTTTTGGTTCGAGTTAAAACCTCTCCGACGGCGCCAAAAAATGCTCAGCACACCCCAGCTGCGATCAAGACTGTGCCCGGGGTTTTAACTCTTCCTAGTTCAATTTTTTAGGCGAGGTAAAACCTCTCCGACGGTGCCAAAAAATGCTGAGCACACTCCAGCCGCGATCAAGACTGTGCCCGGGGTTTTAACTCTATCTAGTTCAATTTTGGGGCGAGTTAAAACCTCTGCGACGGTGCCAACCTACACACTGCTCACAGAAGCTTCGTTTCAAGCCATGCCCGGGGTTTTAACTCTACCCAGTTTATTTTTGGTTCGAGTTAAAACCTCTCCGACGGCGCCAACCTACACTGTGCTCACACCAGCTTCGTTTCAAGCCATGTCCATGGTTTTAACTCTATCCAGTTCAATTTAAGGGCGAGTTAAAACCTCTTCGACGGCGCCAAAAAATGCTCAGCACACCCCAGCTGCGATCAAGACTGTGCCCGGGGTTTTAACTCTATCTAGTTCAATTTTAGGGCGAGTTAAAACCTCTCCGACGGTGCCAACCTACACACTCGTCACAGAAGCTTCGTTTCAAGCCATGCCCGGGGTTTTAACTCTACCCAGTTTATTTTTGGTTCGAGTTAAAACCTCTCCGACGGTGCTAACCTACACTGTGCTCACAGCACCTTCGTTCAAAGCCATGCCTGGGGTTTTAACTCTTCCTAGTTCATTTTTGGGGCGAGGTAAAACCTCTCCGACGGTGCCAGTGGCGGTTTAAGGGGGGGGGCAGGGGAGGCGATCGCCCCCCTGTGAGATCAGCAGCTGGCCGGCGCTCCGCCTGAAAGGTAGGCAAACACCTGAAATTTTTCAGGATCGCCCCCCTGTGATGGAGCAGTTAAACCGCCACTGGACGGTGCCAAAAAATGCTCAGCCCACCCCAGCCGCGATCAATACTGTGCCCGGGGTTTTTACTCTATCTAGTGCAACTTTGGGGCGAGTTAAAACCTCTTCGACGGCGCCAAAAAATGTTTAGCCCACCCCAGCCGCGATCAAGACTGTGCCTGGGGTTTTAACTCTATCTAGTTTAACTTTGGGGCGAGTTAAAACCTCTCCGACGGTGCCAAAAAATACTCAGCACACCCTAGCAGCGATCAAGACTATGCACGAGGTTTTAACTCTATCAAGTTCATTTTTGGGGCGAGTTAAAACCTCTCTGTTGGTGCTAACCTACACTGCGCTCACACTAACTGCGTTCAAAGCTGTTCCTGGGGTTTTTAACTCTACTAAGTTCAATTTTGTGGCGAGTTTAGAGGTCCCGTCGGAGAGGTTCTCCGACGGTGCCAAAATTCACTGAGCACACCTCAGCTGCGAGTAAAGCTATCCTTTGGGTTTTTAGTCGACCCAATTTAATTACGGGATGAGTTTAAACCTGTCTGGCTTTCCGGAACACTAGAATGCACATACGATCTGCTCTTGTAGGTGTGTTTAGAGCTAACAGTTATCCTTCTTCGATTTGGGAGCGATTTGAAACCTCTGCTAAGGAGCATTTACCAGACACACTTATGCACTTTGACCTTTCTCCAGGGTGAAATATGTTTGGTGCTACGTGGTTGGAATGCTTTAGGAGCTTCAAGATGTTGTTGGGTGTTGGGGTTGTGAATTTCGACGCAGGATTTGGTCATATTTTAGTTTTCTTTATTAAGAGATGTCCATAACGGAAGCATTTGCTACGTGAGTCTCTGCTTCTTTTCTGCTGCAGCTTCTTACCCTCATGGTTGCAAGGATGAGAAACTGGTTTATAAATACGGACTTTGTTAAAATTTACTTGAAATTAATTGGTGTATCTATGCCTTAGTACGTACCTCAGTTAAAAAATTTCCAAACAGATTGTTAATGTCAAGGCGTTTCCCATGTTGGTGCAGGGTTTTGAAGAGGTCGCTCTGCTGTTAAAATAGGAATAGAATAGTTAGACTGTTTAAGAAAGTTAAAAGCAGTGATTTAGAAGATACTGATCTTAATTACTGGTTGGTTGGTTAACAGCTTTTGGCCACTCTCTGACCATGCTGACTGGGTAGGACGCCGACCATCGGTGCACCGAGGTACCCCGTGGGATAGGCCGACAGAACCCCAGCTTCCAATGAAAGGCGTGGAGATTGCCCGCTCCAGAGGGACCCCTCCCGACACCTTTGCCATGCTGCGCGGCGTGTAGACGCAGCAAGCCACACATGACGCGAGTGCGGTTCTGGGGCGGGGGTGACCCAGTGTGGTAAAAGTGCCTGACATGGGCCGCGTTGGAGGATGGAGGTTGCCATTGCACGCCGCACCCATGTCTCCAGGCCACCCCAGGGAAGGAAAGGATTGTGAGTGGGAAGGGTTATAAGTGTTGGGGGTGGCTCACCCGCCGTTAGTTGGCGGGGGGTACAGAGTTTCTTCGGTTGCACCCTCTTCGTTTTGCCAGGTGAGACGCGCATTCGGCCGCCTCTTCATGTCTTCTGGTCTTCCGGGTTCCTCCGCGGCGGTGTAGAGTAACTTCTATAACGCCCTCTCTTCGTTTCGTCAGGTGGGTGGAGCCAGCAGCCACGCCCTTCTGTCTTCCGTGTCTTCGTGCGTCCCTTCGCGTTTTGACGTCCGACACTCCCCACTGTCAGGGGGTCTCTGTTGGTTTGTAGGATAGCAGGATTGAACTCGGTGGCCGGGTCTTGGGGAGCAGGTCCAGGTCCTTATACCATGCCTATCTTGCCCACCGCTGCCTGGGGTGCCGCCACCATGCAGACCGAAGGATACAAAGGATAATCTGCAGATGTTGCGCCTCGGCGGTCGTTGCGTTGGTGTTTGCTGCTACGGCGTTGCGCGTGGCGCCTTCGCCCTGCTATCCTTGCTCGTGCTGTGAGCGGTACTCCCTGTCGATACCCCCAGCCCCAAAGGATACTTATCTCAGGTTCTGCGGCGTTGACTGTAGGCGGCGGTGCGGCGGTGGTTGGCGTGCAGCAGAGGACGGGACGGGCTGCGTCCGCAGAGGCCTCCGGGTCCTCTGGCAGCCCCCACCTTTCCCTTCCTTCCTCTTCGGCGGGTGTACGGTGTTTTCGGGCGCGACCCCTCTGGGTTTTCCTGCGGCTCCAGCCGGGCCGAGCTGTGCGAGCGAGGCCAGGGGGAAGGAGGGAGACGGGGAGGGGGGGGGGGGGGTATTGTTTGTTTGCCTCGTGGTGCACTGGCTGCACCGCTGCAAGGGACGGGGGGGGGGAGCAGGTCGGACCTTTTGTCCGACCATGCCGGTGCATGGGCAACCTAACCTCACTTTGCCGATTTAAAACAGCACTCGGTGGCCTCTAGAGGGCTCTAGCGGGTACCCGGTGAGTGGTGCAGCCGCGGTGCGTTATGCTGCTCGGGCCTAGCACGGGGCAGGGGCTGGGCGGGGCCGGGGCGGCCAGGGGCACCACCGGTAAGCCGGTGCACTGGGAGCGCGCACGTGGAGGGGCGATGGACACACAGGGCACTGGCGTTATGTAGGATCACTAGAAGTGCACGCGGCACTGCACATCACTTTCACGAAGCACTGGGCACAAAACACATCACTGTAGGCACGCTGATCCTGCTAGATAGGGCACTTCGGCTTTCCGCCATGGCACCGGCGACTCGTCGGGTATGCCAAGACACAAAATCACTGATAAAATGAGAACGGCCGTGACAAGAGACTTGCGACCAATTGCCCAGCTGGAAATTACGGTCCCGGACAAGTCCTGAAAATTTCGGCCGTCTCCGGTTTGATTTAACCACTTAGAACTTGGAAATAGTGAGGAGCTCCGGCACCGCCCGCCCGCCCGGGCGGCTGCCCCCCACCCACCATCTTAATTACTAGTATGTTAAATATGTTTATATGTTAAATCTACTGGGGAAAAATGCCCGCAGGAAATTGAGGCCCTATAGTGTGAAACAATGGACAAATAACAGAGCTGCACACGATTAGGCCAAGAAACATGCACGGACAGCTTTGATCGCAGATGGGGTGAGCGCAGTGTAGGTTGGCACCGTCGGAGAGGTTTTAACTCGCCCCAAAAATGAATTTGATAGAGTTAAAACCCTAGGCATGGCTATAAACGAAGCTAGTGTGAGGACAGTGTAGGTTGGCACCGTCGGAGAGGTTTTTACTCGCCCCAAAACTGAACTGGGTAGAGTTAAAACCCCGGGCATTGCTTTAAACGAAGCTGGTGTGAGCACAGTGTAGGTTGGCACCGTCAGTGAGGTTTTAACTCGCCCCAAAAATTAACTGGGAAGAGTTAAAACCACGGGCATGGCTTTAAAGGAAGCTGGTGTCAGCATAGTGTAGGCTGGCACCGTCAGAGAAGTTTAAACTCGCTCCAAAATTGAATTGGGTAGAGTTAAAAACCCGGGTATGGTCTTGATCGCTGCTGGAGTGTGCTGAGTATTTTTTGGCAAATTCGGAGAGGTTTTAACTCACCCCAAAACTGGACTGGGTGATCTGAGTTAAAACCCTGGGCTTTGCTTTAAACACAGCTGGGGTGTGTTCAGTGTATTCTCACACAGTCGAAGAGGTTTTAACTCGCCCAAAAATTGAACTGGGTAGAGTTAAAACCCCGGGCTCTGCTTTAAACGCAGCTGGTGTGGGCGCAGTGTAAGTTGGCACCGTCGGAGAGGTTTTAACTCTCCCCAAAACTGAACTGGGTAGAGTTAAAATCCCCGGGCACAGTGTTGATCGCTGCTGGGGTATGCTGAGTATTTTTTGGCACCGTCGGAGAGGTTTTAATTTGCCCCAAAATTGAACTGGGTAGAGTTAAAACCCCAGGCTCTGCTTTAAACACAGCCGGGGTGTACTGAGTATATTTTGGAAACGTCGGAGAGGTTTTAACTTGCCCCAAAAGTGCACTGGGGAGAGTTAAAACCCCGGGTACAGTGTTGATCACAGCTGAGGTGTGCGCAGTGTAGGTTGGCACCGTCGGAGAGGTTTTAACTCGCCCCAAAATTTAACTGGGTAGAGTTAAAACCCCGGGCATGGCTTTAAACGAAGCTGGTGTGAGCAGAGTGTAGGTTGGCACCGTCGGAGAGGTTTTAACTCGCCCCAAAATTAAACTTGATAGAGTTAAAACCCCGGGCACAGTCTTGATCGCTGCTGGGGTGTGCTGAGTATTTTTTGGCACCGTCGGAGAGGTTTTAATTCGCCCCAAAACTGAACTGGGTGGAGTTAAAACCCCAGGAACAGCTTTGATCGCAGATGGGGTGTGCGCAGTGTAGGTTGGCACCGTCGGAGAGGTTTTAAGTCGCTCAAAAATTGAACTGGGTTGTGTTTAAACTGTGGGGATAGCTTTGCGTACCTTCTGCTTTTTTTCTGGGCAGAAAAACCGTTTTTGGCTGAGGTCGCTGCTTAGCGATGGTCCCGGTTTTTTTGGCCAGAAAAATCCAACTTTTCTGGCCAAAAGAAGGGTCGTGGACGATGCGCGCGACCGTCGTCTTCCCGCGCCGCACCGATTTGAAATGCGCTGCCAGACCCGGCGCCTCTAACGATGCCGCTTGCCTTTCTACCGCCCCAAATTGATCCGAAACCGGCACAGTTTGCCTCGGGGACGTAACTGCCTACCAAAAAAATATTTTTCAACCCCTCTATTATTATATATATACATTTTATTGCCTTTTCACGAAAACTCGCCAATTTCGCACTCCACTTCCCGAACATTAGTGTAGTTTTACCAGTCTCACAACGATCGGAGACCCATACATGAAGCGAGCCGATTGTTCCTTATTAAATTTCGCACAGGATAGGCCAAACCGCATGTCGAAATGTGGATTCTGTGACGAATGGCGTCGATTTTCGTATTTCATACCAACGACTAAGAAAGTTCCACTTACCTCTGAACCGGCTTTCCGGGGACATTTACCCAAACCAATCCGTCTATCAGTAGTAAAAATTCCTCCTCTTTCCAATGGCGTTCTCTGTTTTACGATCTGAGTTCTCTGGGACTGGAAAATTATGAAACTTTGTGGCCGTGCAGAGTCGGATCGAAATCATAACAGCACAACGATGTCGTCTGCACATGGCCTACGCTCATTGGCTGGCGCGGACCATGAGAGAAGGGCGCCCTGGAGTCCCAGCTTCTAGCACCCAGAATGCCGCCCACCGGACTTTAACACCAGCCTGACGCCGCTGTGTTGGTCGTATCGCGTTATGGCGGGTCTCGCTGGATTCAGGAAGGTTAGATACAGCGCGAGTCATCATCCGTTTTAGTTTTCGTCACACTTGACCGAACCGCGATCGGGTTGAACGCTGCCGAACGCTCCCGGGCCGACGTCCGCCGCGGCTGGCTGGCTGACGGCTGGGCGGCGGCTGCCTGCCTGCCTGGCGGCTGCGCGACTTTTCCCGCACGACGCTCTTTTGTTTCCCTCCGTCTGCCCCGTCCGCGCGAACTTACTACATCATGTTTGATTACTCACTTCAATAAAGTGTGTGATTTTTATTTGATTTTGAAGTATTTTTGATATGCCTAAATGTTCGAGACGGAAATGCCTCACACAGAAAAAAGCTTCGAGGTACAGGAAGACAACGACAGGCAGGTCCTACGAGGGCGAGGTACGGTTATGTTCTGTTGTTGTTTATAATTGGACATGTTTCTTTAAAACAAATATTTTAATAAACCTGACATGTTGTTTCTTGAATTGATAAGGTGTTCCAAGATGACGCTAGGGATGGAGAGACTAGCGATAATGCTCAATTTTCTGTGAATCCAACTGACGGCTTTAGTGAAACGCCTAATCAGGTACTGCAAAAGTTTGTTGTGTCTCTTCTTATATTCTACAGTATGTAAAACTTTTTTAACAAATTGGTGTGTACCTTTCTAGGTGCTTGTAGACCATGGATACTTCCAAGTGCCTGACAGTGCTACAACTTCTGAAACTGTGGTGGAAAGTGAGTGTTTAAAATTTCAAAAGAAATTCCAGCAAACAGAAGAATCACTTCATCAGACATCAAAAGAATTTGGTGAACTCTGCACTTCAAGTCAGGTACAATTCACAAATTTTTTATGTGTGAAGTCTGTCCATCCAACACCGTTGTTTACATTTTAAAACCTTACTTCTATCTTAGGATTTCACGAGACAGCACAGTACCCATTCAGTATCTACTGAAACCATTCATCGCCTGAGTACATCTGTTCCAGACATAGAGGATACAGTGGAAGTCACTACTCAGGATTTACTTCTGGAAGTCAAGAAGAAGCTGAGACTATTCCTTTCGCAGCGTTGGCTTGTGATTGTAGGGAAAGAAGCATTGCACTGTGTGTACTACTCAATCCAGAAATGTCGCAGAGAAGTATAGTTGTAACCCCTGCAGGTGATGTAGAAGTATATGTGCACAATGAATTGATATGTAGCGACCCTTTCATTGAAGGTTTAGAACCTCTTTTACCTCTTTGTATTGAAAGTATTAATAATTATGTGGACAAGATTGGAACAATAGCAGACAGAGTGCAGAAACTTGACATTTGCAGTGGATTTGATGATTTAAGGTTTCAGACTGCATGGTCTAGCTGCCCTCTTGGTGAAATTGATCGGAATCCATTTAAGGAGTGCAGGTATATAGAAACGATTAGATCCCCTAAGTGTGTTAGATTAGTGCAGCGCCGCAAGTGGCGTTGCTCAGAATGTTCCAAACTGTATGGCCCGTTAAAAAGAATTACGAATGCAATGATGGAAGAAGAGCGCAAGGTCAACACCGGAAACTTAACTTCTAAACAGAAGTTTCAGAAGTTGGCAAATGTGCAGAGAGATTTGAAGAATGCAATGAAGACTATTTATAGGCAGCAAATACGCATTCAAGAGTTAATAAAGAACCAATCTGTGAGAGTAGATAATTCAGTATCAGATGACCTCATAGAGTCATTGTGAGGTCACTCCTGCCCAATCAGTGTTTTTGCAGCAACAAATCAAAGCTTCTCAACAAGTAAATGCTTGTGGAATGCGGTGGCATCCGACTCTCATCAGATTTGCATTGTCCGTACACATCACATCCCCAGCTGCATGTGAATTGATACGGCAGACTGGAATGATAAAATTACCATCAGGCTCTACATTATTTAAGTATAGTCATATTGAAGATGTTAAGGAAGGTATAGATAAGACAGTGCTTGAGTCTGTGACTAAACGTCTTGCCAAGTTCCCTGAAAAACATAAACAATATCATGTGGTAATGGCAGACGAAATGTATACTTCACAGAACCTTGTTTTCCAAAAATCCACTTGGAAAATAATTGGTTACACTACGTTAAATGATATTGACAGTGAAGTTACAAACTTGGAGAAGTGCATTGACAGTCCAGATGCAGAACTTGAAGAAATTATTGTTGATAAAATCCTTGTGTACATGGTAAAAGGTGTGTCCAATGGAATAAAAGAAGTTGTGGTAACCTTTACAACGGGTACTCTAACTGCTAACTAATTATATATTTGGACATGGAAAGTTATTGGTGCATTAGAGAGAAGTGGCATTATGATTGTTGCATTTGTCTGTGATGGGTCTTCTGTCAACCGAGCTTTTATAAAGAAACACAAGCCCGCTACAAAGCACAGCAGTGGTATCATTTTTGATACATTAAATAAAGCTGCAAGAGACAGAAATCTGTTCTTCATTGCTGACGTTCCGCAATTGCTGAAGACTATTAGAAATTGTACTCTCAATTCCAGATGGGACAGAAAAAAAAGTAGGAGAAAAATGATGAAGAATGGTCAGAAAATAACTTGGGACTTTGTAATAAAATTGTATGAGTCAAAGAAAGGGAAGAGTCTCAGAAAGTCATACAAGCTTAACCCTATGAACGTGTTTCCTGACAGTTATGCTCGTATGAAGGTGAAGCTGGCAGGCCAAACATTAAGTAATACTGTGTTCAGAGACATGCGTAGTCAAAACTACGATGGAGCTACTGAAACTGAGTGTTTCATTGAAAGAGTCAATGACTGGTTCGATTGCCTTAATGGAGCACATTCATCACAAGGAAAAAGGACAAACAATCGTAACCTAGATCCCTACACATCAGAGGATGATCCACGATCTGAAACTCTAGATAATTTTCTTTCCTATTTAAAGGAATGGGAGGAAGATGCCAAAAATACCAACCGCTAAAACAACCATAGGTGGAAATAATTCTGTAAACGACTGCAATGAAAGCAACATTGAAGATGCAGACTTCAATGCAGATGAAGATACCCCAGCTTACAAACGGATGCTCAGTAAGCAAACCATTGATGACATCTTTATGACTACTTTGGCATTCAAACCGTTAGTCTGTTTCCTCTTGAGAGAAGGGGTATCATTCATAAACGCCAGGGTATTCTGCCAAGATCCCTTAGAACAGCATTTTAGCAAAATTAGGGCTGGTCAAGGTGGCAGCAACAACCCAAATGTTGCTCAGTTTCTCAATAGAAATCGTGCCCTACATACAATTGGCCAGATGGGTATGAAGAAGCGGAAGGGAAATTCTGGTGAAGACGGATCAACAGTGGAAGTCACCACAGAACCTCTGCCTAAAAGGAAGTGGAAACGCGTTCCAAAATTGACACAAGAGTTGGAATAATTTAAGAGTTGGAATAATTTTAGTGTAAGTTATGTCAGCATTTGAAAAGCATTGTTTGTCCTTTGGCGTCATGTATGTGTTTTGTATTTCTTCAATGTCATGTAACATCATTGTGGTTGTGTTCCATATTTATTGAGATAAAATTGCATGTGATAAGTATTTTAAAATTTGTTATTTTAAGCAAAGTGTGTGATGTGTGATGTCAGTTTGGGATTAAGTAAGAAGTAAAACTGAAATAATTATTGAACAGAATCTTTTATTCCTAGGACTGTTTGAGTGCAGTCACTCTGGAGTCATATCACATAATTATTTTTAAATGAATGAAAGAAGAAAGCAATATATTACTTTTTGTACACTAATTATGAAAGGTAACATTTGGTATCCATAAAGCTATTCTTTTGGTGAAGTATTAGCTTAACATATGCATGAGACATTATTAGTCTCTTATCAGTTCCAAACAATAAAAATTGAATAGCTAGATTAAACAATTATTTTAAAAACAAAATAAAACACAACAATCACAATATGAATAATAATAGTAAACCATATTTTTTTCTTTTAAATGGAGAACAATCCTGTGACTAAGTATCTCTAACGATTCTTTCGACTGGCGACTAGATGCGGGAGCGGCCTGTTTCTTCCACATTTTTTTCTTCCACACATTTATTATTATTTAATATTTAATAAATATTAATTAATTAATATTAATTATTTAATTTTATTTAAATATTATTAAATATTATATATTTTAATAAAAATCGTATAGTAGAACCGCAGACACCCCGCCGAAAACTAAACTTCATATCACACGGATGGTAATGTGTACATCTTTTTGATGCGGATGGAATCGTGAAAACGCAATTCACACGGATGGAAACATGTGAATGCCCATTCAGTGACATAGAATTGCCGTGTTCGTAGCAGAGACGGCTTCAAATGCTAACTCAAGTTTGATAGTCCACCATAGGTGTCGTCCATTAATTACGCCCGAGTTTCCTTGTACTGTAAATCGCGAACGTCAAGGCCGAGTGCCTGCGACTGTTAAGGTAGGCCAACCCACACGACACACGTGCATGCAGAAGTCGTGGTTGCCTACCGAGCAGTACACTGGGCAAATTAGGTGTGGCGCTTGCGACAATATCATCCCAACTTACGTTTAGGTTACACGGGTCAGAGCCGAAGTCAACTTGACGCATCGACCGTTTGTACGGGGCGGCCCCAACGGAAGCGTTTGGAGGCAACTTCGGTGCGTACCATCTGTCATTGACAAAATCAAGACCGGCCCACGAAAATCTGTACATCTTCTGCACATTGCGGTCGCTTCGTGCAAGCTTTGGAGTCGTGGCCTCGGGCGCTTTAAACAGGCTAGTTCAGGGGCGGCTCAAGGGGGAGGGGGGGGGGCAATGTACCACTTTCTGCCTACCTTCAGGCGGATTGTTACGCGAATGCCTACCGGGGGGGGGGGGGGGGGGGGGGGGGCGAATCACGGGATCGCCTCGTGATCCCCCCGGATCCGCTCCTGGACTAGTTTTGGGCTAGGGGAAGGAGAAATGAAGGCCTGCTGAGGGCGCAAAGTTCACTCCAGGTCTGACCTGGGTCTTTGCGTCTGACGTCGAAGTCAGACTGTTGTAAATAACGACTGACATAGTGTGAGACACATTGAAATGTATTGCAGGACACCCACATTGGCCCCCAAGTAACAGACACTTCACTTTTAGAAAATATCACGGACTTATATTGACCGTATATTTTCCGTGCCTGGAGTTCCGTAGTCAATAAAATATTTCCGGGGCATGGTTTCAGAACTACTATCCTTAAATGCACAACCACACTTCGGAAAAAAAAAGTTCCAGCGCCACCACCGCTGAGGAAAGTCGCGGCTGGTCGCGGCAAAGGGATCCTTCGGACCCAAAAAATAAACTTTAGACCACGGCGCGAATACGTCATTCCACTTGGTCTGAATCTGGGGCGAAAGTACTGAATACTTGGGGGTGCAACTTTGGAGAATTTGAGTCTGATTGCCAATTCAGGAGTGCATCACTCTGCAAATTCTTGAAAAAGTCCGAATTGCCAGGGATAGGACTTTGACACTTGTCCGAAAATAAGCACCGTGAGACGTACAATATATTGTAAAAAATATCCACACCCCTCATTTGCAGGGTACGGGCGCGGTTCGTACGGAACTGGCACAGTGCACAGTAGATCAGTGAGGTATAAAAATGGACCAATTTACTACGGACAGCTTTTCGTGACAAGATATCGTTGAAATGCGGTCTTAAGGTACGGAAAGGTTTTGGCGCGATTCCGGTAAACCGCAGAACGGAACACAAATGTACGGAAAGTGCCACCGTCGTACGTTCTCCGTACCTATCGATTCCGTACCAAAGGACTGCCGCAGGTACTTTGCTCCCTCCGTACTGTAGAGGTCCGTCCGGTTAATCCTTTGAATGGCTCCGATAGCTCCGTACCATTTGGTCTGTTTATTGCCCAAGTGATTCTTGTGTCAAATATGGACTACGGTTCACCAAGTTTTATGCATTCCGTGGCAAATCACGGTCAACCAAAGTCGCCAAATAACGGAAAGTTCCGTAGTTTTTTTTTCTTTTTTTTTGTTTTTAAAGTGTATATGCCTACTCGCCATAACAAGCATGCGAGCGCGTTCAGCCAGTTTCACCCCTTTCCTAAAATTGCGGCACGTATCCCGTGCTCCTACGGTGGCCTTCTGCAGCGCCGTTCGGCGCCGTCATGTGCGCTCCAAACATCGCGGGCCGGCGGGCCGCTCTCCTGAGGCCTCCGTCTGCCCTACGACCCAAACAGTTGCGGCGTGCCGCTCCTCGTCTCGGCCGTGCGACTAGCCCGGGGCGGGGGCGGCCCGTGTCGTCCGATCAACCTGGAGAGGGTTGGCTGCCACTGTAAATCGTGGAGTGACATTTCGTCCTCATTTTCATCGCTCTCCAGAGATCGACATTTAGGAATTTTGTCGCCCTTAACGATGGTTTAGAAGCGTCGCTTCTTTAGAGCGATGTTTTTAGAGCAACCACTGTCGCTCTTGAGAAGCGACGCTTTAAAAAAAGAAACGCTCTATTATAGCAACGCCTTTTGATATCGCCCAACTTGAGCAACGAAGGTTTCTCTTTGATTTACAGTGGCACCAGCGCCACAGAGACGTTCACTCGGGAGGGTCGGCCCACGGTCAGCTAGGGGGGGGGGGGGGGGGGGGTTATTAAGTAGGGTTTAAAATCGACTAATGTAATTACTTCCCAATGAGGAAGGAGCCAAAATGACAACCAGACAGTTCGAAATTCCGTCACGACGAAGGCAAATGAAGTGTAACGTATAGCGTGTTTTAGCCGTCCCTTTTGCAAGTTGAAAGTCTTTTCGGGGGGGGGGGGTGCGCACGCCTCTGCAGCGCCAACCCGTCAGCCTATACTCCTTGCCGCATTGCCCTCGCGCCCCAGCATGCCCCCATCCCGTCTCTCCCGGTCCGGTGAATCCGGTGCAGCCGCACTCTCGTACCATGCGTCCTGGACCCCGACTGGTATAGCAGCGGGCCCCACACACCGGCCTACACCTGGCCTACACCATCCTCGGTGGTTGTGCGGTGACCTCGCTGTTACCCCGGAGGCCCCAGAAAACTTCTTGGGTTGGCGGCCCTGCCGTCACCCAACTCTTGCCGGAAGCCTGCCGTAGGAGTTGCGCACACCAGTACCTCTGAGAAAGTCGAGGGGTGCATCACATGGCACAGTCACTGTACACCCAACGGAACAGTCTCATGTTCAGTCACTTCCAGTCCCTTCCCAGTCATTCCAGTCACCAGGCACCGAAATGATTCCGAAAACAAAATTAGCGTTAAAAAAAAGCCTGATGGCATGTATGACCGCTGGGAACAAAACCTATGCCGTCCCGGCTTCCGCCAGGACCCCTGCCTTCAACTTCGGTGATCTTACGGGAACCGGTGCTTTACGGCTGCTAGTTGGCCCCGGGACACAGCACTAGAACCCGCTACCCGGCTGGCGCCGGACGGATCTCCCGGCAACCCCTAGCCCGCGCCACTGTGCGAGGCCCCCTCCGCTAACCACGGCCTCCGGGACTACATCATACTGTAGTGCCCTTCAACCGCAGTCTGGTTTGGCCCCATTAATCAGGGGAGTCCGCCCCTGCGAAGATTTCGGGGACATAGGTTCCCTTCGTACACGACCGAAGCCGCTGTACTCTACTCGCTACGTACCGAGTAGCGGCATGCCCGCACCTGCTGCCAGATTCAGAGGAAGGAAACCAGAAGCTCCGAACCCTAGAAGCTTCCGGACATCTCCCGAGTCTCCCCCGGGATTGCTCCCGAGGCACAGAACGCCCCCCCCCCCCCCCAAGACTAGTGTGCCCCTCGGAGAAAGTACCTCTAAAGTATCTTCTCTTACTACCTATGAAAATATTACCTCTAGTGTCATACCATATCACAGCAACATGTCCCGTGTCATATGTAATACACGCGTACGTGTTTTTTTACTCAGTGGTAACTCGGCGAAATCACGACCGGGAAAACATGTCACATTTTATCTGTCCGGTGGAAAACATATCATGTTTTCTTTTCAAAGGAAAACATGACACGTGTTCTTGTAGTGTCTAGCCAAAGAATGGCTCTGGCTACCGTTAGCGTCGCAGGCTGCCGTAGGCCGCGGCGGACACCGATGCCATTCATTGACTTACGCACTATGTGTAAATTTGTACATAACTATGTACAGAATTGCGCATACATATTTTATGTACACATTTGTGCATCATTACCTACAAAAGTGTACATTTGCTGTACGAATTTGTACATCTCATTTTACCTCAAAAGTGTAACGAAGACCGATAATGAGTTTTGAGTAAAGAAGGAGTAGGATAGGTGTAGAGAAGCCGTCGTTAGTTAAGGAAGAGGACGTCGTCAGAATTCCCTTCTTCCTTCAACCGCGAACAGCGGCGTCGAGCGCCTGCGGGTGCTAGGATAGGCCAACCCCCACGACACGCGTGCATGTATAAATCGTGGTTGCCTACCCAGCAGGCGCCATTTGTACCGGGTGACAGCCGTGTCGTGGGGGAGCGCCTACCCTCTCTCTACTGCGGCGGAGTGCCGTTGCTGCGATCGTTCTTGGTTCGTTCCTGCCAGCTTTCCAGTTACCATGAGCTGACTTTCATCGGTGCATCATATCGATGTTCGTAGGGCCCGAACCGTTAGGCAAGACAAGACAGTGACAACAGGTATTAATACGTTGTTCTTCTCGTTCTCGCCGATCCACGATCGTAACTCACGCATCTGCGTGCGTCCTCCGCTCTCCGTGATGTGTGTAATTTGCGGTGGTCAATATTCGTTACCGTAGCTCAAACATTGGTTCGGTTGTCATGTGCGACCTGCTCTGCTACCGTCCACTGGCAGTGCTGCTCATAATGAAATACATGAATGTCGGTGAGTTCGTTGGGTGAGTATGTATGCTACCTATGGTTGCCTTGACGCTAACTTTCGCTGTCCCCGCACACCTCTTTCAATTCCTCGTTTACGCGTGAATGCAGAAGACAATATCGTGGATGTACTTGTTGGGCGATCCCTTGTAAACCAGTTTCATTTGAAGGAGGTTCTGTGATATTTGAGCCCGAGGACACGCTTTGTGCACAACGTCATGCTGCTGTTCTGGTATTTGGTATTTTCTGGTCGGTCCGCATTTGAATTTTAGCGCCTCGACGACGGTGGACGGTGGGGGATGATCGAGATCGAGTTCGAGAACCTCCGTTCGATGGAAGCATAATATACTGAAGTTGGTGTTGCTTTTGTTGTTGACGTTCCAGCAGAGTTGAGCTTGTACAAGAAATCGTTCGCATAGCTATCGGTATTATTTTTATGCAGTGAAATCATTGCACTTAAGACGTTTCGTGTATATATACGTGATTTCTTCCTCATTAAGGTTAGTTTTGCTCGTACAGGAGATCTTTTCGTGTTTATATAGCCTTTGTGAGGTTAGGTTTTCCTAGTTTCCATTTCGTTTTGGTTGACCATACAGTTTACTTAAAAATTTGCGTTGGTCCTCTGTTATGTAAGTATTGGTGGGTTTAAAAGGTCTGCTTGTGGTGTCAAAGTGACTTGTTCAATACTTTTTCACGATCTATTTTGCTATGTGTATTCTGACAATGACACCTTCATTTTAATTCACTTTCTGTTCGCTTTTTTTCTTGGAATATTTGCTTGAAGGATTTCACTCGTAAACCATACTTGTTTCACATTGATAGCTCCCTAGCTCCAAATTTGGCGTCTGAGATTACACATCGACTGTAAATCCATTCCATACATAGATCTGAGTCTGTTTGAACCCTCAAACTCTCCCTGAACACTACAAAAAAATATTGAGACCCTGGAAACTATATTAACAGCTGCTGATGGTGCAATGGGGATGTAGTGGTCTTGCTATTGTAACTATTCCAGCAACAATTTCACAGGTACCATTGGCTCCATGGTTTAAAGGTATTGTTCAGTCAGTCGTTCATTTCAACTTGTGAAATACTTCTGGTATAATATATTTGGGTCTCGTAGTTTTGCTCATGTGAGAGCGTACATTAACATCTCACCTCTCTATGAGCAACTCAAACCAAGTCAGCATCCGTGATATCTTTACAAATCTCTTTTGGTGATAAAAGAGAAGTCGTCTCACTTCCAATACCAGCCAGATGTGAGTTGAGGTGAAGGCACCACCGAATAATTGCATATTTTCCCTTGAGGGTTGTAGCCCTTGAAATATATTCTTGTGCTTGTTTCCAACATATTTATTCCTGGATTTTGTGTGATATATTCAAAAAATAATTGAGTTGTCCACATTTGCCCTTGGTTCAAACAACTGTATAAACCAAATTATTTTTCTTGTGATTTATACTAATTTTTTGTCTCTTTCTATCTTAAGTCTTTTCCTGGTGTGGCAGTCAATTGGAGCCAGTCAACAGCAGCAGTTTAGTTTGAAAACGAGCTTCAATGCGTCAGTTGAAGGAGTCTGTGAAGATGGATTGGGACAGTCAACGCAGAAGGAGTTGAATTTGATCATGAGCTAAATTACATCAGTCTGGAGGTACTGTATATCTGACGTGCAGAGTTAACATGGCAGTGCATGTTTAGGATGTTTTAAATACATGTTTTAAAATGAAATTATCTCTATCATTGGTTCTTTAAACTTTCATCCAGTATACACTGCATATCAAAGTAAAGTGGAGTGGGTTTAACAGGTCTCATTGTGGCAGCAAAGTGACTTGTTTAATACTTCCTCATACATTGTCTTGAATAGCTTCAATGTATATGTCAACATTAACCACTTTTTCAGGTGGGTAAGAATGTTGGGCCAATTTAGGGAAGCAAGTGTGTTTTTTTCTGAACAATGGAAAGTGGAAGTGTCTGTGATGTTGTACATTTCAGGACCCCGCAGGCATCATTGTTTTGTCTTCAAACATGCACTTAAGTTAGACTTAAGTTACAGCTGTTACATTAAAACAGAGCAGTGCATATTCACACAGCGTTTAAATTATTCTTCATTTCCACCTCTCTCAACCTGGGGACAGGAATTTTGCCGCAGCTGCAAAGTGGATCCTCACACAATCGGTTAGATATGTGAATTTTCTGTTGCGCTATACAATTGTCTTCCATGTTGTTGTAAGTAATTCCTTGTTTACTATTTTTGTTATTACAGAGGAACCCTTCCCTCAAAGCACAGAAGGGAATCATTTCTGGATGTACAACATTTACAGTTTATTGCCTCATGAATCACATTCCTTTCATGAAGGCCAAACCATCAGAAGTAATGCATCAAATGTTCTTTGCCTTAGCATGTGATTCTATTTTGTTCCCAAAAGATTGGTAACATGTAAGTATGTCCCTGTTTTAATAGTTTAATAGCTTTAATAACATTTAAATTAAAACTGTCTTTTCCTTTTATCAGAACACACTTAAGGCATGCCTGGTTAAAAACAAAAAATTATTAATGCAGTTACTGACATATTGAGTGGCTCCAGTAACTGGATATTTTTACTGGTGCAAGAGTCAAACGCACAGATAACTAAAATCAAATGTACATGTCTGGAGCTTCCGTGTTGCCTTAGGGGAAAGCTTTGCATTTGGTAAACTTCCCAATTTCAATATCAATGATAAAGAAGTTGCAGAGCAAGTGTTGGTTCATTACATAACTTCTCCTTTCAATAAGACTCAGTTCCTAACATGCAAGTATCTGTATCCTGACTATTTGGCAATCTTATTTCCTCATTTCACTGGATCATTTCTCTCCCAGGTACCGTACGGTGAAAATATGCTAAAGACACTTGGGAGGGAATTTGTTTCTTCTGTCATCAATTCCTGCTTAAAAGCATGACAACTTGCAGAAAATAAGAGGTGAGATCTAAATTTACTGCGAGTTGAGCCCTTATAATGGCATGGTATGCTGTACTGATGGAAGTGTTTCTTTTTCCTCTCTCTTTTGTTAATTGTTTTTCTTGATTTTTAGACCATCATTTAAGAATCTGATTTTGTGATTTGCTTGGAAGGTAGTAACACAAGTACAGAGAAAAATGTCTGCCTTATTCTCATCACATTTGTAGCAATTTGAGTAGATTGTTACCTGCAAGATGTTGAGATACACTCAGTTATTTTATCAGGCTTGATTAAAAGCTCTCTGTACAGCTGCATTTAAGGTGAGACTTATTTTAAAGTAATATGTCATCAGTGACTCTGCGCTAACTGTGCTCCTCTTATCTGTTTAAAATCTCCCTCATTTTCGTTCTCTTTTCAGTGGGAAACTGTTTTAGACGTTCCTGTCTGTTACGTTTAACAGGGAGAAATACAGGCTTTATGTGGAGAACAGATTCAAGAAACAATGAGAAGAACCTTTTCAATTCTGCAAAAGTAAAAAGCCATATAATCATGGCAACTTCAAAATTTTGAACATCATTTAGTGACTTGTATAGTTTTGTTATATGGTGGCATTTTTCATTTTATTTTCAGATTTTTGCTGTGAAGAAGGTGACATTCACATACTTTGGAGAACTTTCCAAGCTGGATGCAATTCGAAACTCTCCATTTCTTTTCAAATACATCTTTGGCTGCGAGTATTCAAAGGGACTACACACTACTTAACAGTAAAAGTGTGTCAGGTGTTGTGATGAAGCTACAAAGATGATGACATTTCATAGCTCTCAAAGCTTATTTTACAGTAAAATGTAAGTGTTAATCATGTAAGTAGTTTGGTTGTGGTGTCCATTAAATCGAATTGTGTCACCTAACTTGTAATTCCATCGTGGTCGTGGAGCTCTTACGAAAATCCTCTGGTTTAATTCATAATTGGTCAAAGTTTGAGTATGTTACTGTGCATTGATAACTCGAATATTTCAGTTACCAGTAACACTATTGCCACAAAGCTGAAAAATGTGTGTGTGTGTGTGTGTGTGTGCCAATATGAAATCTCTCTAGTGACCCTGAAATGACTTCAAGATTTGTGAAAATTGACGGTACATATAGAACTGGTGCTCTTCAAAGTTAAGCAAATATTTGGCTAGGTCATCGTGGTGCGTGGTAAATAATGTCGGGGCATGAAGGTCTCTGCTGTTTGCTAGTGTTATAGAAAACACTTGGGAAGGAGTTGGCACTGTCTTACTTTTGCATTTTGGTCAGTCCTAATCTGTATTCTCTCATTTTGTTTGTATTTGCATGCAGTTGTAAGTGGTGAAAGTGTTGTGTAGCCATGTTAATTTCCTTAAGTAATAAAATGTGCTGGTGGGTAAGGAAGTGTTATTCATAACCAAACAGACTCTGTGGTAGTTATTAATATCATTGTTTTTATCCTTTAGTTTGTCCGTCACAACATTCAGTACAAACTCAAGCTTGCTAATCAGAAAAATTATAAAATGGATCACACTTATCAAGGACACAAAATTCAAAACTAAGATCAAAGTGAACTATGTAATCAGCTGATCATTTTGTAAACGTACTAACACATCTGCATAACCAGGCCATACTATTAGAATGAATACAAACAAAGGTGTAGTCTACTTTGCACTGTGGCAAAACATTGAGAATTTTGATAATGTAAGCTAAGTTTTAAAAAGTTCACTGAACAATGGCACATAAATCATGATCTTTGAAACTTGTTGGAGTGAAACCAAGTCAGGACAAGAAATTAAATACAAAGTTTCAAGTGGGATGCAGCATTGAAAATTTATGGATATTTTATCACTGATAGAGGTGTGAGTTAGGATTCCTACTGTTTCTCTTTCTATAAGTCTTTCTTTCGATCACAGCTAACACCATTGCATCAAACTGAAGAGGTGAATTTACTGATAGCCCTGTGCATGATGTTGGTCGCTCGATTTACATAGTTTTTCACAGCTCTGCGTCGGTTGAGGAAATACCTCATGGTCAGGTTCTTACTAAGTTTTTTAAGAAGCTTGTCGTTAGCCACAGCAGTCCACCTCCTTGATCTTGCTGGAGTCCCACACCTGTGGCTGCACAAAATGTCCAGATGCGCATTGTTTTCCATTCTAGCCAATGCCTCTATGAATGCATATACATTTGGGCGGTAGGCTCCAACAGCGTGGCGTAAAATCCTATGGTGGCTCTCACAGGCGTTGTTGGTTCGGTGCTGCGATTTGTAACAGGACATCCATTTGTTTCTGAAGTGGTTGTTCAGCCACTTGGTTTCTACATACTTAAAGAATGGCTGCAGGAGGTAACATGAAATAATGTCCTTCTTTTCGATACATTTTTTGACAACTTTCAGTCCTAGATGAAAATACTGCGGAGGCAGCAAGGAGATGGCACATACACGCCTAATACTGGGCACCAATTCCGGAATGTGTTTAAAATATCGCTTCAAATTAAGTTTCTTGCACTTTTGTACAAATGCCTTGCACAAATGCCACAGGCAACCCTGAACTTTTGCACCTGAAAAGTGGGAAAATATGATCTTTCATCAGATTTCTTGCACAGGAAGCATCACATTTAAATATTTATTGCATATTTACTTGGAAATTCCTCCTCCCAAGCTGCCTGTTGAGGCCACTCAAAGTCAGTAGTGATTCTTCTGGGATTAAAGTCAGGGATGAAGTGTTTGAGGAATTTCATAATAGCTTTGTACCCGGGTTTGGTCCTCTTCTCCATCAGCACCCAACATAGAGGAATGACCTGTAATGGTAAGTGTCATTGAAAAAAATGCAATCTTTATGGTTTACAAAGTTTTTCATGTAAAGCCAAGATGAGAGGAGCTTGGAGTGCATGAATATTCCTGCACCACATTTATGCTCCTTTTTAAAAATGATTTGTGTCTCATTTTAGAAATCCATTTCAGAACGTTCTACTTACTGAGTGATGCCAGGTTGTCACAAGAACAAATAACTGTGAGCTGTGGGGCACAGCTGGTCGAGCTCTAAAAGTTCCATCAGCATGGATAATTTGGACGTCAGACATAACTTTCATCATTCTTTTAGAAACAAAAATAACATGATGAGTGTCATCCGATGCAGTAACAGAGCCAGCGTACATATTGTCTTTCTTGTCGAGAGTCGCTGATATATGTCTGTTCTTCCTCTTAGAAAGCGTCCTTGTCAAGTCTCGGAGGGTCTGAGGTATGTCGGGGTAGGTCTTCATTCTGGCAGCTCGCATGGATGTTCTCATCCTGTTCGCAGTCATTTTGCATCTGACACGGTCAGAGTACCTGAAAACATCAGGAAAAGTAATTGTAGCATTGTTCTTGAAATTTATCAAATTTGTATCGGGAAGCACCTAAATGTAAAGCTATGTCGGAAATTTACCTAGCATCACCACGTTCATTGTCTAGTATGTCCTTGTAGGACACCCAACGTTGGGTGCGGCATCTGTCCAAAACATTGCGTCTGAATTCTCTTTCTTCCAAGAGATCGGGATTTGGGGCATGATTGTGAGGACTGGCATGTCTGAATCCTTGTCCTAATCTTAGAATTCCTCTTCCTCGACACCCTTCATCATATAGGACGCATTTAAAATAAATGGCCAGCCCTCTGTCCGAACTGTAGTGGTAGGCATGACCATTGTCACCATTATGATAGAAGTGGGAGTTTGACCGGTACCCATCCTCTCTGATGAGAGGGATACAGTCACCAACAATCGTCAGAAAAGCAAGGAAACTGGAACAAAGATAAGTTTGGTCTCAATTGTCTACAATGGAGTGAATCCTTATAAACTTTTTTTTTTCTAATTTCTTTTAAAGTGGTGTGCCCTAGAAGGAGACGAAATCGAAGCTTACCACAAGACCAGGTAGGTCAGAAGTTGAATATTCACTTCTGTTCCCATTTTGAAGACTTCACAATGATTGAGCCAACCGACCACATCGATGGCTCAGCACAGGACCTTTTCCCGCCAAACGGCGACAGGGCAGATGCTAACTACTTGAGCTGGGAACCTACTCTGACGACCCGGTAACGACCCTTGTGCAAGCTGAGTGAATGTGTTTAATAACTCCTTCTTTTTTAAAAACTTATAGAATGCTTTAATTGTAATGTCTTTTTGCAGTAAGAAAAATTTGATTCTAATATGATGAAAGTAGTACCATGACTCCACTTGCTCCCTCCCTCCTTGCCCTCTTAGGCTTCTCTCTGTGAAATTATTTGTGGTTGCAGTGCCTCCTTTTTTCCGCAGGCTTTTTTTCTCTTTGTTTTTCAGGCTTTTTTTTGGGTTCATCTTCATCTGTAGTTTGACTGACATCCTTTGGTAAGTTTATTCAGTTTTTTTCTTTGTCTCCTCCTCTGAATCTATCAATTTTTTAGCAGATAGTGCCTAGAGCGTAGGTGTCCCCTCTTCAAACAAAGCTGCCTCATAAGTGACCCTTAAAATGCATTATAATTCATACCGGTCACCTAAGCACTGGTATGATCACAACCTTGTCATCTCCTTTATTTGTTCGCAGATTATTCAGCATGCCAAGAAAGAGGAAAGTAGATCGCCCTCCCTTCTCTCATCATTCCTCTTTTCATCAACCTCCTTCTTCTCTTCCTCATTCCTTTCCAACTGCTCAGCCTTTCTCATCTCATCCTTCTCCATCTGTACCTGCTCCTCCCTCTTCTTATCCTGGAAATTCGTTGTTCCGTCCACCCTTGCACCCGTTTCCCTTCTCTCCTGATGCTACACTTTCCACTGAGGTAAGTTCCTTGCACTGTGTGCAGAATTTTCTAAGTGTTTGCTCCCTTCTTAAGCTTCCTGGAATCATGTAAGAGAGAGCACAGCAATTACAAATAAATTTCAATTTCACGTGATTTCTAGGAGTTTACTTTCTTAAGTCACAAAGGAGTTATGACAGACTTCTTGTTTGTCTTCAATTGGATGTGGGACGTGTCCCATCTGACAATTAATTAGTGTATTTTATGCTTCCAGACTGCGAAAGAAATAGAATTTAAAATGAAAGAGGACGCATTGGGTGCAAAGGCGTTTGAACTTATGAAAAGGGAAGAGGAGCTGAAGAAGATGGAAGAAAAGGCAGGTGAAGAGGTAGAGAGGAAGACTGCGGAACTTCTCAAGAGAGAAGAAGAGCTGAAGAAGAAGGCAAAGAAGGAAGAGCAAGAGTTGGAGAGAAAGGAAGCAGAACTGCTAGAGAAAGAACAAGAGCTGAAGAAGAGGAAAGAGATAGTAGAGCAAGAGGTGGAGAGGAAGACCGCAGAACTGCTAAAGAAAGAAAAAGAGCTGAAGGAGAAGGAAGAGAAGGTAGAGCAAGAGGTGGAGAGGAAGACCGCAGAACTGCTTGAGAAAGAAGAAGTGCTGAAGAAGAGGGAAGAGATGTTGGAGCAAGAGGTGGAGAGGGAGACGGCAGAACTGTTAAAGAAAGAAAGAGAGCTGGAGAAGAAGAGTGTGGAGTTGCAGAGGAAGGAAGAGGATACAGACAAGAAAGGGGTGAAAGACAATGAGGAGAGAAAAGTTGTGAAAGAGAAAGAGAGAAAACAAAGGGTTCAGTTATCAAGCTTTGACTGTTTGGTATGTAAACTCTCACTTTGTATTGTAGGTGCGTGAACTTGTTGATCAACTCTTAGGCCTGTAGTAATTGTGGCTTCAATTTATTTGCAGGGTGAGGATTTAACGGATCCCGCTTGCGAAGGAGAAGGCCTCCCAACAGAAGAGGACGTTGAATTCCATCTTCCGAAAGACAAGGTATAGTATGTCTTCTATCTCTGAGGTGACTTTTTCATATTATTTTAAATTAGTTTGATTTTATCCAATGTTTTGCTTAACTGACTCCTTTCCGTTCTCTGTAGGAGCAAAGTGAAAAGAAACATAAGGAAAAGGAAAGGGAAAGGGAAAGGGAGAAGGAGAAGAATAAGAAAAAGAAGAGGAAGAGAGAAAAGGGCACTGATTCCAGCAGTTCTGTAAGTAATCGGCCTTATTTGGTATTGAAGTGTCCGTTACCTACAGGTAACCTTGCAATACTGACTCTATGCTGTGCTGTATTTGTAGGATGATGATGGGGACAGGAAGAAGTTGCGGAAAGTGGGCAAAGGACAGGTGAGGCACTTCTCTTTGTGATGAGTCGTTGCTGTGAGCTAATGTGCAAGGAATGGTATGCGATTTGTTTTCATGCTGTACGTCTCCATTTTCTTATTTCAGGTGGGTGAGACCAGCAGAAGAGGGCGTGGGCGGGGGAGGCCAGTTGGCAGCTTCGGCCCCAAAAAACAGGCTGAACTAGCCAAGCTAGCCAAGGAATGGGCCAAGAAAGAGAGGAAGAAAGAGAAAAAAGAGAAGAGAAGCAAGAAACCAGCAAAAAGTAAGTTTTGCAAGAAGTTTAGTGATCGTAGAGTAATGTATTATACCTTCATGTTTCTCACTCCGGTTTTTCTACCTTGTAGAAGATGATTTTTCCAGCAGCAGCAGCAGTAACAGCAGCAGCAGCAGCGGCAGTAGCTCTGATTCAGAGTAATGTATTTTTTATATTTCTTAAGTACCGGTATATAAGATTATTAAAGTTCTTTTCTACCCAGAACAAATTTGTGGTGTATTGATGGAGGCTTGTGACTTGCAACAGGAATTGAGATACTTGACTTAAAATGGGAAGGAACCTGGAAGGGACTCATTTTACTTCTAGGGAATTGTTTCATTTGGAATTGGAGAGAAAAGTGCCACCTACAACTTCAATTACATTTGTTCAAGGTTGTTGTCTCTCTGAGGTGACTTTATGTTTTCCAACAATAAAGCCCCACCAGTGACACTTGGGCAGTAGTCAATCCAGGTTTCTAGCTAATGAGCGTACCTGTTGTTACACTCTATCCGTATGCTATGGACTTGATGGTAAACATAGCTCAACAGTGCCGTTCTTTAACATGCAAGGAACTGCATGGGCTGATAGTTTTGATTTGCATGAACCATATTGATCTTGGAATACGAGAAATGAGGAAAGGTTTTGAGAGAAACAATGCTATGTCCGAAATAAAAAGCATTTTTTGGGGAAGAACAATTACTGTTTAATAGAAGTATCTGTGTTCATGCACTTCTTACACAGTTTGAGAATGGCATGGATAAGTCAGTTTTCACACTGGGTTCCAGACAAAGGGACAGGGTGTAGCAGCAGATGAACTAAAATAATGAATTCCCACCCAACATTTCAGACTAAGTCTTACACTAGTTGCTCAGTACTGCAGAAACTTTTGAACATTTTTTAGAATTAAATCAATGCTTTAATACATGCAGCATGTCCATTGAAATTTCCGTGTTATTGCTCGGCTGGCTGCTGGTCTCGCTCTCTGGCTTTAGTTGTTTGTGTTTTAGTTGGTAGGATATTCAGAAAAGATTATTCAACATTGGTTTTAAATTCCGTGCTCACTATTGTTCACTTTCATGAGAAAGATGTTGCTCCAGGTTTAAGCAAATAATATAGGCAGCTGCTCAGATGTTTACTAACTGCTCTCTTTGACTGCTGCCTATCAATTTTATGTGTTTCTATAGTTCGTGATCTGACAAAGAAGCATATACTCCTTAAAATTATCTGGCCAAGTGACCTATAAGCATTTTAAGATCTGCAAAACTGGGGTGTATCCATTAAAACCTGGATTTACGCCTCTTTTCACAGACTGAACAGATAATTACGCCCCATTTCACAGCTCACATGGATACACGCCACAGTAAAAATCAGAGTATTCAATTTAAATTGCCTATCTATACAACTTTTGTTTAATATTTGTGTCTGCTGAGTGTTCTTAATGGTCTCTGATAGTACTGACACAACGACATGAAGTAAAAATTTATTTTTCTGAAAAATTTGAGGAAATGGACTTACATCAGTATGTCAGTTCATCAGTGTACTTTCAGTAATGTTAGGTCATCTCCACATCTCTGACCAATTTCTCATTTTCTAAGTATCTAGTGTTTGCTGCCCCTCTGTAAACACAGGGTTTGGGAAGCTAGAACCCCCCCCCCCCCCAAAAAAAAAAAAAAAAAAAAAGAGAGAGAGAGAGAGAAGGGAAAAGACCCAATATAAAGTTATGTAGATTTTCTCCTTGAGGCCTCAAATTAGTATGTGCATTGACATGCACACTTATTGTTGCAGTGTTATAATAGTGGAGGAACCACCCACCACCAAGCCCACCTCCACCCCAGGCCCTTCTGGAAATTCTTCGGAGTCAGTCGTGGAGTTGGTAGGTATTGGTGGGCGGGAATTTTGTTGGTATCCAGAGGTGACCTCTGTTTTACTTCTACATACTAATAAAATTCCCATTGTATTGAAAATGACATGAAGCATGATATTCTTTGAATAATTAGAACCAAATTTGATTGGAACTTTCAGTAAAAGTGTCAATTAAGGGAATACATGTACAGTTCCTAGGAGTCACGTCTAAGCCACTACTTAGCTGAAACTTATTGATACGGGTTGGATTGATTTATGAGTTTGAGACAAGTGCATAGCACAAGTGACTTTAATGTCATTCAATCCTCTCCATTTTTCAAGATATGGAAAGTATGAAACTGTAAGCAATAATGAGCGGCCAATTTTTAATTTCCTTATGAAGAACCACACTTTCTTTTTAAATTTATTTTCATATGTGTAGTTAAAATGAAAAAGAAAGGCTGGGTTGTGTATCCTACACTCTATCCAGAACTTAAGCCTTGATTTTTTGCAATGAGGCAAAAGGAAACATTGAATAACCGTAGGGATGAAGAACATTTTATTAATCATTGTCAACATACAACCACATACATTTTGCAAATGCAAGTTTGAACAGAGGCCAGCTAATACAATGTGATATGGAGGAAGTTATACCGACATCATATTAAAGTTTTGCTATCTGCAGCTAAATAATTAGTACTTCGGCCTTAATAAGTCAAAGATTTCTACAAATGCAGACTGTTCCCAGTAGACATGTAACAGGGCCCAAATGGTGCCATGATCTGCAAGCTTGGTACGATGCTGATTACTCCTAGAGAGGAATACAAAAACAACAGCATTAAAAATAAAGGAAAAAAATAAGATGTTAATATGCATGCATTTTACAATTTAATTAAAGCATATTGTACAATGAATGCAATTGTTGACATCTGAATGCACTACTGCACTAGTTCAGCATTGTATTGTCCTCTTTATTGATACTTGGTGGATCTTAAGATAAATTTCAAGACAAACTTTCAAACGACACTAATTTTGATTGGTGTCAACTTCTTTTCCAGACATGGGCTGATCTCACGGCACAAGACAACAAGGTAACATGACAATACATTTTACATTTCACAGCAGCTGTTCTTCCAATGGTCACAGTAACATCAATTAATATTGAAATGTTTTTGTATTTCCTTCCACAGGCTGAGGAAGAGCAGCAGAGGCTCATGGAAAAAGAAAGAGTGGACAGAAAGAAATATCAGCAAGGTATGTTATGTTGTGCAGAGGTATGCAACACTGTGTCTATTAAGCATTGGACTCCTCTGAAAGATAAAAAAATATTGGTTTGGGTTACAGCGATGAAGGACAAAAAAAGACAGGAAGAGGAAAGGGAAAAGGCATTGACCAAGAAAGTTGAAGATGAGCTGATGCGTAATTTGGAAAGACCGGAGGAATACCAAATGGTTGATGCCGAGGTAAGGATTATAGCTTTTAGTCCATTCAACATGGTCTTAAAATAAAGACCTTATTTTTGGAAGACAGCTGCTACTCCAATTTAGGGCAACACCTATCTGCACCGAAAATTGGTCCGTTAACAATAACATGACACCATTGACTGTACTGAATTAAATGACTCATTGTTGCTTCCACTAGGAACTCCACGAAATTGAGAAGGAGGCAAGGTGGGTGCTTTCCGAGATGTCGAAACACAAATGTCAGAAACATCTGAAAAGCATTGAGTGGGAAGCGGGCTGCGGTCTGTGGAAGAGTGGTCTCGGACCATTCAGTCTCTTCCCCGAATTGGTAATTTACTGGTCACAAGAATAACTTATGAAATTTAAAACGAATGCATTCTAACGTCTGTAAAACTCACTACAGCAAACAGAGTTTTTCCAAGCTCTGGAAATCCATGAAGGAGCTTGTACGCCTGAACAACTGTACGGGCAAATTTTACCAGAGGTAAGCACACTAAAGTTAAAATTCCTGGCTGAGCGAGGGACCTGTGCAAAGATTATAATACTAATGGTATCCTTTTCCATTCAGGCAATCATTTATGGACTTTCCACTCTGCTTGGTAGTCGCAAGAAAGCGGAAAGGAGGTATGAATACCTGAACACAAAAATTCACATAAAGAATTAATTAATTTTTTTTTTTCAAAATTGTATGTATTGTGTAACATGTATATTTGTTCTTTTTTGATTTGGTGATGTACTATGTACCTAATTTACCACCAAATAAATGTACCAAATTTTCTTCATGCAGAAAAATGTAGTTAAATAAACTGAAAGTCTCATGCAACTCTAAGCTTTTTTGAAATGGATAAAAATCACATACAACAGCATCTCATACATCCACATTCTATAATAACAAAATTGAGTGTACCTGACAGCTTCTGCTACTCATATCCAGGAGGTCGATTCACTTCCAATTGCTGGTCAGTTGAAGCCTCAGTGCAGAGACACCATCCTACAGAACACAAAGAAATATAAATGAGAAGCAGCTATAACTACGATTTCAAAGCATCAACACTGCAACTCAAGAGTAGCACAAACATGGCACTTAAAATCAAATTGGTGGTCAACATCGTCCATTGGGTTAGTCCACCACCAGAAAGAATTGATAATTTGTTTTCATGAGAAATTTGAGAGAAGTTACCCCATGGTCTTTGAAATGAACATTATATAACTCAATTATTCACCTGTTGGTGCACACCTTACAAGTTTTATTTCCATCACTTATCTGTTGCATTAGTGAGGGTACATGCCTGCATGCCTATTTCTGTTTGTAAGCAACCCCTTCGTATAAAGTGCCTATCCCCTCTCTTGGGTAATCTTGTTAATGGCAATAGCCTCATCAGAAAAGAGGGCTTCCTACCTTTGCCATCTGGGATACAATGGCCATGCAGACAATATTACCTTACATGGACACTATTAAATCTATTTAATATGTATGCTGTACAACCAGGGGTGTAGAGGAAATGACATACTGCACTTTGGCAGGGAATCTGCGCATACAAAATGTGCCGTCCTTCATCAGTTTCTCATCGGCATTGCAATGTAACACCACAAATCAGATAATAGTACAGCTTAGACATAAAAACTTACAGATGGACATGCTACTGATGATGCACCAGGACACTGTTGTGTCAAATTGTGCTGATAACCTTTACCTGAAAAATAGAATGACAAAACGTTTCAGTAAAAAAAGAACACAGAATGTTCTGACAGTTTGTCTTGTACAGAAGGAAGCTAGAACATATATCTGAACTACCTGGTACACATCGATGCTGCTACTCATCAACACAGAGTTTGATGCATCTTAAACTGTTGGCACCCGACGCATGGAGACCAAGACACAATCCTGCAATACAGAAGCAAGTGTAAAACGTACACAAAGCAGACCACCTCAGCAGACCTCAACCAAGCCAAGCTGAATCACTTGGGACATGAAATAACAATGGTGAATTACGATATAGTAAAACATGTTTCACAGCTGATATTTTTTTTTCAGATACAACTTTTGGTACTTCAAAATAATAGAAAGGTATTGAGAAAACACATTGATCAGGAGATCTGAATCGTTCCAGTAACACTTCGAGACCAAACCCGTTTTCCTTTCATCTGAGAGGAACATTGTTAACCTGCAATGCTTCCAGTATTTTTTTAAAATATCCACAAAAATTCTATATTCCTAGGTTAGAGTGCAGGCCCCGGCAGCGATGGTGCGGAACAATGTCCAAATATTCAACGCAATTTAGAAAGGAACTTGACATTCACACTTGACATTTATAACCTTCAATGCGTCTTCACACAACCCCTTTCTTCATAAAATCATAAAATGCAAAAGTCAATGTACATCCAAAACACAATGTTGTCGCTTACAACCTAACACCATACTTACGCATCGCCTAATTTCTCATACTACATGAAACTAGCTGTGACTTCAAACAGTCTCCGCCAGGGTGCGCTTGGGACGGCAGGGTCGGTGACGCCGGGCCGGGGAATGGGCAAGGCGGTGGGCGGAGCGGTCGCCGACAAGTCCCGACAGTGGTCGGTTTGAATTTGGAGTAACGGTCGAATCTTCGAATGTTCTGTTGCGCTGTACATCATGTGTATGTTCTGTGTTGAACGCAATATGCTTACTCATGTGTGATTGTGAAGTTTTATTTCCTTCAATCGAAATAGTTTTGAGGAAGCAACAAGTGACAAGAGTTACTGTTATTTGTGGCCTATGCTGAGGCGACATTTTGGAAGCGTTTCCAACGGAAGTTTGTGTGGCGTCAACTGACTCGTCACTTCTCATCTACTTCTAGTGACTGGTAAGTACTGTAACCAGAGAAATAAACTGGGCATGTCCTTATTCTAATAGGTGAAGTGTGGTTGTAGTGAAGACTTTGAGAGGTGCAAATTGTGAAATTTGTGTACCAACGAACTTCTACAATCGGGTTAACGGTTGTCGCATTCTGTTGTGTTCTGGGACATGCCAAGCAATGTTTCTCGTGATTAGTATCAAATGGCACGCTTTGGCTATTTCATTGAATTAAACAAGGAATCGACGCAATGAACATGTTTTGAGTGAAAGTTTTCAAGTCCGGTCGATGTCTTGTCCAATTCCGGCTTAACCTATCATCTTGAACACAATCAAATGTTTTGTTGCAGATTGCTCAAGTATCAGCGTACTAACTGCACAGCTGCCGTCATCCGTTTGTACTGCATATTGTTGGATCGTGTATGGCAGTTGAAGCACCAACCTCCAAGTTATGTGGTTAGTATTATTTTTACAAGACACTAGTTATTTTTAACTGCTTTTGTGAAAGTGAGGTGACTGAATTGAACTTTACCTTCATTGTTCAGTTACATTGATTGTGATTTATAAACTCTCTACCTCCATTGTTCCAGTGTGATGGATTCTGTGAAAGAATGGAAGAATGTTGGTTGACATTGCAACTCTGAAACGCATTCGACAGAGCCATGGAAATGACCTCAAGGTTGATGTGAAGTGCTTCATTCAGCATTTCAGGTGAGTGTTTATTAGTGGAAGCAATATCTTGTTGTTTTCCGACACTTCCCACATACGTTCTCTTATCTCTGACTTTGATTTCTTGCAGGCAGCTGGAATGTTCAAACGTTTACTAAACATTTATTTGTGTTCATGTTGAGGTCCACATTTGTGCTTTTGCTTGCAATGGCATCATCAGTTTCACTCCTCATTACCTTTGTCATCATGTCTGCACTTCAATATTCGGTGAGTGTTCTCATATACTTTGGGTTAGGGTTTCTTAACTCATCCAAATTAATGATCCTGTGTTGGACTCGCAGTATTATACAACACATGGTTTTTCTATTAATCTGCTCCAGTGTGGAAAGTAGTGACGTAATTATCATGGGTTCACTTCCATAATTAAATTAGTTTTCAGATATCTGTTCTATTTTAAACATTACTTTCCACTGTTTTTTGACAGTCACGGCAACTAGGATTAGTTTTTTGTTTATTTTTGTGACAACATCTCAAGTTTTGATTCTCATTTCAGTGTTAGCCCTAAACCTGAAGAAAACATCATGTGATGCTCATCTGGACACCAGCTGTTTCTGCTAATAGGCTGCCACACTCTGGCACCACCTACCAAAGACAACAGCTGAACACCAAAGCCAGTCAGTCAAGGATGCTACCTCTCAACTGGATCGTGCTCGTTCCAACCTCACATGCCTTAAGGGTGAGTTTTCCTGAACAAATATTTTTAGCTGTTGTATTGGAGACCAACAATTTGAGTGCTGCTGTGCTGGGGTGCTGTTAATTGGTGCTGAGGAATGTAAGTTAGACTTAAATTGTTGACTGAGGAGTAATGTACACACATGTGATGGTTGTTGTGTGTAAAATGAGAGATTTTGTTTAGTGGCATAGTAGTTTTATGCAAGGACTGAAAACATATCATAAGCTAATGTGATTCAGTATTTCCATAGTATTTCATTATATTTTGTGGAAGCTAGTTATAGACTTGCTAAATTTGTCTCTGTGTATAGGATTATTACAATCAGTTAAGTGAGAACTGTGTGTGTCGCCCTGGCTGGCCACAAGGCTTCCAGGGCATTATTGAGCACGGAGAGATGGTGTTACAATATGAACGTATGTAATCTGGGAACTTTTCAGGTCAACAGTGGAATCGCACAAGGCGTATTCTATGAGATTTAGTTGCTTGCTCTGCACCATTTGATATTGCGTTGTGTTAATTCCCTTTTAAGCATTTTGTGCATGTACAGAGCCATAATAGGCATAATAGTTTTATAGTTTTATGCAAGGACTACAACGTATCATAAGCTAATGTGAGTTAGTATTTCCATAGTATTTCATTGCATTCTGTGGAAGATAGGTATAGACTTGCTAATTTTGTCTCTGTGTATAGGATTATTACAAACAGTTTAGTGAGAACAAGTTGTCATCAGACCATGAGATGCATCTCCATAGGTTTAAAGAAATTTGTGTGGAAAGTGACTTAAAAGTTTTTGACAGGTACCACAAATAGGCTGGCAATCAGATAAAGTTCAAACAGGTTTCAATGTCTGCTTAGTATGTGTGAGTTGCACCCTTCTACCATTACCCTCCCTTTCACTTCGGTCTCTCTCTTGCCTTTTTCTGTCCATGGTGGGCGGGTCCATTTCTGGGCCTGGGCATCTGGCACAAACCCCACTGCAAGGCCCACTTCTGTGCCAACTGTGCGATACACACTGAACAGCAGACATGCAAATGTGCTAAGCCTGAGTCTACTTACTGGCCGCTGCTAGCCAGCAGGCTCCCAGTCACTTCCTGAGTAGGAAATGGAAATCAAATGTGGAATATTAGTGTAAGCTAGGGCATTTGCAGGTATTTGATTGTGTTATGATTACGTTGGTTGCCAGAATGCACCTATTGGATTCTTAAGTAAAAAATATAGCAAGAATGTGGCAAACTATGGATAGTAAGGAAGTGACTTATGTTTTGGACTTAAATGTACGGCTACCACTCTGCCCATACCAACGAAAGTTAAATATACTCCAAAGAGCACACATGCAGATAGCTTTGTATGTGCATAGACAGTTCATGTAATCACTACATAGTACAATGAACCAGTGGGTCATTTGGCATGGAGAAATGATGATAGAATTTGAGTGTTTGTAATTTAGGGACACTTTTCAAGATTGACGAGATGGTGATACAATATGAATGTATGTATTCTAGAGACTTGTCAGGTCAACAGTTTGAAAGCATAAAGCTTATTTTATGAGATTTGTGTGCTTGCTCTGCACCATTCAAGACTTGATATACCATAATTTTAAGTACATTGTAAGAGTTTTGAGGATGTACAGTGTTACTTGTGTGCGTAGCATTGACTAGCCAGCAGGCTTCCAGCGCATTCTTGAGCACTGAGATAATGAGAACGAATGTAATCTAGGGTCTTTTCAGGTCAACAGTTTGATAGCATAAGGCTTATTTTATGAAATTTATGTGCCTGCTCTCCACTATTTAAGATTATATACTCAAAGTTTAATAACATTTTCGGAATTTTGTGGATTTACAGTGTCCCATGTGTGATGCCCTGGCTGACCTAAAGGCCTCCAGTGTGTTATGAGCAGAAACAATGTTAAGAAATTGTACTTGTTTGTATCATACAGTTATTACACGGGTGGCCTTTGCCTTAAGTAAAACGGGTGTACTATAAGAATTTTCTGCTTGCTTCTACTGATTTGAAAAACCGTGAATACCACTTCTAAATAATGTTTTCAGCGGCAGAGGTGCCTAAGCATAAGGAAATGGAAATATGTGTATAGTAGGGAAATTACTGCAGCAGAGCTGCTTGTGTAAAACTGGCTGGCCAGCAGGCCTCCAGCTGCTGCTGAGCACAAAGGATAGATAAGGAAATGTAAATGTGTGTATGTTAGGGAATTTACAGGTCGACCTTGCGTTAAGTAAATTTTGTGTTCTATGAGAATTTTCTGCGTGCTCTGCTTGCTTCTGCTGATTTAAAAAACCTTTAATTAAGTTACATTTTGTGAATGGTGTTGTCAAAGGCAGAGCTGCTTGTGTAGAACTGGCTGGCCAGCAGGCCTCCAGCTGCTGCTGAGCACGACGGATAGATAAGGAAATGGAATTGTGTGTATGTTAGGGAATTTACAGGTCGACCTTGCTTTAAGTAAATTTTGTGTTGTATGAGAATTTTCTGCGTGCTCTGCTTGCTTCTGCTGATTTGAAAAACCTTTAATTAAGTTACATTTTGTGAATGGTGTTGTCAAAGGCAGAGCTGCTTGTGTAGAACTGGCTGGCCAGCAGGCCTCCAGCTGCTGCTGAGCACGACGGATAGATAAGGAAATGGAAATGTGTGTATGTTAGGGAATTTACAGGTCGACCTTGCCTTAAGTAAATTTTGTGTTCTATGAGAATTTTCTGCTTGCTTCTGCTGATTTGAAAAACCTTTAATTAAGTTACATTTTGTAAATAGTGTTGTCAAAGGCAGAGCTGCTTGTGTAGAACTGGCTGGCCAGCAGGCCTCCAGCTGCTGCTGAGCACGAAGGATAAAAAGGAAATGGAAATGTGTGTATGTTAGGGAATTTACAGGTCGACCTTGCCTTAAGTAAATTTTGTGTTGTATGAGAATTTTTTGCGTGCTCTGCTTGCTTCTGCTGATTTGAAAAACCTTTAATTAAGTTACATTTTGTGAATGGTGTTGTCAAAGGCAGAGCTGCTTGTGTAGAACTGGCTGGCCAGCAGGCCTCCAGCTGCTGCTGAGCACGACGGATAGATAAGGAAATGGAAATGTGTGTATGTTAGGGAATTTACAGGTCGACCTTGCGTTAAGTAAATTTTGTGTTGTATGAGAATTTTTTGCGTGCTCTGCTTGCTTCTGCTGATTTGAAAAACCTTTAATTAAGTTACATTTTGTGAATGGTGTTGTCAACGGCAGAGCTGCTTGTGTAGAACTGGCTGGCCAGCAGGCCTCCAGCTGCTGCTGAGCACGACGGATAGATAAGGAAATGGAAATGTGTGTATGTTAGGGAATTTACAGGTCGACCTTGCCTTAAGTAAATTTTGTGTTGTATGAGAATTTTCTGCGTGCTCTGCTTGCTTCTGCTGATTTGAAAAACCTTTAATTAAGTTACATTTTGTGAATGGTGTTGTCAAAGGCAGAGCTGCTTGTGTAGAACTGGCTGGCCAGCAGGCCTCCAGCTGCTGCTGAGCACGACGGATAGATAAGGAAATGGAAATGTGTGTATGTTAGGGAATTTACAGGTCGACCTTGCGTTAAGTAAATTTTGTGTTGTATGAGAATTTTTTGCGTGCTCTGCTTGCTTCTGCTGATTTGAAAAACCTTTAATTAAGTTACATTTTGTGAATGGTGTTGTCAACGGCAGAGCTGCTTGTGTAGAACTGGCTGGCCAGTAGGCCTCCAGCTGCTGCTGAGCACGAAGGATAGATAAGGAAATGTAAATGTGTGTATATTAGGTAAATTACAGGTGGGCCTTGAACAGTGTAAAGTGTGTGCTCTGCTTCTGCTATTATTCATAAAATTATGATTATATTTGATTATATATTGCATCTTGTGAATTGTGGTTCAGTGTGGTGTGTGCAGCCGAGCTGCTCTGCGGCAGAGCTGTCTGTCTGGAACTGGCTGGCCAGCAGGCCTCCAGCTGGTGTTGAGCACGAAGGAAAGATAAGGAAATGGAAATGTGTGTATGTTAGGGAATTGACAGGTCGACCTTGCCTTAAGTAAATTTTGTGTTCTATAAGAATTTTCTGCTTGCTTCTGCTGATTTGAAAAACCTTTAATTAAGTTACATTTTGTGAATGGTGTTGTCAAAGGCAGAGCTGCTTGTGTAGAACTGGCTGGCCAGCAGGCCTCCAGCTGCTGCTGAGCACGACGGATAGATAAGGAAATGGAAATGTGTGTATGTTAGGGAATTTACAGGTCGACCTTGCGTTAAGTAAATTTTGTGTTGTATGAGAATTTTTTGCGTGCTCCGCTTGCTTCTGCTGATTTGAAAAACCTTTAATTAAGTTACATTTTGTGAATGGTGTTGTCAATGGCAGAGCTGCTTGTGTAGAACTGGTTGGCCAGCAGGCCTCCAGCGCACACTTAAGCACAGAAAGGTGGTGTTATAATATGAATGTGTGTAATCTAGGGACTTTTCAGGTCAACATTTGGAAACATCGAGGTGCATTCCATGAGATTTATGTGCTTGTTCTGCATCATTCTAGATTTGATAGTGCACATTTTTTTATATTTTAAGAATAATAGGGGGAGGAGGGGGGGCGTACGGATTTCTTAAAGTTTTATAGTGAATCTTTGCTTCCTGAAAACAAACGTGTTCGTTGTGGAACAGTTGCCTTTGTCATGAGCTGGGCTCCATTAGACCATGGCCGGCCAGGTGTTAGGAGGCTGTGAGCTCCCTGAGGGCCGGCCGCCTGTGTCGTGAGCTGTGCTCTAAGAGCATGGCCGGCCGGGTGTTAGGAGGCTGTGAGCTCGTTGAGGGCCGGCCGCCTGTGCTGTGTGCTGTGCTCTAAGAGCATGGCCGGCCGGGTGTTAGGAGGCTGTGAGCTCGTTGAGGGCCGGCCGCCTGTGCTGTGTGCTGTGCTCTAAGAGCATGGCCGGCCGGGTGTTAGGAGGCTGTGAGCTCGTTGAGGGCCGGCCGCCTGTGCTGTGTGCTGTGCTCTAAGAGCATGGCCGGCCGGGTGTTAGGAGGCTGTGAGCTCGTTGAGGGCCGGCCGCCTGTGCTGTGTGCTGTGCTCTAAGAGCATGGCCGGCCGGGTGTTAGGAGGCTGTGAGCTCCCTGAGGGCCGGCCGCCTGTGTCGTGAGCTGTGCTCTAAGAGCATGGCCGGCCGGGTGTTAGGAGGCTGTGAGCTTGTTGAGGGCCGGCCGCCTGTGCTGTGTGCTGTGCTCTAAGAGCATGGCCGGCCGGGTGTTAGGAGGCTGTGAGCTCGTTGAGGGCCGGCCGCCTGTGCTGTGTGCTGTGCTCTAAGAGCATGGCCGGCCGGGTGTTAGGAGGCTGTGAGCTCGTTGAGGGCCGGCCGCCTGTGCTGTGTGCTGTGCTCTAAGAGCATGGCCGGCCGGGTATTAGAAGGCTGTGAGCTCGTTGAGGGCCGGCCGCCTGTGCTGTGTGCTGTGCTCTAAGAGCATGGCCGGCCGGGTGTTAGGAGGCTGTGAGCTCGTTGAGGGCCGGCCGCCTGTGCTCTGTGCTGTGCTCTAAGAGCATGGCCGGCCGGGTGTTAGGAGGCTGTGAGCTCGTTGAGGGCCGGCCGCCTGTGCTGTGTGCTGTGCTCTAAGAGCATGGCCGGCCGGGTGTTAGGAGGCTGTGAGCTCGTTGAGGGCCGGCAGCCTGTGCTGTGTGCTGTGCTCTAAGAGCATGGCCGGCCGGGTGTTAGGAGGCTGTGAGCTCGTTGAGGGCCGGCCGCCTGTGCTGTGTGCTGTGCTCTAAGAGCATGGCCGGCTGGGTCTAGTTTTCCGAGTGGCTGTGCGCTCTCAGCGGGGCCGACCTGCCTGTGCTGTGTGCTAGGCTTTTTGTATGCCTGGTCGGCTGGGTGTAAATAGATACAATTTCAGAAGAATAGGACGCACTCCGAGGGCGGCTTCAATGTATTGTATTTTGGGACTTGCCCGTGCAGGAGTGAGGTATTAAGATAGAGCCTATCCCTGGGCCGAGCTTTTTAATTTCAAGTAGTGGTGGCTTTTATAGATGGATGTGTACTTATTTTGTGGTTTGTTACTGCTCCAAGCTTCATATAATTTTCATTTTTATGCCTTTTTCTCCTTGTAAAGGACTTACTACTTTGCGTTCAAATGGGAGGTTGTGTAGAATTCGTAGTGTTAAGGCTAGGTGTGTACTTTGGGGACCTTTTTGGACCAACGCGTGAACGCTGTACTCCCAGTATTGTGTTTGTTGATGGTAGCTGTATTTGGAGCCGAAAGAGCATAGTAACGGCCGATCGTGTAGTTATCAGTCAGAAAACTGAGCGTTAGAGCTAGCGACGGATGGAAGAGAGACGTTTATACATTTGTTCATCTGTTTTTGTTTGTGGATACTGTTCGTTTTGTTTTGTTGCAGGAAACATTATGGTGTTCATCCAGCAAGCTGAAACTGTGCAGTGCATCACACTGCCTCGCGCCCAGCCAGTCCCTGCCACCCAGTGGACAGCAAAATTTGTGTCTATAGGTGAGTTGTTTCTCAAAGTTTCAGTACTATATTAATTTTTTGCTGTTTCTCAGGGAGGTGTAAGCACCAAACATTGACTTCATCATTGCCTTTCTTTCTTTTGCAGTACACCCCAGCTTAGGAGCGACTACATTGCTTTGTGATGAGCAGCAAGTGTTGTCCCACTTCACGTATGAGTCACCACAGTACCTCGAGAGGACTGGTCAGTGGCTGCCTCTGTTGGGAAGTGAAACTGCAGGCATTGATTGTATTTTGATTTTGTGTCGTGCGACATTCATTTCCATCCTATGTACTTGAGTCATACTTTTTCCTGCAAACTTATCTCAGATAAAAATGTTAAATGTATTTGGAAGCTGCTGTTTGCTTCTTAAGTGATAACTTATAATTTATTGCTGACCAGTCACAGGCATTGCTTATTCAGCTGTCCAAGCAGCTGTTAATATTATTTCTACATCAACAATTTTGTCTGATATTGTTTGGTCTTCAAAGAAAGCTCCAGCCACATTCGTGTCTTAACTTGCTCATATATTTACTTACGATGCAATGCCAGTTAATAAAGAGCTATCTTCCATCAATCTTTTTAGTGTTCAAGTTTTATTTACATCTCCTGATTCTGTATCATAAGTACGATTTTAAATGTGTTGTCTAACAGTGCTTAGCTGCGTAACACCATTTACACCATTCCATAAACTCGAACACTAGACCTTGGCTAATTGGTGACACAAGGTATTCGTTACAATCATGGGTACACATGGGTACACTTTTTCTACTCGGCGAAGACAAGTTCTCTGCACATTCACTCCTGAAGGTAACAAGTGCAGAAAGCACAAACAAGTGCTAAGACATGCCTGAGACTGATCTCGAGGTCTTAACAATTGCAGTGACAAATCTGAACAAATGAAAAGGCACACGACTTGGGAGTAGGCTAAATGATCAATGACGCACATAAAAGGGTGGAAAATGGCGCAAATCTTAACGCCATACACCCCCCCCCCACACACACACACTGAAAGTAAAATTACCTACCCACTCTAAAGGCTTGTGTATCACACCTGTCTCCTACACGCTACAGGTGGAGCAACCATCTGCATTCAGAGCCATTATGGAAGACACTCAATTTAATTTTCGCATTTAATATTTTTCTTGAAATAATAATTTTTTAAAATTAAATATTTTTAATTAAATAAAATTTTATTTTCATTTTTAAAATGATAATTCTGTGGAAGAAAAAAATGTGGAGGAAACAGAACCTACTCCTAGATGCCTTGTGGACAAAGAAACAACGGGTTTCTTTCTAAGGAAATTCAGTCGTCTTTTGGCAAACCCACGACCACAAGTACGACAAAAACATAAAATAACATCATTCATTAAGTTAATGCAGACAACTTCTGTTAGAGAGTCAGATATAATATTATCCCATTCTACACTTAACTGTGAATTACTTACACTAGTGATCACACTTTCATAATCAATAGAACCATCTCTTTTCTCAAAGGAATAGACAACTTAAGTCAATCCAATAAAAAAGTTTTGACACTGATGACTTATGTAGAGCAACCTCCCCCTATCTACATCCTTGGTCCACTCAGAATCAGGGTCAAGGTCCCCTGTAGGCTTATCAATTAAAACTTTGGTGTGGAGTACTGATGCCACATTCTACCATGGAACACTTTTGGTTGCTCGTCTTGCTATTTTTAAGTATCCCCTCATAATTGAGCCTGCAATATAGTAAATCACCTGCCTGTCCTCTTTGTCAAGTTCAGACTGCTGAGATAATCTGGGCTGGGATAATGTACTACGAAATGTACTGCTTATAAATTTTAACATTTCACTAGCGAAGTTCAAAGTGAATTCCAAAATAAACTAGGACAGCACATCACTTTCAAAATTTTCACTTATATGTAGTACATCAATGATTTCATTTAACTTCTCAATGTTTGACAGAGTATCGTCCACTTTGTCAATCAGGTTACTGGCTAAAGCGGATGGAAGGAGACACTTTTTGTCACGAATATTATCAACCAATTCTTTACATAAATAATATGAGAATTTTTTCCACTTTTCAATAGAGGGAATAGAGGCAATATGTCCGATCAATTCTTTGAACTTAGCACCACATTCACCAACACTAATACATTTGGACACTTCCAATAAAGTTTTATCAGAAATTGATTATGCATTCTCCAAGATCTTCTCAGCATTGGGAAAACGTGAAGCAGAAGCTGAAGAAAGAAATAATGTCAGACAGTTCACTACCATATCAACAGATGCAAAGCATAACTGAAGAAAACATTTACTTACATTGTATGTAGTGAGCCCTAATGTGAGTTTTAAAGGAGCGACTGCACACATAAGGCTTCAAACAATAAGTGCAGACTAGAGAAGGCTTTTTCTTCTGTTTGTTTACAACTGCGTTCTTTTTAGCAGGAGCAGGAGCACCAGGTAATTTGAAAGCAGCTCCTCCACTAGTCGATTTATTCAGCTGCCTGAATGACAAGTCACTGGTGTCAAGGTGAAGAGCGTTGCTCACATTGTGGTCAGAGGTTAACACTGCTAGAAAAGAAAAATATGGCCAATAAACAATCAAAATAACAATTATATGGGTACTCCTGCAGACAATGAAATACCAACCTGGACTGTTGTTGTCATCATGTTTTGCAACATGCTTGTCAATATGAAACTTAACTTGATACTTCTTTCCACAATGAGGGCAGGAAAATTTACTTGGAGCTGTTTCATTTGAAGCTGCATTGTTTGAAGCCTTACGTCTATGTGGAGTTGAAGTGGGATTTGGCAAAATGTTAGCCGGGACTTTGAATGAAGCTCGATTGCCATTTTCATCAAGCGAAAATGATGAGTCCATTCTAGAATGAAATAATTCCATAGCACATTATAATAAAGCAATCGTAAGAAATATTTTTATGAAATGACGACTGAAGTGACAATCCGCACTTACCTTAAGATACCCGGTGTTTTAAAACCAAACTCCCACGCCCATCCAGCCTCCACAGAAACCCCTAACCCTCCAAAACACACCTGCTGGGCCAGGAGGGGCAGACGGAGGGAAACAAACAAATATTCCTTCTCTCATGCGCGGACCGAGTTCCAAATCGCGCCACCAGAGCGCAGGTCGGTCGATCCCCTTTGTTTTGGCTCTCAAGCCGGCTGCTGCGGCTTTCGCGTTGTGTACGTTTGTGTGTTGTGATTTTACTTTCACTGGCGGGGTAAACCGAATTTAAAACACTTGATCGATTTTATCACACCTGGCTCGCACCCGCAAGTTGTCTGGGAGTCCTCTTCACTCTCGCTCCGTACGCTTCGTAAAGAAACGTTGGCAGGTAAGGCAGTTAGTTTTATTTTTTGGGAACTTGCTATGCTGTGGTTAGGATATTAGCGTAAAATCGGACTGTTTTTTTTTTCTTTCTTGAATTTAAGCGCGCTTATTTTTGTATGCTCTCTGATGAGTTTAACATCCTTTTTGTTTTGTGTCGCAGAGTGAATGAGGAAGACTTTGATGAAGTTGTGGCTGAAGTCATTGATGACAAGTTGACCCCTCGAGCAATGCATGACTCCTCACAAGTATCTAGTGGTATATCTAGCGGTGCATCTGTTTTGGCTGATAACCAACCCAGGTCATCATCACCTGATGTGCAGCCCTCAAAATCAATACTCTGTTGCAAGCAATGCCCTAAGACATATAAAACTGAAAAGGGATTTCAGAGGCATTTATTCCTGCATAAAATAGAAGGTGAGAGGTATTGCTATATTCTGTGATTGAAGGATGTATTGAAGGATTGAAGGAATATTGTTCGTTATTATTGTTGTCTGGTTTTTGTTATGTTGCAGATTATAATCGCCGTAGGCCAAGGATTGAAATTGCTGCAGCTATTATTGATGATCGAGTGCTTGCTATCCTTGATGAAATTAGTGAAGAACCAAATTCGCCTCAAGAGAAACTCGACATCATTAGTGAACTGAAGATGGCAGCTGGGTCTCCCAATTGGGTTCTGTTTCTTAATCTGCGCTCTGATCCAATCATTGATGCCTTGACCAGCGGAACGAAACTTCTTCCTTCAAATCAGTATGAAGAATTTATGACTAACTTCAACAAATTTTTAAATGCTAAGGAGCAGTTTTAGAGTTTGAAATTAAGTTTTCTGACAGTTCTAAAAGACACAGGGAATTCTAGATTTCTTGGCCTGGTGTTGTCTAGGATTTGCAGTCGTTTGCCAGAGGAGGTTCAAATTTTTGTTGTTAAAGAAATGGCTAAAGGTGGTGTGGTGTGTGTGGTGCCCGACACTGTTGTGAATGATGATGCTTTTGCTGCAATTGTTTCAAACATGCTCAGGTGTTATTTTATTAGAGCATGTAGGATTCCTAATGAAATCTGGAGAATGAGATGTTCTTGTATTAAGGATAGATTCGTTAGTTTTCAAGATGAGAGTACCAGTGAAGTTAATAATTTACTCTTAAAATCAAATTGGGTAGATGGTAACATAGCTCCAAGTATTAGCTTCTTGAAATTCTGTAGGGGTGTTGAAGATATAATTAGGGACAAAATTGATAAGAAAGTGAACATTAATGAAGATGAACTTGTGACAACTCTGCTTGGACCTCATTTCACTAATATTACTGAATGTTGGCATCTTCTTACTTTTGGGTATTTTAGTGAAATTGATTCTGTTGTATTCATGAGAGATTTTGTGTCAATTCTATTCAATAAGTCCATGCGTTTAGAAGAGTTGAAGATTCAAGCTGAACAGGAAGAGTCTCAGAGATTGCGAAAAGTTGCTACTCGTGAGAACTTAAAACGTAATTAGTTAATTTGTTACAGAATTGTTTATTGAAAGTGTCAATGTATGGAAGAGAAATTATTTGACATCATCTGTAATTTATTTTCCAATGCAAGTCCGTGTTGTTGTCTTAAGGGATGGGAATAAAATTATACTTCATACATAACCAAGACATGCTTTATTATTTTTAACTTCCGAACCTTACCAGCAACCTTTATCACCGCTCCCAGGAGAGCCAATTATACCTACAATTTTAAGGCTATCAGGTACACATTTTAGCAACATTTAATGGAAATATCAAATACTCTTTGAAACATTAAAATAAAATAAAAATTACACATTATACTAGGGTGAATCTTAAATTCGTGGGTTCTGCCCTCTCACCGAAGGCTATAAAAATATTTATGGCGAAGCCAATAATATAACTAGAAAGCAATGCACACATAGGAAAATGCGGTACAGCCGGATACGCCGCGATACAGGATTTGCCCTGTATCCCCTGTACCCACGCCAGTATCCGCTGTATCGGCTGTATCCATGATATAGAGCGTGAGTATCGGCTGTACCCAGGATACAGGGCCTCAGTATCGGCTGTACCCAGGATACAGAGCCTCAATATCGGCTGCACTCGTGATACAGAGCCCCAGTATCCGCTGCCTCGTGATACAGAGCTTCGGTATCGGCTGCACTTGTGATACAGAGCCTTGAGCACTTGAGTATCCATCGGTATCCATCAATGCATTGTATCCCGATAGAAGTCCAGAAAAGTGTTGTTTCCAATAAAATGTAAATTACATTTTTCCTAGAATGAAATTTTCTCAAGAAGAAGGAAATATTAAGAAAGAAAAAAAAATACAAGTTTTAGTGGCATTCATCAATTTTATTTCTGGATTCGCCGGGGCTGGTTTTTAATCACAGCAAGATTTATGTACACACATATCAGTAAAAAAAAAAACAACAACAAACTTAGTTGAAAAGGGATGACAGGAATTGCTGTTTTTAACAGCAGAATGACAGCAGTTTCTAACGTTTACAAACTTAATGATGACATTTCGCACTTTACACTCAGTCAACGACATCTTCTTGACATGTCGAAGTAAAAGGGTTTGAATTTTTATTTTAATCCTCCCATAAATACACCGCTCTATTTCCTCACTGACATAAGAAGAAAATGACGAGGAATATCAACAATTAAAACTTAAGCATTACACGAGCCCAAATTGGTGGCAGCCATTCCTCCCTTCGAGGCCCTGCTGTGCAAATTTAACACCTATCCCTTCTTGGTATAGGGTGTTTCGGGGAAGGCCCAAACCGGAAATGAACAAAAAGTCAAGAAGAACATATCAGGTATCATAGGGAGCGTTCAAATATTTCATAATGGAAATTTTCTGAATTTTGGACCCCGCCCACCCCCTATGTAAGAGTCCTAACCTAACCTTCTTATGGAACGAATGCACGTAGGATATATAGCCCCCCCCCCCCCTCAATGCACTAACGTAATTAATAAACGCGGCCTTAGCCTTTCATGCCGCGCCACCCCTTCCGCCCCGCGCCGTCGCCGCCAGGCGCAGATTTAAGGGGGTAGGGGGGGGGGACTCCCTTTTAGGACCCGCCCCGCCCGCGCCTGGGAAGGGCGCCTGAAATGTAGGCAACCAGCAAAAATTTTCCGCCTGTAAGTAGGCAAAAAGCGGGACATCCCCTCCCCCCAAGCCGCTCCCAGATCCGCCACTGGCCCCCCCCCCCCCCCCCCCCCCCCCCCCGGCCCGGGTATCATAACGGTTACCGTAGCATAGAGTATCTCCGCCGCACGCGGCGGCAGCCACATACTAACATCAAAAAATTGAAGGCTTAGCTCTCGCTGACGATATGTCGCGACCATTTGATAGGGTCAGGCAGCGCAGTGCCCCTTCGCGCAGCCAAGGGGTTGGAGGGCTCAGCCACCCCCACTCCCCCCCCCCCCCCCTTTTTTTTTCTGGGCCCCCAAAAAGGCCCAGGCCTAAGACCAACTACTAAACTACTGGAGGAAAGAATTCCAGAAGAGGTTTTCTTCCTTCTTTTCTCACTTGAAAATAGGAAAGACCATTTTGAATTTCCCTGCTGTGCGTCAAACCGTTCTCGAGATATCATGCTGACAAACACCCAAACAAGGAGGACCTTTATTTTTCAGCCCCACCCGGGTTAGAGCTTTGCTGCCGACAAGCCATAAACCATTGCATCTGGAACAGTATCAAAGATTCAATGCACCTTGCCCACTCAGCAGACACAGAATTACCAAATATTTTGAAAACAAGTAACGCATGGCTGTCAGTGATTGTACTAGCAACCATTACCAACTCAAGATTTCTCAGACCAAATTTTTTGGATGCCTCCTGTAAACTTCAAGGTCCTAAAAGATTGCTTTCTTATTGCTAATGGTTCTCCGCTCTCATCGGAACTACAACCTAGGAGTTAAGAATAGTTACCAGTTATTAGGAAAATAAATGCTTTTAATCTTAATCTCACAGTTTTGTTTTAAACAAAATTAGTTTTGTAAACTCAGTAATTAGAGATGATTCATTTATTTTCTTATACAGCTGGCAACTGATCTTAACACTATTTCCCTGTCAAGTGAGCAAATCACTCCTTCTCATAAGAGTTACATATTTCACCTACAAAATATTTACCACTGCAAGATATGAAAATGGATTTGGCTGATATATCTTTAACAAGTGCCATTTCTAAGTCACCATAAGGATCTAAACAGCACTGTTTAATGTGTGATGGCAATATGTTTGAGTCTGGCCCTATATTAATTTTTCTGACAAAACAAAATGCATTGTTCAAATCGTCATTAACTTTAAAAGTATATTCAACCAGACCGAAGGTGCCATCACACATTAGAACACAGCTATCATTTTTTCTCATTTGACGGCTTAGTTTGCTACTTTTAAATATTGTACCATTAAGCAGAACTTTGCGATATGCTACAACTTTCCCAGGAGCATTGACCTGATTTCCTTGCGCATATCTTGCTATACTTTGCTTTTGTTCCTCATCTAATTCAATCCAAGTATCGCCAAAACATTCAACACCACCAACCTTAGAAGAATGCTTTGCATACTTATAGCCAACCACTTCACTACAAAATTCGAGAATGGAGTCTGATGCCTGATAATTATTCCGCAATAATTTTTCGACGGTTTGGGCCATGAGATATTTTTTGCTTATTTGTGTCGCTACCCCTCTGGTACCCTTCACAAGCTTCACAAGTCTTCCATTTCCACTCTCGAACCCAAACAAGCTGAAACACCATAAAGGACCATTCCGGGTGACCATTTTTGCTAAATGAGTGAGAAGATGGGTGTTATACACCATATTTACTTCACCGTACAACTCCTCATATTCCTGCACAAAGTCTTTCAATAATTTATCAGCTCTTTCTACCTCGTCATAACTCATTGACTCCTGAAGAAGTATGTAAATAGCAGAAGATAAGTTCTTGAAATGTAGAAAATACCGTTCTGGCAGAATATTATATAGACATGGTAAACCATAGTACAACAAAAAATCCTTCCATTGCCTGGCTTTCATGTGTACTCTTTCTGTCATAGAAATAGTATTTCTCATCTTGGAAGTGACAGAAATACCACATAATCTCTCATCTACCAAATCTATTTTAGGTCCAATGTAATAATCTTGACCATGACTTGTTGAGTCAAACCAAAGACTGGCAAGTTTCTTGACTACACCGTGTGGAACAGCATGCATGTAATCAATTGGAAAACCATACACAACATCAAAAAAAGGAAGTGGACACAGAACTGATTTACCTTTAGCACCATAAATGTTGTCTAAATGAGAGCGCTCTGCCAAAGCCATGTGATTACGTAAATTTTTGTCTGTTCTCAAAGTATACTGTGACTGGCCACACACATATCTCTGAATTTTCCTAGTACTAAATCGGATGTTATCCTCATCACTACTGTCACAATCAGAGGCAACAACTGCCACCACCAGCTTAGTATTAGGATGCAAACAGTACCCACATCCAAAACAACCATTATATGATATTAAATTTTGAACTTCATGCCTTGCAGCAGAATCAGTACAACAACAAGTTGCATAAATAGGACTTTCTACCACCAATCCATTTGGCTTCTCCCAAATAACACCCGATGAGGCTAAATCCTTCATTTCATCCACGAATGGTTGCAAAAACAATTTCATTTTTGGCTTATGTTTACCAAACCAAAGACCAGCCAAAAGAAGATTCTCAGCATTAAATCTCTGTTTGGGACTGATCTCATTTAAAAAAAACTGAATTGGCCAGAGGGTATTAGGTCCCGAAGTGAAGACTGGCGTGCCATCAGTATTAAACGTAATTGTCAAAGCCTCAGAACTCACATCATCAGCCTGCATCAAATTCTGATAAGATTGTCCATCTTTCATGTCTGTCACATAGTTAGGAGTTGGCTCTTTAGATATGAACTCAAGGTCTGATCTCTGCAATAAATTTTCAATCTGCTTCCGAACACTCAAAGTCACAAAATAGTAGTTATCATTATAACTTGAGGTAGACTGTTTCCACGTCCCACACTGTTGGCAAACAACTGTTTCAGGGAACGTAGAAACTGTGCCCAAGTACACTTCACAGTGTGGGCAATAGAAATGAATTATAGGTTGTGATGAAAACATAAATAACTTTTGGAATAGGTAAGACGACTCCCTTAGACCATCAGGAACGCCTAATAACTTATTCACAAACTGTATCTGACACTTCAAAAAATCCTGGGTGAAGCCAAAGCGCATTGCAAGGTGAAAAATCATCAGCAATGCCTCAAATTTACTGGTTCCAGGGACAAAATTCAGAGGTTGATTTAGAACTTCAAAACCAACAGTTTTTGAAAATTTAATGTCATTTTCCCTTTTAACTGTTGTTTCAGAGCGTGTACTAACGTCTGACAAATCAGATATGCTTACACTGGAAACGGAAACACTGTCACTGCTGTCAGACTCAGTTAATTTCACAGAAGAGAGCTGGGACGATGAAGACGATGATGATGATGCCACAGAATTGTCTGAGTGGTCTCTGTTGCCTTCTGTAGATTCTGGGTGTACAATGGTGGAGTCAGCACCGACGGCACTAGATGCAGAATCATTCGTAGGAGTCCCTTCATCTGGAGGCACAGTTTGCTGTTTCGCTTTCTTCCACCTACGAGCAGCTGGGGAAAAACAAAACTTATTATTTATTATGCTCCAAACTGTGAGAGGTTAGGGTGCACACCTCCACGGAAAAAACTAAGGGTAGCTCATCGAGAAAATGGGCAAAATTATAGAGAAACCACAGTATAAAGCACACCTACTGGGATAAATTCCAAGCTCTGCTAATTGCTCTGCCGAAACTCGTCCAGAATCGTACCATCTTCTCCATGTTGTGTAAGGGATAGGCCTCCGGTCCTGGCGCTGAAGTTGTTTCATGTACTGTCCCTTCTTCCGTGGAGGAGCCATGGCAGCCCTAGAGAACAGTTCAGAGTTATATTAAATGTTTCTGTGTCGATTTAAAACAGCACTTCTAACTTTATTTTAAGCAGAGATATTAACCACAACCACAGATGTTTTTGTTTTGAAATCACCATTCATTAGCTATGCGAGGTTGTTTGTCTTCTTCTTTGTAGCATTTGGCTGCGAGACTTGGTACGCACTGCTCTGCGGGGTGACAACGTTAATTAATCCGGCAATCAGTTCTATATTCAGAAAAAGAGAACTTGCTGCAATTTTTCTTTCTTTTTTTTGAATGGGTTCTTATCTGCATAGTCGGTTTGGTAAAATTGGCCACGTACTGTCCTGGCTGGATGTACGATGCGTCCCAGGCCACCTGATGCTTGCGTGGCGTTGGCGCGTTTCCACTGCTCGGCTACATTTTCCGCCATTTTCCAAGCCGAAAGAAGTGTTCCTTGTGTTGTGATTTTCGTTGTGTCTCGACGTGTGCTATTTGAAGAAAAACTAGAAAACTAAATATGGCCAATAAAAGGTCAGCTAAAGGAAAACTGCTGAACGGCTCCGTTAGTAAAGCAGTGAGTGGCGACTACCATGTAGCCTGTGTGTACCACGATCCTGAGCTGAGCCAAGACATAGTGCCGGCCTGTGACGTGGAAAACTGGACCCCTCCGAAATACGATGAAAACAAAGATTACCATATTTTCTGGGCACCGAAAAGCGCTGCTGGAAAGAGAGTGCATCTTCCGGAATTCAAGAAAACGAATGCAGAAGTGAAGCGCTTCCCCAAAGGCGCTTCCAACGAGGGCCCCGGCTTCTACTTGGGTCGTATCCTGAGAGTGAAAGGTAACCACTTTTTAATTTATTTTGAACTATTCATGAAACGGACTTTTCTCCATCGCAGTAATTTTCTCTATCTTCTTTGACTGCACCACTTACCTTCTGTTCCAAACCCTTTTCACGACCAACTTAGTTCCTAAATGCTTATCCTCTGATATAAACATCCCCTGTTTTTTCCCACTTAACTCACCTCCTTCGTTTGCCCATAGGTTCAGAACAAGAACTGGAGCACTCAATTGCAGAGCGAAGACTGGTGGTACCATCCATGAAGGCAATGAGCAATCCGGATTCAGACAGTGCGAAGAGTTCTACAAGAAAGGTAAGTTAGAGGTTGAAGAATATCACAAAATGCGGAAGTGTCTAGGTGTTGCATTAAGTTTTAAATTTTACTTGCAGAGAGGTGTTGAGGATAATACAGAAGATAGTACCTCCAATGATGGACAACCCCTATTTGATAGCTCAAAAAGTCAGAAACAGCCATCCAAACGTAGAAAGCGTTCTCCAGCCCCAAGCGATTCGGATGATGATGTTATCCCGAAGTCAGAGCATGAGAGTGCCATGCACAAATTAAGGCAGAAGTATGAGAGCCTGAAGGCCAAATTGAAGAAGCAGGAGATGCAGTATGAAATAGTTCAGGAACAGTATGAACTTCTCATGCAGAACCTTCTTGGTGAGTATTTGGTACATGTCTATTTTTTATCTTGCCTTGGAAGTTGTTGTTTTTTAATGTTGTGTTCGCTATCCCTGTTCATGCCAGCTGGAAAGTATAATCCCCCCACACCAGAATGTGAGAAGTGTAAGGCACCTCCAACTGAGTGTTTGCAGTGCAGAGCAATCAGGGAAAATCAGGAGGTAAAGTTTAATTTTCAGTTTCACTCCTACTCCAATCTGATAGTTTTTTATTTGGTCCCAGTGTTCTTTACATTTCTCCAACTTCAGTACTGGCCATGTTTTTGGTTTTCTGAATCCAGTATGTGGAACTGGTAGTTTTGCTTCTGTTGTATATTTATAATCTCTTACATTCCTGTAATATTGTTACCTGCTTAGTCTTGTATATACATTTAAATATCCCACCATGTACATATTTCTCATATCATGTAACTAGCTAATTATCATACTGCATTCTCACCGCCTGCTTATAACTTGTTCTCTACCTGCCCAATGTCCTGTACTGTATCCCGTAATAAATGCACTTCACTTCCGTTTCTCACACAACCGTGTCTGGACGTATTTTATTTCGCTCTCCCGTATCAAAACTCTTATCTATCATCATCTACTAAAACTGAACATTTATACAACAGGTTATGGGCCCAGTCCCGCCTACAACTGCGCGAGTGTTTTTATCTGTATAATTCATACAGATTATTTGATATTTATATCGTGCGCTGAACTTGTGTTTTGGAGGTTAGAACACGTGTGTGCTTGCCGTGTTCTACAAGTGAAATTCAGTGCATCAGTGCATTGTGAGTTGTGCTAAGTGATTGTGACTTTGTTTTTACTCGATTTTCGTACCGAGCTTCTGGACTAAAAAAAAAATGCCCCGCACTAGAAGCCAGCAGGAGGGCAGTGAGGGCTCCGATGAGCCGACCGTGCTGCCGGCTGCCGCTATCATCAATACCGCTACGCCTTTCAAGAAATTGAAGGGAGTAGAGAATTGGAGCTCGTGGAAGTCGCTCATGGAGCTGCATCTTAGTGAATACGATGACTGCATCCACGAGGAGCTGCCGGCCGTATTCCAGGCCGACCGGACCAGCCAGCACTTCAAGAGGGACCTGGCGGCCCGCAAAATACTCCTCTTCGCCATGGAGGAGAGCATCCTCTCTATCGTGGCCGGGGCCACGACGGCCTTCCAAGTCTGGAAGTCCCTGGTAGCAGCTTTTGAGGACCAAGGAGCACGTCGTCGCGCGTCGGTGCTGAAGAAATTGGTGACGCTTCGCCAGACCGGGGACTTAAAGGACTATGTGCTGCAGTTTAAGTCCCTGGTGCAGCAGATCAACCAGATGGGGAGGCCAATCCAGGATGGCGACCTCCTCACCCAAGACCTGCTGACGGTGCTGCTACTCCAAGGGGTGCAGGAGGAGCACCGCTATTATTGCCAGATGCTGGAGAAGCTGAAAGAAAAAACCGACGAGGACGGCAACACTTTCCTCCCCTTCGACCCAATCGCTGATGACCTGCTGCGAGAGGGAATTCGCCTCGTGTCGGAGCGCCGGGATTCGAACCTCGCGCTCAAAGTGCAGCGGGCGCCACAGCAGACGACACCACAGCAGCAGCAGACACACCGGTTCCAGCCGTACAACCAGCACCAGGGTCCACCCACCGCCAACCGAGGACGCGGCGCCGGACGGGGTGGCCACTCTGGGAGTCTCTCGAGGGGGCCGTGGCGCGGCTCTTCGCGGGGGCGCTGGAACAGCTGGAGCGGACACGGACAACAAAACAATAACTATAACCAACAAAATAACCCCAACCAAATGACAACTGCAACTCCAGGACAATTCCCCATTTGCAAGTACTGTAAAAAGACTAACCACGCTGAAAATAACTGCCGCTTTAAACCCAAACCAGACAGACAAACCAACCAGGGACAACGAGCAGAGACTAACACAAATGCACCTACAGTGTGGAAAGTTGCCATTGCCAAAAGACCAGGAGACAAACTTCCCCAAACTGACCTAAACGCTGGACCAAAATTATTAAAAGTTGATAGTAGTGGACTAACTAATGTTGAAAAAGAAATAAAACACATTGAATATTATCTCGATAGTGGTTCATTTGAAAACTTACAGAATGATATTTCTTCTTTGCAGGACTACAGACCTGTCCCTAGAGAGGCCATCGAATGTGCCGGAGATCAAATTTTGTACACTGAAGGAGCAGGGAAAATTTGTCTGGACGAGGAGGTGCACCCTGGGTTGTCAGAAATTAAGGTCATGTATTCTTCTGGACTGTCATGTAACCTCCTGTCCGTGAGTACGATTGCTAAAAGCAATCTTGTAACAGTGTTCATAGATAACTATGGTGGTGTGTTTCGCAAGGAAGACATTATTATTAAAGGCAAGCCATTATTGAAGGCAAAGGAATTAAATGGAACTTATAAAGTCAAACTTCAAGTCAAGACTTCATGCCATGCTTTAAGAGCTAGTTCAAATTCTGATAATTATAAACTTTGGCATAAAAGATTTGCTCATTTAGGTAAAAATAACCTTAGCCTATTAAGAAATGGTCTAGTTAACGGTATTTCTGAAACCATGTCTGATGACTCTCATCCTTGCGAAATATGCCTGGAAACCAAACAGACTAGGACTCCATTGCCTCAAGGTTTTGCTAGTAGATCAAACGAGTTACTTGGTATAATACACTCAGATGTCTGTGAGGTGACTGATTCTACCTCTTGGGAAGGCTACAGATATTTTGTGACCTTTATAGATGACAAAAGCAGATACACCATGATTGGATTATTGAAGCACAAAAATGAAGTTTTTGAAAAATTTAAATCTTATAAGGCACTAGTGGAAAGACATTTACAGAAAGGCATTAAAATTCTCAGATCTGACAATGGAACTGAATATTGCAACAAAAACTTTGATGAATATCTTAAAAAGGAAGGAATTATCAAGCAGCTTTCTGTTGTGGACACTCCAGAGCAAAATGGTGTCGCAGAGAGAGCAAACCGTACTTTGCTTGAAAAGGTCAGGGCTCTGCTGAAGGAAGCAGGCCTTGATCCCAGATATTGGGCAGAGGCTCTTGAGATGGCTGTCTACCTCAAAAATATTTCTCCCACAAAAGCCGTGGAAGGCATGGTTCCAATTCATTCTTGGTCTGGTTCGAAACCTAATGTGGAGAATTTAAGGGTGTTTGGCTGCTTTGCCGCAGTTCATGTTAGTAGAAAGAAAAGTAAAAAGTTAGGAGCTAGAAGTAGGAGTTGTATTTTTATGGGGTATGATGGGGAAAAGAAGGGTTTCAAACTTATGGACATTAATCAGCCTAGGAAATATTTTGTAGAAAGAAGTGTAGTGTTTGATAAAAATAGATTCCCTGCGAAGGAGATAAAGAGAGATAGGGGAATCAGAATTGGTAACCAAGGAGAAACTTCAAATTCAATTCCTTCTTATATGGAGGTGGTGACTCCCACACTCCCCACAAATTTTCAAAAGGACTTGTGCTCAAGTTATGGCACCAATGGTCCCCAATTACAAAATGACCCGTGCTCAAGTAATGGCACCAATGGTCCCCAACTACAAAATGACCCGTGCTCGAGAAATGGCACCAATGGTCCCCAATTACAAAATGGCCCGTGCTCAGCTTATGGCACCAATGGCCCCCATATATCAAATGGCTTGTGCTCAACTAATGGCACCAACAGCCCACACTTGTCAAGCTCAAGTGATACATATTCATCTACCGATATATCACGCTTTTCTCATGATCAGCCCAGCTGTAGTAGCCTGACTGATTCCACAGATCTCATAGATGTCGAAAATACCAGCACCATATCAAGTGTTGAAGAGTTTGTAAATATCTCAAAAAGGACAAGAGTCCCCAAACAGTTCCCCGATTTTATTATGACTAATAACAGAACAAATTTGGCTTCCAAATCAACAGTGTCAGATATTAATCCTCATGTCTTTGTGCCTAATAGTGCTCGTGAAGCCCTGCAAAGCCCAGAATCAGCACTCTGGGTCCAGGCTATGATGGATGAGCTGAAATCTTTCAATGACTGCGGAGCATGGACCTTGGTGGTTCCCCAAGGCAGTTCAAAAATAGTCGGTAACAAATGGGTTTTCAAAAGAAAAACTAACCCTGATGGTTCCTTATTATACAGAGCCAGGCTTGTGGCGAAGGGGTATACTCAGACCTATGGTGTTGATTATTATGAGACCTTTGCTCCTGTTGTGAAACGATCCACTCTTCGACTGCTTTTTTCAGTCGCTGTAAATTTCAATTTAAACATTGACCATTGGGATGTTAAGACTGCTTTCTTAAATGGTGACCTGTCAGAGACTGTGTATATGGCTCAACCAGAGGGTTTTGTAGCAGAGGGTTATAAAAATCATGTATGTAAATTAAATCGTGCTATTTACGGTTTGAAGCAGGCTGCTAGAAGTTGGAACTTAAAGGCAGATAAAGTTTTAAAGGACCAAGGTTTCGTCAATTTTTGGGACGAACCCTGTATATATATAAAAAGAAGGGAATCTTCTATTATCATCATTGCATTATATGTAGATGACTTTTATGTATTCTATGATAATAACTGGGACAAGATTGAATTATTAAAGGTGCTTAAATCTCATTTTGTCATTAAGGACCTGGGAGAAGCAAAGACTTGCTTGGGAATTAAAATTGAGAGGGACTGGAAAAGGGGTTCCCTTCTCCTTCATCAGGAAGAATACATTAATTCAGTTCTATCAAAATTTAATATGTCTAACTGTATAGGGGTCAGCACTCCCATGGAGTACAAATTAAAGTTTGAAGAGTTAAAGGGTATTAAGAAAGGGGAAGAGCCTTACCAGGAACTGATTGGTTGTTTGCTTTACCTGAGTGTCTGTACCAGACCTGACATTTCTTATTCAGTGAGTTTTTTGAGCCAGTTTAATAATTGTCATTCTAAAGTTCATTGGAATCTTGCCAAGAGGCTATTGGCCTACTTGAAATCTACACCAAGGGTCGGTCTAAACTATAATAAATCTGAGAATCCCACTTTCTGTTTAATTGGATATGCTGACGCAGACTGGGCAGGAAACCCATCTGATTTTAAATCCTACAGTGGATACTGCTTCAAAGTTGACAATAACTTAATATCTTGGGAAAGTAAAAAAAAAAAAAACTTGCAGCTCAATCCTCAACAGAGTCCGAATATATTGCAGTCACAGAGGCAGTAAAGGAGTCAAAATACTTGAATAAATTTATCAGTGATTTATTTAATTGTGGAGAACAACGAGTGACAATTTTTAATGATAACATGAGTGCAATTAAATTAGCGTATTCCACTGGATTCAGTGCTAGGACTAAACACTTTGGATGCAGGATGCAGCTGGTGAGGGATGCTGTGCAAGATGGTGAAATAAATTTAGAACATATGTCAACAGATGTAATGCCAGCAGATATATTAACAAAGTCACTTGGGGCTACAAAGCATGTAAACTGTTCTTTATACCTAGGATTATCTGTAAATTCCAGGATGTTGCAAGATTAAGGGGGTGTGTTGTATATTTATAATCTCTTACATTCCTGTAATATTGTTACCTGCTTAGTCTTGTATATACATTTAAATATCCCACCATGTACATATTTCTCATATCATGTAACTAGCTAATTATCATACTGCATTCTCACCGCCTGCTTATAACTTGTTCTCTACCTGCCCAATGTCCTGTACTGTATCCCGCAATAAATGCACTTCACTTCCGTTTCTCACACAACCGTGTCTGGACGTATTTTATTTCGCTCTCCCGTATCAAAACTCTTATCTATCATCATCTACTAAAACTGAACATTTATACAACAGCTTCCTTTTCAAAAGCAAAAGCTAGTTAAAATTAGAATGGCAGAAGTGACGATATGGAAGTATTAGGAATGTAACGCATAGCAACCCCTAAAAAAAATTTCGTGACATTTCAAAACAAATACGATTTGTTGATGATACACCCCTTGCAAAAAGAGTTACCTTAATTTTTATTTTTAGTTAAATAACTTTTTCTTTTGTATCAACATTGGGTTAGCTTCAGTTTATTTGTATTAAATCTGTTTAAATTAATATATGAACTCTAGGCAGAAGTCTTGTAGAAAAGCAATGAGAAATGACAGTACGAGTTATGGTATGTGACTGAAAGTTTGGACGGGGTTGCCCTTTATAGGCAGAGCTCAAGAAAGAAAATGGAAGTAGGCATGTGATGCCTAAACATTCCTTTGTGTCCTAATATAATTGGGGGCTCATCTTGGATTAAAGCTTTTTTTTAAAAATAGTTGGTGGATTATGAAATTGAAAAGAAACAATCAAACATTCCTTTGAGAGCCAGCAGCTTCTCTGATACTGGAATGTTAAAGCTTCACACATCTATTTCCGTTTTCTTTCTTAAATTATTTGTGCCGTTTTCTTTCTTGAATTATTTGTGTGAAGTCCAACTCCGTCCAAACTTTCAGTCAGGTATCAACACTAATTCAAAGTCTTAGTGCTATTCTGAAATACTCTGCTAAGAGTTCAAGTATATAAATTGAAACAGCTTTAATTAAAGAAAACTAACGCTAAACCAATTCTGGAATGCACATTTGAAGTTAACTTACAGTAAATAAAATGACATGAACTCTTTTTTTCACAGGACTGAACCACTTAAATGTTTGCATGGCCTCAGATCTTCTCTTTCTTAAAAATTTCAGCTCCCTGCTACTCCAGGCAGCATTCGGCTTCCTTCAAGAACACCTGGAAATCCTACTCCTTCCACTCCAGCTGCTCCTGCAACTCCAGCTGCTCCTGCAACTCCAGCTGCTCCTGCAACTCCAGCTGCTCCTGCAATGCCAGTCATTATGGCAAGACCTGGAAATCCTACTCCTGGGACTCCAGTCACCGGGGCAAGACCTGGATCTCCTGTGACTCCAGTCACCAGGGCAGGACCTGCAACTCCTGCTCCTGCAACTCCAGCGACTCCAGCTGTTGCAATGGCACCCAGAACTCTGACCGAGTATGCCGGAGAGGAACATCATGTGGATGCGCATGAGGCAGATCACTTTGCTGAGGGAGCTCCAGATGGTGAACCAGTGGTCCAGACTGCACAGGTATTAACTCTCTTTCTCTGGACTAGACGGAGATGGAATGTTTTTGTAGTTCTTGATAAATGCACGTGTCTTTATTTTGTCATTTCTGTTTTTCAGGGAGAGCACGTTCTGTTTGACAATGGAACATACAAAGTAACCATCGACAAGAATGCTGCAACTGAGGGCTTCCTGGAATATGTGAACAGTGGGAAGCCCAATCAGTATGGGAAGAGTGGAGACGATTCGTTCATTCAGGGGGCTGCAGTGGCAATGTGGGGAGAGGCTGTGCTGAGGGACCGGACAGTGACGGGGAAATTGAGCAACCGAGAAAAAAAAGACAACCCCGACAAGGTTCCGAACCCAGCACTGGAGCCATTCAAAATAGTGGCAATCCGGGGTGAGTAAATAGAAAATGTATAGGGATAATGTAGCATAATTTCAAAAGTGCATAAAAATGGAGGCACACAGAATTTTAAAATAAATAAATAAATAATGTGTGTATGTACTTAAATTTATTTAGGATTTGTGTGAATTTTTATCTTGGGCAGTACAGTGGTTTGGAAGCACAGTTACTTGCAATATGTCAGGCAGGGTAAGAACATATCTTGGTTTTCACTAATCAGCTGATTCTGTAAATCAAGAAGTGGTTTCCTGATAAGTGAATTTGTAATTCAGGATGTCTTTAATTGAAACACTATAACTATGCACCTGCACTTCTACAAGGGTTAATTTTGATAATTTATGGAAGTGATTTCAAACCAAAAATGGTCACTGTTATGAAATAACAATTTAGAGACTAAAAGTGTTCTGAAATTTATATTCAGACTATCTCAACTAAACTGAATTTCTTATCACGATGAATCAATTTTGGTACAACTTACCAAATTTAATTATTTAAGCAGTTTGACATATTTTCTTTAAATTTGACTATTTCTACTTTCACACCACTGTGCTACGATAAAATTTTACTTTAAATTCAAGGCAACGTAAGATCATTTGTGAAAATGTATAAGTGTTAAGAAATGCCTACATATTTTAAACCTTCTTGCAGTATTTGGTTCCATAATTTCTACTCACACATGCATCCCAGATAGACTTGCATTTGCACATGCAGCCCAATGGTATGTTATTTTACAAGGATGCTAAATCCATGTTTTTTCTGATATTTTCAGAGGCTTTACGTGTTCGAGTATTGAAAGAGCAGCAGCGTGCACCACCAGCTGGAGTGGCACCAGAGAAACTTACATTTGCTGAGAGGGTGACGGACCACAATGTCCGTTACCAGATAGGCAGATGTATTTTCAACATCAGGAGGAAAGGAGTGCCAAGGCCCCCTCCTAAGAAAAAACAACAACAGCAGCAGCAACAACAGCAGCAGCAACAACAACAGGATCAACAACAACAGGATCAACAACAACGGGAGCAGCAGCAACAGCAACAACCACAACAGGATCAGCAACAACAAGAAAATGAAGCACCCTAATTGCATTCTTCATTTTTTTTAGTGGTTTCTTTTGTATTAAATTTGCATTCGGTTATTGATCTCTCTTGTATTGTTATTTGCAACTGTCAACAATTAATCATTATGGGTGTTCGCCAAGAGGTCATACAACCAATAGAGAAAATTAATTTGCAATTTCAGCTATGAGTAAGAATACGCCATTTGAGGATATAGGATACAGGTATCGATATAGACTGTTCTGGTACAGAATATGGGTACAGTCGTGGATACTGGATATAGGTCTGTGGATACTAGATATAGGCCTGTGGATACTGGATATTGGTCTGTGGATATTAGATATAGGCCTGTGGATACTGGATACAGGTCTGTGGATACTGGATACAGGCCCGTGGATACTGGATACAGACCTGTGGATACAGGATACAGCAGGATACGTGGTTCTCGGATACTGACGGATACACACTACCTCCATTTTCGATACAGGGGATACAGCTATTTCTGTATCATCTTGTAGCCACCTGTATCGGCTGGTGTGGATACAGCCTGTGATACAAGATTCTCTGTATCCCAGGCAGTATCCACACCAGCCTTTTTTTCTGTATCCTCTGTACCGCATTTTCCTATGTGCATTTGAAAACTAGCTGCAATTGCTCAGGCCCTCTTCATTTCTGATTCTGCTGTCGCTGACGGAGAGGGCTTTCATCAGGCACATAATCCACACCAGTAACTTGAGTATTACCTTTCTTCGAAGAAAGTCCAACACTGCTCTGAACAGTCGGGGTGCATACTTCCTGCAAAACCTGAGGAAGGGAGGGGTTTCTATTACTTCCAAACGCCATCCGCAACTTTCCAAAATATTGCTCCAGGCTATCCTGGTTGAACTGTCTTGCAACAACATATGGGGCTCCAAGTTTCAGCATAAATTTTACGGCATAAATAAAGCCATAAATAGAAATCTTTTAACTTTCATAGCTTTGATGGCTAATGAACATTCTCTCCCTTTGTTGAGCTGTGTATCGGCCTGGTCTGTTTAATGTTTCTTCTTTCCATTCATGGAAAAATTGCAGAACAGTGCTAGTAAGACACTCAAAGCGCGGATCATCCATTTCACGATAATGGCGAAGATAAGGGTTCTCTTGGCTTCTTAGACTCTTCTCATTATGTCCACCATTCATGCAGTCAAACCAGTTGTTTATAAGTAAAATCATTTGCCCTAATTGAGTCATATCAAGATCTTTAAATTTTGGATGCTGTCTGAAGTGCTCAAGTGCTTGTAGAACTGATATACTATATACCTGATCAGCAAATATCACTTTCATGCAGGAATGAGCTGTCAATTTCACATGACTTTTAGTAAGATGGGTTCCATTATATTTGTAGTGAAGTATGATTTGCCACAAAACTTCAATAGTGGTCCATGATAAATCCTCTCCACTTTTCCACAAATACCTGGTCTTCTTGTAAGAGTAAGAATTTGCAAAGCAGTTACGCAAAGTTTTTAACAGATGCGGAGGGTCCACAATAAAAAATATTGGCCGCCACGCATCAGAACAGGCTATATTTCTGGTGCGGTACACAAAATCCATTTTTGGTGGATGAACCTCTGCATCTAAGTCAGGATCCTCATATGCTGCATGCATACTGAAAAACTTCTTATTTACTCCTGCCCCATCGCCAATTATACACAAAATGTGGTTTTCACATCTATAGATTGTGTGCCACACTCTTGTGTGCAGCTGTGGAGATGTAAGGCACCCAGAGGTGCTGTACACACCAACAACCTCTTTTATGGGGTTGCATACCCCCTGCACCATGCAAACCAACACCTTCTTGGCTGGCTGAGGTTTGAATTCCTTCCCTTCCATCATTTCGCTCTCCAGTCTTGCCATTTCTGTTTCAACTGGAGTAAGGTTTTGGAAACCTATCACGTCTCCAGTTTTCTTGCAGATAACAATGTCAGACGGTATGTCCATTTCATCTAACAAAAAATTAAAGAATTGTTAGTACTCTTCCTTGTAACTTGCTTGGATTTTTTTTTCAATATCCAGAAGAATATATTCTTGAGGTCCTTCTTTAAGATTAGTAAAGTGAGTGAAATCATAAAGCCGTCTTTGAGAAGGAAGATAAAGAATATTTCTGAGAGAATCATAAGCCTCAGGACCAGTCAACATTTGGACACGGAGAGCAAGACGAATAACAAATGGATTCCACCTCATTCCTCTGAGATCTTTTTGTTTTGAGAGGGCTTTCATTTGTTCCCCCCAAAACAAATGCTGTGTTTTTGATAATGTATCATAATTGTCCTTAAATATTCTTGCCAGGTCCTCACTCATTTCTTTCCCAGAGTTTCTTTCAATAAATTTCTTTAGCTGTGCCCTTAACCCAGTCGAAAATCCGGAGCGCGCCAACGCTACCGCGGAGCAATAGAAAGGTGTTCGGACAGCGTTTGGATCGCTATCCGCAGCCGAGGTAGCGTTTCCCGACGCTAGCCTTACGCTCCCTAACTCTACACGCTCACGAAGCGTCCCGAATGACTGTCCCATCGCTGCCCTGTTGCTGACGGGCACCTTTCCCGAACGCTACCGAAAGACTTCTGAGACACTAGCCTACGGCGGGCGTTGCGAAGCGTTGCCGAACGCTACGCGATCGCCTCTCGCACGCTAGTCGGGACCGTGGCGGTAGCGTTCCAGAAGGCCTTCCGAAATCCACCCGCGGCGGCCGGCAGACAGCGTTCCCGAACGCTCCACGGTCGCCTCCCAGACGCTAGTCGGGGAGCGCGGCGGAAGCGTTCCCAAAGCCTCCCGAACCCTCCGAAGCGGGGGTATTCACGGACGCTACGCATTCGCCTCCCGCATGCGTGGCGGTAGCATTCCACATTGCTTCGCGGACACCATCCTGCGCGAGGCGTTGGCAAACGCTACATGGACACCACGCTGACGCTAGTCGGAAGCTTTCCTACGGCGATTTCAGTCGCCACCGCTGGAAGGACGGGACTTAGAAAAATCGCGCTCGGTCCGGAGATGTCACGTGACTCGGCGGCTCTCCGTGATTGGTCGACTCCTCACACCGCGCAGAGGAGTGGGAGGAGGCTCGCTGAAGCAGCGAGTCCACCGCGCGGCTCACCCACAAGGCAGTTCGGTAGTTCCGGGGCAGCGTTCGCGCTCTCAGACTATTGAGCGAGAAGGCATGGGTTCAACTCCCGGCAAAGGTGGCGGCCGAAAGACCGTTTCCGTTAAATGATTCCGATGACAATCGGCGTCAGGGAATTAGATACGCAGAAATAAAACATTCTTTTTTCCTCTTATTTTTCCTTTCAAAAACTAAACAGCTAACTAAATTAACAGCCTTGCTGTATGCGCTTGTACCTCTTGTGCGATAATGAGACCTGAGGAGGTCGTCCGCCGTCCCGTCGCTACCCCCGCCGCAGCGCGCGCAAGCGATCCTCCCGCCAGCCGAACGCTTCCCGCGCGCTTCGGCGCGGAGGCGCTGCAGCACCACCCAAACGCTTCCCGAACGCTTCCCGTGCGTTCCGGACAGCGTTCGAGGCGGCAATAACACTCTAGCCGGCCGCTGTCGGAACGCTTCCCGTGGGCTTCTGCAGCCTCCGCTGGACACCAACCAAACGCTACCAGTAAGGCGTTCGCGCACGCTGTCTGTACGCTCCGATTTTCGACTGGGAAATTAAATACTTTTTTCCTGAGAGTTTCCTTGTCTTTTAAAATTTGTGCCAGTTTTTTTTTTAATTCATCACTTGATAAATATCTTACATTTGTTCTTGTGTCATCCTTTTTTGCTCTGTGGCTCTTCCTCGAGCTTCGATGTTTTAAAATGTTTTTCCTTGTGTGACAGGCTTCACATGTATCTGCAGCTGCCACAATATGAGTGCAAGCATTGTCTCTAAGGCAGTAAACATCTTGGTAAAATTTTTCTTCTAAATATCCTTCATTATTTTCAACAGCTTTTTTCCATTCATTGTCATAAATCCTCACCCGGGTCTAGGACAACTCGCCCCCGCTATTCGGCCCCCATCCATATTCGCCCCACACCCATTTCGGTCCCGTCCCATAGGGTCCAGGTCCAACTGGGTCCCGGTCATAGTTCAAATAGGTAAAACCCACACTAGGATTCCAATGGCGCGCATTGGTTCTAACGACAATGATCCAATAGGAATAGCATATCTTCCAGGCATTCCATTGTGTTGACGGAGTGCTTCCTATTGGTCGATTGTCCAATTGGATAAAGGACTCTGAACCACTGGAACCCCATTCCAGCGGGCATCTGACCAATGAGAATCTCTTCCCAATTGGTAGCTGTCCAGTGGGATCCGCGCCCCAATTGGAATATAACCAATGGAAATGTATTCCCCCATTGGGATCCCATTCCAATAAAGCCTCCAAGGTGAATTTTCTCCGGGTTGGTGGGTGGCCGCCCTCCGAACGCGCGATTTCCACGTCCACCTCCCCTATCTATAAAAAGAAACCGAAACGTAACGATCACAGCTAATAAGAAATCGGCAATATTGATTCAGTCTCCACCCCGGGAGCGAGGCGGCAGAAACGGGGGCGGGACCCAGTTGGCATATTATTGGGGGCCAGTATGTACCAAGAATGGGACCCAGTTGTCCTGGGACCGTATATGACCGGGGGCGAAATGGCGGGGGCGAGTGGTCCGGCACCCTCCTCACCCCTTTGCAGATACTACTATTTTGTACAAGGTGAGCAAGCTTAACTAAATAGTCAGAGACATCATTATCTTCCTGGGGTGATGGTATATCCTTGAGAAAGCTGTCCTTCAAAGATAACTCCTTGTTGTGAATGTAAACTTTGGCCTCCTCCCCATCCCAAAAAATTCACTTTTCCACACTGACATTGTTGAAGGAGGTCAGAATTATTAACTTTAAAACATTTTTGTGTAAATACACAATCCATTCATCTGACAATAGGGGAATTAACTCTGCACCTAGTTCGTATTCCCACTGTAAGAATAAAATGAAAAGACCAATGAATAAAATGTAACATCAAATCAGAAATTACATAGTACCCACAAGTAACTTACAGCTTGTGGATCGTAAGGAAATGCTGACTGATCCACCAAGTCCGGACCCAGCACAAAAGGATCTTCCTAATAGGGATGAGAGAGAGAAAATCATATTGGAGAAAAAGCAAGAAAGAGATGGAAATATTTTAAGACAGTTTCATTACCTCAGACTCTGCTGAGAGAGAAAGGAAATCGTACGTGATTCCTGTTACTTTTTCTTCCAAATCAGGCGTGTCAACAGAAGGACCCACAAGCCCCTGCTCATCTGGCGTTACAATGTGTGACACAACTTCCTCCATTACACTGTCAGAGTCAGGTTCAGTGCCAGTTGCACTCATGACCACTGAACCCACATCGTGCTCTTGCCCCAGGAAATCCTCCATGTGAGCCCCACTGTACTCCTGAAAAATAATACAGTGTATCATAAGATTTCTCAATTATTAAGAGAAGAATTCTTAGATAATTATAAAATAAATAAATGCAGATACCTCATCCATAACCCAAGCAATAATTATTATATCACTTTCAGCTTTGATCTCTTCATTTGTGATGGATGCTCTGGCAAGACTTTAAAGAGATTCCTTGAGAAATAAATAAATATAAAATTAAGCCAAATCAAATACACTGCCGGTCAAAATTCGCGCCCCACTTTTTCCGATGTTTGCCGTTTCCACGTTTTTCAAGCTAGGAAGTTGCCGTTTTGCATGCAGTTGCCCCCATGGTTGTACTTGAAGGTCCCAAAGTGCCACCCGGCCGAAAATAACGGTTACGATCCCGGTTACGCCCGGATCGTAATCGGTTTTGGTTTCCGATTACGTTCGTAAATTGGGACCGGTCCCGAGGTTTGTTCCGGTTACGATCGGTTGCGTCATCGGGATTTGCCCGGTCGGTCCGGACGATTACGATCGTGTACCGATCCCCCGGGTTACGACCGGAACTTCGCGTTCCGGTCACGATCACGACCGGAATCTAGCGTCCCGGTCACGACCATGACCGGAACAGCCCCGGCCCCGTGCCGGGGCTATGGATGACGCCACTAGCGCCTGCGAGAGCTCGGGCAGGCCAGCCCGGACGACACGCGCGCGCCACGGCCAACCTTACGCACCCATCAGGGACGCTCGTGAGAGCGTACAAGCAGTACAAGCCAAACTGCTGAAATACCTCGGTAGTTACATGGGTATTCCCAGTGTTCTCAGCAAGCAAGAATCCACTGACCCCTCGTTCCGACCAGCACAGCAATACAGTATCATGACAACTTCATAAAAAATTATCCATATCGTTTCATTTAAATGAAGTACCTGAAACTGGCTTCTCAGTGGGAAGAGTTGCCATCCATCATACTGTCACAATTGTTATGCATATCGTCACTTCAGAAACTTTCAATAAAAAATACTCTGGGTGCAATATCAGAGGTCTCCACTTTGAGAAAAGGTATACTGAAAGATACTGAAAGATACAATTGTACAAACATTTAATTTGCAGAAACATCGTAAGGGTTAAAATTAGCAGTCTCATAGCAAAATTTAACAAAAATAAAGGGAATCCAAATAAAATAGCTGATCACAAACACTTTCCTACAAATCGAAAATGTGATAGATCCAGTCACATATCATTTTAAAACATAAAATAATGTCTTGGCTAGTAAGCCCACAAGAACTATTATGTCCATAAAGATTAAGGCGGTACGACCCTGAGCCGGGCCGGGTCCTGGGCTAGAGTCACTTATAAAGAGTATCCACAAAAGTAGTTTTGCGGATACCCCCTGACAGTTTTTGTTCAGCCATTTTCCGTAGGATAGCGCTACCGTCGCTGAGGATTTTAAAAATCAAAACCACCTATCTGTGTGAGATTCTATATGGGCTACTGGGCCTCCTACTCAAGCTTCTTGCTGCGTTGGTGAAATGAGTGAGCCACCGCTGCCCTACCGTTGCCCTCCCACCCCCTCCCCTCCCATCTTTGTGTCCGGCCATAAAGTAATTATACGGATCCCCATTGATGCAGTGTCAACAGCCTCCGCCGGGTCTCCGGCGCGCACACTTGGAGCCGCGACCGTAACGGGACTCTTTCCTCAAGCCGAGTCACAAATGCTAACTTTTTAAATTTATTTCTGGTGACTGAACGCACACCGCTAAACTCCCTAACGCATTAGTTTCACATGGATTCGTTTTTTGAAACATGTTTCTAGACCAACTAGAACGGGCTTTGAACGGCCGCGGCAGGCCTGGAGATGGTCTCGGCCGGGCCAAGGAGCAACGATGAGGCAGATCCGGGGCTCCGTCCACCCAGCCGCCAGGTCTCGGTGGCCCGGGTCGGCCGACGGGGTCCGGCGGGGCGGCACATTATATTGCTTTCTTTGTCTGTGTTGGCTTTGTGTAAACAGTCGTCATGCCCCCAACCTTCCCCAGCCCATCGCTAGTCGTAGTTCCTACACACTCCACCAGCGCCACCGCACTGCAGGTTTTCTGAAGCCCGGGCGATTCAAAAGACGCAATGGGTCCAAAAACAGACCAATCGCGCAACAAAAATAGCACCGAAACTACTAGACGGACAGAAAAAAACGTAGAATCAAATGTATAGGGGCTGTGGTGATCTATCCTGTAGTGTATGTCAAAATACCCGCTTATTTCGCCAAGTGTCAATTTTCAAATTTTTAAAAAGGGGGTCTTTTCTAACGCCAAAATTGAACACTTGTTAACGAATCTGTAACATTAAAGTAGTCTGACTGCGTAGTAGAAGGTTGGCCCTTCACAACGAGGTGCTTGTCGTCTGCGTGCGACAAATACTTTCAGCGCTATTTTTGTTGCCGAATTGGCCAAATTGGCATTTTTGAACACCCGTAACTCGGTTCAAAATTGAACAATCGGCGTAGGATTTTACGGGGCCCTTATGTATCACTCACTCTATGCGTATACCGATTTTCAAGTCAGAATTCGGGTACTGCACTCACGGGTTACAAAGATTCATTATTTAATTAAAGCGAAAAACACTTCAAGTTCTTTTTAAACAACAGCTTAGCATAGCAATGGCCTTCATAATGTCGTCTGTGCAGCTTCTCGCATGGCTTCCCTTCTAGCGTGGACGACGCTCCTGTAGCGAATAAACCAAGGTGACATTTAAAACCGAACATAGGCACTTCGGTAGGTAGCATACACGCCACCGTGCCGGTGAGGCGCGCCTGCAATTCAATAGTAAATGCCGATATTGTAGTTGTGCATAAGGCAATGCCAACTGCAAAGATAGCGCCTGTCAGGTAGGCAGCTCTGCAACCGCCACATTACGTGCCCTCAGGCGGTTGCTACTTCCATCCCACCCACCGTCGAGACATTTTACAATGCAATCGCCGTAGTTCAATGCGATAGTATACCTGGTTTAACCGTTACCTGGTATACCCCTACGCACGCTTGGGATAGGCAACCCGAATTAACCGTGTCTGCGCGGGACTATGCCTACGAAAATTTACGGGGCAAGTGGTACACTCGGTATTGCCATTGGAATGATATATCGCTATTGCTATGCGTTGGTATTGCGTTATTCACCCATCAACATTTTGGCGGGCTGAGTGCGAGTTTGCTTTCCAGCAGATTTAGGCAGAGCCGCGGCGGGTGGGTGGGCAAGGAGGAAATCCCATCCGCCCGCCAGTATCAATCAAGAAATCAGGAAATACAGCATGGAGGTGTCTGCATTGCAATCCACAATGTGGATTAGAATGACTGCTTACATGTCGCCCTTGTAATCGAGTTGATTTTCCATACTGAAATACTGAAATGAGAGCCGATAAGAGCACAAATACCACCGCACTGCTTTCTGAGCCGCTCCACATGTGAAGGACAGTGTTTCTGTCCACCAGCGTAAAGTCTCGGTCTCGGCACCGCCCTCAGGCTGTTCAGAGGACAGTGCTAGGCTTGCGGGAATGTAGCCCAGTTCTGGTCTGGGGAACCTTAAGGGTTAAAGGTAAAGTGGAATAAAGAGGCCGCTGGATTACCTTTACAATGCTTGTACGTCCCGGCCTCCCCCGGTCCGCTCTGCGCCCCTCAGCTGGCACTTACCGACTGACGAGCTCCGCTCGGTCAGGCGGGCTCGCGACTCGGTTGCTCCGTGCAGTCTTGCTGACTTTAGAAGTTTTAGGTTTTGGCGGGTGGGGCAGTGCCCCGTTGCGCCACAACGCAACATTCCCCCCGAAAGAAGTGTGCGGCCCCGTCGCACAAAGGATTTCACGCAAGGGGTGATCATCCCAAATTTTAGCAAAATTGAAAAACAAAACAAAAGAGCAACCGGGGTTGAAGCTAATTCTCATTTTAATTAAACGTGGGCAAGGTTAAAACTTTAGACAAAATTTACACGAAGTGCAAACCAAGTGACTACCATCCCAAAATGCATGTGCAAACTAAGGCAAAAGCAAAAAAAAATTTACTGGAAAATTTTAAGTCACAAAAAGGACATGAAATAATGAAAAATTGAAAAGAAAATTAACTTTAAACACATTTGTAAAACACTCAACTGAATTGAATGATGCCCATACTTTTTGGCGATGGCTTCCAAACGAATCGGGATTGGGGGTAATGATGGTACAATATTTAACAAAGTTTATTCATCTCGGTGACATAGAGAAAGGGAAGGAGGCATGTGGTGAAAATTGAAATGAGAGAAACGGGAAGGGCGCGGACGGTCTACGACGGATGGGCGGATGGCGGATGTTTCTGGATGGCGAATTGTCTCAGAAAAGCGGAGGTGGGTCGTCGGTTTTCGGTGTTGCAGCGGCGCGGCGTAGCGTGGCTCCCCTCTGTGATGGAGGCGGTCAGGCGACAATTTGACGGAGCGCTGACTCGGTGAGGTGGATTCTGTACGGACGCTACGTCTCCTCGCAGAAACTATGCATTGTAGGCCCAAAAGGCAGGCATGGCCCTACTGGATGCTGGCGCTGCGTCGTCGGCAAGGCAACGAAGGACGACGGCCGAAGGAGGTCGAAACGCTGCAACAAAGATAACCCAGGCGGCAGGAAAAGGGAGAAAGCACGAGTGTGCAGGAGCGTGGAGGTTTTGGAGAGGGGGACAGAAAAAAAAAAAAAAAGTCCCGCAGACCAAAGCAGACCATCCCTGGTGGAGAGGGCTGAAAAACAAAAATAAAAAAATAAACATGACAAAATTTAAGAGAATCGAAGGTTACTGAAAGGTTTACAATTTAAAAACGCGGAGGATCCCGGCTACTCAGTCCACCGGTCCTTTACAAAATGTCGGAAAAGAGAAAAATTAGAAAAATGTATTTACGACGGCGCCGTAAGGTAAGCCTCCAAATTCCATGCATGCACGGGCTTATCCACCAGCTTCCCTCGGACAGGGTACCGCACTATGTAGGTTTGATCGTTAAGTTTCTGCAACACCTCATGAGGACCGCTGAAACCTCCTCGTTTCCAGCCGAAGGGTGACCCTGGGTGAAATAGCTTGACCTTGTCCCCTGGCTGGAACTCGACTCGCCGGTGTTGTGCGTCGTAGTGTCGCTTCATGCGTGCCCTGTAGTGTTGTGAGATTGGAAAAAAACATAATTTTCCATCGGTTTTTTTCACTGTTTTTTTCGTTTTTTTCATCGGCTTTTATTTTCCTGGTTTTTTACGAAAAAAACGATTTTTGGTGGGATATGGATTGGAATGTTAGCAAATCGCCATAAAAATAACATTTGGATACCTTCCTGAGTTCAAAAGATCACAATGGGACTTTCAACCGTCAAAAAGCGTTGTTCTTTGTTTAAGATCTAAGGCCTCAGCCTCAACCACACAGCCCGGCGGATTAGGGCGAGGTGAGGTAGGGGAGTGGAGGCAGGTGAGACAGATGAAGATCGTTCGCTCGGGCGGGAGCCAGCGGTGGGAATTTTCAAACGTTAAAGGTTATCGCTCAGGTGTAACTAGTAACTGCAACTTTGTAGTTGCAAAGGCCTCCCTGAATTTTGAAAAGGTGTGTTTCTTCTTGCGGCATGTGAGGGAAAGGTAGATATGAAAAAGGTACAGGGTAACAAAAATCATATCTCTGGAACTGGTTTTTGAAACACAAGACCATCCTCGTCTCAAAAATCCGCTCACCTCATGGCCTAGGCTACAAATACCAGCTCCAGAGGGCTGTTTTTCTTACCTTGTCCTTTCCTTTCCCTACCGACCGACCCCTACTGATATGCCGGGCGCCGGGCAGGCCAGGACTATTCGCTTAGGAAAATCGTGCTTTTCCTACTAAAAATAGTTTGGCGGCACCCATCACCAAAATTTTGGCATCGCCCTAGTGCTGTAAAGTGATATCTCACAGCTATATAGAATGATATGTTAAAAATCGTTTTTCGTTTTTTTCGTTTTTTTCCGGAAAAAAACATGGTTTTTTTCGGTTTTTTTTCAAAAAGTTTATTTTTTCTGGAAAATTAACAACACTAGTGCCCTGTAGCCCACAAGGTCGACCCTAAGCTTTTCACGGTCGTCAGCAAGCTGTCTCATCTTTGCTTCCAGTGTGACACTGCGAACTGGAACAAGTAGGTTGTCAATACTCAGACGAGGAACGAACCCGTGAAGAGCCACAAACGGTGAAACCTTGATTTCCGGTATCACCGAATTATTCAGCATGAAGGCTACTTTAGGGAGACACGGAAACCAGTTGGAACCTTCCTCATTTGCCATGAAGTGAAGCTGGCACTTGACTCTCCCCACGGCTTTTTCCGCTGCACCGACGCAGAAGTGAGTGTTCGGTGGCGCGACGTTTTGCTGCACGCCAGCTGCAGATAGGTGCTCGGAAAATTCGGTGGAAGAGAAGGGGTGGGCGTCGCTGTAGAAGCGCTGAGGTAGACCGTAAAAGTAGGCCATTAGGTCAAAACAGCGAATAGCATCACTGGCCGCGTTGGAAGCTGTGGCATAGCAGAGACAAAATTTGGTAAAAGTATCCACAAAAACAAGGATATAATACTTTCCGTGTGAGCCCGGAAGAGGACCCAAGAAATCTCCTACAACTAGCTCGAAACAGTCGTGAGACTCCAGAGGGCTCAGCTGGTTGGGGTTGCGGGGCTTCGTAACCTTCTTCAACTGACAGGCATGGCAGGTGGTGCAGGTCCGCTGGACGTCAGCTCGGATGGTGGGCCAGTCGTACCGCTGCCGAATTGACTGAAGGGTCTTCTCGGCGGCGTAGTGGCCAGCGCAGTGGTAGGAGGTGATGATGGCCGGTCGCAGCGCCTGCGGGACGATCAGCTGACCGTGCCGGGCGCGGAGGAGGCCGTCACGCAGTTGGTAGCGGCGAGCAGGGCGATAGCCGTTGTCCCCGGACTCCAAGGCCGTGATGATCTCGGCGAGGTCGGGGTCACTGCGCTGCTGTGCCCGCACATACTCCTCAGCGGTGCTGCCTGCAGGAATCTGCAAGCCAGGTGGAAGCTGCAGCACTGGGTCAGGGAGAGGCACAGGTGCGGCGTCGGGCTCGTCTTCCGCCGCGTCAGCAGCAGTGTCCAGGCCGCTCCGCGTCACTGCGAGAACTGCAGCATCGGCGTCGCTTTCCTCGAAGCTGCGATCAGGGGCAGGGACGGCTGTGAGGCGACTGAGTGCATCCGCAATCACTTGATCTTTGCCTTGAAGGTACAGAATTTTGTAGTCAAATGGAGAGAGATACAGCATGAACTTGGCGAGGCGCTGGTTAGTAGTGGTCAGAGAGTCGATGAAAGACAGTGCCTTGTGGTCGCTGAAAATGGTGAAACGGCGACCAAGAAAATAGTGCCGGAACTGTTTGACGCCAAAGCAGCAGGCAAGCAGTTCAAGCTCAGTTGGAGAATACCTCTTCTCGCTCTTGTGAAGGGAGCGGGACGCGCAGTAGACAGGCTGCCACGACTTGCCTACCTTCTGGGCGCAGGCCGCGCCAAGGCCGACACGGCTCGCATCACAGAAGAGCGCTGTTTCCCGAGATTCGTCGAAGAGCAGGAGTGGGACTTTCTTGCATAGCTCGGACTTCAGGAGCTCCAGGGCCGATTTCTGCTCGGGGCCCATTTTGAACCGAGCGTCCTTCACCAAAAGGGCGTAGAGGGGGGCTGCCTTTTGGGCATAGGAACGGACGAAGCGGCGGTAGAAGTTGAAAACGCCTAACATGCTCTGCAGCTGGGTGACGTCCGACGGCTCCTTGAAGGCCTGGATGGCGTCCACTGCGCTCTCCGGGATGGTGATGTCACTACCGGAGACCATGAAGCCCAGGACACGCATTCGGTCGTACCCGAACATGGACTTCTCTGCTGACAGCGTCACCCCAGCAGCTCGGGTTAGCTGCAAAAACTCTCGTATGGTGTCATAGAATGCAGGGAAAGTGCTGCTGTGAAAGTTGCAGTCGTCGAAATACATCGAAAAGTTGGATGCGTTTTTCGACAACTTCACGCCTTTCGGCAGCTGCGCCGTGCCAGGATGCAGAAGAGGAGCGTACACCCTGTACATAGCGAGCGCCAAGTAAAACGGCGAGTTTTTCATGCCTTGTGGAAGAGTGGCCCAGCGAAATTTACCAAACTCACACTCAAAAGAGAAAATGTCCCTGGACAGGCCATCCTTAAGTGGAATTTGCTGGAAGGCAACTTTCAAATCAATAGAGGCCAAATACCGAGCGCCAACGAATTTATCAAGAACTTCGTCTACTCGAGGTATAGGCCAAGAAACGTCTGCGATCTGTTTGTTGATCTTCCTCAGGTCTGTAATCATACGAAACTTCCCGTTGGACTTACGAACGAAACAGATCGGACTGGAATAGGGACTTGTGGACGGCTCGATGATCTTCTGCTCCAAAAACTCGTCGAGCTGCTCCCTGAGTGCTTGTCTCTCAGCCTTGGACAGGCGATACTGGCGGCACCGGACGATCTTGGGATCCGAGAGAGCTATCTCCACTTCTGGTACTTTTGCAATCCTCAACTCCTTGTTGGACACTGCAAAACAATCCCGATGCGACTGCAACAAGTCAAGAAGTTTACTCCGCTCAGCAGCATCCATCGCCGGGTTGATGTTGAACTCCACTGGCGGGTTGGACTCGCCAATGGGCTCAGCGGTGGCGGAGCAGACAGGTGCTGAGGCCGGCTGCTGACGCAGGGGGAACAGGCGGCCAAGGATAGTGTGAGGCAGCACGGTCTTGGTGCAGTTTGTCAGATTACATACTGGAATAGCTACGGTACCTGTCCCGACAGCGGCAGGGGCTAGAATCAGTTTTGATTCCCGAAGCAGTCTGCGGTCAGGGACAAAGACACAATCAGAATCCATTTTCGGCCAAACACGAAAGCGAACAAATTGAGTGGTGCGTGGCCGAATGCTGACAACACGCCCTGGGAACACAAGGCGTGGCCCGGTGTGGCATGCGGCGGGGTCGATTTGAGAGAGCCAGTCTCTCGTCTCTTCTGTTACCACAGTCGATGCCCACAGGCGGCGCATCGGCCGAGGTATGCGCCGAGGACGACCACTCAAAATTGGACACAAACTCCGAAGGCCTTGATCTGTCCTCCGCAAAACTTCCATTTGGTCAAAATCTAGAATCACACGGTTTTCATTGAACCATTCCATCCCTAGGATGAGGGGAAGGGCCAAAGATTTGGCGACAAACACTCGAGTGGGGAAGACAGACGTATTTATGACTAGCCTGACGGTGCAACAGCCAAGAACTGGAAGAGGAGCCCCCGACGCCGTATGCAGACGAAACGGAGGCGGTGTCAACTCACTCTTGTTGGCTATGGAGGCGAACAGCTGGCTGGACATGACTGACACGGAGGCACCTGAGTCCAGTTGAGCCAGCACCGGCATGGGTGAGGAGGGCTGACCGTCTATGAAAGCCAAGCAGGTGGCCAGCAGGCGCGCGTGTGACTGGGTCACTGGGGTCACTGACTGCGCGACTTCAGAGGCTGTGCTGACTGCGACTATGCACGGGCCTGGGCGACGCACTCGGCGGCGGTAGCAGCTCAGCTGACGCAGCATTGACGCCGGCAGACTTTGGGTCGCGGCTGCCGCCTCGCTGAAAGCGCTGACCGTTGCATCGGGCGCGACACCGGAAGGTGGTTGCCGTGAGGGCGATGACCTACTTGGGCTCGGCGTCCGTGACGGAGGTCTTGGTGGCGATGGTGGTGGCTCTGCTGAACTGGGCCGTGGTGGCGGCGCAGCTGAGCTGGGCCGTGGTGGCGGCGCAGCTGAACTGGGCCGTGGTGGCTGTTGTGGTGACCCAGGTGGTGGAGGCCGTGGTGGTTGTGGTCCTGGCGGCACGGACCATGGAGGCGTCGGTCCTGGTGGCGGGCACCATGGAGGCAGGGACCATGGAGGCGTTGGCCCTGCTGGCGGGCCCCATGGAGGTGGTGCCCATGGTGACGCTGGCCATGGCGGTGGAGGCCAGCATTGTGGAGCCCAGGACAGGGGCGGAAATGGAGGCGGGCAGCCCCACTGATCCACCCGATAAGGACCCGACGGACCTGGTGGCCTGGAGTACCTGGGACAGGACCTACTTCGAGGACTGTGTGGTGTCACGTCTCGGTCGGAGCGGGAGTCGCACCGGCTGGATGATCTGGAGGACACTGTGTCGACTGGGGCTGCGGGGGTCACTGCTAGGTTCAACCAGGACAAATCAGACGACAAGGCATTAAGGACAGCTGCGGTGAACAGAGAACTGTCTTTCGCTCTCCGCGCACTGGCCACGAGCTCGTTGACCGACTCGAACCGATGGGCTTGCAGAGCGAAGGCGATGTGGGGAATAAAATCCCTCTGGACAGCGTCGCAGATTTCGGCCTCTGAAAAGTCCGGATTTAATTTCCTGCACAAGATTTCTTTTTCTGTCACATAAGAGCTCACACTCTCACCGTCGAGCTGTTTTCTGTTGATCATCTCCTCAGCTCGCTGAAAAAGCGGCTTTTTGGTCTCGAACCTAGAAGTGAACATCCTTTTAAAATGACCCCACATGCCAGGATCCCTCCCGAAACGAGACAAAAGACCGTCAAAAAATATCTTAGCACTGGAAGTGACGCACTGCTGAAAAAGCGTAATACTGTGTTCAGGAGGCATCTGGTAGCTGGCCCAAATGGCCTCCTGAAACTTGATGAACTGTGCCGGGTCTCCATCTTCCCACCCGCCGTAAAGGTTCTCCGGGGGCGGTGGCACTCTCATAGTGAAGGCGGAATCACAGATCCGGTGGGGCGGCTAAAAAGAAGCGCCCAGGCTGCTGCCGACCGTGCGCATGAGACGGCGGCACGCGTCGCCCCAGCGCGGTGTTGATCCGGCGGCGCGGGTGTCAGACAGATGACACCGAAACTTAAAACTAAAAAGCCTAACCTAAAAAAATTGAAAAGAAGGGGAAAAAAAAATTGTTCCAAAACTACACTCACAAAGACTCAACTCAAAACTCAACATACAACATCACACACAACACAATGAACAAACTTAAAGACACTACTTTGGCTGACGTTGAGCCGTAATAAAAAAACACAACCACAGCGCACCTGCTGAGACCTAAAGTGCGCAGGGCGTGGACCTTAACCCTAATGAGCCGATAAGTTGCGAGACACAGACAGGTTTTTGAACTCCACTCTTCAGACCCGCACCTCCACCATGTGCAAGTCTCGGCACCGCCCTCAGGCTGTTTAGAGGACAGTGCTAGGCTTGCGGGAATGTAGCCCAGTTCTGGTCTGGGGAACCTTAAGGGTTGAAGGTAAAGTGGAATAAAGAGGCCGCTGGATTACCTTTACAATGCTTGTACGTCCCGGCCTCCCCCGGTCCGCTCTGCGCCCCTCAGCTGGCACTTACCGACTGACGAGCTCCGATCGGTCAGGCGGGCTCGCGACTCGGTTGCTCGGTGCAGTCTTGCTGACTTTAGAAGTTTTAGGTTTTGGCGGGTGGGGCAGTGCCCCGTTGCGCCACAACGCAACATCGGCCACTAAAAAAAACGTGGCCACGAGTTCAGCTTTTCCTCATCCGACTATAGCATGGCCACGGAGTTCAGGTCCCCCGAAAAAAACACAAATCCGCAGCCGCCACTCTCAAATCGTCGAGAAATAAAGCATAAGAACACGCCACCAAAAACTTAACGACTAAGTATGTTTAAATAAGGCAATTTCTATGCCTTCGCGATTCTGACTGCGTGATTTCTCATGAACCAGGGTAGACCTAATTCTGGTCTTTTGCACATGTTAAGTTGGGTACCAGGACGTGGCTTTACGATCGAAAAAGGAATTAGTACCACCTCCGTTTACCCTCTAGACCCGACAGAAAGAGGTACTTTGTAAGACATCTTCGCAGACAGCGATTCTGACAACGTGATTTCTCATGAACCAGGGTGGTACTAATTCTGGTCTTGTGCCCATGTTAAGTTGGCTACCGGAACGTGACTTTACAATCGAATAAGGAATTAGTAGCAGCTCCGTTTTCGCTCTAGAAAAAAAGGAAAAACAAGTATTTTGTAAAACACCTCCGCAGAGAGCGATTTTGACCGCGTTATTTCTCATTAACCAAGGTAGTACTAATTCTGGTCTTGTGCATATGTTAAGTTGCCTACCAAGACGTGACTTAACGATCGAAAAAGGAATGAGTACCAGCTCCGTTTACGCTCTGGACAAACGAGAAAGACGAAGTTTGTAAGACACCTCCGCAGAAAGCGATTTTGACCGCGTGATTTCTCATGAACCAGGGTGGTACTAATTCTGGTCTTGTGCCCATGTTAAGTTGGCTACCGGGACGTGACTTTACAATCAAAAAAGGAATTAGTTCCAGCTCCGTTTACGCTCTAGAAAAAAGTGAAAACAAGTATTTTGTAAAACACCTCCGCAGAGAGCGATTTTGACCGCGTGATTTCTTATGAACCAAGGTGGTACTAATTCTGGTCTTTTGCATATGTTAAGTTGGCTACCGGGACGTGACTTTACGATCGAAAAAGGAATTAGTACCACCTCCGTTTACCCTCTAGACCCGACAGAAAGAGGTACTTTGTAAGACATCTTCGCACAGAGCGATTCTGACAATGTGATTTCTCATGAACCAGGGTGGTACTAATTCTGGTCTTGTGCACATGTTAAGTTCGCTGTCAGGACGTGACTTTACAATCGAAAAAGAAATAAGTACCAGCTCCGTTTACGCTCTGGACAAACGAGAAAGAAAAAGGTTCGTAAGACACCTTCGCAGAAAGCGATTTTGAACGCGTGATTTCTCATGAACCAGGGTGGTACTAATTCTGGTCTTGTGCACATGTTAAGTTGGCTACCAGGACGTGACTTTACGATCGAATAAGGAATTAGTACCACCTCCGTTTACCCTCTAGACCCGACAGAAAGAGGTACTTTGTAAGACAGCTTCGCCGAGAGCGATTCTGACAGCGTGATTTCTCATGAACCAGGGTGGTACTTATTCTGGTCTTTTGCATATGTTAAGTTGGCTGTCAGGACGGGACTTCACGATCGAAAAAGGAATTAGTACCAGCTCCGTTTACCCTCTAGACCCGACAGAAAGTGGTACTTTGTAAGACATCTTCGCAGAGAGCGATTCTGACACCGTGATTTCTCATGAACGAGGGTGGTACTAATTCTGGTCTTGTGCCTCTGTTAAGTTGGCTACCGGGACGTGACTTTACAATCGAATAAGGAATTAGTACCAGCTCCGTTTACGCTCTGGAAAAAAAGTAAAAACAAGTATTTTGTAAAACACCTCCGCAGAGAGCGATTTTGACCGCGTGATTTCTCATGAACCAAGGTGGTACTCATTCTAGTCTTGTGCATATGTTAAGTTGGCTCCCAGGACGTGACTTAACGATCGAAGAAGGAATTCGTACCACCTCCGTTTACCCTCTAGACCCGACAGAAAGAGGTACTTTGTAAGACATCTCCGCAGAGAGCGACTCTGACAGCGTGATTTCGCATGAACCAGGGTGGTACTAATTCTGGTCTTTTGCATATGTTAAGTTGGCTGTCAGAACAGGACTCTGCGATCGAAAAAGGAATTAGTACCAGCTCTGTTTACGCTCTGAAAAAAAACTGGAAACAAGTATTTTGTAAAACACCTCCGCAAAGAGCGTTTTTGACCACGTGATTTCTCATGAACTACGGTGGCATAATTCTGGTCTTTTGCACATGTTAAGTTCGCTGTCAGGACGTGTTTTTACGATCGCAGAAGGAATCAGTACCACCTCCATTTACCCTCTAGACCCGACAGAAAGAGGTACTTTGTAAGTCATCTTCGCACATAGCGATTCTGACAGCGTGATTTCTCATGAACCAGGGTGGTACTAATTCTGGTCTGTTGCATATGTTAAGTTGGCCGTCAGGACGGGACTCTGCGATCGAAAAAGGAATTATTACCAGCTCCGTTTACCCTCTAGACCCGACAGAAAGAGGTACTTTCTAAGACATCTTCGCACATAGCGATTCTGACAGCGTGATTTCTCATGAACCAGGGTGGAACTAATTCTGGTCATGTGCACATGTTAAGTTGGCTACCAGGACGTGACTTTACGATCGTAGAAGGAATTAGTACCACCTCCGTTTACCCTCTAGACCCGACCGAAAGAGGTACTTTGTAAGACATCTTCGCACATAGCGATACTGACAGCGTGATTTCTCATGAACCAGGGTGTTACTGATTTTAGTCTTTTGCACATGTAGGGTTTGGTACTAAAACGAGACTTTGCCATCAAATATGGAATTAGTACTAGCACCGTTTCCGCTCTGAAAAAAACGAGTTACAAGTATTTTGTAAATTACCTCCGCAAAGAGCGTTTTTGACCACGTGATTTCTCATGAACTACGGTGGTACTAATTCTGGTCTTGTGCACATGTTAAGTTGGCTACCAGGACGTGACTTTACGATCGAAAAAGGAATTAGTACCACCTCCGTTTACCCTCTAGACCCGACAGAAAGAGGTACTTTGTAAGACATCTTCGCAGAGAGCGATTCTGACACCGTGATTTCTCATGAACCAGGGTGGTACTAATTCTGGTCTTTTGCATATGTTAAGTTGGCTGTCAGGACGGGACTCTGCGATCGAAAAAGCAATTAGTACCAGCTCCGTTTAAGCTCTGGAAAAAAAGTAAAAACAAGTATTTTGTAAAACACCTCCGCAGAGAGCGATTTTGACCGCGTGATTTCTCATGAACCAAGTCGGTACTAATTCTGGTCTTGTGCATATGTTAAGTTGCCTACCCAGACGTGACTTTACGATCGAGAAAGGAATTAGTACCAGCTCCGTTTACCCTCTAGACCCGACAGAAAGAGGTACTTTGTAAGACATCTTCGCAGAGAGCGATTCTGACAGCGTGATTTCTCATGAACCAAGGTGGTACTAATTCTGGTCTTGTGCATATGTTAAGTTGCCTACCCAGACGTGACTTTACGATCGAAAAAGGAATTAGTACCAGCTCCGTTTACCCTCTAGACCCGACAGAAAGGGGTACTTTGTAAGACATCTTCGCAGAGAGCGATTCTGACAGCGTGATTTCTCATGAACCAGTGTGGAACTAATTTTGGTCATTTGCACATGTTAAGTTGGCTACCAGGACGTGACTTTACGATCGAAGAAGGAATTAGTACCACCTCCGTTTACCCTCTAGACCCGACCGAAAGAGGTACTTTGTAAGACATCTTTGCACATAGCGATACTGACAGCGTGATTTCTCATGAACCAGGGTGTTACTGATTTTAGTCTTTTGCACATGTAGGGTTTGGTACTAAAACGAGACTTTGCCATCGAATGTGGAACTAGTACTAGCACTGTTTATGCTCTGGAAAAAAACAAGTTAGAAGTATTTTGTAAATTACCTCCGCAAAGAGCGTTTTTGACCACGTGATTTCTCATGAACTACGGTGGTACTAATTCTGGTCTTGTGCACATGATAAGTTGGCTACCAGGACGTGACTTTACGATCGAATAAGGAATTAGTACTACCTCCGTTTACCCTTTAGACCCGACCGAAAAAGGTACTTTGTAAGACATCTTTGCACATAGCGATACTGACAGCGTGATTTCTCATGAACCAGGGTGTTACTGATTTTAGTCTTTTGCACATGTAGGGTTTGGTACTAAAACGAGACTTTGCCATCGAATGTGGAACTAGTACTAGCACCGTTTACGCTCTGGAAAAAAACTAGAAACAAGTATTTTGTAAAACACCTCCGCAGAGAGCGATTTTGACCGCGTGATTTCTCATGAACTAGGGTGGTACTAATTCTAGTCTTGTGCATATGTTAAGTTGGCTACCAAGACGTGACTTTACGATCGAAAAAGAATTTAGTACCACCTCCGTTTACCCTCTAGACCCGACAGAAAGAGGTACTTTGTAAGACATCTTCGCACATAGCGATTCTGACAGCGTGATTTCTCATGTACCAGGGTGAAACTAATTCTGGTCATGTGCATATGTTAAGTTGGCTACCAGGACGTGACTTACGATCGAAGAAGGAATAAGTACCACCTCCGTTTACCCTCTAGACCCGACAGAAAGAGCTACTTTGTAAGACATCTTCGCAGAGAGCGATTCTGACACCGTGATTTCTCATGAACCGGGGTGGTAGTAATTCTGGTCTTGTGCACATGTTAAGTTGGCTACCAGGACGTGACTTAACGATCGAATAAGGAATTAGTACTACCTCCGTTTACCCTCTAGACCCGACCGAAAGAGGTACTTTGTAAGACATATTCGCACATAGCGATTCTGACAGCGTGATTTCTTATGAACCAGGGTGGTACTAAATCTGGTGTTTTGCATATGTTAAGTTGGCTACCAGGACGTGACTTTACGATCGAAGAAGGAATTAGTACCACCTCCTTTTACCTCTTGACCCGACAGAAAGAGGTACTTTGTAAGACATCTTCGCAGAGAGCGATTCTGACACCGTGATTTCTCATGAACCAGGGTGGTACTAATTCTGGTCTTTTGCATATGTTAAGTTGGCTACCAGGACGTGACTTTACGATCGAAAAAGGAATTAGTACCACCTCCGTTTACCCTCTAGACCCGACAGAAAGAGGTACTTTGTAAGACATCTTCGCACAGAGCGATTCTGACAGCGTGATTTCTCATGAACCAGGGTGATACTAATTCTGGTCAGGTGCATATGTTAAGTTGGCTACCAGGACGTGACTTACGATCGAAGAAGGAATAAGTACCACCTCCGTTTACCCTCTAGACCCGACAGAAAGAGCTACTTTGTAAGACATATTCGCACATAGCGATACTGACAGCGTGATTTCTTATGAACCAGGGTGGTACTAAATCTGGTGTTTTGCATATGTTAAGTTGGCTACCAGGACGTGACTTAACAATCGAATCAGGAATTAGTACCAGCTCCGTTTACGCTCTGGAAAAAAAGTAAAAACAAGTATTTTGTAAAACACCTCCGCGGAGATCGATTCTGACCGCGTGATTTCTTATGAACCAAGGTGGTACTAATTCTGGTCTTGTGCATATGTTAAGTTGCCTACCCAGACGTGACTTTACGATCGAAAAAGGAATTAGTACCAGCTCCGTTTACGCTCTGCACAAACGAGAAAGAAGAAGTTTGTAAGACACCTTCCCAGAGAGTGATTTTGACCGCGTGATTTCTCGTGAACCAGGGTAGACCTAATTCTGGTCTTGTGCACATGTTAAGTTGGCTGTCAGGACGTGACTTTACAATCGAAAAAGGAATTAGTACCAGCTCCGTTTACGCTCTGGACAAACGAGAAAGAAGAAGTTTGTAAGACACCTTCGCAGAGAGCGATTTTGACCGCGTGATTTCTCATGAACCAGGGTGGTAGGTGGTACTAATTCTGGTCTTGTGCCCATGTTAAGTTGGCTACCGGGGCGTGACTTTACAAGCGAAAAAGGAATTAGTACCAGCTCCGTTTACGCTCTGGACAAACGAGAAAGAAAAAGTTTGTAAAACACCTTTGCAGAGAGCAATTCTGACAGCGTGATTTCTCATGAACCAGGGTGGTACTAATTTTAGTATTTTGCACATGTTGGGTTGGGTACTAAAACGAGACTTTGCCATCGAATATGGAGTTAGTACTAGCACCGTTTACGCTCTGGAAAAAAACAGAAACAAGTATTTTGTAAAACACCTCCGCAGAGAGCGATTTTGACCGCGTGATTTCTCATGAACTAGGGTGGTACTAATTCTAGTCTTGTGCATATGTTAAGTTGGCTACCAAGACGTGACTTTACGATCGAAAAAGAAATTATTACCACCTCCGTTTACCCTCTAGACCCGACAGAAAGAGGTACTTTGTAAGACATCTTCGCACATAGCGATTCTGACAGCGTGATTTCTCATGAACCAGGGTGGAACTAATTCTGGTCATGTGCATATGTTAAGTTGGCTACCAGGACGTGACTTACGATCGAAGAAGGAATAAGTACCACCTCCTTTTACCCTCTAGGCCCGACAGAAAGAGCTACTTTGTAAGACATCTTCGCAGAGAGCGATTCTGACACCGTGATTTCTCATGAACCGGGGTGGTAGTAATTCTGGTCTTGTGCACATGTTAAGTTGGCTACCAGGACGTGACTTTACGATCGAATAAGGAATTAGTACCAGCTCCGTTTACCCTCTGGACCCGACAGAAAGAGGTACTTTGTAAGACATCTTCGCACATAGCGATTCTGACAGCGTGATTTCTCATGAACCAGGGTAGAACTAATTCTGGTCATGTGCACATGTTAAGTTGGCTACCAGGACGTGACTTTACGATCGTAGAAGGAATTAGTACCACCTCCGTTTACCCTCTAGACCCGACCGAAAGAGGTACTTTGTAAGACATCTTCGCACATAGCGATACTGACAGCGTGATTTCTCATGAACCAGGGTGGTACTGATTTTAGTCTTTTGCACATGTAGGGTTGGGAACTAAAACGAGACTTTGCCATCGAATATGGAATTAGTACTAGCACCGTTTACGCTCTGGAAAAAAACGAGTTACAAGTATTTTGTAAATTACCTCTGCAAAGAGCGTTTTTGACCACGTGATTTCTCATGAACTACGGTGGTACTAATTCTGGTCTTGTGCACATGTTAAGTTGGCTACCAGGACGTGACTTTACGATCGAATAAGGAATTAGTACTACCTCCGTTTACCCTTTAGACCCGACCGAAAAAGGTACTTTGTAAGACATATTCGCACATAGCGATTCTGACAGCGTGATTTCTCATGAACCAGGGTGGTACTAATTCTGGTCTTTTGCATATGTTAAGTTGGCTGTCAGAACAGGACTCTGCGATCGAAAAAGGAATTAGTACCAGCTCTGTTTACGCTCTGGAAAAAAACTAGAAACAAGTATTTTGTAAAACACCTCCGCAGAGAGCGATTTTGACCACGTGATTTCTCATGAACCACGCTGGTACTAATTCTGGTCTTGTGCACATGTTAAGTTCGCTGTCAGGACGTGACTTAACAATCGAATAAGGAATAAGTACCAGCTCCGTTTACGCTCTGGAAAAAATGTAAAAACAAGTATTTTGTAAAACACCTCCGCAGAAAACGATTTTGACCGCGTGATTTCTCATGAACCAAGGTGGTACTAATTCTGGTCTTGTGCATATGTTAAGTTGCCTACCCAGACGTGACTTTACAACCGAAAAAGGAATTAGTACCAGCTCCGTTTACGCTCTGGACAAACGAGAAAGAAGAAGTTTGTAAGACACCTTCGCAGAGAGCGATTTTGACCGCGTGATTTCTCATGAACCAAGGTGGAACAAATTCTGGTCTTGTGCACATGTTAAGTTGGCTGTCAGGACGTGACTTTACAATCGAAAAAGGAATTAGTACCAGCTCCGTTTACGCTCTGGACAAACGAGAAAGAAGAAGTTTGTAAGACACCTTCGCAGAGAGCGATTTTGACCGCGTGATTTCTCATGAACCAGGGTGGTACTAATTCTGGTCTTGTGCCCATGTTAAGTTGGCTACCGGGACGTGACTTTACAATCGAATAAGGAATTAGTACCAGCTCCGTTTACGCTCTAGAAAAAAAGTAAAAACAAGTATTTTGTAAAACACCTTTGCAGAGAGCGATTCTGACCGCGTGATTTCTCATGAACCAGGGTGGTACTAATTTTAGTATTTTGCACATGTTGGGTTGGGTACTAAAACGAGACTTTGCCATCGAATATGGAGTTAGTACTAGCACCGTTTACGCTCTGGAAAAAAAGAGAAACAAGTATTTTGTAAAACACCTCCGCAGAAAGCGATTTTGACCGCGTGATTTCTCATGAACCAGGGTGGTACTTATTCTAGTCTTGTGCATATGTTAAGTTGGCTACCAAGACGTGACTTTACGATCGAAAAAGAAATTAGTACCACCTCCGTTTACCCTCTAGACCCGACAGAAAGAGGTACTTTGTAAGACATCTTCGCACATAGCGATTCTGACAGCGTGATTTCTCATGGACCAGGGTGGAACTAATTCTGGTCATGTGCATATGTTGAGTTGGCTACCAGGACGTGACTTACGATCGAAGAAGGAATAAGTACCACCTCCGTTTACTCTCTAGACCCGACAGAAAGAGCTACTTTGTAAGACATCTTCGCAGAGAGCGATTCTGACACCGTGATTTCTCATGAACCAGGGTGGTAGTAATTCTGGTCTTTTGCATATGTTAAGTTGGCTGTCAGGACGGGACTCTGCGATCGAAAAAGGAATTAGTACCAGCTCCGTTTACCCTCTAGACCCGACAGAAAGAGGTACTTTGTAAGACATCTTCGCACATAGCGATTCTGACAGCGTGATTTCTCGTAAACCAGGGTGGAACTAATTCTGGTCATGTGCACATGTTAAGTTGGCTACCAGGACGTGACTTTACGATCGAAGAAGGAATCAGTACCACCTCCGTTTACCCTCTAGACCCGACCGAAAGAGGTACTTTGTAAGACATCTTCGCACATAGCGATTCTGACAGCGTGATTTCTCATGAACCAGGGTGGAACTAATTCCGGTCTTGTGCCCGTGTTAAGTTGGCTACCGGGACGTGACTTTACAATCGAATAAGGAATTAGTACCAGCTCCGTTTACGCTCTGGGAAAAAAGTAAAAACAAGTATTTTGTAAAACACCTCCGCAGAGAGCGATTTTGACCGCGTGATTTCTCATGAACCAATGTGGTACTAATTCTGGTCTTGTGCATATGTTAAGTTGCCTACCCAGACGTGACTTTACGATCGAAAAAGGAATTAGTACCACCTCCGTTTACGCTCTGGAAAAAAACTAGAAACAAGTATTTTGTAAAACACCTCCGCAGAGAGCGATTTTGACCGCGTGATTTCTCATTAACCAGGGTGGTGCTAATTCTAGTCTTGTGCATATGCTAAGTTGGCTACCAGGACGTGACTTTACGATCGAAGAAGGAATTAGTACCACCTCCGTTTACCCTCTAGACCCGACCGAAAGAGGTACTTTGTAAGACATCTTCGCAGAGAGCGATTCTGACACCGTGATTTCTCATGAACCACGCTGATACTAATTCTGGTCTTGTGCACATGTTAACTTGGCTGTCAGGTTGCGCTCCTATATTTAATACATGGGAAGGTTAGGTTAGCCAGGTCATGCGGGGGGGGGGGGGGGTCTAAAATTGGCCTATTTTGGGTTACGTGGTATATGGATGCTCCCTTATCCGTTACGCTATGCGCTGCTCTGGGGGACGAAGGGTCGGCGTGGCCTCAATTTTCTACGATGGAAGCGTCCCAACCAAGCGTCGCAAGTTTCTTTTAGTCCCGCAGGAACTAAGTGCGAGGGAGTCAAAATTTGGTCACTGCCATCTTTTGATATGTTGATGTCTGGCTTTCAAAACACATTGTTGACGCATCACTTTTGAACAAATTTTGGTCTAATGCAATCTAAGTCTACTAGAAGTCTAATAGATATCTACAGATCTAGCATGGATACCAGCAGATCTTTTGGTGTCTAATTGAAATCTACCAGTAGACTTAGACGTAATAGGCAAATAATAATGCAAAGATGATAAAAAGATGTCTATCCGTATCTAACTGTAGATATAGATCAACATAGACATTGTAGATACGTATTAGATGGTCTAGAAAATCTAATAGATGTCTATTTTCTGACTGGGTAATTCCATGTTATCTTCTGTAATCTAACATACGTAATATGTTTAATAAAATGAACGTAGTCGCCCTATTTTTGTGTCATCACAATTTATCGTAAGTAATCCGATGTACTTTAAAGTAATCTTTAATAATATGTAATTATTCTAATCTGTATGATATCACGTAATTTTTTGCAATGTAATCCTTTGTACGCCAGACAGGCGAGTGAGGAAACTCTTGCGTGGCGGGCAGTGCAACAAAGTAGATATCCAGTGAGCCACTGGTTTGCAAAGCCGTCGAGACAAACAAGTTGTTACCCTCCCCTAACCATTATACAGTATTGCACACCCTGATCTTCATTGTAATAATTGATGTTCTGGACAAGCCCACAAGGAAGAAGAAAGTGATATGCCATCGATTTCTTTTCCAGAATCAGGCGGACGAAACGCAGCATGTACACACCGCAGTTGACGTTATCGCACTGCGGTTCCACCTACGACATTTCTGATAACTGCCAAACTACAGTAACGAGCACATCGTGTGGCTGATTGGAATTGTTTCAGCAATCCAAGAACGTCAAGAACCTTTCCAACAGTTCTTGTCTGCTTCCATTTAAGTCTTTAAAGTCTATCGATCACCTTTGATGTCCACCCACTTGACACAATTTGGTCCTTAGCAATGGCATTTCTTTTTCGCAGGAATTCCACAAACCTATCGAGCAGAATGTGTGTTCATTCAGTGGGATGGTACGGATCAACATACGAGTGTTTCTTAGCTTTGAAATCTGCAATAATCAGGCACCAATGGTTCTATCTACATGGTATGGCATTGAAATGGTTTTTCCCTTGACCGGAGTTGCTACTATTTTTATTTTATTTTTAGCTTCGTTTTTGAATTAAACAAAGACAAACTGTCATACGACGTGAAGAAAACTACGTCGAAGCGTTGGGTGCATTGCAACAAAATAACTGCATTTAACAGATCTCCAGTTAGCCACTGATTTCTCTCTCACGAGCTTCACAAAGTCGTCCGGAAAAAAAGGTTGGAATCCCTCCCTGACTAATATACAGTACTGCCCATCCAGATCTGCATTGTAATAATCGATGTTATTGACAAGACCATTGGGAAGGAGAAACTGTTCACTAGAATTGATGGAGTGATTCCCATGAAGTCCCTCCTTGTAGCCCAAGCAAAGTTCTGCCAAATGGCACCGCTCCTCGAAAATGACGAACTGAGATGTTAGCGATTTCTTTTCCAAAATCAGGCGGACGAAACGCAGCATGTACACGCCGCAGTTGACGTTATCGCACTGCGGTTCCACCTACGACATTTCTGATAACTGCTAACCTGCAGTAACGAGCACATCGTGTGGCTGATTGGAATTGTTCCAGCAATCCAAGAACGTCAGGAACCTTTTTAACAGTTCTTGTCTGCTTCCATTAAAGTTCAGCACCGACATGGAACACACAGACAGGTCAGGGACCAATGAGCATCACGGAGAAGAGGAAATAAGATTTTGTTTACTCCACGCAGACTAATGGTGACATCTTCGAAGTACCTTTGATCGCTGTTGAAAAAAACTTCAGTGATATTTGTTGAAGACACGAAGATTTCAGAGCAGCAATGTGATTTCCTTAGGATGTACAGGCATGCATCGACGAGGGATGTATCTAAACAACCACTGTTCAGGACAGCCATCACCGACGACAGGTAAAGCGGCCGCTCGAGGCTACCATACAGGTAAAGGACAGGGTCACCATCTAATTTTTTACTAAGGTGGTCATCCACAATGGCTGAATAGCTGCCCTGAATGACCGCTCGCCAGTCTCCCGAAGTTGTACTAACCTCTTTCTTATGTTCTGTATTTTCAGGAGGGATCACCTGCTTATGGTCATCAGATGTCGACTGCTTTCCCGACTTATCCAGCAAAGATTTTATGTGAGTGAGATGGAGATGGGAATGCGGATAGATACAAACCATTTCAGCGAGGAAGACCTCGCGAAAAGATACAAACGTATTCTGCGAGGAAGACCTCGCGATCAGATACACACCTATTCTGCGAGGAAGACCTCGCGAGCAGTTAGGAAACTATTCTGCGAGGAAGACCTCGCGAACAGTTAAAAAACTATTCTGCGAGGAAGACCTCGCGAACAGGTAAAAGCCTTTTCTGCGAGGAAAGCCTCGCGAATAGATACAAACCTATTCTGCGAGGCAGACCTCGCGAGCTGTTAGGAAACTATTCTGCGAGGAAGACCTCGCGAACAGTTAGAAAACTATTCTGCGAGGAAGACCTCGCGAACAGTTAGAAAACTATTCTGCGAGGAAGACCTCGCGAACAGTTAGAAAACTATTCTGCGAGGAGGACCTCGCGACCAGTTAAAAAACTATTCTGCGAAGAAGGCCTCGCGAAAATACATCCATTCTGCGAGGAAGGCCTTGCGAATGGACAAAGTCCTATTCTGCGAGGAATGCCTCGCGAATAGACAAGTCCTTTTCGGCGAGGAAGGCCTCGCGAAAAAACAAAAACCGTAACCTGTCGGGCAGGGTTAACGGCTTGCTCCAGAAGGTGGCGGACTGGAGGTTCCGCAAAGAAGCGGAATGACACGCATGTGTCCAAGGACCAAGCCCTCAAATAAACGTCAAATAAATGTCATGCCAAAACGACGCCTTGACGGGAAGGACATCTTAAAGCCAGGGGCCTAGGAGCAAACCAAAATTCAAATTGAGACCAAATGAACAAACCGAGAAACTCCTATGCGAAATATCCTGCAAAAATGATGTCCTAACGAGTTCGGCATTTTAAATGCCCGTCAGACAAGTGATAGAGGCCCGGTAAAATTTATGTCGGCCAGGATAAGATCCACCCTGCCTCATAAGCAATCACGCAGTAAAAATCGCTATTTCTTCCTCGTTTTTCCGAAGGGAAAATGGAGCTAGTACTAATTCATTTTTCGATCGTAAAGCCACGTCCTGGTACCTAACATAACATGTGCAAAAGACAAGAATTAGTACCACCGTGGTTCATGAGAAATCACGCTGTCAGAATCGCTATGTGCGAAGATGTCTTACAAAGTACATCTTTCTGTCAAGTCTAGAGGGTAAACAGAGCTGGTACTAATTCCTTTTTCGATCGTAAAGTCACGTCCTGCCAGCCAACATAACATGTGAAAAAGACCAGAATTAGTACCACCCTGGTTCATGAGATATCACGCGGTCCAAATCGCTCTCTGCGAAGGTGTCTTACAAACTACTACTTTATCGTTTGTCTAGAGCGTAAACGGAGCTGGAACTAATTCCTTTTTCGATCGTCTAGTCACGAACTAGTACCTACCTTAACATATGCAAAAGACCAGAATTAGTACCACCCTGGCTCATAAGAAGTCACGCGCTTAAAATCGCTCTCTGCGGAGGTGTTTTACAAAATACTTGTTTCTACTTTTTTTCCAGAGCGTAAACGGAGCTGGTACTAATTCCTTTTTCGATCGCAGAGTCCCGTTCTGGCAGCCAACTTAACAAATGCACAAGACCAGAATTAGTACCACCCAGGTTCATGAGAAATCACGCTGTCAGAATCGCTCTCTGCGAAGATGTCTTACAAAGTACCTCTTTCTGTCGGGTCTAGAGGGTAAACGGAGGTGGTACTAATTCCTTTTTCGATCGTAAAGTCACGTCTTGGTAGGCAACCTAACATATGCACAAGACCAGAATTAGAACCACCTTGGTTCATGAGAAATCATGCTATCAGAATCGCTCTCGGCGAAGCTGTCTTACAAAGTACCTCTTTCTGTCGGGTCTAGAGAGTGGACGGAGGTGGTACTAATTCCTTATTCGATTGTAAAGTCACGTCCCGGTAGCCAACTTAACATATGCACAAGACCAGAATTAGTACCACCTTGGTTCATGAGAAATCACGCGGTCAAAATCGCTCTCTGCGGAGGTGTTTTACAAAATACTTGTTTTTACTTTTTTTCCAGAGCGTAAACGGAGCTGGTACTAATTCCTTATTCGATTGTAAAGTCACGTCCTTGTAGCCAACTTAACATGGGCACAAGACCAGAATTAGTACCACCCTGGTTCATGAGAAATCACGCTGTCAGAATCGCTCTCGGCGAAGCTGTCTTACAAAGTACCTCTTTCTGTCGGGTCTAGAGGGTAAACGGAGCTGGTACTAATTCCTTTTTCGATCGTAAAGTCACGTCTGGGTAGGCAACTTAACATATGCACAAGACCAGAATTAGTACCATCTTGGTTCATGAGAAATCACGCTGTCAGAATCGCTCTCTGCGAAGATGTCTTACAAAGTACCTCTTTCTGTCGGGTCTAGAGGGTAAACGGAGCTAGTACTAATTCCTTTATCGATCGTAAAGTCACGTCTGGGTAGGCAACTTAACATATGCACAAGTCCAGAATTAGTACCACCCAGGTTCATGAGAAATCACGCTGTCAGAATCGCTCTCGGCGAAGCTGTCTTACAAAGTACCTCTTTCTGTCGGGTCTAGAGGGTAAACGGAGCTGGTACTAATTCCTTTTTCGATCGTAAAGTCACGTCTGGGTAGGCAACTTAACATATGCACAAGACCAGAATTAGTACCACCTTGGTTCATGAGAAATCACGCGGTCAAAATCGCTCTCTGCGGAGGTGTTTTACAAAATACTTGTTTTTACTTTTTTTCCAGAGCGTAAACGGAGCTGGTACTAATTCCTTATTCGATTGTAAAGTCACGTCCCGGTAGCCAACTTAACATGGGCACAAGACCAGAATTAGTACCACCCTGGTTCATGAGAAATCACGCTGTCAGAATCGCTCTCGGCGAAGCTGTCTTACAAAGTACCTCTTTTTGTCGGGTCTAGAGAGTAGACGGAGGTGGTACTAATCCCTATTTGATTGTAAAGTCACGTCCTAGTAGCCAACTTAACATATGCACAAGACCAGAATTAGTACCACCTTGGTTCATGAGAAATCACGCTGTCTGAATCGCTCTCTGCGAAGATGTCTTACAAAGTACCCCTTTCTGTCGGGTCTAGAGGGTAAACGGAGGTGGTACTAATTCCTTTTTCGATCGTAAAGTCACGTCTTGGTAGGCAACCTAACATATGCACAAGACCAGAATTAGAACCACCTTGGTTCATGAGAAATCACGCGGTCAAAATCGCTCTCTGCGGAGGTGTTTTACAAAATAATTGTTTTTACTTTTTTTCCAGAGCGTAAACGGAGCTGGTACTAATTCCTTATTCGATTGTAAAGTCACGTCCTGGTAGCCAACTTAACATGGGCACAAGACCAGAATTAGTTCTACCCAGGTTCATGAGAAATCACGCTGTCAGAATCGCTCTCTGCGAAGATGTCTTACAAAGTACCTCTTTCTGTCGGGTCTAGAGGGTAAACGGAGCTGGTACTAATTCCTTTTTCGATCGTAAAGTCACGTCTGGGTAGGCAACTTAACATATGCACAAGACCAGAATTAGTACCACCTTGGTTCATGAGAAATCACGCAGTCAGAATCGCGAAGGCATAGAAATTGCCTTATTTAGACATACCTAGTCGTTAAGTTTTTGGTGGCGTGTTCTTATGCCTTATTCCTCGACGATTTGAGAGTGGCGGCCACGGATTTGTGTTTTTTTCGGGGGACCTGAACTCCGTGGCCATGCTATAGTCGGATGAGGAAAAGCTGAACTCGTGGCCACGTTTTTTTTAGTGGCCGACTTCACGCTGGTTTTCTGTCCTTTTCTCCACTTTTCTTCCAAGGACCGAAAGTGACTCCCCCTCCCAATCACCCCCGTCCCCGACTGTCACTAACTGTGTGATCGGTCTTGCGTCATAGGCGATTCAAGGAGCATCGGTATTGGTGGCCATTAGTGGCGAAAGGTATATAGGTGTTCCAGTTGAAGATGGGTAAGTTTGAGGAACTACTACTTTCCGTTTGTGCCAGCAGTTGTCAATGAAGGTGCATTACAATGGAAAGGCCTGCTGCAGTTGGCGTGATACCGTATCAGGGAAATGTTCAGTGCTTTGAAGAGAGGGACTGATGTGGAGCCATTACTTGATGTGACCGTTTATCGGACGCATATTCAGCCAGGGATGGATGGGAAGACTATAAAAACGTTTGTTTATGTTATGGTTTTAACGGTGAAACCGCAGCACATATAACTATGAATGGTATCTTACTGCAGTAGCAACTGCAATAACAATGCAACTGCAATAGCAATGCAACTGCAATAGCAATGCAATAGCAATGCAATAGCAATGCAATAGCAATGCAATAGCAATGCAATAGCAATGCAATAGCAATGCAATAGCAATGCAACTGCAATAGCAATGCAACTGCAATAGCAATGCAAAAGCAATGCAACTGCAATAGCAATGCAACTGCAATAGCTATGCAACTGCAGTGGCAACGCATGAGTTGTTACTGAGCTGCGCCGCGTAAGGGAAGTCCGAGGTAATAGAGCGAGGCTACGCGCGAGGCAAAACGGACGCGGACGTCCTCTGCGAATGGTCCCCTTATTGTAATTGAACCTTTAACGGGTGCAGTTATGAAACAAGGAGAAAATGTTATCAAAATGATTTGATAAAGGGGAAGAGACCCGTTCTTTACCATGTCTAGAATGATTATATTTTATAAAATATATTGTAATTGTTCTGAAATCACCAATTTATTTCCCATTCTAGTGGGCGTTATTGGCAACAGATGTGTGGATGATAATGAACGTTAATTAAAATGCGTACTGTCTTCTGTCCTCTCGAGCTCCGTCCCCGCGTCCACGAATAACTTCCAACTCCCAAAACTCGAAACAAACTCGAAACTTTCGGCCAAAATGACCTCATTTTCGAAGTCAATCCCATATGATTAAAATATACAAGGGTAAAATGCCCCCATCAATCCCGTGTGCACCATTGACATGTCTAAAGTCACAGCCGGTCTCCACTCCGCGCTAGGACTTAGAAAATTTTCACGAAAACCAATTTTTTTTTAAATAACATTTGCAAACATTTAAGCCAAAATAAATGACAAAGCACATAGAACTTTAATATAATTACTGACTTTCAGCGCGAATGACGTCCGTATTTCAGATACGAAACCATGTATATGGCTGGTATGGTATGTGTAGGTAAAGAACGGGTAAAAAGGGTCAAAATTACCAATACGCATATTACAATATTAACACTTTTCGGTTGTTATGAAGATATTGCTCTAAAGTTACGAATTGTAAAGTCTCGCAACCGTGGACTTCCCTTCACCCCAGTATTATCTGGTGTTCAAGCGATACAGTTTAAATTATATAACAACTGTGAGGAAGGATGCTTTGTAACTTCAAACATTTTTCTTTTATTTGCAGTTGATTCAGCGAATGAGATGTCACCGTTTGACAAGGTACCTGATGAAATTCTGATGGAAATATTTTCGAAACTACCTCCCGCCAAACTGATTAGTGCCAGCTTGGTGTGTCAAAAGTGGTATGCAGTTGCCACATCATGCGCAAACACATTTCGTCTCAAAAGTACGGAATTCACTCGTCCTGCACAAGCTATTGAGTTCCTGATAAGATTCCAGACCTGCAAATCACTGGAGATTGTGATCGGAGGAGAGACGTCACCATACATGGATTACGCCATACCCATTGATGAGAATGAAGGATCCAGCTTAACAAATGTTTTAGCAAAATCGACCATAGACGTTTTGCAAGTCAAGATTCGAATGGCAGTAGACCCAAGAAGTCGTCAGTTCATGAACAAGGCAGTTTGTGATTTGAAGGGGCTCCGTGTCCTCGAAGTCGACAACCTATACGATGACTTCCATGACAAGGACTCCCTGACAGCAAGCATAATTACATGAAGCTCATCTTCTTTACAAGAAATAAATATAATTCAAGAGAGTCTGAATAAAGTTTATTGCAATGTTGCCAGTGCAATAATTACAACACAGGAAACACTCAAGGAATTGCGTATCCCAGTTGCAAGTGTGTCCTTACTGAGGCATCTCAGTAACGTGACGAAGATTACACTGGATGTGAACAACAGACTTGATGCTGACTGTACCAATCTGCTACAGGCACAAATGGAAATGAACCCCATAAGAAAAATCGGTCACTTGGCGGTGTTTGGAAATGCCTGCAGCGTTGAAGATGACCCTTACATGGTTCTTCAAGTTTGTGGAAGATTATTTCCTAACTCAGAAACAGTGCATATGCAAGGCAGGTGCTGGACGAGATTGGCCACAAAAAATCTTTTGAAAGAACTGTCTTCTCTACATTACCTCTGGCTTGAGTCGGAATGTCATGTCTTCGCCAATTTGGAATCAAGACGAATCCAAGTACTCAAATTGTAATTTAAAAAAAAAATTATTTATTTATTAAGAACATAAGCTTGCTGGCTGCATGAAAGTCTGAAACTCTTTTGTAACAAGATGGATATTGTTTATAGGGGCAATTTTTAAATTATAAGAGGAATTACCGAGACTGAAACATTTTTATTAATATTAAGTTGTGAATATATGTAAATAAATATTTAAACTATTTTATTGAAAGTAAATTCCATGAGCACAATGCTAGAAACAGCTTTAGAATTTGTAAGATTCATGCCATTACTCAGGCCCCTCAGAGCTATTTCACTTTTTTTAAATAAATTACCAGAAGAAACTGCAAAAACCACAGAGTTTTATAGTTTAGAGGGGTTTCTGGAGTCATACTTTACTGCCTACACATATATATTTTATTCAACTTGTACTGTAATGTGACGATGCCTTTTGTAAAACTTTTGAAAAGCTTTAAAGTATAACTCTCCTCATTTCCATACCCACCACCTATAAATTCAGATATAAACATCACATATAAATTAACACCTCAATACTCGATACTTCAAATTCAAATATCTTGTAATTAAATGATTTCTTTACTCAAGCAAGTACAGTAACCAAAGATTCAGGTCCTTAATACTGTATAACAAGGTGAATCAAATCTTCCTTAGTTTAGAGACACTTTTGGCTAACCAGCATATTTCACGATTTGAAGATTTTACAAAATGTGAATGGTATAAAAATACAATAGAAAGAAGATATTTACAGGATATGATTAGTATACTTCAAAAAGTAAAACAATGTCAAAGGAAGCTGTTTAAAAAAACAAATAGAGCAATTACAAACACAAAACTCCGTCTCCGTCAAATATAAAACATATTTAAAAACATCTAAAAGTAAGGTAGTTGTCACATTTGCAGAATCCATCTCAAACAAGGATAGAAGAGAGATGTTTCTTAATACTTGGCCCCTTGACATTGAAGGCAACTCCAGAGTTTTCTGGGTGCCTTGGTTAGCTTTACACATCTAAAATGCAGCCACTCTTTGCATGTGTCACACTGCACCATGCGATCGTAAGCGCCAGGGAGGCCACAAACACAGTACACTTTTATGAACTGAACGTCTGTAAGTTCTGCAGATCTCTAAGGTCGAACTGAAGTTCTAGGGAAAGGACTGAGAGTGCCACTTCTGAGACAGTCTGCCCAGTGTGGTCTGAGTTTTGAAAGGTCAAAGTCTATAAACAAGTTTTTCCGTGAAAAGCAGAACTCTGTGCTGTATGCAATTGCTAATAGAGCACAGTCCGGACTACTTCCTTGCTGCTTGCATGGAGGGCGTTCTATTTTAATACGACCTGAAGTCCTGGTGATCATAGCCACTTGGATCTGGATGTGACCTTCCAGGCCTACCAGCCTATTCTTCAGAGAGTCCATAATTACAGCTACTCCTAGTGACGCTGAGGAAAGAAATAAAGACACTGAAATAAAAGAAAGCTCCACTTCACAAGAAACCAATCGGAATACTCCCAGCAACAGCTCTAGTTACCTTTGGGAAAAATACAAGAAACCCAGTGGTTACTGCCTGTATGCATGATTTGTACATAATCTTTTAACTTTGTACAAGCTGGGTACTGGTCAATATCCTCAATTTTGTTACCATATGTAACTGCAAGAGGGGCATTGAGGCCATCTATGTCAGCACCAAACTGACTCCGCAGCATTTCACTGGCCCGGTTCACATGCTCATCACAGAGATACGCACCACTGCCGATCTCCTCAGAGGCCTTTGCCGATATTCCAAATTCTGAAAAGCAAGAAGATTTTTCAGTGCTCTACTCTACACTAACACCCCCTCCCCCAAATCTGCATGTCAGCAATGAAGTAAGAGTATGATTATGGTGCATACCTCGAGCAGAGAAACACGAAATGCACATAACTATTTGTTGGAGCCCCTTTTCTTTAGCAGAAGTGATTTTGCTGCACATGCCAACATGAATAAGTTTCTCACACCTATAACATAAATGTGAGTCATCACTATTTGTAATCTTCTCACAAACAGCACAACAGCATGTGTGATCTGCTGAGCAAGTCTTCTTGCAAAGAAGGCAGTAACAATTCCGACAGATCTTAGGAAATTCTGCAGACATCTCAGTGAAGTCATGATTAGGGTCGTTCAGTGCACAATCTTCATGAACTGTGTGCCTGCAGTTTGTGCATGAGATAACTGGGTGCTCCAAAGCCTTACAGCATACACCGCAGAAAGCTGGCGTACCTGCAAAAAGTGACGAAAAGGAATAATCATTTTATCAAAATCAACTGCAGCTCTTGCCATTTATGGAGATAACTTTTTGCGCTCCTGAAGAAAAGTCAGGCACTCAATGTCAACATAATTTTTCAAATTCTTACCACTGGTGGATGTTTCTACAGAGTTTTCATCAGCTACAACAGACGCCTGACTAGGGAGTGCTCCTGGTGACACTTTGTCCGTTTCTACACTGTTTTCATCAGGTACAGCAAACGCCTCACTAGGGGTTTCTCCTGGTGACACCTTGTCCGTTTCTACACTGTTTTCATCAGGTACAGCAGACGCCTCACTAGGGGTTTCTCCTGGTGACACCTTGCCCGTTTCTGCAGTGTTTTTATCAGGTGCAACAGAGGCTGCACTAGTGAGTGCTCCTGGTGACATATTGTCCCTTTCTTCCATATCTTCATCAGGTACAGCAGTGCTGGAATGCAAATCAAAATCAGAAGTCAGTTAAAGATTTCCAAACCTATCTGTCCTGTCAGCATACCACAACTTCCACTTATACAAAGCAGTCCTGAAGGTAAGGGAGTATTCACTCACTTGAACTGATCGCCATCCGTCCCACAATGGGGGACAGTCTCTTCTGTGATGAAATTAGGTATTTTCATATCCTCATCCAACATCATCACGATTGTGTCATCTATATTATCTATATTGCTGGAATACAGAACAAAATTAAAAGTCAATTAGAGATTTCCAAAACATTCCCCAGCCCACAACTTCCATTTACTTCACAACTAAGTACATACTAAATAGAGAACCCTGCATCCTGAAGGGCTTGGACTGACTCATATTCATATCTTGAGTCATCAATCTTTCTGACCAAAGTATTTCCATCAAGGCAGTATTCCCAAATCTGATTAACATTGTGAGCGACCAGATTATTAGATACCAAATCAAGATCATCAAGGGTCTGATCATGAGAGACCTGATTAAGGCTGTCAGGGGCCTGATCAAAATTAACAGAAACCTGATTAAGATTATCAGGGACCTCATCAGCAAGGTCTTGATTATCAGAGACCTGATTATGGCTATCATGGGCCTGCTCAGAATTAATGGAACTGTGAGGAAATGAGTTGTGACCCTTCCTTCCCTAAAACAGAGCATGTTAAAGAAAGATATAAATAATACATTCATAACATAAATACTCTGTGATGAAGATAGAGATGAAATAAATTATTAATTCAATCACAATACAAGATTTTAACCTTTTTTATTTTGGTTTGCAGAGCATGTCTCCCCTTATTGGAATTTTTCAACAGTCTGGCTGCTTTTATCGCCTTCCGGAGCAGTGCAGCCCCAGAGTTTGCCACATTTTTTTTGGAATGATGGCCACCTGGCGGTCTTCTGGGTCGTTTTGACTTCTTTTTCCACACTTCTTTCTCTGGTGGATTCTGTGATGGATGTGGTCGCTTGATAGGAGAGTCTTCTTCATACAATTCCTCCTCAGCATCCATATCTCTCTGTCTCTTCCTATACTTCTTAAAATTGGGGTTGTATTTCACTTCCAGCAATCTCTTTTCTGCGTCTTCTACAAGTGAAACCATGACCGTAGTTGGTGGCTGATACCTTTTACCTTCCAGTGCCTCCCCTTTGTCCATTCTGTGCATGAGTTCTGCAGTGGAATTTGTCAGTGGGTTCTCCTCATCTGGGAAAAGAAGAATCTGCACATACTTTGACCAGAGGGGATAGAATGGGAGCAGATTTCTGAGTAAGTAGTCACAGAACTTTGGCACTTTCAACGGATTTAAAGGAAGATCATCAAGTACTTCATCACTAGCAATGGTCTTGTTTGCCTCATCATAGACTTCTAAAAAGCAGACATAGAAAGGTGAGTCTTTATACGTCTCATATAGAGAGGAGCCCAGGTCATCCCCTTCAGGTAAGTTTCCAACTCCTTCAGCCAAAAGGATTAAATCCTCTTCTTGAAAATCTTCACCTAAAATATCACTAGGATCAGCCCCAAAGCTGAAACAAGACAGATTTAAGAAAATAAAAATTCAGAAGTAAGTTAAAAAAAGAATTAAAAAACATTTTTTGTGCTCCTAATGCTGAAAAAAATATTAAGGAACACGGCCTACCTCAATGAAATGGAGCTAATGGCCTTTCGCACCAAGTCACCTAAGTGGTCCGATTCTATGATAATGACAGCTTGATTGAAAATGGCCATAGCTGCCTTGACATCACTTGTCCTTGCTAGTGCTGCCACTAGGTTTCTTCCAAATTTCCTGGCTGGAGAAAACCGATGTGAGGATATTGGGATTATTCTTCCCAGTCTCAGAATATTGATATTGATGACATGAGAATAACACCATGCAAGGAGGAGGCCATTCAGCTTTCCTTGGCTTTTGGCTTCAAGACAGAACTTGACATATTGGATGATAGACATGCCAAGAAAACGATTGAGAACAGCATTTGTCAATGCTCTGCTTAAATCTATTGATATAAAGTTAACAGGAACAGTAGTGCTTTTGGTAAACTGTATGTATCTGAATTGAAATCTTGATAGAAAGTGATCAATTTCAAACTCATGATGGCCATTGGACAGAAACGAAGACACTGATATAGGTGGGGTGTCTGGTGTGGTCCTCTTCATTGTCAAATTGTAGGTGTATATAGGCTTGCCCTTAGCCCAATCTACTTCTCGACACTCAGAACCTGGATGGAATACAAAGAAAAATAATACATTCACATCACTCCCCTAAGAGAAAACAAACAGTAACCACCAAACAAAAAGGACATTTCATCTACCTGTACTGTCCAGAAAAAAAACCTGCGGAGCAGAGGAAGACTTCAGCTCCATTTCAGCATGTTTAATTTGATTGTCTGTGGACCAAGCAACTTGAAATGGTGTATGAGAAATGAGGAATACACTTCCTTGGCCATATTTCTCATTTAGAGCTGCTGCAGTTTTGGTCAAATTTGTCCATGGACAGTCATGCAACTGCTTCTTCTTGCGAGCCTCAAATGTTAATTGTTTGACTGTGCCTGATGTGGGGCAGCCATCGAAATTGCCAGCGGCAAGTTCCCTTTCCCCACCGGGTGTACTAGATTTTTTAGCGAGGGCATTTCTCTTCACAATGACAGGTTTGGACTTTTCGGCCTTCTTAGATAATTTCTGTCTTTCCTTGCCTCGTATTTGTGCGCGAAAGGGCTGCTCAGCTGAATGAATGTGCTCTCCAGTTCCTGCAAATAATACAAATTCTATGAAAAAAAATTAACAGATTTCCAGCATTTCCATCAAGTTGTTAGTGTAAGTGAGAACTGAAACACAGAAATGTGAATATGTTGGTATCATTAATGCCTAAGGGGAGGGGAGGAAATTGTATGAAGGAGAACTGTCAAATTGCAAAATCTCTTTGATAACAATACAATAAGTACAGTGATGGTGTAAAACTGAAAAGCATACTACATTTAATTGCTATACAATATGAAAATGAATAAAATAAATAGAACACTGTGCTTTTTAAGCAAATATAACAATTTCCAAGAAGAGAAAACACATCCCATACGGTTAAAAAAAAAGTACAGGTGAACGCTGTTGAGGACTTGTCAATTTGCTGATATGTTGGTGTGGGAAAAATCGTCTGATCAAAGCACAACACTCAACCAACAGGCAAACTTGCTTACTAATTTTTAGTTTACTTTCTTAAAGCAAGAAATTTCAAAAATAATTTCTGTAAATCTCTAGTTTATTATCATAAAAACATTTCATATCCTGTGTCCTCCGTGCTTTCTGAAGTGCTTAAGTTTGAACTCAGTTTCCATGAAATGTTGAGCAGGTTATGTCGGAGAGAGAGATCACACGCTTCAGTCCTCACTAGGAAAGATCACTCAACAAGATAACAGCTCCTACACAACGTCTGCAAAACATCAACACATACAAAGACAACAAATTGCGACTACTGATCAAAATAAAAAACATCTCAATCATGCACATTAATTGATTTCTAAGTTTTTTACCAAAAAATTAAAAGCACTCTTGTGGATTAAGAATTGCATCAATACCACAACAGCACCTCAAACTTTATTAGTCTAAATAGAATGAACTGAAATATCCTTAATGCTTAGAGGAATAGAGACAAATGAGCCTTAAATGCATATCAAACTTCAACCTTGAAATAAAAAGGAGCAGACCAAGAACACATAACATACCATACAGTACCACCAAACCTCATCTTACCTGCAAGATAGCCAGGGATTCCATCCTTGTCAGCCTCCAAGTTGTCTTCCTTACATACAATGAGTAGAAGCCATTAACAGAAGGGCTAGCTATAATTGAAGGAGGGGATGATATTCCTGAAATATCAAAAAAATAAGCTATTAACTACAAACTTGACACACCGTTATTAAATAACACTAATTGCAGCAAAGAATCACCATGTATGATACAATGCCTCCCGATTATACTGTGCTTGCAAGCCATCATACACTGGACCTTGTTTAAAATGGTCTCATCCATGACAGATATGTGTTTGGAGCAAGTCATCATCGTTCTCTTGTCATTCATTCAGAAACTGCTGCAATTCACAAATTTAATACTCAGTAAAATAATCACACACACAACAGGTATTAATTATAAATGGGTAATTAAATGTATTGCCATACCTATTGATTTGTGACTCCAATATAAGCCACAAAATTAAAAGCAAAATTAGAGAAAGCACCAGCACCAGTAAGGTCTTTAGAGGGGGCAAAAAAAAATTTCAACAGAAATTGAAAAAGGTCCAGCGAGGTGGACAATCCATGATGGATCTATGTACTGATATTTACCTTTTACGGCTGTCTTATTGACTGGCTTTCTACAAGCGCTCATAGTATTAAATATTAAAGGTTAAAGATTGACGTTTAAAGATTACAGGGTACAGAGATTAAATGTCTAAGATTAAATGCGTAAGGTTTTAGGATTAATGGTTTGGTATAGGTTACCGTTACAAATTTGCTATCCAAACCGAACGCCCCGTGCCTGCTAATTCTACAAAGAGAGACTGATTGATGAAAATATTGACTTATACCGAAGAACAGGTTTTACGCGAATATTTCAAGATAAATATGAAGTCGTACATCACTGCTGATTACCAGATGTAAACGAAAACAAGAGTTGAAGACGACACGACGGCAGTTCGGTTCGTCTGCTAGCGACTGGCGTAACTGGTACCGACCGGCCCTGGGCGATCGCAATTTCTATCACCGTGGAGATTTTTTGTTTTAAATAGTTATTTTAAGCACTATTCCAGACTCGCGCGCTTCTGCTGAAGACAATGGCAATAGCAATGGCAATCCGGTGGAGTTGACGCTTGTCGTAAGGGGGGGGGGGAGTATTGCTATTGCTATTGCTATTGCAATACTCGATAGTCTGCTGTTTCCAATGTCTTTTGTTCGAAACGACACAAAATACGATACGTACGCGTGTCTGGTCGGCAGTACGTGACAATCAGTTGCATCCGTTTCAACAAAAATACTTACGAAAAACTTTCAAGATCAAGTGCGTGTCGTCCTGGGCGGGATGGTCCTCAAGCCGAATTGTGTACTTTCGGCCACACTGAGTAGCCACACACTCGCACTCTCCAGTGAAGGCGTTGCTGTTGAACTTCCGCGATGTAGGGTGGACCACTCGGTTTTGGAGAATCTTGAGGGAGCAGTGGCAGCCCTCAGGCTTCTCCTTCCCAAATTTAGATTTAATTGATTCGGCCCAGCCCCCCTTCAGATTACGTTTGCCTGCGTCATAATAGGTTTCCCACCACTTCCTCCTTAACTTAAGGGTGAAAAACAACTTCATCATCTCGCTGGAATCGAGAGGAAACACACTGCAAAGCGACTTCATCACAATTAAAACCCAAAACGGCTCAACACTTACAACGAAGTACGTCGAGGCGAGGCGTTCCACACTTCAGCACAGCACTTGCGATGCGGCCATGCTTGCGGTACACTACACAGGCCTGATCTGATCATGTCCTGATCCCTGGCTGGTCACTCAGAATTACTCTGCACAATTTCTCATCTCATACCATGCTAGCCTCGCAGCAGGGTGTCAAAGCTGGAACTGCAATACTGTAATATGGCAATGGCAATAGCAATAGCACTGGCAATGGCAATAGAACTTTACCGAGCTATGATTGATTAAGGAGGAATGTCCAACTGGACTCAACGTTATATATGAGGCGACGGGGTTCAAATACCTGCTTTCGAGGGCCATTTTCTTGCCTCTTATTTTCATTACTTGACTTGCCCTTCAGTGATGGTTTTGAGGTCGGTCGGTAGTGGTGTGACAATTGGAAGTGAGGGGGAGGTACGGCCGCCACTAGCGCCGCAGCAGCCGTCGATAGCCGCGATGTTGTCCGCGCTGGCGCGGTTATGACTGGTTATGACACAACAGCACAACAGCCGAGGAGGTAGGCAACTCGTAGAGAGACTGGCACCCCTCGCCCGCCCCGCCCCTCTCGGCGCGGCGAGCGAGCGCGAGCAACAGCCAGCCGGAGCTCAGTTGAGCGAGAACTGTCGGAGAGTGGGGTTCGCACGGGTACTGCGCGAAGTTGGTGCTGCGCGTGCTGCGTAGTCGTCGTGAGCGGTTCGCTTCGTCAAATGCAGGACACCGGCCTTTTTTCTCGTCAGGGCACTCAGCCTTAGGGGGACGTTCATAAACTACGTGACCATTTTAGGGGAAGGGGTTCAGCCTATGGTCACGACCCTATCTTTAATGCATGGTTAGGTTAGGTTAGCCAGGTCACGAGAGGGGGGGAGGGGGTCAAAAAGTGGCCTAAAATCAGTCACGTAGTTTATGAACGTCCCCTAGGATTGAAATGACCGCATCTGCCCCTGCCTGCCGGTATCATGAGGTCTCCCGTGGTCCACGCTGGCTTCGGGCCGGACGTCGGCTCGTCCCCACCCTGCAGAGCAGGGTTGGGTACGTTAACCCCCGAGATTAACGCGTTAAAATTAATCGTTAATCCTAGCGTCAATAACTTAACGACGCTAAATTAAGTTTTAGATTAACGTTAACGCGTTAACGTTAATATTAACGATTAACGGCGTTAACGTTAAAAATTAAAAAGCGGGACTAAACTTGCAGGTGACCTGGTTATGACGGTTTGAAAAAGTTTCTGCGGTCGTATCCTCTTATCTTAAGCGTTATGCGTACTACGTGGTTGGGTCAGGTATACCTACTGAAAGAGCGTTTTTAAGGATTCAGTTGACATTTTATTGAACTCAATATTAATGCAACAAAACAGGTAAAACAGCACTAGAACTAGACTGCATTTTAAGAAAAAAAAATAACACGTAGATTCAATAAATTAAAAGATGCAAAAAGAAACAAACTAAAAACTATGCAAATTGCATAGAATCAAATGTTTACTTGTTGTTGCTATTGCCAAAATCTTTGGTTAACTTTAAGTAAAACTTCGGTTTCAAGGGATGTGTCTGACAACATGCTACGCAAGAGACTCAGGCTGTGGCCACATTTGGAGAAAAATCGTTCCACTGCGGCACTAGCAGGAAGAGCAGTATTGTACTTTAGAAATACTTGGGCAAGCCTAGGGAACTGGCGCTTGCCATCGGGCCCCTTCGCGAAGCACTGCTTCACGGCATCGGAAGGTGAGAGCGTTGGCGCCGCCAGATACCGCTCCACCTCTTCGGCTGCAGACTCGTGCTGGTGGTCAGCAGGGCTCGATGGTTGGTAGCGCATCCCAAAGAATAGGTCCTCCTCGCTCCTCTCCACTTCCACCACGGCGACGTCGTCAACTGCCTCCGCATCAGCAGTAGCCTGCTCTTCTCTATCCCCTGTCTGCTCCTCCTGGAACACGATTGCAAATCTGTGTCAAAACTCTAAACGACAATTTTTCATAGTGTCCGAGCCGCAAGCCGCCGCTCGTGAGTTCGAAAATCAAAGACCGGTATTTGAACCCGCGGCATGGAACTGGAACTTACATCGAGGTTGAGGGACACGGCGGACGCCTCCTGAATCAGAGCTTTCTTGATTCGCTCCCTCTCGGTGATTGTCTCCACCCACGACATTTTGAACTGCGGTAGGAGCACCGCAGCTATCTCTATCTCGGCGTCTTCGAGGTAAGCCCCGAATCGGCTGGGCTTCCTGACGGCCTCCAGGATCTTCCACACGAGGACGTCACAGAAGCGCAGAGGCTTGCTGTCGGAGAACGTGCGGCGATCCTTCAGGCACCGCTCCATGGCCAGTACAGTCGGGATTATGTATCCCACATACATATTGTTCTCGCGCTGGAGAATGTCCAGCGCAAACGCCACGGGATGCATGACGTACACATATTCCTGAAGGTACCTAATCTCCGCCTTGGTAAGCCTTGGGAGATTGGCGGCGTCTAGTAGGCCGTTGAACTTTTCTTCGTCAGCAGCGTAAAGTTTGACAATCTAAAAATAGAAACAGGCCAATTCGTTAAACGAGCTATTACTTGGGTCGTTTTTTTTTAAAAAGTTCCAACATACGTTGCTTTGACCGAATACGACGCATTCCAATCACGCGTGTCGTGTTACTGTCGAGTTCGTTTCGGAGATATTAAAGCAACGCATTTTAAAAATTAGGTACCACCCCTTACCGAACAGATAACTACGCTGACGACAAAAATTCCCTTTACAATACCGAATTTCCATTACATCTTAAGTTTTAGATGTAATGAAAAGTAGCAGCCGAAAACCGCCACGCTTGGAAAAGGAGGGAACGCCCGTATCTAAAAGAAAGACGTCTTTCTTCTCTTTTCCACCGGATTGGGTCGGAGCCGGAGTCCGGTGGAAAAAAGAAAATTTGACGTAAATTAAAATATCATAAAACAAAAACGCACATATAATGAGCAAACGCAGTGTACAAGTGAATGATTTCAGAACTGCACTGTAACACCGTATACATCACCTGATCCTTGGAATCAAACTCAGAATTCCAACGTGTGTCACCCGGCTTCTTGAGTTTCACCCCGAAGGTGTCCTTGACGGCATCAGCCACCAAGCCAGACCGTCCCTGATAGCGAATGTACTCCTTGAGCTTGTCCCCAGCTGAGTCGTACACTCTCCTGAAGTTGATGTTCACGTCCAGGGCATCCTTTGCGTCCTTCGTCGCAAGCAGGTTGACGATATGGGCTCCGCAGCGTTGATGGGGCGGCAGCACTACCCCCTTCAGCTCTGCTGCGTTCAGCACAACGTCAAGGTCAATGGGTTCTTGCTCGTCATCATCTTCATCGCCCGATGAATTGAAATCGACGGCAGGGGCATCATCGTCGTCTTCTTCATCCCACTCATCCACTCCACCTGATGATAAAATCATAGAAATGATCAAGAAAAGGAAATTTTAGCACACATCCGCCTGGCCGCTAGCCGTCGCGTCGGCACTCTCTCAACAACACGGGGTATTCCCACGGCCACGGCCCCTGTGCGATCCCGTGCCCGTCGTCTGCGTGCCCGGCGTCGCGGCCTCCCCGTGCCCCGCGTCCCCGTGCCCGGCGTGCCCGTGCCTGTGCCCGTCGTCCACGTGCCCGACCTGCCCCCCGCGAAACCGCAGCCGTAAACCCCCCCCCCCCCCCCTCCTCCGCCCCTTCCAGCCTTGCGCACGCTTACCTGTGGCTTGATTCTGCCGATCCTGCTCTTGTTGTGCCTTGGCTGCATCTTGAGCCTCAGCTGTGGTTTGGGTGAAAACTTTGAATGCCTTTTGGAAATTGGCTGCACTATCTGTTGTGCATTTGGTTATTTTTCCATGAGGTATATCGTAGTTACCAGTCGCTTTTGAGACAGCAAGAGCTAGGCGCTGGTGTGTGTGACGGCCCTTCAAGCGCGTTAAACACAATGCCGCTGATTCCCTGTCCATCGAGTCGGCATTAAGCCAGTGAACCGTCATGCCAAGGAAGCCTCTGCCATACTTAGACCATCCATCTGCTGTGGTGGCAACATGCTTCACCCTCTGAAGGGCGGTCTTTAAATTTCGGTGCATGGTTTCACGGTGTTTGTCCAGTCTCTTTCTGAATGTTTTTCTGGTGCTAACGGTGAGATTGGGAGGACAGCCGAGCAAAATTGCCTCTCTGAACTCAGACGCCTCGACTAACGAGTGAGGAAGGGTATTGTTCACGATAAGCTTCGTAACAGCTCGGTCTACATCTTCTTGCTTCACCCTTCTTTTGAAGAAATCATTTACACCACCATCTCCTGGTCTTGTGGGCTTCCTCTTTCGGCTTGGTTTCTGCGGCGGACGATCGGTTACATTTAAAACTTTTAGTCTCTCTTCGGACAGTTTGTGTTTTCCACCCTGAAAAAAAGGAGAGCACAGGTAAAAGAATGAAAAACATTGAACGCGCCGGGCGTCGAACGGGCGGCAGCGGCCAGGGCACGGCTGCGACATCAGCGGCTGAGCGGGGCCCGCCTGGCCTGCCGCTAGGTTAGGTTTCTGCTCTGCACTTTCAGTGTCGCACGCGCTCGCAATCATATTTCAGACCGCTTGCCGCAATGAAATTGCGTCATACTTAGAGTGTTACTATTCAGGTAGGTAGGCGTACAAAAACTCACCTTCAGATGGGTTTTGAGGTTTGAGGAACTTTTGTAGCTGCATCGCAACTTCCCCCCACAGAGCTTGCACTTTGCCTCGAAATTGTTTTCCTTGTCATCAAGATCGGCCACAAAAGAAAAAAACTCATTGTATGCCGCCCACGGCATAGACGCAGACGTAGAACCATCGTCGTTCTTCTCAACTTCTTGATCTGATGACTCGTCGGCACTCATTTTAACCGCGCGGCGGGCAGAACACAAACACAACAAACTAGTCAGTCCGGTGGCGCGCAGTGGCGGCTCGTTGTCGTCGCCGTCGCCTCGACCTGCCTCAGCTGTTGTGCGCGACAGTGGCGGCAGGCGGCAGGGTGGCGTGGCGACAGAGGGAGAGAGGGGAGGGGAGGTTGCGGTAGCTAGCGGCGGAGAAGACAGCGACATCCGCAGGCCGGACGACGGCGGCAGAAAACGAACGGGGGAAAATGCGGGAGGGACAGGCGCTGGCAGAGCGTGCGCACGCTCGTGACTGATTAACGTTAACGGCGTTAACTCGTTAACGGGTCCTCGATAATTAACGCGCTAGCGCTATTGCCTCCGCCCAAAAATAACGCGTTAACGTTATCGTTAATGAAAAATTAGCGACGTTAAAGTAACGTCGTTAACGGTTAACTTAACGTACCCAACCCTGCTGCAGAGTCCCCCGTCAGCGACACCATCGTCGCTGTCCCTGGCCTGGCCGGCCATGGTCATGTCCGCTGGCCAGTGTTGTGTGTGTGTGCACTCGAGCATTTCTTTTTTTTAACAACCGAATTCGCTTGCCATGAAAATTGTAGCGTTGGGAGACCATGGAGTAGGTTATAGGGTAATTCGTGGAATCATTGTAGTTTTTGCAGGGACTGAGAAGCTTCATCGTTCGCCGAGGGCCACATCTGGTCTACGAACACACCCCACAAGCCTGACACATGCTCTGTAGGCGCGGAGCGAAGAGTGGCGACGCGCGTGTGGTCTTGCCGTGCCGTGCCCGTATGCCTGCAATGCTTGCCGCACGAGCCCGCCTTCTGCGACCATCTGTCGATTGTGACTATCCAATGATTTCTGTGATTTTTAAAAATCCTTTTTTCTTTCTCTGAGGCCTGTCTGATATTTTTTAAGATAAATTTAACACTGTAATAGGTCATTCTCATACAGTCTTTAGACCACTCAATTCTGATTAAATGTAGCTGTTGTGATAATTTTTTAGAGCCCTGGTTCTTGACAAATCATGCACGCAAACTTCGGATTCCCTTGACTTTTTCAACGTTTTGAAATTCCAGAGTGTTTGGGAATGGCACCCTATCTAAAAGAGCTCCAGAAAAGCTTTGTAAGGCCAGTTTTACAATTTCAGTTATTTTTCAGGCAAAGCCACCCAAACTGATGATGTTTTCAGGAGACTGCCTCCTTAACCAGTCCTTTCATTTTATTTCTTATTTAAGCAATTCTTAAGCACTTTGGAATCCACTAGCTCAGTTTAACATCATTTCTTTTGATAAAAGCAATACAAGTCCTGCGCTTAGGTACAAACTGTTTTCTCTGATAATGTTTCCTGTTCTATTATGTGCAGGGATAAGCTTCTGTCGGGAGCGACACGTATCTGCTGGAGTGTTAGGGCGCCTTGCTGTGCATCGCTGGAGATGACTGCGCGTTGCTGACAATTCATTGACCTCTGATGGCAGCCAAGGCAAGGCTGGATGCATCTGCTTGTCTACCTTCCCTTCCGTGTTGGAGGTAAGCATTTGAGCCCCGTTTGAAATATTGAGAAATTCCTCAAAGAAAAGTTTCATTCAAAATTCTTAATCAATGTGTGTGATCATTTGTAAACAACTTTATATCATTATCGGCCACAGACTAAGCTGATATTTTACATATTATGTTTTGTCTTCATTGCAATTGGTGCCATCACACCTCTTTGAGAACGAACTGTAGTGTGATCTGTTTGCATTGTTATCTTATTTTGGTCAGTTAAATAATGAATCAAGTGTTTTGAGGTTTAAATAAGTCTTTATTTTATCCAACATACTGGCTTAAATATAACTTCAAATACTCTACAGTGGAAATTATTTACATTCAACTAAGGTGTTTGAGCCACCATAAAATCTTTTTCAAAAGTTAGTACTCAAACCACTGTAGTGTAATATCTATGAAACAATTTTGTTTTACATATCACACTAGATCTAATACAATTAATACTGTGCAGTGGAAATCATATGCATTCAAAGTAATTCTTTAAGTAAGATCACATAAACTATGTAACAGCACATTCTTATATAGAGGAGAAACATTTGACAATCCACAGAGATACTTGAAAGAGATGCTAAAAATAACACAGCTACAACAATAACACATTCTTACAGTAAAGAGGAAACTGATTACAGTCAGTAAGAAGAAACTGGAAATAACAAAATTTAAATTATATTATTATGTCACATTAAGCATGTTTAAAAACATTTATTACTTATTGGCTCTCCATTCATACGCAAAAGTATTGTACACCATGTACTTGATTTTGTCCCATTTGATGTCTTTAAATTGCGGGTTTGCCGCCTGAAACTTCTCAACATCAGATTTTCCTGGAGTCTGCATATTGTCTATAAACTTTTTGAAGTAAGTGTTTACCACTTTCTTGTCCTCACTGTTTATTTTTTGTCTTTTGTTTAGACGCGGGGTCTTAGCAGATTTTGCTGCACGCTTCAAACCCTTCGGTACAACATCATCATCTTCATGCTCTTTCTCTGCGGCAACACCCTCTTCTTCTAGCAGGTCATCGACACGGATGTCATCCAGGTTGCACCCTTTGAGCCTGTTTACATCCCCGCCTTCCATGGCCAACAGCAGCTTGCTTACTTTGGCCAGCTGCATTGTGTCCGTTTGCAGTCTATAATACTGGCGGTGGACCCTGATGTCGTGGCCCATGTATGCTGCCACGGCATCCAATTCATTTTCTCGTAAGTTCAAAAGCTGTGTCATTGTGGCAACGTGCTTGCGGAGCTGAGTTCCTCTTAAAGTTTCTGGTGCCTTTGCCCCGCATGCCTCCGCCATGGTCTTTAAGATTGCATCTGCTCTGAAGTAGCCAGTGCTGGAGGACATACAGGGAAAGAGATACATATTTTCATTTGGAACACCCACTATGTTTCTCATTTTGACGAGCACTTCTACTGACTCCTGCAAGCTCTCTGTCAAGATACCGGGAACCATGCGCCCCTTTTTACCTCTGATTTCTATACGGTGGAGCGTTTTCACGAGTATTTTCTCCATATCAGACAAGCCCTCGTACAGATCCGGGTCTGTGCCGTCCTGGGATTTGGAACGCTCGTAGTCATTGAGAAGCATCAACTGACTCTCCCCGACCCGCCGACGGTTGAGCAGCAGGACCCGGCACAGTACTGCCTTTGTCAGCGCCTTGTAGTCATCAGCTTCACAACTCTCCAGCAATCTGGCCTTGGTGGTCTTCTCTCTTTCAACCAGGTAATCATTCAAGCACTTCACGTCATTTGCCATGGGCAGGCGTTGTGGCGCATTCCACTTTCTTTCGTACAAAGTTTTGTGTGCATCACTGGCAATTTCATCAGTCCAGTTTTTTTCAATCCTTTCTTCAAACTGCACTATTTTAGGCACCATCTAGAGTGTATCCTCATGGTCTTGACACATGCTTTTGTACACTGTTGCACACTTCTTCAAACTTTGCCCGACCTTCAGAGCAAAGCTTGGTATTGTGAAGTCCCCTGTCTCCTCATCATAACCAGCGGTCTGTCTTGTTGCTTTAACGATGATGTTGAACATAGTTACGTTGATTAGGTCTTGGATGCATTTTATATTATGTGAGAGAGTTTTTGCTTCATGCAGCAATCGACCAAGCTCCCTCATCCTGTCCTTCACGAGGCGCTGTCTTGTTGGCTTCCTTTTCAGCTTTTCGAAGAGCTTTTGTCCAAAAGCCATTATTAGCTTGTCATTTATGATGACGGTGTATATTTCGTCATACTTCATTGCTAACAGAACATTTTGTTTGAATTCTGCAGGTACCTCTGGGGCGCAGGGAAGCATAAAAGCACATCTGACCTTTAAACTTCTCAAGTTCAAAGGTTTGTCCTCTGTGGAGTCATCCTGAGTAGTCTTCTTGGCCAGGACTCGTGAAGGGCAGTTTTGCACATGGCGTGCCAGGTACGTGTGGCGAAGCATTCTTCCACAATGCTCGCATGGCAGATACTGGTCTGCTGAGACATTTCTTGTGGTCTTAGCAATTCTCCTCTTGAGCAGGATTGTCCCTTCTGGCTTTTTGTTTTCATACAGTTTGAAATTGTAAATTCTTTCCCCATCACTTCTTAATGAGTCAATTAAAGCCTTCCTTTCTTTGGACATTTTTGGGAGAGCTAGAAATTTCGCCACTTCAGACTTCTCACTATGGGCATCTTCAAAATGGCGTGGCAATTTTAAAAATAATTTCGCACAGAATTTTCAGGGATATTTCTTATCCCACACCCTTTTTCCTGACTCATTATTGGCCACCTGATCCAACTGAAGCTCTCTCATGGGCTTTTCTTCTCTTGGGGTGTCTTCTGTGCTTTCTTCTCCACACTTTGGAGATTGGCATTTCTCATGACTAGGCTCTTCAAGGCGCCGAAGATCAGAATTCTTGTCAACATTTCTTTCAACACCTGTCTTTCGTCTCTTCGGGGATGAGCTAGGGATGACATCAATATCAGCCTCGTCCACATCTGAATCCACATCTGAATCCACATCTGGATCCACATCTGGCTGATACTCGTCGGAATCCTCTCCATAGAAATCTCCATCATTTTCAATGTCCTCCTCATAACAGACCTTCTGTGTGCAGCGCAGAGAACGATGCAATGGAGCCTCATATTCGTTTTCTTTTTCTTCCACAAAATCATATATTGAGGAAGAACTGCTCTGGGGAGACTGTTGGAGAGTGCTGACTGGTATCTCTGCTGGCATTGTCTCTTGGGGTGACTGCTGCAGACTGGTACCTGCTGTCTCAGCTGGCATTGTCTCCTGGAGAGACTGCTGGAGAGTGGCAACAGGTGTCTCTGCTGGCATTGTCTCTTGGGGTGACTGCTGCAGACTGGTACCTGCTGTCTCTGCAGGCATTGTCTCCTGGAGAGACTCTGCAGGCATTGTCTCCTGGAGAGACTCTGCAGGCATTGTCTCCTGGAGAGACTCTGCAGGCAATGTCTCCTAGAGAGACTCTGCAGGCATTGTCTCCTGGAGAGACTCTGCAGGCATTGTCTCCTGGAGAGACTCTGCAGGCATTGTGTCCTGGAGAGACTCTGCAGGCACTGTCTCCTGGAGAGACTGATGGAGAGTGGCTACAGGTGTCTCTGCTGGCATTGTCTCCTGAAGAGACTCCTGGAGAGTGGCAACAGGTGTCACTGCTGTCAGCAAGCCTGAAATCAAATTTAACATTTGTTGTAGTAAGGTACATGAACTTATTTTTTCGGACATCATTGCCTGTCTATCTGGGGCCTGAAGGAGCCCCTGCTTTTTCTCCTGGTCTCTCCCACTCTCCCTCTGACGAACTGCACAAAATGGTTTGCTCACGGAGGAAAAGGAGATGGGGGATGAAACGAGCCTGTGTCCTATCCCCTCCCCCTCTGCGCCAGACTGCCCAAAATGGGCTGCTCACTAAGGTGGGGGAGAGGGTGAAGGGGGGGGGGTACGACTCAAGCCTATGTCTTATTCCCTCCCCCCCCCCCCCTGCTGTTAACTATGTAGTTCATAGTTAAGAATCCTTGAAATGTAAATAACTCCGAACCCGGGAAAATCCGCCCACGCCAAAAAGGAAGTATGAACAAGTTTTCTCATCTCTTACTTTTCAAATTTTCAGGCTGTTCGAGGATCGATGCTGAACCTTCTGCTCCCACTGGCGTAGGATTGTCGACAGCAGCACACTTCGGAGGCGCTGTGTCCTTGCAGGCAGAGACAGCAGTGGATGTCTGGGGGCTTGATGTCTCCATTGACTTCAGGAGAGCCTCCATCTCGGCTTTACCTATAAATAGAGGTTTCACAATTCTTTTATTACAGTTTATTCTAGTTAAAATGAAGTGACTCCACACCATTGGTAACCTTGAGTTCAAGTAGTAGTTCCCAAAATTAGTGTCCATTTAGACCTCCAGGTCATGATATGTAAAGTTTACATGTTTTAGTAAAAGTTTCTTAAGGTTCAATATCCTGATTTTAGGACAAAACTTTTACTATTTTGCCCAACTTAAAAAACCTAGAAAAGCACAATTTATATTTTTGGACCTGGAGGCCCAAATCGAGATTTAATGCTTATGGGGGGCCGGTTACGACCCAGTGAACCCGAAAATTCGAATGGCATGAATTATGGTGACTGTGACTTGAACTTAAGCGCTTCCATGGTGTGGAAATCCTCATTGTGGACTAGCTCTAGGGCTGCGCAGGCCAGCTTTAAGCACAGAGCCTAAAGCTGTCAAACGCCTCTTGGCTCTTTGTGGAAGATGGGTGCTTGCTAAATGAATTCTAAAAGGTATGAGGAAATATACGTACCGCCCTGTTTCACTACCTCCACCTCATACCACCGGAATTCCGGCAGCCAAAGCGCAATGATCTTCCCGGACGCTGTGTTGCGTACATTGGCATTCTTCGCCACTATTAGCGTGCTGTCTCTGATGAATCGAACCACGTAGTGAGCTCCTGAAGCTGCCCAGACAGAAACGAAAGTTTTTTTTTACATTAGAATTGGGCTTTACGCACACAGCTCGCCGACCACTCCCTCGTGTCTTAGGAGGAGGCGTTCTGTGCAGCACACAGCTCGCCGACCACTCCCTCGTGTCTTGGGAGGAGGCGTTCTGTGCAGCACACAGTTTGCCGACCACTCCCTCGTGTCTTGGACTACGTACCTTCAGGTTGTCTCTGCGGAGCTCGGCGGCTGCTTCTGGGTTTAGTCTCGAGCATTGCGGAGGCCAGCGCGTAGCGTGTCACTCGTCGTGTGACTGATGCCGAGAGGGCTCGCGGGGTTGCTTTTATTGGCGATCCACAGATTACGCGCGCGCCCCTAGCGGCGGGACCCCGAAGCTGCCTACGTAAGACACGCTGCGCACCAGGCATAGGCTGAAGGTAGCTAAACGGATGCAATGGAGCATAATTACGCGAATTCTAGTGATGCCAGTGCAAAGAGCAAACTGAACACCAATTTCTGTAGTGTTCCACAATGTTCCGAATATTCAGGACAGGGTACAAGCCTCCATTTGTTTCCGAAAGATAGAGAATTAAAGAAGAAATGGGAAGCAGCACTGAAGATGAGCAAGCCCTCGTCGGCTACAATGCGAGTTTGCTCCCGTCATTTTTTACCATCGGATTATTTTCCACCTGCTGCCACAAAGTATTTTGATGCAGTTAGAAGAATTACCTCCAAAATCTATGAATATGCTGTGTAAAGAATTCGTTTTGCAAATTCAATAGCAGTCAGTGTGGCTCAAACAACACCTGCTACCAAAGTGCTCATGAAAACAATACATTTTATCTTAAATTTATTGTGGTTTCAGATGCTGTCAAACATAAACTTAAACCGCAAACTATTCCTAGTCAGAATCTCCCAGTCAGGAAGCATGACACCCAAGAGGCAGCAAGTAAAAAGGAAAAAGATTTGGCTCGAAGCAGAAGGGCTCAGCAAAGGAAATCCAGGTACAGAATTTTTCTTTCCTTCCAATGTCATTCTTAAATCATTTACTGTGTTGTTAATATGTCCCTATTTTTTTTTGCAGTAAAACTTCAAGTGAAAGCACTGTGACAAGTCAAAATGACAACACATCTTTAGATCAAGATAATGTGAATTTAGATGAAGACAGCAATGCTACTTTCTCATCAGTTTCGAGTGTTGCATGCCAAGTTATCCTGGCTGACTACAGGAAGAACAGACCTGAAGATAGTTATGGACTAGCAGACATTCTAACAGATGGCACTCAAACCGACAAGTGCACACAAATTAATTTCCTTCCACTATGGAGTGAGGCAGAAGAAAGTGCAGTGTCTTTCACCCTCTCTGACCTTCTGAACAGCAAAGTGGACTTGTTCACCTTCACTGGAATTCACTCAATTGATCTACTTGATGTCTCATGTGTGGAAGAAATTGCTGTGGAAGCAACCACCAACAAGAAAATTCTTTCTGTGAGAGACCGTGTAATTTTAACCATGGTCAAAATCAAGGAGAACATGACTTTTGCAGCATTAGGTGTTTTGTTTGGGGTGACAGGACAAACCTGTGCTAACTATTTTAAAAACATGTGTCCCATGCTAGCAGAGGTCTTAAAAGTAATGATTCCTTTCCCAGACTAAGAACTAATAAGATCTAATTTGCCACTGTCATTCAAACATTACAAACACACAAGAATAATTTTAGACTGTGCTGAAACCCCCATTGAAAAATGCAAGTGTTTGAAGTGTAGAATTTTAACTTACTCTCAATACAAAAAAAAAATTATACAAGGAAATTTAATCTTGGAGTAACCCCCTCTGGATTGATAACAGAAATCAGTCCGCCGTATGGCGGAAGAGCTTCTGACAAACGAATAGTTAATGACAGTGGGATTCTTCTTAAAATGGATTTCAGAGATGGTGTGATGGCAGACAAAGGCTACAGAATTGAAAAGGAATGTCAGGAGGTAACTTTTCCAAACTATGATCGTTACAAATAATTTGGTTTGTTTAAATTATCATCTTTACTACTTTTTCTTCATTCCAGCAATTTCTTGATCTCATCAGACCTCCATTTTTAGCCCGTCCCGACACGTTTCTTTAGAAACGGCAGGAGCCGGGCTTATAGTCTGATGCCGCATGTTCGTTCGGGCGGACGTATGTTCGCCGACTTATCGTTCATAGAAAAACTTCAAATTTTGAGGATCAACTACTTTTTTAACGTACAATCACGTGCAGTGGCAACAATTTTCGATTTGTATCGCATTTATGATAAATGAAAATTTGTCTGTTTTTGTTTTTTGAGGTTAGGGTTGGCCGCCGCGCGCACACTATTACCATCGCGGCGCGCTCAGGGACGGGCTCAGGTTAACGATTTTAATCGTAACAAATACATCTGCTATCGGGCACTTCTAGGGCCGCAAACGCCGCCGGCAGGCCAAGCTGGCCAAGTCCCCCTGTCAATCCGAGGTGCCGGTGGAGCGCAGCGGAACTGGCACCGAGGATGACGGAAGGGACGGGCCAGCTTGTTGAAAAAGCAGCAGCAGATGAGCCGCGAAGATGCTATTAAAAATGCTGAGATTGCTCGGGCAAGGGTTCATGTCGAAAGAGTCATTCAAAGAATGAGACAGTATGAATTTTTGCGAGGAGTAATCCCATGGTCCTTGGCACCATATGTAGAAGATGTGCTTTCAATTGTTGGTGGTTTAACTTATCTTGGACCTCCTGTCATGAATATTGATAAATTTATGTAATTCTTGTACATAAACCTGTATGCTGTACTTCCAATTATTATAAGGAGACAATAATTTTAAGTTCTATGTACCTGCTAGGATTTTATACTAAAGGTACTGTTTTTATAAATTTCCTCATTGTGATATGTATTAAAAGAGATATTTTGTAAGTAAAATCCAATGGGTTATGAACAATAATTTAATCAACAGCATCCTCCTCCTCTTTCTCACCATGTACATCACTTTTATTGTGGGATGCCATCATTCTTGGCAAGAACTCTTCAAAATACACATTTACTAATCTAGAGCACAGTTCCAACACATGTTTTTCATCAAAACTAATGCTAAAGGATGCATAATCATCATTGACTCTAGAATAACAACAATATTCACATTCACTAAGTCCTGACACTAGCATACCTATTTGCATTTGAGCATAATGCTGGTTATTTTTTTTCATGTTTCCATTCTTATCCATGGTTGGGATTGCTTCCATTTCAACAAGCTCATATGATGTGAGTCTGGTCCCTTCCTGAAAAGATTTAATTTCAATGTTCCTGACAAAATGCCCATCATCAGCCAACATTGTCCCATCAAGACTAGCAGCAAGCCAAGACACTTCAGGGCGGACTAAAAGCCCTGATTCAAGTACATCACAAGTATTTTTTCTTTAATTTTATCTCTGCATGGACCTTCATCTTCCAAGCCTCTATCTGTATGAGTGTTTCCACGGAACGTTCCTTGAAACAATTCTGTATACCTCGCATTCCAATTAGCTTTCTTATTTACATAATATGTGAATTGAGCTGTAGCTTTTGATGCAGTCAGTCTCACTTTTCTAGCTCGATGCCACTCTGGTGTACCCTGCTCAGCAGCACAAATATTTACACTTTCTTCTAGAGTTACAACAACATGCTTTTCATAAAAGTCAAGTAGTTCAGGAGACAATGTCTGCAATTTTTTCAGCGTCATTTTTCTAACTTCACCAAGGGCACACCAACTGCGATAACTCAGAAACTTCTTCAGAAGCAGCAGTTTCTCCGCAATCTGACTATTTCTGTCTTCCTCACAGACAGCAAGACCTTGCCCCATACGCACACAACTCATGAACATGGAATATTCACCAAGGGGTGTACCTATAATACAAAGAAATACAGAAGTGTTACACCACCACCACACCACACACCAACACTTCTTTCAGAAAATATTAATCATGTGCATTCAAAAACAAAGTTCATTACATTCCACCATTCCCATAAGTAAAATATATAAATGTAAATATCTTTAAGAAGCGTCTGCACATAATTCTATCATTGGCATTAATTTCATTTTAAAATAACACATTGCATCAGGCTAGTATAAAATTATCTAGCTGTCCACGGGAAAAGCCCACTAAAATTTATCAATCTAGTAGCAGTGATTTCATGAGAGCAAAATTAGAACAAAAATAATTTAAGTATTTCATAAAAGAATAATAACATGTCTCCCATGGTGGACAACTATTCTGAAAGCTTACAATTCATAAGTTTATTCCTCCACCTCTCCTTCATTTCTTGTGTAATTTCAGGCATGTTGTTCACAAATACATCTCTTTTGCCTTTGATATGGCATAAATCAGAGAGTGGTTTTGCCTCATACTCCTTCAAAGTGGAAGTTTTTAAGGCACCCCACTGCTTCTCTGTGTCCGTGCAACTCAGGTCATCCAGTTCTTCTTCATCCAGGCTGTAACAAAAATGTTTGTGATCAAAATTATGGAAAATTACATAAAAGCCATTTGTTTACATTTGTAATGGGGGTTGTAAATACCTTGCCAAGCACAACATCACAGCCAGTATGTGTTTGCACTTCTCCGAGTTTCCAGCGGGACAGTCACAGATTTTACGAAATTCGTCTTCATTGTCTTTAATAACTCTATCACCATATTCTTTTGATGTGTCAATCCAAATCTGCACGACAGCGGGGTCTTTGCTCTGAAGACCCGAAGTGCGAAGAACCAAACCTTTGACATGCACGGTATCATTTTCTTTCCCTTTTTCCCCCACCGAAACCACCATGCCACTTTTCATCAGTTCTTCCCCTTCGCGCATGGGTCTAATAAAGCCCTTAGACGCATTCATGGCATCAATTCCAGAAAGCATTGCGAAAACCACACCAAAACACACAGTACAGCAGCGAACACCGGGACAACACCGCGGCCGGGCGTGCATCACGTCCTACGTTGGCAGCTTCGGGATCCGGCCGCTAGGGGCGCGCGGGTTAATCTTGAGGCATTCCAGACGAAAAAAGCCACCCGTTTTTCGACCCCTTCCGAATTTGATCCCACACGGTTTATGGGTTCCTTTCATGCATAAGGACTGCCGAAAAGTCCCTACAGCAATTTCCGATCATTCCTATAGGATCTATAGGGGTCGCAAACCCCCCAAAACAGCTGTTTTAGACCATTTGGGACTAGATGGGTTCTCGAAGACTGCCGACCAAAAAAAGTCCCAAATGGGTGTCGTCAGACCACAAAAGTACGCTCTATCGAATTCCGTTCCGTTAAAGGGTCTACGGTTCATGGTTTGGGCACCAGAGCCACGCAAACTTTCACCAAATTAAACATTTTAGTTATTTCTTTTATAAAAATTTTTAAAATATTCTCCAAGGGTAAACACATCGAAATAGAGCCCTATGGGCGAAAATTTTAAGGAAAATGTCGTATCTCCAACCGTTTAGCCGCTATACTTTAAAAATAACCAACAGTTTTTTTTTTCTTAATGAATAAATAAGGAAAGATTTTAAAGTATAGCGGCTAAACGGTTGGAGATACGACATTTTCCTTAAAATTTTCGCCCATAGGGCTCTATTTCGATGTGTTTACCCTTGGAGAATATTTTAAAAATTTTTATAAAAAAAATAACTAAAATGTTTAATTTGGTGAAAGTTTGCGTGGCGCTGGTGCCCAAACCATGAACCGTAGACCCTTTAACGGAACGGAATTCGATAGAGCGTACTTTTGTGGTCTGACGACACCCATTTGGGACTTTTTTTGGTCGGCAGTCTTCGAGAACCCATCTAGTCCCAAATGGTCTAAAACAGCTGTTTTGGGGGGTTTGCGACCCCTATAGATCTTATAGGAATGATCGGAAATTGATTGCTATAGGGACTTTTCGGCAGTCCCTATGCATGAAAGGAGCCCATAAACCGTGTGGGATCAAATTCGGATGGGGTCGAAAAACGGGCGGCTTTTTTCGTCTGGAATGCCTCCTTTGGATCGCCAATAGGGGAGCGACCGGCTGTCGGCGTAGGAAGTGTTGGAGGGAGGTCCTCAGAAAGTGTGTGTGGAGTGGCCGCCAGGCCGCCGCCCTCGAACTGGTGGGGGGAGGTCCTCAGATGGTGTGTGTGGAATGGGCAGCCTCCCGGCCGGTGCGGCTGCGGGAGGGCAATGACCTCTGAAGCGGGCTGCTGGGGGCATTGTTGTAGCTGCGCTAGGCAGGCGCGGATCCAGGAGCGACTTGTGTGGAGGGCAATGTACCACCTTTTTGCCTACTTACAGGCGAAAAGTTCAAAGGGCTGCCTAAATTTCAGGCGCCCTTTTCAGGCGCCCTTCGGGCGCCTTGATAACATCCTGGGGGGGGGGGGGGGGGGGCAAAACCCCCCCGTCTCCCGTGGATCCGCGCCTGGCGCTAGGTGCTGTGCGCTGTCGTCCTCTACTGCTGTGTAAGGCGGCCACCGCGCGCTGCAGCGCTCACCAAAACGGGAAGACGTGGAGCAGGGCGTGGGACCATTCTCCGGCACCCGAGTCCGGCGTGTCCACCAGGACCACATGCCATCCTCGTGGTGAACAAGGCCAAGATGCACTTCTTCGTGACGTCGGTGATTCCGAGGCCGCCGTTTTCCCGCGCCGTACAACACATGGCCATGAGCGTGGGGAAGAAATGCCCGCGCCGCAGGAACCTTGTGGCGGCTGACACCACGTGGCCGGCGACACTCTTTGGCACTGGTAGCACTCGTGCTACGTGCCGCATCATGTGCGTCAATGCTCAAGTAGGCTGCGCGCTGCGTCAGTCTCAGGGCGCGCGGGGCGTAGCAGTAGCAGTCCCTGTCGCCCACGGCCAGCACCCCGGACTTCTGCACGTTGACCACGAGCCTCGACACGAGCCGGCGTATGCGGACGCACGCACGACAGCCTTGGCGTGCTCCAGGCCTCGGAGGTGGCGGTCCACGTCCACGTATTCGATGAGGGGCGCCAGGATGACAGCGAAGAGAAACGTGCTCACCGGGCAGCTGTAGCGGATCGATCTGTAATTGATGTCGACGGCCTCCGTGAGGTCCCCATTGACACGCAGCCTCGACGCCGCGCCGTTGTACATTATGAACCGCAGCACCTCCACGAAGTGCGATGCCTCGCCACGCCGCCGGAGCACAACTGAAGTCTACATACAACACCTCGGCCCGCGCCTGCAGCGCCCCGCATGTGATGATGACGCCGCATAAGTCACTCAGCTTTCGTGTCATGCTGCACGGCGCCCCCGGCGCGCATCTGGTTGGGGTGGAGCAACTAGTCGGCCAGGGCACTCAGCCGCCGCCGCACTATCACCCGCGTAAGCAGCTTCGCGTCCACATGGAGCAGCGTCGGCCGTAGGTCCTTGACCCGGTGCGGTTAGCCGCCGCCCGCCGCCCTTCGGAATGAGGTGTGTTTGGGCTACTTTTTCCCTACTTTTCTGGCAACGCTGGTACCGCTAGTCACAGGCATATTTGAAAATGCTTAGGTAACATCCTTGAGCGCCAGGGAGTACTTCGTCGCGCACCGAAGGTTCCCGACGACAGCCCTGTCCGAGGCCGCCGAAAATCCAAGGCGCCTGCGGGCCCAACGGAGACATGTTGGCGAATGGCGTCAAAAGTGATAGGGTGAGCGTTCGGGGGCACGAACCTCTTCCCGTATCGGGTCCCCGACGATGACAGGGGTGGCCGGCGGGTCGAACGGGACCGGCTCCGCTCACCGACACGTCTCCGTTCGGCTCCCCGCCACTCCAGTCATCGCCGGCCACGCGTCACAATGATGTGGCCGGATAGGGTATTCCGGTGAACCCCAGAACGGAAGTAGGAAGAAGGCAAGAAGTAATAAAAGATGGGTGAGGGGGGGAGGTATGACTGTGTCCGTTTCCGTCCACGAGCGAGGTCCATGGCCTCGCCATGAGGATGCCACGGCACCCCGAGGTGGCCGTCGACGTGCACTGTGCTGGCCAAGTACGTGTGATGAAGTTCCGTATAGCGGGCACCTTATGGCTGAGTCAGACAGGCAGCTGACAGGCCCATGGCCTTGTCCTGAGGACACCATACGACCCCCCGAGGTGGCCGTCGACGACCCGGCCCCGTGGCATGCCGTGGATACGTCATTATCCTAGGAGAGTTATATAGATTCCGCCCTCTCGGTGGTCTCTGCTCAACCTTGTGTCGTGTCTCGTAGTCTCGTGGTGGTCTTCTGGCTGGCCTTCGGTTCACTTTGCCGTGTTTCGGTTTTGGCCTTTGTTGCAATCGAAATTGGTGCAATAACGAAACGTAATGAAACGATACTTTTGTTTCGGTACGAGTTTCGCCCGTTAGGTTTTCGTTAGTGTGTTCTGTTTTTGTTTTTTATTTCAAAACACTTTCATTCATATATCGGTTTTGCTTTTGGTTTCGTTACGTTATGGTTTCACTCCCTGATTGGCTTACTTGTGTTTGCTTTACTGTCGCGAATAAAAACAGAAATTGTCGGACGGCTTCTCGGACGTAGACACCGAGCCCCGCACGCCTGCCTCCCTCACACCACTGTCTCCAGATGATTTCTCCGTCCGGGAGGACCTGAGCTTGGGGGCCGCCCTGGCCAAGGGCGAGCACGAGGCCGCCTCCCCGTACGGTCGGTGGTAGCGGCGCCCACCTCTCCACGACCCACACTACGGCTTAAATCTCCTGGCTCTTGCCGCCTAGCAGCGGGGTCATTTCACGCCAAACCACCGCAAGGCCCAAATTCGAGGGTCTCAGATTTGGCTGGGATGGGTAAAAACTCACTCAGGGTGACCCCAAAAACCCCTAAACCAAAGGAAATTTTGAAAAAAAAAAAATCTTTGCTGGATTTGGGAAAACCGCCATATTTTGGCCTTTTTTTTTTAATTGGTAAAAGCCAGGCTAAAACAAAAATCCCACCAGTTAATTTTATTGCAATGGTTCAAAGCATTTTAGAACCTACTTTTCATCCTGAATCTATAGCTCCATGGTAAAAAAAATTGGTCAAGGTATCTACCACTTATTTTGGAAATTAGTATAAATTTTTACAACTTTTCCAATTTTCCAAAATACGTGGTCTGAGAAAAATTATTAAAAAATTCATGGAAGACCTCGACTAATGTCCGATCATCCCCACCAAACTTCAAATGTGGCCCGACACTTTAACAATGGATCGAGGCAAACATTAGTTTATACAAGTTATGACTCGATCTGAACAGATATGAGCATATGACCATGGAAAGGCAATACCTTTCTTATATTTATCCATATTTCTATTCTCTTTGACTCTGACATAGATTTAGACTACTCCGTATTAACCCTGGTCACAGATATTCTAAATACGCTGCATCATGGGCTCGTTTTCCGGAGGGCAATGGGCAAGGTGTGTGTGTGTGTGTGTGTGCAGTGGGCCGCGCTCGAGCCGGCGCGGCTGCAGGAGGGCAATGACCTGGGCTGGGGGCATTATTGTCTGCGCGCTGCGTTCTGGCTGATGCTGGTGCGGTAGCCATTCAGTGGCGGATTTTTGGGGTGGGGGCAACCCCTCCCCCCCCCCCCCCCTCCTGTAGCTGCGGTCAGCTACTTGACCTGTGCCGCTGGGAGTGGTGGGGTAAGGTCCTCTCGAAGTGTGTGTGTGTGTGTGTGTTTACAGAGCGGCCGCCGTCGGCTAGAGTCCGTCTACCGTCGGCTACCTGGCCCGTGCCACTCGAAGCAGTGGTGGGGGAAGGTCCTCTCATGGTGTGTGTGCAGTGGGCCGCGATCCAGCCGGCGCGGCTGCAGGAGGGCAATGACCTCTCCGCTGGGCTGGGGGCATTGTTGTATGCGCGCTGCGTCCCGCCAAAGGGTTGGGCCTTGTCTGATAGTCAACCGGCGAGGCCGACCATACGCAGCTTGATTTCAGACGTTTTTTTTCCACATGGGCCGCCACTGTTTCAACGTTGCAGCAGCCCAGCAGCTCTCCCGCAGCCACGCCTTGTGCGCTAGCCATTCAGCAGCGGATTGGGTGGGGGGGGGGGGGGCTTTCCCCCGGCGCCTTAAATTTAGGCAACCGGCATAACTTTTCCGCCTGTAATAGGGTATTCCGCTGAACCCCAGAACGGAAGTAGGAAGAAGGCAAGAAATACTAAAAGATGGGTGAGGGGTAGGTAGGACTGTGTCCGTTTCCGTCCAACACGTCCCCCCTCGCCCATCCTTTTGTACTTGTCTTCTTCTTCCTTCCGTTCTGGGGTTCAGCGGAATACCCTATTGGTCAAAAAGCGAGACATTGCCCCCCACTGAAACCACCCCTAGATTCGCCACTGAAGCCATTCAACACAACTCTCAAGCATTGTGAGAAACTTCCCCCATCCACTTCGAGCTTGCCAAAAAATAACAAGCTGGCCCGTCCCTTCCGTCAACCTCGGTGCCAGTTCCGCTGCGCTCTTTCGGCACCTCGGTTTGACAGGGGGACTTGGCCAGCTTGGCCTGCCGGCGGCGTTTCCGGAGGCCTTCGGCCCCCGCCTCAAGTCTCCCTAGAAGTGCCCAAAAGCAAATGTATTTGTTACGATTAAAATCGTTAACCTGAGCCCGTCCCTGTGCGCGCCGCGATGGTAATGGTGTGCGCGCGGCGGCCAACCCTAACCTCAAACAACAAAAATAGACGAATTTTCATTTATCAAAAATGCGGTACAAATCGAAAATTGTTGCCACCGCACGTCATTCTACGTTAAAAAAGTAGTTGATCCTCAAGGTTTGAAGTTTTTCTATGAACGATAAGTCGGCGAACACACGTCCGCCCGAACGAACATGCGGCATCAGACTATAAGCCCGGCTCCTGCCGTTTTTTTAAGAAATGTGTAGGGACGGGCTAAAAACGACATCGGAGCTAAATTCTTTTGGGGTCATCCACACACTATTATATACGTAACGGGTCTAGAAGGAAGGCACATATCTGAGAGCGATGTGTACTCGCGTTTTGCCAAGCGCTCCAGAAACGACGTCCATTTTTTGGGTCATGTTGGGTTAGTGTATGACAAACAATGGCGGTTCTGAAGAACTCGATATGTTGCTTGTCTCCTTTTGATAAAATATGATGCGTTTCAAGTTTGTCCCTGTTTGAAAAATGCCAGAATTTTTTGTGCCACCTTATTGGGCGTATGATTGTTTCTTCCAGATGCAGTCGGGGGAGACGAAGGCGGGGGGTGCTGGCAGTGGCGGGAGGCAGAACTTGCAGTTTGGCCCACCGGAGGAGGGTCGTCCACGAACGGCCAGCATGTCGCCGGGTAGACCGAGGGGCTCAGTCGTAGCCGCCCTGGTGTTCTGCTTGACCGTGGAGTGAAGTCTCCGGAGGACTCACGGGAGGTCGTTTATCCAGGAGCTTCCCTCGTGGCACATGGGGGCGGCCTTGAGGTTGCCGTGCCACCTCTCCAAGCCTCCGGCCCGACTGCCGTCAACAGCCTGCCGCTCCTGCTCCGTGCGAACCGCTCCTCTGACGTCTCGGAGAATCTGAATTGCAGTATCTCAATGCACCACCCAGAGGTATTATGTCTTCAGTATCACTCAGTTACTTATTTTACTATCTCTTCACTCTTGTCCTCTCTGATTGCAGCTCTTTTGAATGATCTAAAAAGTTAGTGGACTGAACTCCTGGTCTATCCTCAGATTCAGTTTTATCAGGTACAAAATTTGTTATGGGAGGTAATTTTATGCCATTCTATACTTTTACTGGGTAAAACCTTTTGCTACCAACCTGGCTCTATGCAGCACTGACCCCACTATATTTACTTTTCTTTCAGAAACCCATCTGCATGAGCCAATGAATCAATCAATCTTGGAAAAGAGAACGATCTTGGTAAAACATAAGTAGCAGGCAAAAAGAAGGTCAGTGCCCTTGATTTAATTTCATCCAGGAAGGTTGCAAGGAACTGTTGTTGGATACCATAATGTGTTTTGCCTTTAATTTACAGAATCTCTAGGAGTGCCAAAAATTGCAATGGCAGCCTGCACCGTTCCACCATCGTCTTGTAAAGCAGGGTATCGTTTCAAAACCTTTGTAATTCAACTGAAGTATTAAATCCTGTCATATCGAATTGTAAATTTTCTTTGGTCTTCTCTGGAGGAATTCGTGAATCCTTGGAATTAGTATCTAAGGGAGGGCCAAGTCTGTCTAGTGATTTGGTGGAGAGCTCAAGAGATAAACCTTGTGAATCACCTCAAGAATTACGGTGTTGCAAATTCAGGTAAGGTTTCAGACAATATAGTATTCCTTTTTTTTTTTTTTATTTTTTGTGTTATGTTCTAGTATCAAATAATTTTTCTTTTTCTTTGCAGAGTGTGACCACAACAACAACAAAAATGATGACATTTTCCCAGAGCACGGTTATATTTCACTTGAAGGTTGTTGTATACGTTACGGTTAGAGTCCGGCCGCCGGCTAATCGTAGGACAGGATAATGACCACAACAAGTACCTCCCCCGAGAATCAACAGTTCTTGCTAATTTAGGTAAGTTTTAGTTCAAACACTACATTATTTTCATTATACAGCTTCTTTGTTTAGCAGTTTTGTTTTTGTCCACGATTAGTAACTTTTTTTGCTTGTTGCAGTGTGTGACCACTACTACAAAGATGACAATGTGCCAGTGCAGGACGTGCAGGTTGTTGAAGACAACATACAGATTAAATACAACAAGGACCTCCCTGGAGAACGAACCATAGTTGCTGATTCATGTAAGACATATAGAACAAAATATCATTTTAGTTAGTCCAAGTCCTTCAGCTGATTTTTCATAAAACAAGCTGGCCCGTCCCTTCCGTCATCCTCGGTGCCAGTTCCGCTGCGCTCCACCGGCACCTCGGATTGACAGGGGGACTTGGCCAGCTTGGCCTGCCGGCGGCGTTTGCGGGGGCCTTCGGCCCCCGCCTCAAGTCTCCCTAGAGGTGCCCGATAGCAGATGTATTTGTTACGATTAAAATCGTTAACCTGAGCCCGTCCCTGTGCGCGCCGCGATGGTAATAGTGTGCGCGCGGCGGCCAACCCTAACCTCAAAAAACAAAAACAGACAAATTTTCATTAATCAAAAATGCGATACAAATCGAAAATTGTTGCCATCGCACGTGATTCTACGTTAAAAAAGTAGTTGATCCTCAAAATTTGAAGTTTTTCTATGAACGATAAGTCGGCGAACATACGTCCGCCCGAACGAACATGCGGCATCAGACTATAAGCCCGGCTCCTGCCGTTTCTAAAGAAACGTGTCGGGACGGGCTAAAAACCGCAAATCGTGTTAAAATGATGCGGTTTGCGGCATTCGCTTCCTAAGACCCTAGGGAAAAAATCTGTCCGAAGACTTCTTCGAATTTTTCGTGTGGGGCCGCGGTATTGAACACTTTTGAACACCCTATTATTTCACCGATCTATGCGCGTTTTCGGCACCTTGGGGCGCTCCCAAGCGGTCTGAAGGACGATAATTTCAGCTCGTTTGATGCACATGCCTTCAGGGTGAACCAACCTTCGGTCCTGGACCCGATTCCGTTCAACCCTGTTCGAATTCGTACACATTGAACACGGAAAAGCTGAACAGCAACAGTAAACGCACACATCGAGCTATTATATTCGTACTTAAAGCGATACATGTGTAATTTCTGTTCGAGGTGGCCTCCTCCTGAGTGCCCGCAGTGTTCGTACGGTGTTCCAGCCTTGAACGCATTGAACACTTTGAACACCTGGCAACAAATCAGCCGCTAGCGCCGATATGGAAGTCGTTTCCGGCTGATATTTACTCTTTGGAAGCGATAATCGTGTCGCGAACAGCGCTGGACGCCACGGCCAAACCTTGCGGCTTTGGACATGTTCAATTTTGAACACTTTGAACACATGGCACAAAATTAGCTGAAAACGTCGATATGGGTATCGTTTCCGGATAATTCGGGCATGCCGAGAGCGAATATGACTCCGTTTTTCTGGTCATGGTAACGGTTAAAGAGAAAGTCACTTCGACCTGCAAAAAGAAAAATTAAGTGGGGAATAAAAATCATGAAAATTTTCAATGTATATTTTGTCACAACTCGAAAATTTCCTCTTCCGCCTCCTCCTCCTCAAGTCTGCTGGCCACAGCGCTTGTAGGTGTTTCTGGAGTTGACTTATTCTGACATTTCCCGTGGCACACCGTGCATCCGGAGCAGCAGGGCAAGTTGTTTTTTCTGCAGCCACAGCGCATCGTACCACACCCTGTCTTGCAGTTGCATATGTGGAGCTCTCGGCAGGCCGCCCAAACGTCTGGAAGTTCAGTCCAGTGTGGAATTAAGCTGTCCCCAGTCGCGGAGGATGCCCACCCCCACGACGTGGCATCCGGGTTGGAGTCGGGCCGTACATGAAGGGCCTTCCGCCAGAGGTGGCCCGCTTGGTAGGCAGCTCGGAGAGCATGTTTGGTCAAGGCTGCTGCTGTTGGTGGAATTGTGTATATGGAGCGGCCATCTTCCACAAAGAGGCGCCTGCGGGCACCGTTTACAGAAGTTTCTTCCCCATTAACATCGTAGAGCAGCACTGTAAACCTGTCCAACGCAGCAAAATCGTCCGTCTGGAGAGCTGCGGAGGGCCTACCCAATGCCGTGAACGCCTCCGTGACGCTTTCCGGGTTGGAAAGCCACATCTTCCAGGCCTTTGTTTTCCCGATTCCAGACAAATAGGACGTGGTGTCACACCCCGTGAAGGCATGGAACCCTCGCAATGCCTCTGCTTTCCTAGGACCTAAACTTCTGCAGATGGCGTGCACAGGAATATTCCTTAGCGTTTTTCCGCTGCCATATCTTATCCAGAGTTCCTGTAAAAAAAAAAAAAAAAAAAAAAAAAGTTACATTCCTGCTTAGTTAAAAATTAATTATTAAACGCTTATTCGGCACCTGTAGACCTAGACCGTTCAGGTCGTAGAAGAAGGACACAGCAAGGACCACAACGTCGGTGTCCGTGGCACGGATCATAACAGACGTGGCTCCTTGAGTTACCATGTCTAACAAGTGTGTGATGATCCGGGGGTCAGCCTCCTCCATCACATTGCAGTGCTGGGTTCCTAATATTGTCCTGGCCAAACCCGTTGTTTTTACCTCTTGAGCACATTTGTTGCAATTTTCAGGCCAGTTGGTTCACTGACAAAACCAGCCGCGAGAAATTTGAACAGGTCTGTCTTGTTTAGATCGTGCCTTAAATAATCGGACCAATCCTTTGGTATTGAACCTGCGCAGACGAAAGATGTTGGTCATGAGATCGAGAAGTTATTTTTCATAAACTGTGATATTATTTTCCAAATGTTTATTACCTTTTTCGGGCAGATCTTTCCTTCGCACACCAGATCCGCGACTCTCACGCTCCACTGATTTCACACTTCGCTCTGAGTACAAATCCCATACAAAATCCACGCGGTCAGCTCCAACAGATGCAGCCAGTTGTTTGACATGCGGGATGAGCTGAGCTTTCAGATACTCGCCGAAAAATTTCGTACCTCCGCGAGGAGGTACCTGGTGCACCAATGAAGCCCCATCAACAATAATACCACCGCAATGAGATGGCTCTCCTTTTTCACTCACAAGATTCTCCAGAATTTTCACCAAATCAGCCTTTGTGCCGGGTCGTAACTGTCCTCTTACAGAAAGCGCTGGTGGATAATGCTGATTTTCGTGAGAAAAGAACACAGCCATGTTCAAGTTTCTTGCCACACTGGTAACATACATCCTCCAGTGCAAATATGCCTCTTCTTTTAATTGGAGAACTTTCTCCTGCAGCTTTGATGGATGAAGGGGCCTTTTTTTGCTAGCAAAAATTTTGACCCCACTCTTATGAATTGTGTGATAAACACTACATTCTTCAGACTTGATGCAACGATTGACATAGTCAGTGTATTTTTCTCTGGCCATCAGCTCCAGGGAAAACAGTACTTTCACATCTTCAGGGCACACGGCTTCGCGCGTATCGAGAGCGATCAAGTCAAAGCCTAGCTCAGTGAAGGGATTTTGAAGAGCTATAAAACTGTCTTTCAGTGCCGAGGTGTGTACCTTAAACCTCTTCTGGTACCCGAAGTACTGCTCGTGATGTTTCCCACTGTTCGATTTTTCGACATTTTGAAACTCCCTTGTCAAGCGGGTCAGCTCGGGGCCAACCAATACCACACGTCGCAGCGATCCCGGATTGTGTGCCACACCAACAATTCCGCCCTTATCTTTGAGGTCAGCATTGTGCTGCTCGTGCTTTTGATCAACTGCCAAGCAGGAAAAGGAGTTTCCAGTCCCATTGAAAACAAAATTACCTGAAAATGAAAAAAAAAAAATTAGTCAAGACCTCCTTTTTTCCGTTTTGTTCATTAAAAAAAAATCGTCACACCTGCTTTGAAAGACCGATAAATTTGTGGTGCCTTATACTGTAGCTCAATTAGATCCTTTAGATGGACAGACAACCACTTTGAGTAGTTTTGATGGTCAAACACAAAGAACCACTGCAACATTTCCGGGATACAATGCAAAAATAGGTCGTAGTCTCTGGTTCTCAGAGCGCGCACAAATGTCAGCAGAAGAGAGATTAAATTGAGGACAAGAAACCAATAGTAGAATGTTGGTGAGTGCCTCTTTTGCGCCGAAATCCACTCGTCTAATGTGAGTACATGGTCAGGATCACATTCTTCGTATGCATCAAGGAGAAGGGAATGTAAAGCAGCTGCAGTTTTCTGGTAGAGGACACGTGATCGCACAACGTGATTGACCTGAAATAAATGAGCAAATGTAGGGAGTGAATCAGGAAATGAATAGGTACATTGAATTGATAATTAAATGAGTAAAAGAAATGAATGAGACGAATAATGAAATGTGAATGAAAAATGAAAAAAAAATGAATGAAACAGAATGAAAATGAATGAAACAGAATGAAAATGAATGAAACAGAATGAAAATGAATGAAACAGAATGAAAATGAATGAAACAGAATGAAAATGAATGAAACAGAATGAAAATGAATGAAACAGAATGAAAATGAATGAAACAGAATGAAAATGAATGAAACAGAATGAAAATGAATGAAACAGAATGAAAATGAATGAAACAGAATTAAAATGAATGAAAAATGAATGAAACAGAAGAAAAATGAGAGAATGAATCGAATTAAGGTATTCTTAAATTTATGGATCAAACCTTGAGAGCTGCTTCCGCTTTTCCAGCTGTCGTTACACCTGATGCTGCGACGATGTGCACCCAACCACTTTTCTCCAGAATGTTTCCAATCACACTTAGAAAAGCTTTTTCTGTGTGAAAACCTCCCAACAACATTACAATATGATCCTCGCCGTAGAGAGCCGGGCGATGCCATTGCAGTCTTTTTGCTATGGCGTACAGCTGCTGGTCCATGCAGAGGACGGCTGTCTGGCCGGGGTTAAGAAGCTGGGTGATATTCTTTGACAGATCCATGCCATGCTTGATCATATGAGGCGCGGTAGACTTGTCTTCAAACAGTGGGAGAATTGCTCCAATGCCGGGGATCACGTTCCCTGACCCGTACAGCAACCACGTGACTGCTGTCAGGAGAGGGGCTGGAATGCTGTTCTCTTCACAAGTTTTTGGAAACTCGCCGGGAAAATACGAGCGTGTCTCATTCATGCATTTGCGAAGACTTCTTACAAACCTATGGAAACCAATCGCGTCGTCGTCCATATCTTCCCGCTCTATGTTCAAGAGAATATTAGCCTTGTTATGTATAAGTACATATTCTCGTCCTGACTTTTTCTCCTGAAGCTCCGGCATTCGGGCTAAAATGCGTTCCCTTAATCTGGTAGTGTGGGTGTCATGAACGCAACCAATCAGATCTCCGACCCTCGCGTCATACAATCTCTTCAGATCCCCCATCTTAAAAACGTTGTTTTTAGACTCCAGTAGTTTGATGTTAATGTAAGACACAAGATCTGCAAAGGCCATGCCCTCGCACATGAGGACATTTACATCATCTTGGCTCTTGCACTCTTTCCTTCTGCATTGGCCGTAGAGTCTCACTAAACACTGGACGTGGTACTTAGCTTCCTGGACTACCAAATCCCCATAGGTAATTATTTGCGAAAGCAATGCTGTGTCGCCCAAATCATTCGCACATTTTCTGACCCTTTCCTCCAGTTCCCTTGTCTCACACTGATGGAGTGGACGAACACGTGTTGCGGGCTGCCCGCAAAGAAAACACACATCCGACTTAGCTTGGATCGTCCGTGAAGCTGATCGTGTGGCACGTGAAGTGTCGTGAAGCGAAGCAGAACTCGTGCGCGGGGGTGACATGAGCTCCTTATCGGCTGCCAGTTGTGATAAGAGCGCCTCAAACTTAGGTGACTGGTAGTCCTTGACACAAGTCTTGTGCCATTTGGCCTTTCTCTCTACGAGTGCAGCCTAAGCAGAAAAGAAAAACAAGTGCACCTAAGGTCACGCGCTACGGGCACACGATATTAAATTTGAAATTTCAGATTACCTTGATGCCACAGCCTTCGTCGAAATCCGTGATCGGGTGTCCCGAAGGCAGTCGATGTGTCGGGTAGTCCTTCAGCTGCTCGAGATTCCCCGCAACCACATCGTACCCACCCTCACGTTTACTTGCGATGGGGTTGTTCCCCGGACATACGAGGTCGCCCTTCGCTAACCCACGACTTCCCTGGCAGAATAAACATCGCGTCCAGTCTGCTCCTTGCCTCCCGGTGTCCAGGGACGCAGACGAAGCAACTTGCAGCCGCTTCATTCTGGCAAAAATTTTGCAGTCCCTTTCTGTTTGTTACCGGCGCGACACCACCACCGCAACCCAACTCGGCCTACAATGGGCAGCGGAGCCTCCCGCAAAAGTAAAGAACCGCATCGCATCAAATCAAACGCAAAATAGACGTCATATTCGCTCTCGGCATGCCCGAATTATCCGGAAACGATACCCATATCGACGTTTTCAGCTAATTTTGTGCCATGTGTTCAAAGTGTTCAAAATTGAACATGTCCAAAGCCGCAAGGTTTGGCCGTGGCGTCCAGCGCTGTTCGCGACACGATTATCGCTTCCAAAGAGTAAATATCAGCCGGAAACGACTTCCATATCGGCGCTAGCGGCTGATTTGTTGCCAGGTGTTCAAAGTGTTCAATGCGTTCAAGGCTGGAACACCGTACGAACACTGCGGGCACTCAGGAGGAGGCCACCTCGAACAGAAATTACACATGTATCGCTTTAAGTACGAATATAATAGCTCGATGTGTGCGTTTACTGTTGCTGTTCAGCTTTTCCGTGTTCAATGTGTACGAATTCGAACAGGGTTGAACGGAATCGGGTCCAGGACCGAAGGTTGGTTCACCCTGAAGGCATGTGCATCAAACGAGCTGAAATTATCGTCCTTCAGACCGCTTGGGAGCGCCCCAAGGTGCCGAAAACGCGCATAGATCGGTGAAATAATAGGGTGTTCAAAAGTGTTCAATACCGCGGCCCCACACGAAAAATTCGAAGAAGTCTTCGGACAGATTTTTTCCCTAGGGTCTAAGGAAGCGAATGCCGCAAACCGCATCATTTTAACACGATTTGCGGTTTTTTTATGCGTAGGACCAGGACTAAGTTTTATCTTCTTTTTTTCAGTGTTTTTGTTGTGGTCCACATTCATTTTCCCGGTTTTGGATCTTGGTGTTAATTACCATAGGCCCTGATGCATCACTAAAAGTATGAAGGAAGATTTGATGTCACTTTTGCCCCGAAGTCAATCCAGTCTTCCACAAGTGCTATGAAGGTCTGGTAACTGCTGCTGAGGCTAGTAGTATAACCGGCCATCAGTAGCGGATTGCCTAGTTTCCAGGGGCAAGCACCGGGGTAGCGGGTGTACCTTCCTTCCAGGGGCACGTAACCAGGGTAGCGTGTATGACTACCTTCCAGGGGCCGTCAGCTATGACATCACATGCATACCTTCCAGGGGTAAGCAAAATCAAGGTAGCGCTTTCTAATCATCCAGTTGTGTGAGCGCCGTGCTGGTCTCTCTCCCCAACTCACTGCGGCGTGGTATGGGTTGCATATCAATCAGGGGTTTCATGAAGGAAAAAACACACAGGTAACGTTTTTTATATTTTATTTTCATACAAAGCGATACAAGCAAGAAAAAATACAGATAAAACACTACAAATACATAAGAGTATAATAATAAGAATATAAAAACAGAAAAATACACAAATATTATGACATGAATACGCGCAGCGTAAATACAATAAATTTGCGGCATACAGCACATTTGTCTAGAGTTGGCATGCACTCAGTACACGCAAAAAGATGTTGGCATGGTAGGCAGACAATAGCCACTTCACGTTCCAAGCAGATTTTACAAATCCCCCTCCCCTCCTGTGTCTCGGTTGTGTCCTGAGGCGTCCCTGAATTTGAAGTTTCACTTTGTTTTTCTGTAAGTGTGTTTACTGGTATCTGTGTCTGTTCCGAGATCCTCGCTTCCGTTTCGCCCCTTGGTGTGTTTGGTGACCCCATCCCCACCGTGTCTGTATTGTGATCATGTTCTGGATCCATCGCCGTCAATGCCACTATGAAATTATCGATATCTGTATCGTCAAACGAAGCAATTGCTGATGTAATGTATTGTTCATCAATATCGGTAAGTTGTTCTCCTCTTTCGAGTTTCTGAAACTGATCAGTACGGGGGGTGTGATGTGAGTTTCTTGTCTGTATCATTTTAAGCCAATTTTCCGGCACTTCGGCCTCTTGCCACATTTTCTGTTGAACATCGGCAATGAATTCCCTCCCTTTTCTCTGCTGTAAATACCCGCAGTAAGGGGCAAATTTTGCGTGTTCAACGGATGGATCGTCGTCAGTGTCCCAATTGCATAACCCTAGGCCACAGCTAAAGCAGAGACAGCGCCCTGGACTTCCACTACTGGGAGTTTCATTCTCCGCCTCCATGTAAAAAAAACCGTCTAGGCTCAAAGTGTCAGGTGTCACAGTCTTATACGCATAGGGCCAGTGTTTGAATGTTTCCTTTCTCTTTTCTAGTAAAGCATATTGCATAAAGTATGGATCGCCATGGGGTACCATACCGAGTGCCATGGGGAAACTGATTGTGGTCAGGTATGAGGTAATGTCCTCGTAGTCTTCTTCTGTCATGTCTGATTGTGTTGAAGGTGTTTCTGTGGGTGGAGTGTTCTGCGAGTGTGAAGTGATGCCTCTCTCAGCCCCGGCGCCCCGTTTTATACCCTCCTGACCCGGCTTCTGCGGGTGCCCCGTGCCGCCGGCGGCGCGCCCGTCCGCCTCCCCCCCCCCCTCTCCGTGTGTCGCCGGGCGGTATCGGTAGCGGTGCAGACCGCCCCCGCTGTGCTCATGCGCACCGAAGCCCCCACCACACTTGACCGCGGTCCGCACTCCCTCACCTCACCTCTCTCCATATGCCCCCGGGCCGTGGCGCCGCCGCGCACCGCGGTACGCACCTCGTGTGTCCCCCGAGTGTCCCCCACCACACTTACAGGCGTTCGGGTACTCGGGACCACGTGGCCGGCGCTTCGGGTATGCGCCAGGCCCACGAGTCCGTCACCCGACTGGGGCCCCCCGGCATCCAGCGTCCCCTCGACGCGAGCGTCTCCCCCCCCCCTCCCCCGCATGGTCCACGTGGTTGACATTATCGCCCTATGCATGTGTGCGTGTGTGTGTGGGTATGAGCAAAAGAGATCGTGACCGCGTCACTTTGGTCATTCCCTCCAGATTATTGATCCTATATCGTCGCACTCCTTTGAAGGCGGGGGAGATCTAAACTGGACGAGTCTGATCGAGCGCTTTCATTTTCATTTTCGTCTGTATTCAAATTCAGCACTACTCCGCATGGTAGAACAATGAAAATCAGAACGAAAAATGTCAAGCCGTCCAAAAACGATATGCCCCCCTGCGTACCGTTTTCATGTACCACTTCAGCCTGATTACGACCGGTGTCATTAAAAATTGGCCGGAGTTCAACGAAAATAAAATTTAACGCAAAAGTAGCGCAGAGATGAATAAGGGCCATATTGACGTTCTACGATGACGTTCGACGCCTAAATGAAAAATCCTACCGACCCACTTCTGTTTTTATGCTTCTCTGTCGTCAAAACAACGGCACAGTGTGCGTCTGTGCGGCCAGTCACTCAGCGCTCAGGCCAGTCTCAAGGGCAGAAATAAGAAACCCTTTTCCTGTGATACGGCCACCACGTCGGGGGTCGGGGGAGCACGCGTGTGCGTGTGCTGGGGACTGGACTGGGGCCTCAGTCGTGTTCAAGCTTTCGAGTGGAGACTGTGTCATGTGCAAGTGTTATAGGGAGAAGAAGAGCTGCTGCTGCAAATGCAGCAGCAGCTGCAGCAGCAGCAGCAGCAGCAGTAGTAGCAGCAGTAGTAGTAGCAGCAGCAGCAGCAGCAGTAGCAGCAGCAGCAGCAGCAGCAGCGCCTCTTTGGTAGGTAGTCATCCCCCCCCCCCTCTCTTAGCGGTGCGAAGTGCAGTTTGCAATTTGGCACAAATTATACTCTGCACTGCACCGCGTTTCTCTGTGAACCATCGCGATGTTCAATTTGCTTGCAAATTACACATCCGACGATGGTTTTCTCAGACCTTTCCCCCCCCCCCCCCCCCCCCCCCCCGCCCGTGCGTGTGCGCGTGCGTGTGTGTGTGTGTGTGTGTGTGTGAACGCGTCTCCGTCTACATGCATACGTTTTTCGAGTTTGGTGAAATGATTTTCTTTTCAGGTGTCTGGCACCCCCGGCGCCCCCGCCGTACCTTCTCTCCCTGCTGTAGCTGCAGCCCCCGCCGTCCCCGCTGCCCCCACCACGACGCCCGCCAAGGCTGAGGCAGCGCGGGGAAAGAGACGACTGGTGTTTGCGGCGGTGGGTTGCTTTTACCTTATAATGAGAACCGTATTTTGTATTTCGTTCACAAGTCGTTTTACCAACTCTTCTTGTATTTTCAGTCCCCGGAATCCCCGGCCCCCTGGGTCCGTAGCTACGGGGCGCCGCGCACCAAGGCGCGGCGCCTGGAGTCCGCGGCCCCCGACGCGACTCGGCTCACGCCCAGGCGGTCACCGCGTCTGGCGGGGGCCCCATCTCCGCGCCGCTCGCCGCGTCTCGCGGAGCGACTGGCCTCGCAGACGCCGTCGCCGCCCGCAGGTCCCATGGACCTGCGGATAACGCCTAAGAAGGTGAGCTTTTTTTCCACAGTTTTTTCACCGCATCCTGTACTGACCAAGTCCCGTGGTCGAATCGAGGCGCCGAGTTGAAGAAACTGGCGCCGAGATTTGACACCGGGGACGGGGTCACCTATGTTCATTTTTCTTAAGTGTAACTGTCTTTTCACAGATAGTGGACGCGGCGGCGCCACGCCTCCCCCCGCCTCGCTCCCCGTCGTGCTCCCCGCGGTCGGCGTCGTCACCGCTCGCAGGCCCAATGGACCTGCGGATGACCCCAAAGAAGGTAAGCTTTTTTTTCACAGTTTTTTCACCGGATCCTGTACTGACCAAGTCCCGTGGTCGAATCGAGGCGCCGAGTTGAAGAAACTGGCGCCGAGATTCGACAGTGGGGACGGGGTCACCTTTGTTCATTTTTCTCAAGTTTTGACTGACTTTTTTAATTTCAGAAAGCGGACGCGGATTTGAGGCGATCTCCCCGCGTGAGCAAGGTAAATATTTCCTAGTCTTTTACTCCATCTATTTTATTTTTCTAATTTCTTACTGACACTTATTTACCTTTTTTCTCTTAGGGAACCATTTGGCTGGGGGAGGGGAGGAGGCGCCCGGGAAGTACGGGGCTACTGCGAACACCCCCGAAGTGATCATTTTATTTTTGGATTTTTTTTATGCCTTTGTTTTTTTATTTTGAAATAAAAATCTCAGTTTGTTTCATTTTTTTGCGTTTGGTCATTTTTTCTTTTGTCCTGGAAGTTTTGTAGGGGAGCATTTTCTTTTTAAATAAGGAGACATACTTTTAAATTTTTTTTTATTTCATTGTTCAAAAGATAAAACAGTACATAGAACAGACACATACATATTACATTCTGTTATCAACACTACTTACTACTACTTCACATATTTTTCATAAACTTAAAAACATTTGCCTTCATGAAATAGTAATTTGTCACTTTCAGTTGCTCTCGAAGTTGAGGAATATTGAGTGTCATCAACATGTCTTGTGAGTACATGGCTGTGATGTGAGTGGATGTCGAATTCATGGCTTGTTTGATCATGGCCTGTTGCTTCTGTGGGTCTGTTTGTACGAGTTTCATGTAGTTGACACCCTGTTTTGTGAGGTTTTGGGAGGTTTCTTTGACAAACTGCTCTGTGTAGGCCAGTATATAATTCGAGTTTTCAAAGATTTCTTGGTGTACACATCTGATTCAGTCTCTGTGTTCATAAATTTTCTGCCATGTTTTTTGTGCAAAAAAAATGTTGAGATAGGGATTCCCATTGCGTTCGATTTTTATCGACTTGCCGCCGTGGTTCGCCGTGTAAAGTGACACCATGAGCCCTCCAATGTGGAGGGGAAGAACACTGTTTTCTTTCCCCAAAAACCAATTGTTGATAGTGTGGTAAACTTCATCTTTCAGAAGAGCAAACCATTCATCGATCGTCAGTCTTACCCTTCCCGCCATCTTGCCCTCACCCTTGATATACGCAAATGGCGCACTGGTTTTCAGATCAAATCCCAGAATAAGCCTTTTGTTGAAATCCCCTGTCAGAGAAAATGGTGTCATGAAAACCCCGTGGGGCGGCTCCTCGATCTCATTGAGTTTTGGAACAGGAACAGGATTTTCAGTTGTTTCTGGAATGTCTGCAAAGTCTGGCTGCGATTCGGGCATTTCAATTGATTTCATCAAATCATCAAGCATGGTGTTCTGTGATTCTGTCATGAGAAAAGAGTCGTGTACGTTTAGGGGGAAAACCCCGTCCATGTTCGTGTCCTCGTTCACAATTTGTGGTGGTTCTGGGCGTTCGTAAGGCTTCGCTTCCAAACTCCTGCGTACTCGTGTGTACTTCCGTTTTTGTGGGACTGTGTCAGTGGACTCCATTGTTTGTTCAGTGTCTCTGAGTTTGTTTGCCGTGTGGAGATGTGAATGAGTAGTGATGACTCTGCCGGTGCTGCTTGCGTTTTTATAGCGCGGTCCCCCCTCTTGGTACCCACGGGGTACCCCCACCTGTACAGTTCGGCCGCTCGGGCGCTCCGTGCATCACGAGCGCCCTCTATGACACCGCCTCACCTCTTACCTGAATCCTCGTGTCTCATCCGATCGGGCACCCACAGGCGTACCCCCCACCACCGAATACCCCTCCACCTGTTCAGTTCGGCCGCTCGGTGCACACCAGCGCCCTCTGTGACACCACCTCACCTCTCACCCACGTCGCCGCCCGGCGCCGTCGGGTCACGCCACGCCCACGCAGAATCCGCCGCCCGCCGCCCGCCGCGCCGCCGCCCGCCGCGCCGCCGCCCGCCGCGCCGCCGCCCGCCCGCCGCGCCGCCCCGCCCCCGCCGCCCGCGGTGGCGGTACCCGCCGTCCGCCGTCCCGCCGCGCCGCCCCGCCCCCGCCGCCCGCGGTGCCGGTACCCGCCGCCCGCCGTCCCGCCGCGCCGCCCCGCCGCGCCGCCCCGCCCCCGCCGCCCGCGGTGGCGGTACCCGCCGACGCCCGCACGCCCGCTGCGCCGTCCCGCGCCACTGCCCGCCCCAGGCCCCCACTCCACCGCAGCGCACAGCGCTGTGACTCCCACCACTTGTGCCGTCCGTTGTCCGGCACGCGCCAGCGCCTATAAAACTGGATTGCGCGCTCGGAGACGTACACTTCACACACAGTGACACGATGAGCATCCAAAACATTTTAGAAGAGTGGGGTGGGGGTGTTTCTACACACGGGATTTGATGGCGGAGGCCTTCATGACATGCATGGCGGCTTTGGTGACACATGACTATGACACAACTACACCAGATCCACGTCTCCTTCCCTTTCTGGAAGAGGGATACAAAGCCTACTTGGAACAAATGCAGGAGTCCGGGGTGGCAAACCCACTAGTACACACAACATTCAACTTGGCGAGACACATGCTGGGTGGGGCGGTCACACGGAGCCAATCGAACAGACAGACAGAGGATGTTCCTTCACAACCACAATAAGCACACCAAATTTCACAACCTGACGCACCCCCACTGACGCCCGGTTCTTCAGAAGAAGTTGAGGATGAACACAGCAGGGATGAGGGGTCACCCCCACCAGAAAGAAAACGTAAAAATCAAGAACACGAACAGGAGGGAAATGACGAAGGCGACACTGCACCGACCATCGAGATTTTATCCTCAACCACTCGCCATTTAAAAAGATTTCGGATGGATTTCCGGGAAGAAGTATTTTCTGTCAAAAATTTGGGGGATACACTTGATGTTCACAACCACCTCGCAGATTTATTTGACACTATGCTCGACCGACAGAGAAAAGCAGTGGGGGCTAAAAGTGAGGACAGTTGTATTGTAGAAGTCAGAGGGGAAGAAAACATTGATTCACCCATTTGGCTTTCACTTCGGAGGACAGATCAAATTTCTGGACAAGTGATTTTAGATGAAGTCAGTCACGTTCTGAATTCAAATCAAAATTTCCTCACAAATGGGACATTACATTTTTCATATATTCATGTCCCTCACCCCGATAAAGGGGGTCGGCCAAATCAACGTCTAAATGAGGAAATGTCACATTTTCTTCTGAGAAAACACAAAGGGAATTCCCTTTTCAATCCAATTAATGAAGACAACATGTGTTTATCACGTTGTGTAGCAGTGGGGATGCTTCACAAGCAAATATCAAAACATTCTTTCACACGTCTTAAGAAGCCAGAATCCAGAGTTCAAAGACAACAAGCGGAAAAATTGTGTGAGGCAGCTGGGATTGATCCGGCCGAAAAGTGTGGATTAGATGAAGTGAACAAATTACAAAACACACTTCCAGACTACAGACTAGTGGTGTTCACCGATCAATACGGAAAAGAAATAGTTTTTAAAGGGCCACTATCCACTGAATCAAACCCACGAAAAAACATATACCTATTATGGCATGAAGCACACTTCTATGGAGTACTCTCTGTGACAGCAGTCTTCGGTTTCTCTTACTTTTGTCATGATTGCCTTGTTAGCTACTCACACCTATCAGACCACACATGCGAAGGTTCGTGCTGGAGATGCGGGTCGACCACAGATCATACAAAAACAAATGAGCATGAATCAATACACTGCCCGAAATGTAACAGAAATTTTGCTCGCCATGAGTGCTTTCACTTTCATGAAACTGTAGCACGATACACACACAACAGAACTACATGTGATGTTAAGAAATTCTGTGAATTTTGTGAAAAAAGTGTTTCTTTGAATGGGAGAGGGAAGAACAACTACAAGCACAGGTGTGGCTACATCAAATGTCAGTACTGTAATTTATCAGTTCCTGAAAATCATCTTTGCTATGTTCCACCATGGGAGCCTAAGCCTCTAAACAAAAACAGGAGGTACATGAGAATTTATTATGATATCGAAACAACACAGTCTGATCAGTTCGAAGATCGGGACAACTGAATGGAACACAAACCGAATTTACTCATCTGCCAACAAGTTTGCGATGATTGTGAGCATATAGAATCAACAGAACACGCTTGTCTAAACTGTGGAGAGAGGGAACACATTTTTGATTCTTTCAGTCAAGACTCGGAAGACAATGTAGTTGCACAATTTATTCAGTATTTACAATCTCTTTGCAATGAAGACACACAAATTACCTGTTTCGCACACAACGCTCGCTCGTTTGACTCCTACTTCTTACTACAAAAATGTTTGGAGATGAAAATTAAGCCAGAAGTGATCTTACAAGGTGCAAAAATTATCAGTTTAAAATGTGGCAACATTCATTTCAAAGACTCCCTCATGTTTGTCCCACAAAAATTAAGTTCATTACCAAAAGCCTTTGGACTGGACGAACTGAAGAAAGGATATTTCCCGCACTTCATGAACAAAAAAGAATTTTATAACTATGACGGTCCCATGCCAGACAAAGATTTATACTGCACCTCAACCATGTCACTAAAAGACAAAAAAACATTTGATACGTGGTACAATGAACAAGTTGAAAACAATGTTAGGTTTCAATTCCAACTAGAAATTATTTTATACTGTCAATCTGACGTGGACATTTTAAGACGTGCAATGGAATCATTCAGGAAATTATTTATTGAAATTGCTGGATTTGACCCTCTTCACTACTGCTTAACTCTTTCATCAGCATGCATGAACATGTTTCGGCTTAAACATATGCAACTGTATACCCTAGGTATAGTTCCAAAGGGAGGTTATAGAGGTAGAGATAAACAAAGTTTCATTGCCCTCAAGTGGCTTGACTACGAACAACACAAACTTGGAGACAGAGCAAAAATTATTACTGCAGAGAATGGACGTGAAGTTAAAGTCATGGGGCGCCCTGTTGATGGATACACACAGATCACAAAGCAGGATGGTTCCAAACAGGAAATTATCTATCAATTTCATGGGTGTTATTTTCATCACTGTCGAAAATGCATTCCAAATCTTGATGTTCGTGAACGACTTCAGTCAGGACAGGCAGGCGATCCCTACGAACAGACAAAGAGAATCACTGCATTATTCAGGAGTCATGGTTACACAGTAAAAGAAATGTGGGAATGTGATTTCAATCATGAATGTAAACATAACCCTACTTTAAAAGCATACTATGAACAAAACCCCACAAAACGAACACCTCCCCTCAAGATTCGTGATGCACTTTGTGGTGGGCGTACTTCTGCACTCAGGTCATACAAAAAGGCAGACTTAAGCAAAGGAGAAAAAATCAAGTTCTTTGATGTCTGCTCAGAATACCCATTTTGCAATTTTAAATCTGCTTATCCTTATGGACATCCCAAAATATTTTTAGAAGGGGACACAAACATGCCAAAACTTGAGGAGTGGAATGGAGTGATCAAAGCCACAGTATTACCACCGCAAGATTTATTCTTACCTGTACTACCATACAAATGCTGCTCGAAACTGATGTTTCCACTCTGCAGATCATGTGCTGAGAATCAAATCCAGGATGACTGTGTTCATGATGATGAAAACAGGACACTCACAGGGTCATGGTGTGCAAATGAACTCCAATTAGCTGTAAAGAAAGGATACAAAATATTAAAAATTCATGAAGTACACCAATATCCAGGAGTCAAAGTTTATGACCACGACACAAAAACTGATGGTTTATTTTCTTCATATGTCAGAGAAAATATGGCATTGAAAATAGAAGCATCAGGGTGGCCTTCACATGTAAAAACCGATGAACAAAAAGATCAGTACATTCAGGACATTTATGACAGAGATGGAATTGTAATCAGAAAAGACAGGGTGGAAAAAAATCCAGGGAAAAGGTTCCTTGCAAAACTCATCCTGAATTCCTTTTGTAAGTAATATAAATAAATTTTTTTATACATAAAAGGTCCACACGCACACACATACTAACCATATTCTTTTTTGTTGCAGGGGGCAAAATGGGAGAAAAAACTCTCCGTTCCCAGACAGTTTTTGTTTTTGATTATGGAGAACTCATCAAACTCAGTCAGGATTCCACCATCACCATCAATTCAATCCTTCCATTAGGGGAGGACTGCTTACAAATCAATTTCACACCTGTGGAAGATATGGATGACAGCTTAAAAACAACTTCATTAATTCATGCTGCCTACACAACAGCACACGGGCGATTACTCTTGTACAAATATCTTGACATTGTTGGCGAACGCGCCCTTTATCATGATACTGGTAAGTACTTAACAGAGAACAGAAAACGCACTACTCAATGAATTCGTTGATTAGTGCATTTTCAAACAAAAAAACTGGACAAGAATAGCATAACCAAACACTAACCTTACCTTTCGATTTTGATTTTTTTCAGATTCCGTTTGTTTCCTCTCTGTTCCTGGCGAGCCCGAGCCTGAACTTGGTCAATATCTTGGTGACTTGACTGACCAACTTGCGGACGATTATGGTGAAAACTCATTTTGTACAGAATTTGTTTCATCTGGAGCAAAATCGTATAGTTTCCGTGTCGCTGTCGGTGGAGACCTGAATAACATCAAAACAATTATTAAGGTTAGGGGTATTTCCATTAACAGCTCATGCACAGACACAGTCACATTTGACAGATTAAAGGAAATGGTTTACCAAACACAAAAGGAACACACAACTATTAAAATTCCAAACCAAATCGCGCGCTTACCTGGTTGGCGTATCGTGTCACGACCATCTTCAAAGAAATGGCAAGTTTGTCTGAACAAACGAAGACGTGTTGACCAAGAGAGAACAGTACCATACGGTTTCACTGGCACATTGCTAGACGATGACGATTACAGTTTGTTACAGACACTTGAAAGTTTGTATGATTCATGACACTTATGCATATTTTCGTCGGCAGCTGTGGTACTTCGAATAAGCTTGACTGTAAATAACCTCTTTGTGGTGATGCCAGCGCTCGCGGTGGCGAAAACACTAACTAAGCTTCAGGAATAAAATACCGAGTGGGACTCAGACCAGTGCACAGTACACATACAGACGCCCTCACATCAATACCACACGAAACAGAGAAAACATACAGACATGACTCTAACGGAGATACAGGGGGACTTACTGATAAATCCACAATACAGCATGGCACACTGTGTTTCCGCCGATTTGTGGATGGGAGCAGGGATTGCGTCAGGGTTCAAACGGAAGTTTGGACGCGTACAGGAATTAAAAGAACAAAACAAGAAAATCGGAAAAGTTGCCCACATGGAATACGAAACAGGGAAATACATTTTCTATCTCATAACAAAAGACAAATATTACCACAAGCCCACTTACGAAGACTTAGATACGTGCCTTTTAGAATTAACTTGCCTTTGTGAGCAGCTCGGGGTGAAGGACATTCACATACCCCGACTGGGGTGTTGGATGGACTTAGCTGGTGTCGTGTAAAAAAACTTATTTTTAGACATTTCCGTAAAACGGAAACAAATGTAGTGGTATATACTCTGTAAAAAGGAAAAAATATGTAATCTTACCGTTATAATGTGACTCGCTTTGCTCGCTAGGGGCTCCGCCCCCAGACCCCCGTGCAGGGCTGCGCCCTGCTGTTTCTCCCTTTGGTACCATATTTGGTAGGTTTTATGATTTCAAGCAGTCCAGTGGTAGGGCAGGGAACGAAAAAAAAAAAACTGTTGTGCCCACCGTCACCTGCAGCAGCACGTGGATTCGATTTGGGCATTGTCTCCGCGTTCCTGGACCCGTTGTTAACGGGATTCATTCCGTTAAAGAAGTACGTATCTCTCACCAGTTGGTCCCGTTCTAGTTCGAGCCCAAGACGGGCCTGTTTTGCCCACCGGCACCTGCAACAGCACCGAAGGTCGACTAGGTTTCTGGGATTGTTTTAGCAGGGTCGGTTCTCATGTTCAAATTTGAAATACTGCACATCTTAGCAGGAACCATCCCGTTCTAGTCACTGTCTAAGAAGGCCATGGTTTGCCCACTGGCACCTGCAGCAGCACTTCGGGTTGATTTTGACACTATAACTTAGGTCATTGGGTTGTTCGGGCAGGGCTCGGTTCATATGTTCAAGTTTAAAATTCCGCACATTTTAGCAGTTTGCCCTCCCGTTCCACTTCCTACTTAAGAAGGCACTGATTGACCTACCGGCACCTGCAGCAGCACCTGGGGTCGTTTCCAGCATTTTTACCAGGTTCCTAGGGTCATTTAAGGTGGGGTTGGTTCCTATGCCCAAGTTTGAAATAGTGTACCCTCAGGCAGTTTTCCGCCCCGTTCCACTTCCTGTCCATGAAGGCCCTGTTTTGCTCACCGGCACGTGCAGCAGCACATGAGGTCGGTTTTGGCAATGTTTCTGGGGCTTTGGAATCATTTGAGAGGGGGTTCATTCTCGGGAAAAAGTTCGTATCTCGCGCCGTCTAGGAGTTTGGCCTCCTATTCCAGTTCCTGTCCAAGAAGGCCCTGTTTTGCTCACCGGCACCTGCAGGAGCACCTGAGGTAGTTTTTGGCAGTGTTCCTGGGGCGTTGGTGTCATTTGAGAGGAGGTCCATTCTCGGGAAAAAGTTCGTGTCTCACACCGTCTAGGAGTTCGGCCTCCTGTTCCAGTTCCTGGCCAAGAAGGTCCTGTTATGCTCACCGCCGCCTTCAGCAGCACCTGAGGTCGTTTTTGGCAGTTTTCTTGGGGCTGTGAGTCATTTGAGAGGGGGTCCATTCTCGGGAAACAGTTTGTATCTCGCATCGTCTAGGAGTTTGGCCTCCTGTTCCAGTTCCTGTCCAAGAAGGCCCTGTTTCGCCCACCGGCACCTGCAGCAGCACCTGGGGTCGTTTTAAGCAGTCTCACTTTGTTCCCTGGGTCATTTTAGATGGGGTTGGTTCCTATGTTCAAGTTTGAAATACCGCACCCTCAGGCAGTTTGCCGTCCCGTTCCACTTCCTGGCCAAGAAGGCCCTGTTGTGCCCACCGGCACCTGCAGCAGCACCTGGGGTCGATTTTGGCGTCGTAACGGAAGTCCTGGTTTAAATTTAGTAGGGGTCGGTTCTCATGTTCAAGTTCGAAATACCGCACCCTCAGACAGTTTGCCGTCCCGTTCCACTTCCTAGCCAAAAAGGCCCTGTTGTGCCCACTGGCACCTGCAGCAGCACCTGGCGTCGATTTTGGCATCGTAACGGAGGTCCTGGTTTAAGTTTAGTAGGGGTTGGTTCTCATGTTCAAGTTCGAAATACCGCACCCTCAGGCAGTTTGCCGTCCCGTTCCACTTCCTGGCCAAGAAGGCCCTGTTAAGCCCACCGGCACCTGCAGCAGCACCTGGGGTCGGTTTTGGCATCGTAACGGAGGTCCTGGTTAAAGTTTAGTAGGGGTCGGTTCTCATGTTCAAATTCGAAATACCGCACCCTTAGGCATTTTGCCGTCCCGTTCCACTTCCTGGCCAAGAAGGCCCTGTTGTGCCCACTGGCACCTGCAGCAGCACCTAGGGTCGATTTTGGCATCGTAACGGAGGTCCTGGTTTAAGTTTAGTAGGGGTTGGTTCTCATGTTCAAGTTCGAAATACCGCACCCTCAGGCAGTTTGCCGTCCCGTTCCACTTCCTGGTAAAGAAGGCCACGTTTTGCCCACCGGCACCTGCAGCAGCACCTGGGGTCATTTTTGGCAGTTTTCCCGGGGCTTTGGGGTCATTTCAGAGGGGGTCCATTCTCATGAAAAAAGTCGTATCTGGGTCCGTTCTACCCAAACATTTACATGAGTCAGTTATTATCATCATCATCGGGATGGCGTTATAGAGGGGTTTGACTCGCGCCTGCGGCGCTCGCTGGGGGCTCCGCCCCCAGACCCCCGAGGCGGCCTTCGGCCGCCCAGTGTGGCGGGCTCCGCCCGCCCACGGTGTCTCTGGGGCCAGGTGCCCGGGTAAACGCCAGAAACGCCAAGAAAATCGAAAAAAAGCAAACCCCCTCACTAGTATTTGAACCGCCGACCTTCACCATGCCCGAGCGCCGCGCGAGACCACGCGGCTGGCTAGGCGTTGTTGACAATAACCCCCGCGGCCGCCCAACACAAGCGAACGACGGCCAGGCGCCGCGCGCGCCGCACCGGGCCTATTCCCCCAGCCACACGTGGTCGACAATGCCCGTGCCCGGTGCACCTCCAGACGCAGCCCACGCTTTGCCAAAATCTTCCACTCGTCCTCGTTCGCACCCGAAAATTTGAAACAACGAAACCGATACATCCCCGGTAAGGTGTTGAAAAAGCCCAGAAAACCCACCCTGTCCGAACTCTGTCGGACGCCCTGTTCAAAAATGGCTGCGTCCGAAACGTCTCTGGCCCTCTGATTTCTCCCCGATTTTACCACGTCGGCAAATTTATTTTTACGGGATGCCGTTCTCCTGCCCGATTTAAGGGGGGTCGAGAGAAGTCATTTTTCGTCCAGCTCGCCTCCTTGTACGAGATCTCGTAAAATTTGACGATTTTATCGCATTTAAGGTAGAAAGGAGGAGGAAACGTCAACTTTTGACATTTAATCGCTTCCCAATATCTGACGGTCCGCGTCGAATGGCGAAAACCGCGCGTCGATCGGCCGTCTAGTTCTCTGGGAAAATAAAAATGAGAAGTCAGTCAGTCAGTCAGTCAGTGAGCGTTTCGGAGGGGAGGGTTATGGTGATTGATGACTCGCGCCTGCGGCGCTCGCTGGGGGCTCCGCCCCCAGACCCCCCGGGCGGCCTTCGGCCGCCCAGTGTGGCGGGCTCCGCCCGCCCACGGTGTCTGTGGGGCCAGGTGCCCGGGTAAACGCCAGAAACGCCAAGAAAAACGAAAAAAGCAAACCCCCCCACCAGTATTTGAACCGCCGACCTTCGAAATGCCCGAGCGCCGCGCGAGACCACGCGGCTGGCTAGGCGTTGTTGACCTGAACCACCGCGGCCGCCCAACACAAGCGAACGGCGGCCATGCGCCGCGCGCGGCGCACCGGGCCTATTCCCGCAGCCACACGTGGTCGACAATGCCCGTGCCCGGTGCACCTCCAGACGCAGCCCACGCTTTGCCAAAATCTTCCACTCGTCCTCGTTCGCACCCGAAAATTTGAAACACCGAAACCGATACATCCCCGGAAAGGTGTTGAAAAACCCCAGAAAACCCACCCTGTCCGAACTCTGTCGGACGCCCCGTTCAAAAATGGCTGCGTCCGAAACGTTTCTGGTCCCACGATTTCTCCCTGATTTTACCGCGTCGGCGAAATTTTTTTTACGGGATGTCGTTCTCCTCCTCGATTTAAGGGGGGTCGAGAGAAGTCATTTTTCATCCAGCTCCGCTCCTTCTACGAGATCTCGTGAAATTTGACGATTTTATCGCATTTAATGTAGGAAGGAGGGGGCAATGTGAGGTTTTGACAGTTTTTCGGTCCCCAATTGTTGAGCGTCCGCGTCGAATGGCGAAAACCGCGGTGAAATCGGCCGGCCGGTTCTCCCGGAACATTTAGGTAAGAGATCCGTCAGTCAGTCAGCGTTTGGGAGGGGAGGGTTATGGTGACTCGCGCCTGCGGCGCTCGCTGGGGGCTCCGCCCCCAGACCCCCCGAGGCGGCCTTCGGCCGCCCAGTGTGGCGGGCTTCGCCCGCCCACGGTGTCTGTGGGGCCAGGTGCCCGGGTAAACGCCAGAATCGCCAAGAAAAACGAAAAAAAACAAACCCCTCCACCAGTATTTGAACCGCCGACCTTCACCATGCCCGAGCGCCGCGCGAGACCGCGCGGCTGGCTAGGCGTTGTTGACCTGAACCCCCGCGGCCGCCCAACACAAGCGAACGAACCGGCCAAGCGCCGCGCGCGCCGCACCGGGCCTATTCCCCAGCCACACGTGGTCGACAATGCCCGTGCCCGGTGCACCTCCAGACGCAGCCCACGCTTTGCCAAAATCTTCCACTCGTCCTCGTTCGCACCCGAAAATTTGAAACACCGAAACCGATACGTCCCCTGAAAGGTGTTGAAAAACCCCAGAAAACCCACCCTGTCCGAACTCTGTCGGACGCCCCGTTCAAAAATGGCTGCGTCCGAAACGTCTCTGGCCCTCCGATTTCTCCCCGATTTTACCACGTCGGCGAATTTTTTTTTACGGGATGTCGTTCTCCTTTCCGATTTAAGGGGGGTCGAGAGAAGTCATTTTTCGTCCAGCTCGCCTTCTTGTACGAGATCTCGTGAAATTTGACGATTTTACCGCATTTAAGGTAGGAAGGAGGGGGAAATGTGAACTTTTGACGATTTTTCGCTCCCCAATTGTTGAGCGTCCGCGTCGAATGGCGAAAACCGCGATCGAATCGGCCCGCTAGTTCTCCCGGAACATTAAAATGAGAAGTCAGTGGTCAGCGTTTGGGAGGGGAGGGTTATGGTGACTCGCTTCGCTCGCCGGGGGGCTACGCCCCCCGACCCCCCCCCGGGGGGTGAGGGGCCTTCGGCCCTCACCCCCCGTGTGGCGGGCTACGCCCGCCCGTTGTGCGGCCTTCGGCCGCCCAGTCTGTGTGTCGCTGTGTCTCTCTGTGTGTGTGTGTGTGTGTGTCTGTGTGTGTGTGTGAGGGGACACATTTTCACTTGTGTGTGTGAAAACCCCCCACCTCCCCCTCCCTATATATTCAAAAAAATCGGACCAGAGACGTTCAAGAGTTGCAGTACAAACTGCATTTATACGCCCCTTGTGCGGCGCCTCGGCGCCGGCCGACCGGCCCCCATCTGCCCCCGACCCATCACCACACGCCCTCCCCCCCCCCCCCCCTGCTTTGTGCGCAGAGCGTGACGCCGCGACACCATTGACGGGGCCAAGCCGAGCCGATAGCCAAGCCGAGTCGCGAGGCCGCTGCAGGGCGGCTGCTGCGGCCCGATGGCTGCAGCCTGCTTCTCATATTGGTCGCCCGTGGCCAGCCGACCGGCCGGCTAGTAGCTGGCTGTCTGCTCTGCCAACGCACGCTCGCCGCGTGCCTTTTTTTTTTTTTTTTTTTATTCTCAGTTTATTTTATTTATTACCTTGGCTATCCCACCCTCTCCTAACCTAACCTAATCTAGCCACGCCCCAATCTAAACTAACGTCGTCATTTACGGACGGTCCCCCGGGATGCTTTGTGTTTATTGCGCCGTCATTTACGGACGGTCCCCCGGCATGCATGTCGTTTATAGCGTCGTCATTTACGGACGGTCCCCCGGCATGCGTGCAGCAGCAGCAATGGTTTGTGTCGCCGACGGCAACCTGGCCCCGTCCGGCAGCCAGAGTCCTTTTTCTTCAGTGTGCGCAGTCCCGCGTCCGCCTCATCCCTGGCCTAACCTAACCTAAAGCGGTATAGTCTTTGGTGGGGTCCTTTAGTACTTAACACCTAACCCTGAGGTGAACCGATGCCCATTGGCGAAAACCACATGGTCTTAGCACGCTTTATTCATGAGCTATACCCGAAACTGCACTTACGCTCCTGCGGGCGCAGTCTAATTCAAATATCTCGAAAACCGGGGCAGATACGCAAATTCTGAGGGTTGCAAATCTCTAGGGATCAACATTTCGTCCTGCTTCCGCAGATACCCCACACGCCCCCCTTCCGATGTGAACTGCACTTAGGCCCTCCGGCGAGGGGGAAGGGGGGGGGGGAGGCAGGTGGACGACGAGGATGACCCAAAAACTTGGGCCGCCTAACGACGCCTACCTAGACCACGTCATGGCGTTCTCAATGAAGCTGATTGCACAGAGGTAGGAGGAGAGGGGGGGGGGGGGGTAGCAGCGCGTCGACGCATACCTGGACAACGTCATGGTGTCCCCCATGTAGCCGATGCGGCATACTACCGCAGACACAGTCGTCCAGCAACACGGCCTTGTGGCCACATGCGCGCAAAACGTTGGTGAGGACGGCTACCTGGGCCGCAGGGCAGTGGTAGGGGGGGGGGAAGCGAGCGGACGACGCGGACGTCGGCGGCGGCCACGGCCAGATCCATGTTCGGCACCACCAGCGCACCAGTAGCAGCAGCAGCGGCAGCAGTGGCTTTGTCGCCGCGCGCGCTCCCGCGTCCGCCTTATCCTTGGCCTAACCTAACCTGAAGTTGTATAGTCTTTGGTGGGGTCCTTTAGTACCGAAAACCTAACCCTGAGGTGAACCGATGCCCATTGGCGAAAACCACATGGTCTTGGCACGCCCCATTCCTGAGCTAGACCCGAAACTGTACTTAAGCCCCTGCGGGCCCCGTCAAATGCAAATATCTCGAAAACCGGGGCAGATACGCAAATTCTGAGGGTTGGTAATCCCTAGGGATGAACTTTTCGTCCTGCATCTGCAGATACCCCACATGCCCCCTTCCGATGTGAGTTGCAGTTAGGCCCTCCGGCGAGGGGGAAGGGGGGGGGGAGGGCAGGTGGACGACGGGGATGACCGCAGGGCGTTGGGAGGGGAGGGGGGGAAAGCAAGCGGACGCCGCGTTCGTCGTCGGCGGCGGCCTCGGCCAGATCCATGTTCGGCACCACCAGCGCACCAGCAGCAGCAGCGGCGGCAGTGGCTTTGACGGCGACCTGGACCCAACTCCAAGCCGGGCCGAACCGAGACGAGGCCGCCGCTGCTGCTGCTGGCTGTGGCCGCTCCTGATTGGCCGCCCGTGGCCGGCCGGCCGGCTCGTTCGCTCGCCCAGCCGCCGCCGCCGCCGCCGCGCGGAACCGACTGCCTGCGAACGCAGCCCACGCTTTGCCAAAAGTTTCCACTCGTCCTCGTCGAGTGCCGAAAATTTGAAATCCAAAAAGAAGGACATCCTCGGAATGGCCTCTCGAAACGCCAGAAAATGAACCCGGTCCGATCCCCGGCGGACGCCCCGTTCAAAAGGCCGCGTCCGAAACGTCGGCCTGACCTCGAGGCCGTATTTCCAAAATTCCAAGTTTTTGGCCTTTAACGATTTCCCAGCGACATCGGACCTGGCCACGATGGATCGGAGCATCGTTTTACCTGGGGTTGACATCGAGACATTTTGCCCCAACTTATCGATTTCGACCACTTTACTTGAAGGGCGCAAGTGAAAACCCAACTTTTTCCCGTTAAATCGAAACATTTTTCCAGTTTTGGGACTTTTGACCTTCCCAATCATCGGGGAGGAGAAGCCGATGCCGCAAACCCCGAGTCGCTAGCCCTCGCCGTTCCCGAGAAATAGGCTTTTGGATGAGCGACCCGGTGAGGCCGAATTCGGCAGAGTCCCGGGTGAAAAAGGACGTTTTCCCACTTTTCTCGGTCAAGATGAAACATTTTCCCACTTTTTCGAATTAATCGGTTCCCAATTGTCGACGTGGGGAATCGAATGAACCAAGGCCCGAGTCGCTGGCCCGCACGGTTCGCGAAATAAACTCTATCCCTCAGTCACTCAGTCAGTCTTGCGTAGGGGGGAATTTTGGGTGGACTCGCGCCTGCGGCGCTCGCTGGGGGCTCCGCCCCCAGACCCCCCGAGGCGGCCTTCGGCCGCCCAGTGTGGCGGGCTTCGCCCGCCCACGGTGTCTGTGGGGCCAGGTGCCCGGGTAAACGCCAGAAACGCCAAGAAAAACGATAAAAAGCAAACCCCCCCACCAGTATTTGAACCGCCGACCTTCACCATGTCCGAGCGCCGCGCGAGACCGCGCGGCTGGCCAGGCGTTGTTGAGCTGAACCCCCGCGGCCGCCCAACACAAGCACACGACGGCCAGGCGCCGCGCGCGCCGCATCGGGATTATTCCCCCAGCCACACGTGGTCGACAATGCCCGTGCCCGGTGACCCTCCAGACGCAGCCCACGCTTTGCCAAAATCTTCCACTCGTCCTCGTTCGCACCCGAAAATTTGAAACAACGAAACCGATACATCCCCGGTAAGGTGTTGAAAAACCCCAGAAAACCCACCCTGTCCGAACTCTGTCGGACGCCCTGTTCAAAAATGGCTGCGTCCGAAACGTCTCTGGTCCTCCGATTTCTCCCTGATTTTACCGCGTCGGCGAATTTTTTTTTACGGCATGTCGTTCTCCTTCCCGATTCAAGGGGGTCGAAAGAAGTCATTTTTCGTCCAGCTCGCCTCCTTCTACGAGATCTCGTGAAATTTGACGATTTTATCGCATTTTTTGAGTGAAGGAGGGGGAAAATTCAAATTTTGACAATTTCGACCTTCCCGGTTGCTCGACCGCCCGCGTCGAATGGCGAAAACCGCGATCGAGTCGGCCCGCTGGTTCTCCCGGAACATTTGCATGAGCAGTGAGTGTGTCAGTCAGCGTTTGGGAGGGGAGGGTTCTGGTGACTCGCGCCTGCGGCGCTCGCTGGGGGCTCCGCCCCCAGACCCCCCGAGGCGGCCTTCGGCCGCCCAGTGTGGCGGGCTGCGCCCGCCCACGGTGTGTGTGGGGCCAGGTGCCCGGGTAAACGCCAGAAACGCCAAGAAAAACGATAAAAACCAAACCCCCCACCAGTATTTGAACCGCCGACCTTCACTATGCCCGAGCGCCGCGCGAGACAGCGCGGCTGGCCAGGCGTTGTTGACCTGAACCCCCGCGGCCGCCCAACACAAGCACACGACGGCCAGGCGCAGCGCGCGCCGCATCGGGCCTATTCCCCCAGCCACACGTGGTCGACAATGCCCGTGCCCGGTGCACCTCCAGACGCAGCCCACGCTTTGCCATAATCTTCCACTCGTCCTCGTTCGCCACCGAAAATTTGAAACAACGAAACCGATACATCCCCGGAAAGGTGTTGAAAAACCCCAGAAAACCCACCCTGTCCGAACTCTGTCGGACGCCCCGTTCAAAAATGGCTGCGTCCGAAACGTCTGTGGTCCTTCGATTTCTCCCCGATTTTACCGCGTCGGCGAAATTTTTTCTACGGGATGTCGTTCTCCTTCGTCATTAAAGGGGGTCGAGAGAAGTCATTTTTCGTCCAGCTCGCCTCCTTCTACGAGATCTCGTGAAATTTGACGATTTTATCGCATTTTTGGGGTGAAGGAGTGGGAAAATTCAAATTTTGACAATTTCGTCCTTCCCGGTTGCTCGACCGTCCGCGTCGAATGGCGAAAACCGCGATCGAATCGGCCCGCTGGTTCTCCCGGAACATTTGCATGAGCAGTGAGTGTGTCAGTCAGCGTTTGGGAGGGGAGGGTTATGGTGACTCGCTTCGCTCGCCGGGGGGCTACGCCCCCCGGACCCCCCGGGGGTGAGGGCCTTCGGCCCTCACCCCCCCGTGTGGCGGGCTACGCCCGCCCGTTGTGCGGCCTTCGGCCGCCCAGTCTGTGTGTCGCTGTGTCTCTCTGTGTGTGTGTGTGTGTGTGTCTGTGTGTGTGTGTGAGGGGACACATTTTCACTTGTGTGTGTGAAAACCCCCCACCTCCCCCTCCCTATATATTCAAAAAAATCGGACCAGAGACGTTCAAGAGTTGCAGTACAAACTGCATTTATACGCCCCTTGTGCGGCGCCTCGGCGCCGGCCGACCGGCCCCCATCTGCCCCCGACCCATCACCACACGCCCTCCCCCCCCCCCCCCTGCTTTGTGCGCAGAGCGTGACGCCGCGACACCATTGACGGGGCCAAGCCGAGCCGATAGCCAAGCCGAGTCGCGAGGCCGCTGCAGGGCGGCTGCTGCGGCCCGATGGCTGCAGCCTGCTTCTCATATTGGTCGCCCGTGGCCAGCCGACCGGCCGGCTAGTAGCTGGCTGTCTGCTCTGCCAACGCACGCTCGCCGCGTGCCTTTTTTTTTTTTATTCTCAGTTTATTTTATTTATTACCTTGGCTATCCCACCCTCTCCTAACCTAACCTAATCTAGCCACGCCCCAATCTAAACTAACGTCGTCATTTACGGACGGTCCCCCGGGATGCTTTGTGTTTATTGCGCCGTCATTTACGGACGGTCCCCCGGCATGCATGTCGTTTATAGCGTCGTCATTTACGGACGGTCCCCCGGCATGCGTGCAGCAGCAGCAATGGTTTGTGTCGCCGACGGCAACCTGGCCCCGTCCGGCAGCCAGAGTCCTTTTTCTTCAGTGTGCGCAGTCCCGCGTCCGCCTCATCCCTGGCCTAACCTAACCTAAAGCGGTATAGTCTTTGGTGGGGTCCTTTAGTACTTAACACCTAACCCTGAGGTGAACCGATGCCCATTGGCGAAAACCACATGGTCTTAGCACGCTTTATTCATGAGCTATACCCGAAACTGCACTTACGCTCCTGCGGGCGCAGTCTAATTCAAATATCTCGAAAACCGGGGCAGATACGCAAATTCTGAGGGTTGCAAATCTCTAGGGATCAACATTTCGTCCTGCTTCCGCAGATACCCCACACGCCCCCCTTCCGATGTGAACTGCACTTAGGCCCTCCGGCGAGGGGGAAGGGGGGGGGGGGGCAGGTGGACGACGAGGATGACCCAAAAACTTGGGCCGCCTAACGACGCCTACCTAGACCACGTCATGGCGTTCTCAATGAAGCTGATTGCACAGAGGTAGGAGGAGAGGGGGGGGGGGTAGCAGCGCGTCGACGCATACCTGGACAACGTCATGGTGTCCCCCATGTAGCCGATGCGGCATACTACCGCAGACACAGTCGTCCAGCAACACGGCCTTGTGGCCACATGCGCGCAAAACGTTGGTGAGGACGGCTACCTGGGCCGCAGGGCAGTGGTAGGGGGGGGAAGCGAGCGGACGACGCGGACGTCGGCGGCGGCCACGGCCAGATCCATGTTCGGCACCACCAGCGCACCAGTAGCAGCAGCAGCGGCAGCAGTGGCTTTGTCGCCGCGCGCGCTCCCGCGTCCGCCTTATCCTTGGCCTAACCTAACCTGAAGTTGTATAGTCTTTGGTGGGGTCCTTTAGTACCGAAAACCTAACCCTGAGGTGAACCGATGCCCATTGGCGAAAACCACATGGTCTTGGCACGCCCCATTCCTGAGCTAGACCCGAAACTGTACTTAAGCCCCTGCGGGCCCCGTCAAATGCAAATATCTCGAAAACCGGGGCAGATACGCAAATTCTGAGGGTTGGTAATCCCTAGGGATGAACTTTTCGTCCTGCATCTGCAGATACCCCACATGCCCCCCTTCCGATGTGAGTTGCAGTTAGGCCCTCCGGCGAGGGGGAAGGGGGGGGGGGGAGGGCAGGTGGACGACGGGGATGACCGCAGGGCGTTGGGAGGGGAGGGGGGGGAAAGCAAGCGGACGCCGCGTTCGTCGTCGGCGGCGGCCTCGGCCAGATCCATGTTCGGCACCACCAGCGCACCAGCAGCAGCAGCGGCGGCAGTGGCTTTGACGGCGACCTGGACCCAACTCCAAGCCGGGCCGAACCGAGACGAGGCCGCCGCTGCTGCTGCTGGCTGTGGCCGCTCCTGATTGGCCGCCCGTGGCCGGCCGGCCGGCTCGTTCGCTCGCCCAGCCGCCGCCGCCGCCGCCGCGCGGAACCGACTGCCTGCGAACGCAGCCCACGCTTTGCCAAAGTTTCCACTCGTCCTCGTCGAGTGCCGAAAATTTGAAATCCAAAAAGAAGGACATCCTCGGAATGGCCTCTCGAAACGCCAGAAAATGAACCCGGTCCGATCCCCGGCGGACGCCCCGTTCAAAAGGCCGCGTCCGAAACGTCGGCCTGACCTCGAGGCCGTATTTCCAAAATTCCAAGTTTTTGGCCTTTAACGATTTCCCAGCGACATCGGACCTGGCCACGATGGATCGGAGCATCGTTTTACCTGGGGTTGACATCGAGACATTTTGCCCCAACTTATCGATTTCGACCACTTTACTTGAAGGGCGCAAGTGAAAACCCAACTTTTTCCCGTTAAATCGAAACATTTTTCCAGTTTTGGGACTTTTGACCTTCCCAATCATCGGGGAGGAGAAGCCGATGCCGCAAACCCCGAGTCGCTAGCCCTCGCCGTTCCCGAGAAATAGGCTTTTGGATGAGCGACCCGGTGAGGCCGAATTCGGCAGAGTCCCGGGTGAAAAAGGACGTTTTCCCACTTTTCTCGGTCAAGATGAAACATTTTCCCACTTTTTCGAATTAATCGGTTCCCAATTGTCGACGAGGGGAATCGAATGAACCAAGGCCCGAGTCGCTGGCCCGCACGGTTCGCGAAATAAACTCTATCCCTCAGTCACTCAGTCAGTCTTGCGTAGGGGGGAATTTTGGGTGGACTCGCTTCGCTCGCCGGGGGCTACGCCCCCCGGACCCCCCGGGGGTGAGGGCCTTCGGCCCTCACCCCCCCGTGTGGCGGGCTACGCCCGCCCGCCGTTGTGCGGCCTTCGGCCGCCCAGTCTGTGTGTCGCTGTGTCTCTCTGTGTGTGTGTGTGTGTGTGTCTGTGTGTGTGTGTGAGGGGACACATTTTCACTTGTGTGTGTGAAAACCCCCCACCTCCCCCTCCCTATATATTCAAAAAAATCGGACCAGAGACGTTCAAGAGTTGCAGTACAAACTGCATTTATACGCCCCTTGTGCGGCGCCTCGGCGCCGGCCGACCGGCCCCCATCTGCCCCCGACCCATCACCACACGCCCTCCCCCCCCCCCCCCTGCTTTGTGCGCAGAGCGTGACGCCGCGACACCATTGACGGGGCCAAGCCGAGCCGATAGCCAAGCCGAGTCGCGAGGCCGCTGCAGGGCGGCTGCTGCGGCCCGATGGCTGCAGCCTGCTTCTCATATTGGTCGCCCGTGGCCAGCCGACCGGCCGGCTAGTAGCTGGCTGTCTGCTCTGCCAACGCACGCTCGCCGCGTGCCTTTTTTAGGCACGAAGTAGCCTATTGCAATCTTTAGGATTCCGATTTTTTTTTTTTTTTTTTTTTTGACATGGCCCCTTATGGACTTCTCCGAACGAAATTGTACGATTTCGATGAGAGTTTGCAAGGAGCAGGAAGGAGACACGCTGATTCAGATTCTGATGCCCATACGAAAACTCAAAGGCTGAAATTGGAGAATTTTGAATTGAAAAATTTGATAATTCGAGTCGAGCTGCAGGCTCTTATGGGCGAAAAGATCGAGTCAAGCAAGGGCCTAGCCGAGCCGAGGCAAAGTTGGTGGAAAGATGAAAATTACAACCAATCAGAGCACTGCCTGTTGCGTAGTACAGCCGCAACGGAAAACGAAAACTGCTGCGTTTGAAAAGTTGATATATCAAGCTTGGGGTGGCCGGCCAACAATGCGGCAAAATGTACAGACTTTCAAACGTAGCCGTCGTGAGTCGACTGTACTTCCCTCCCGTCCCGAATTTTTCATCCAACACCATGACGACGGGTGGGTAAACAAAACAATTGAGGACACCGACGTCGGTTCCATCGGTTTTGAGTTGTGCGCGAAAGTTTTGATTGTGGTTGTGACGTGCAGAAATTGGATGATGAAGGTTCTTCAAGGAACAGCTTATCAATTCCATGGAGTGTTTAAAAATGCTGGGAAGCAAGGCTGTGCAATGAGTGTGGTAGCTTTATGTCATACTCTTCAAAAATTTCCAACCAAGTGAACCAGCCAAGATGTTGACGAGTGTTTGAAAGTAAGATTTATCAACGTTCTCATGCCTCATGCCTGCCCCTGACGTTGAAAGGAGTTAGTTCTCCTGTCATTCAATGTGAGCTGAGAATAAATATTTTTAAGTTCATAGGATTGAGGTTCGGTCGGTAGTTCCGTGCCCAGCCGACAGAGCGCGCTATCGTCGACCGCCAGAGACCGCTCTCGATCACATGATGACTGTTGTAGCAACCGCGGGGCGCCGCGTTGCATTGTTGGCGTTCAGATTGAGAATGCAGTTGAGACCCTGAGCGAGACTATGGCTAGCGAGAGTAGCCAGTGGTGAGAATGCCAGCTGCTCGCTGGAAAGAACCTAGAACACTACAACTGGCAATCTTCCCACCAAATTCTAAACTCTCTTCCGACAAACTTTTTCGCTTAACAATTGTTTAACTTACCCAAAAAATACAGTTCTTTTTCTTTTTGATAGCATTCCAATATTTATCCAATATTTTCTCAACGAATCATTCATTCATATTTCTTCTTCACACTTCTCACTCCTTCTACTCTCTTCTCCTTCCAGATCCTGTTTGTCACATACGCATTCGTAAGACACTTCAAACCATCAGAAAAAACTACAAAATTTACAAAATCTACAAAATCTCGGCAATATCGTCTGACTCTACTTCGGGCCTCCTAGGATTTCACTTTGTGGAATCGTATTTTTTTTTTTATTCTCAGTTTATTTTATTTATTACCTTGGCTATCCCACCCTCTCCTAACCTAACCTAATCTAGCCACGCCCCAATCTAAACTAACGTCGTCATTTACGGACGGTCCCCCGGGATGCTTTGTGTTTATTGCGCCGTCATTTACGGACGGTCCCCCGGCATGCATGTCGTTTATAGCGTCGTCATTTACGGACGGTCCCCCGGCATGCGTGCAGCAGCAGCAATGGTTTGTGTCGCCGACGGCAACCTGGCCCCGTCCGGCAGCCAGAGTCCTTTTTCTTCAGTGTGCGCAGTCCCGCGTCCGCCTCATCCCTGGCCTAACCTAACCTAAAGCGGTATAGTCTTTGGTGGGGTCCTTTAGTACTTAACACCTAACCCTGAGGTGAACCGATGCCCATTGGCGAAAACCACATGGTCTTAGCACGCTTTATTCATGAGCTATACCCGAAACTGCACTTACGCTCCTGCGGGCGCAGTCTAATTCAAATATCTCGAAAACCGGGGCAGATACGCAAATTCTGAGGGTTGCAAATCTCTAGGGATCAACATTTCGTCCTGCTTCCGCAGATACCCCACACGCCCCCCTTCCGATGTGAACTGCACTTAGGCCCTCCGGCGAGGGGGAAGGGGGGGGGGGGGGGAGGCAGGTGGACGACGAGGATGACCCAAAAACTTGGGCCGCCTAACGACGCCTACCTAGACCACGTCATGGCGTTCTCAATGAAGCTGATTGCACAGAGGTAGGAGGAGAGGGGGGGGGGGTAGCAGCGCGTCGACGCATACCTGGACAACGTCATGGTGTCCCCCATGTAGCCGATGCGGCATACTACCGCAGACACAGTCGTCCAGCAACACGGCCTTGTGGCCACATGCGCGCAAAACGTTGGTGAGGACGGCTACCTGGGCCGCAGGGCAGTGGTAGGGGGGGGGGAAGCGAGCGGACGACGCGGACGTCGGCGGCGGCCACGGCCAGATCCATGTTCGGCACCACCAGCGCACCAGTAGCAGCAGCAGCGGCAGCAGTGGCTTTGTCGCCGCGCGCGCTCCCGCGTCCGCCTTATCCTTGGCCTAACCTAACCTGAAGTTGTATAGTCTTTGGTGGGGTCCTTTAGTACCGAAAACCTAACCCTGAGGTGAACCGATGCCCATTGGCGAAAACCACATGGTCTTGGCACGCCCCATTCCTGAGCTAGACCCGAAACTGTACTTAAGCCCCTGCGGGCCCCGTCAAATGCAAATATCTCGAAAACCGGGGCAGATACGCAAATTCTGAGGGTTGGTAATCCCTAGGGATGAACTTTTCGTCCTGCATCTGCAGATACCCCACATGCCCCCCTTCCGATGTGAGTTGCAGTTAGGCCCTCCGGCGAGGGGGAAGGGGGGGGGGAGCAGGTGGACGACGGGGATGACCGCAGGGCGTTGGGAGGGGAGGGGAGGGGGGGGGGGGGAAGCAAGCGGACGCCGCGTTCGTCGTCGGCGGCGGCCTCGGCCAGATCCATGTTCGGCACCACCAGCGCACCAGCAGCAGCAGCGGCAGCAGTGGCTTTGACGGCGACCTGGACCCAACTCCGAGCCGGGCCGAACCGAGACGAGGCCGCCGCTGCTGCTGCTGGCTGTGGCCGCTCCTGATTGGCCGCCCGTGGCCGGCCGGCCGGCTCGTTCGCTCGCCCAGCCGCCGCCGCCGCCGCCGCGCGGAACCGACTGCCTGCGAACGCAGCCCACGCTTTGCCAAAAGTTTCCACTCGTCCTCGTCGAGTCCCGAAAATTTGAAATCCAAAAAGAAGGACATCCTCGGAATGGCCTCTCGAAACGCCAGAAAATGAACCCGGTCCGATCCCCGGCGGACGCCCCGTTCAAAAGGCCGCGTCCGAAACGTCGGCCTGACCTCGAGGCCGTATTTCCAAAATTCCAAGTTTTTGGCCTTTAACGATTTCCCAGCGACATCGGACCTGGCCACGATGGATCGGAGCATCGTTTTACCTGGGGTTGACATCGAGACATTTTGCCCCAACTTATCGATTTCGACCACTTTACTTGAAGGGCGCAAGTGAAAACCCAACTTTTTCCCGTTAAATCGAAACATTTTTCCAGTTTTGGGACTTTTGACCTTCCCAATCATCGGGGAGGAGAAGCCGATGCCGCAAACCCCGAGTCGCTAGCCCTCGCCGTTCCCGAGAAATAGGCTTTTGGATGAGCGACCCGGTGAGGCCGAATTCGGCAGAGTCCCGGGTGAAAAAGGACGTTTTCCCACTTTTCTCGGTCAAGATGAAGCATTTTCCCACTTTTTCGATTTAATCGGTTCCCAATTGTCGACGAGGGGAATCGAATGAACCAAGGCCCGAGTCGCTGGCCCGCACGGTTCGCGAAATAAACTCTATCCCTCAGTCACTCAGTCAGTCTTGCGTAGGGGGGAATTTTGGGTGGACTCGCGCCTGCGGCGCTCGCTGGGGGCTCCGCCCCCAGACCCCCCGAGGCGGCCTTCGGCCGCCCAGTGTGGCGGGCTCCGCCCGCCCACGGTGTCTGTGGGGCCAGGTGCCCGGGTAAACGCCAGAAACGCCAAGAAAAACGAAAAAAAGCAAACCCCCCCACCAGTATTTGAACCGCCGACCTTCACCATGCCCGAGCGCCGCGCGAGACCGCGCGGCTGGCTAGGCGTTGTTGACCTGAACCCCCGCGGCCGCCCAACACAAGCGAACGACGCCCAGGCGCCGCGCGCGCCGCACCGGCCCTATTCCCTCAGCCACACGTGGTCGACAATGCCCGTGCCCGGTGCACCTCCAGACGCAGCCCACGCTTTGCCAAAATCTTCCACTCGTCCTCGTTCGCACCCGAAAATTTGAAACACCGAAACCGATACATCCCCGGAAAGGTGTTGAAAAACCCCAGAAAACCCACCCTGTCCGAAGTCTGTCGGACGCCCCGTTCAAAAATGGCTGCGTCCGAAACGTCTGTGGTCCCCCGATTTCTCCCCGATTTTACCGCGTCGGCGAAATTTTTTTTACGGGATGTTGTTCTCCTCCTCGGTTTAAGGGGGGTCGATAGAAGTCATTTTTCGTCCAGCTCGGCTCCTTCTACGAGATCTCGTGAAATTTGAGGATTTTATCGCATTTAAGGTAGAAAGGAGGAGGAAACGTCAACTTTTGACATTTAATCGCTTCCCAATATCTGACGGTCCGCGTCGAATGGCGAAAACCGCGCGTCGATCGGCCGTCTAGTTCTCTGGGAAAATAAAAATGAGAAGTCAGTCAGTCAGTCAGTCAGTGAGCGTTTCGGAGGGGAGGGTTATGGTGACTCGCGCCTGCGGCGCTCGCTGGGGGCTCCGCCCCCAGACCCCCCGAGGCGGCCTTCGGCCGCCCAGTGTGGCGGGCTTCGCCCGCCCACGGTGTCTGTGGGGCCAGGTGCCCGGGTAAACGCCGGAAACGCGAAGAAAATAAAAAAAAAAAGCAACCCCCCCAACTAGTATTTGAACCGCCGACCTTCGCCATACCCGAGCGCCGCGCGAGACCGCGCGGCTGGCTAGGCGTTGTTGACCTGAACCCCCGCGGCCGCCCAACACAAGCACACGACGGCCAGGCGCCGCGCGCGCCGCACCGGGCCTATTCCCCCAGCCACACGTGGTCGACAATGCCCGTGCCCGGTGCCCCTCCAGACGCAGCCCACGCTTTGCCAAAATCTTCCACTCGTCCTCGTTCGCGTCTGAAAATTTGAAACACCGAAACCGATACATCCTCTTAAAGGTGTTGAAAAACCCCAGAAAACCCACCCTGTCCGAACTCTGTCGGACGCCCCGTTCAAAAATGGCTGCGTCCGAAACGTTTCTGGTCCCTCGATTTCTCCCTGATTTTACCGCGTCGGCGAAATTTTTTTTACGGGATGTCGTTCTCCTCCTCGATTTAAGGGGGGTCGAGAGAAGTCATTTTTCATCCAGCTCCGCTCCTTCTACGAGATCTCGTGAAATTTGACGATTTTATCGCATTTAATGTAGGAAGGAGGGGGAAATGTGAAGTTTTGACAGTTTTTCGGTCCCCAATTGTTGAGCGTCCGCGTCGAATGGCGAAAACCGCGATGAAATCGGCCCGCTGGTTCTCCCGGAACATTTATATGAGATATCCGTCAGTCAGTGAGCGTTTGGCGGGGGAGGGTTATGGTGACTCGCTTCGCTCGCCGGGGGGCTACGCCCCCCGGACCCCCGGGGGGTGAGGGCCTTCGGCCCTCACCCCCCGTGTGGCGGGCTACGCCCGCCCGTTGTGCGGCCTTCGGCCGCCCAGTCTGTGTGTCGCTGTGTCTCTCTGTGTGTGTGTGTGTGTGTGTCTGTGTGTGTGTGTGAGGGGACACATTTTCACTTGTGTGTGTGAAAACCCCCCCCTCCCCCTCCCTATATATTCAAAAAAATCGGACCAGAGACGTTCAAGAGTTGCAGTACAAACTGCATTTATACGCCCCTTGTGCGGCGCCTCGGCGCCGGCCGACCGGCCCCCATCTGCCCCCGACCCATCACCACACGCCCTCCCCCCCCCCCCCCCCCCCCCTGCTTTGTGCGCAGAGCGTGACGCCGCGACACCATTGACGGGGCCAAGCCGAGCCGATAGCCAAGCCGAGTCGCGAGGCCGCTGCAGGGCGGCTGCTGCGGCCCGATGGCTGCAGCCTGCTTCTCATATTGGTCGCCCGTGGCCAGCCGACCGGCCGGCTAGTAGCTGGCTGTCTGCTCTGCCAACGCACGCTCGCCGCGTGCCTTTTTTTTTTATTCTCAGTTTATTTTATTTATTACCTTGGCTATCCCACCCTCTCCTAACCTAACCTAATCTAGCCACGCCCCAATCTAAACTAACGTCGTCATTTACGGACGGTCCCCCGGGATGCTTTGTGTTTATTGCGCCGTCATTTACGGACGGTCCCCCGGCATGCATGTCGTTTATAGCGTCGTCATTTACGGACGGTCCCCCGGCATGCGTGCAGCAGCAGCAATGGTTTGTGTCGCCGACGGCAACCTGGCCCCGTCCGGCAGCCAGAGTCCTTTTTCTTCAGTGTGCGCAGTCCCGCGTCCGCCTCATCCCTGGCCTAACCTAACCTAAAGCGGTATAGTCTTTGGTGGGGTCCTTTAGTACTTAACACCTAACCCTGAGGTGAACCGATGCCCATTGGCGAAAACCACATGGTCTTAGCACGCTTTATTCATGAGCTATACCCGAAACTGCACTTACGCTCCTGCGGGCGCAGTCTAATTCAAATATCTCGAAAACCGGGGCAGATACGCAAATTCTGAGGGTTGCAAATCTCTAGGGATCAACATTTCGTCCTGCTTCCGCAGATACCCCACACGCCCCCCTTCCGATGTGAACTGCACTTAGGCCCTCCGGCGAGGGGGAAGGGGGGGGGGGCAGGTGGACGACGAGGATGACCCAAAAACTTGGGCCGCCTAACGACGCCTACCTAGACCACGTCATGGCGTTCTCAATGAAGCTGATTGCACAGAGGTAGGAGGAGAGGGGGGGGGTAGCAGCGCGTCGACGCATACCTGGACAACGTCATGGTGTCCCCCATGTAGCCGATGCGGCATACTACCGCAGACACAGTCGTCCAGCAACACGGCCTTGTGGCCACATGCGCGCAAAACGTTGGTGAGGACGGCTACCTGGGCCGCAGGGCAGTGGTAGGGGGGGGAAGCGAGCGGACGACGCGGACGTCGGCGGCGGCCACGGCCAGATCCATGTTCGGCACCACCAGCGCACCAGTAGCAGCAGCAGCGGCAGCAGTGGCTTTGTCGCCGCGCGCGCTCCCGCGTCCGCCTTATCCTTGGCCTAACCTAACCTGAAGTTGTATAGTCTTTGGTGGGGTCCTTTAGTACCGAAAACCTAACCCTGAGGTGAACCGATGCCCATTGGCGAAAACCACATGGTCTTGGCACGCCCCATTCCTGAGCTAGACCCGAAACTGTACTTAAGCCCCTGCGGGCCCCGTCAAATGCAAATATCTCGAAAACCGGGGCAGATACGCAAATTCTGAGGGTTGGTAATCCCTAGGGATGAACTTTTCGTCCTGCATCTGCAGATACCCCACATGCCCCCCTTCCGATGTGAGTTGCAGTTAGGCCCTCCGGCGAGGGGGAGGGGGGGGGGGCAGGTGGACGACGGGGATGACCGCAGGGCGTTGGGAGGGGAGGGGGGGGGGGAAAGCAAGCGGACGCCGCGTTCGTCGTCGGCGGCGGCCTCGGCCAGATCCATGTTCGGCACCACCAGCGCACCAGCAGCAGCAGCGGCGGCAGTGGCTTTGACGGCGACCTGGACCCAACTCCAAGCCGGGCCGAACCGAGACGAGGCCGCCGCTGCTGCTGCTGGCTGTGGCCGCTCCTGATTGGCCGCCCGTGGCCGGCCGGCCGGCTCGTTCGCTCGCCCAGCCGCCGCCGCCGCCGCCGCGCGGAACCGACTGCCTGCGAACGCAGCCCACGCTTTGCCAAAAGTTTCCACTCGTCCTCGTCGAGTCCCGAAAATTTGAAATTCAAAAAGAAGGACATCCTCGGAATGGCCTCTCGAAACGCCAGAAAATGAACCCGGTCCGATCCCCGGCGGACGCCCCGTTCAAAAGGCCGCGTCCGAAACGTCGGCCTGACCTCGAGGCCGTATTTCCAAAATTCCAAGTTTTTGGCCTTTAACGATTTCCCAGCGACATCGGACCTGGCCACGATGGATCGGAGCATCGTTTTACCTGGGGTTGACATCGAGACATTTTGCCCCAACTTATCGATTTCGACCACTTTACTTGAAGGGCGCAAGTGAAAACCCAACTTTTTCCCGTTAAATCGAAACATTTTTCCAGTTTTGGGACTTTTGACCTTCCCAATCATCGGGGAGGAGAAGCCGATGCCGCAAACCCCGAGTCGCTAGCCCTCGCCGTTCCCGAGAAATAGGCTTTTGGATGAGCGACCCGGTGAGGCCGAATTCGGCAGAGTCCCGGGTGAAAAAGGACGTTTTCCCACTTTTCTCGGTCAAGATGAAACATTTTCCCACTTTTTCGAATTAATCGGTTCCCAATTGTCGACGAGGGGAATCGAATGAACCAAGGCCCGAGTCGCTGGCCCGCACGGTTCGCGAAATAAACTCTATCCCTCAGTCACTCAGTCAGTCTTGCGTAGGGGGGAATTTTGGGTGGACTCGCTGGGGGCTCCGCCCCCCAGACCCCCGAGGCGGCCTTCGGCCGCCCAGTGTGGCGGGCTCCGCCCGCCCACGGTGTCTGTGGGGCCAGGTGCCCGGGTAAACGCCAGAGACGCCAAGAAAAACGAAAAAAAGGTAACACCCCCACCAGTATTTGAACCGCCGACCTTCACCATGCCCGAGCGCCGCGCGAGACCGCGCGGCTGGCCAGGCGTTGTTGACCTGAACCCCCGCGGCCGCCCAACACAAGCACACGACGGCCAGGCGCCGCGCGCGCCGCATCGGGCCAATCCCCTAGCCACACGTGGTCGACAATGCCCGTGCCCGGTGCACCTCCAGACGCAGCCCACGCTTTGCCAAAATCTTCCACTCGTCCTCGTTCGCACCCGAAAATTTGAAACACCGAAACCGATACATCCCCGGAAAGGTGTTGAAAAACCCCAGAAAACCCACCCTGTCCGAAGTGTGTCGGACGCCCCGTTCAAAAATGGCTGCGTCCGAAACGTTTCTGGTCCCACGATTTCTCCCTGATTTTACCGCGTCGGCGAAATTTTTTTTACGGGATGTCGTTCTCCTTCTCGATTTAAGGGGGGTCGAGAGACGTCATTTTTCATCCAGCTCCGCTCCTTCTACGAGATCTCGTGAAATTTGACGATTTTATCGCATTTAATGTAGGAAGGAGGGGGAAATGTGAGGTTTTGACAGTTTTTCGGTCCCCAATTGTTGAGCGTCCGCGTCGAATGGCGAAAACCGCGATGAAATCGGCCCGCCGGTTCTCTCGGAACATTTATATGAGATATCCGTCAGTGAGTCAGCGTTTGGCGGGGGAGGGTTATGGTGACTCGCGCCTGCGGCGCTCGCTGGGGGCTCCGCCCCCAGACCCCCCGAGGCGGCCTTCGGCCGCCCAGTGTGGCGGGCTCCGCCCGCCCACGGTGTCTGTGGAGCCAGGTGCCCGGGTAAACGCCAAAAACGCCAAGAAAAACGAAAAAAAGGAAACCCCCCCCACCAGTATTTGAACCGCCGACCTTCACCATGCCCGAGCGCCGCGCGAGACCGCGCGGCTGTCTAAGCGTTCTTGATCTGAACCTCCGCGGCCGCCCAACACAAGCGAACGACGGCCAGGTGCCGCGCGCGCCGCACCGGCCCTTTTCCCCCAGCCACACGTGGTCGACAATGCCCGTGCCCGGTGCACCTCCAGACGCAGCCCACGCTTTGCCAAAATCTTCCACTCGTCCTCGTGCGCACCCGAAAATTTGAAACAACGAAACCGATACATCCCCGGAAAGGTGTTGAAAAACCCCAGAAAACCCACCCTGTCCGAGCTCTGTCGGACGCCCCGTTCAAAAGTGGCTGCATCCGAAACGTCTGAAGCCCTCCGATTTCTCCCCGATTTTACCGCGTCGGCGAAATTTTTTTAACGGGATGTCGTTCTCCACCATGATTTAAGGGGGGTCGAGAGAAGTCATTTTTCGTGCAGCTCCGCTCCTTCTACGAGATCTCGTAAAATTTGACGATTTTATCGCATTTAAGGTAGGAAGGAGGGGGAAATGTGAACTTTTGACAGTTTTTCGGTCCCCAATTGTTGAGCGTCCGCGTCGAATGGCGAAAACCGCGATGAAATCGGTTGGCCGGTTCGCCCGGAACATTTAGGTAAGAGATCCGTCAGTGAGCGTTTGGGAGGGGAGGGTTGTGGTGACTCGCGCCTGCGGCGCTCGCTGGGGGCTCCGCCCCCAGACCCCCCGAGGCGGCCTTCGGCCGCCCAGTGTGGCGGGCTCCGCCCGCCCATGGTGTCTGTGGGGCCAGATGCCCAGGTAAACGCCGGAAACGCCAAGAAAAAAGAAAAAAAAACAAACACCCCCACCAGTATTTGAACCGCCGACCTTCACCATGCCCGCGCGCCGCGCGAGACCGCGCGGCTGGCTAGGCGTTGTTGCCCTGAACCCCCGCGGCCGCCCAACACAAGCGAACGACGGCCAGGCGCCGCGCGCGCCGCACCGGGCCTATTCCCCAGCCACACGTGGTCGACAATGCCCGTGCCCGGTGCACCTCCAGACGCAGCCCACGCTTTGCCAAAATCTTCCACTCGTCCTCGTTCGCACCCGAAAATTTGAAACAACGAAACCAGTACATCCCCACAAAGGTGTTGAAAAAACCCAGAAAACCCACCCTGTCCGAACTCTGTCGGACGCCCCGTTCAGAAATGGCTGCGTCCGAAACGTCTGTGGTGCCCCGATTTCTCCCTGATACTCCCCGATTTTACAGCATCGGCACAATTTTTTTTACGGGATATCGTTCTCCTCCCCGAATTGAGGGGGGTCCAGAGAAGTCGTTTTTCGGCTAGCTGGCCTCCTTCCTTGAAACGTCGTGAAATTTGTCGATTTCATGGTGAAGGAGTGGGAAAAATCGACTTTTGACAATTTCGACCTTCCCAGTTGCTCGACCGTCCGCGTCGAATGGCGAAAACCGCACTGAAATCGGCCCGCTGGTTCTCCCGGAACATTTGCATGAGCAGTCAGTGAGTGGTAGTTTAGGGGGGGAGGGTTATGGTGACGCCCCCCAGACCCCCCGAGGCGGCCTTCGGCCGCCCAGTGTGGCGGGCTTCGCCCGCCCACGGTGTCTGTGGGGCCAGGTGCCCGGGTAAACGCCAGAAACGCCAAGAAAAACGAAAAAAGGCAAACCCCCCACTAGTATTTGAACCGCTGACCTTCACCATGCCCGAGCGCCGCGCGAGACCGCGCGGCTGGCTAGGCGTTGTTGACCTGAACCCCCGCGGCCGCCCAACACAAGCGAACGACGCCCAGGCGCCGCGCGCGCCGCACCGGGCCTATTCCCCCAGCCACACGTGGTCGACAATGCCTGTGCCCGGTGCACCTCCAGACGCAGCCCACGCTTTGCCAAAATCTTCCACTCGTCCTCGTTCGCCCCCGAAAATTTGAATCCCCGAAACAGATACATCCCCGAAAAGGTGTTGAAAAACCCCAGAAAACCCACCCTGTCCGAAGTCTGTCGGACGCCCCGTTCAAAAATGGCTGCGCCCGAAACGTTTCTGGTCCCCCGATTTCTCCCCAATTTTACCGCGTCGGCGAAATTCCTTTTACGGGATGTCGTCCTCCTCCCCGATTTAAGGGGGGTCGAGAGAAGTCATTTTTCGTCCAGGTCCGCTCCTTCTACGAGATCTCGTGAAATTTGACGATTTTATCGCAATTAAGGTAGGAAGGAGGGGGAAATGTGAACTTTTGACAGTTTTTCGGCCTCCAATATCTGACAGTCCGCGTCGAATGGCGAAAACCGCGATTGAATCGGCCCGCTGGTTCTCCCGGAACATTTAGATGAGAAGTCAGTCAGTCAGTGGTCAGCGTTTGGGAGGGGAGGGTTATGGTGACTCGCGCCTGCGGCGCTCGCTGGGGGGCTCCGCCCCCAGACCCCCCCGAGGCGGCCTTCGGCCGCCCAGTGTGGCGGGCTCCGCCCGCCCACGGTGTCTGTGGGGCCAGGTGCCCGGGTAAACGCCAGAAACGCCAAGAAAAACGAAAAAAAGCAAACTCCCCCACCAGTATTTGAACCGCCGACCTTCACCATGCCCGAGCGCCGCGCGAGACCACGCGGCTGGCTAGGCGTTGTTGACCTGAACTCCCGCGGCCGCCCAACACAAGCGAACGACGGCCAGGCGCCGCGCGCGCCGCACCGGACCTATTCCCCAGCCACACGTGGTCGACAATGCCCGTGCCCGTTGCACCTCCAGACGCAGCCCACGCTTTGCCAAAATCTTCCACTCGTCCTCGTTCGCACCCGAAAATTTGAAACACCGAAACCGATACATCCCCGGAAAGGTGTTGAAAAACCCCAGAAAACCCACCCTGTCCGAACTCTGTCGGACGCCCCGTTCAAAAATGGCTGCGTCCGAAACGTCCCTGGTCCCTTGATTTCACCCTGATTTTACCGCGTCGGCGAAATTTTTATTACGGGATGTCGTTCCCCTTCGTCATTTATGGGGGGTCGAGAGAAGTCATTTTTCGTCCAGCTCCGCTCCTTCTACGAGATCTCGTGAAATTGGACGATTTTATCGCATTTAAGGTAAGAAGGAGGGGGAAATGTGAACTTTTGACGATTTTTCGGTCCCCAATTGTTGAGCGTCCGCGTCGAATGGCGAAAACCGCAATAGAATCGGCCTGCTGGTTTTCCCGGAAACTTAATATGAGATATCCGTCAGTCAGTGGTCAGCGTTTGGGAGGGGAGGGTTATGGTGACTCGCGCCTGCGGCGCTCGCTGGGGGGCTCCGCCCCCCAGACCCCCCGAGGCGGCCTTCGGCCGCCCAGTGTGGCGGGCTCCGCCCGCCCACGGTGTCTGTGGGGCCAGGTGCCCGGGTAAACGCCAGAAACGCCAAGAAAAACGAAAAAAAGCAAACCCCCCCACTAGTATTTGAACCGCCGACCTTTACCATGCCCGAGCGCCGCGCGAGACCGCGCGGCTGACTAGGCGTTGTTGACCTGAACCCCCGCGGCCGCCCAACACAAGCGAACGACGGCCAGGCGCCGCGCGCGCCGCACCGGGCCTATTCCCCCAGCCACACGTGGTCGACAATGCCCGTGCCCGGTGACCCTCCAGACGCAGCCTACGCTTTGCAGAAATCTTCCACTCGTCCTCGTTCGCACCCGAAAATTTGAAAGAACGAAATCTATACATCCCCGGAAAGGTGTTGAAAAACCCCAGAAAACCCACCCTGTCCGAACTCTGTCGGACGCCCCGTTCAAAAATGGCTGCGTCCGAAACGTCTCTGGCCTTCCGATTTCTCCCCGATTTTACCGCGTCGGCAAATTTTTTTGTACGGGATTTCGTTCTCCTTCCCGATTTAAGGGGGGTCGAGAGAAGTCATTTTTCGTCCAGCTCAGCTCCATCTACGGAATCTCGTGAAATTTGACGATTTTATCGCATTTAAGGTAGGAAAGAAGGGGAAATGTGAACTTTTGACAGTTTTTCGGTCCCCAATTGTTGAGCGTCCGCGTCGAATGGCGAAAACCGCAATGAATTCGGCCCACTGGTTCTCCCGGAACATTTAGGTAAGAGATCCGTCAGTCAGTGAGCGTTTGGCGCGGGAGGGTTATGGTGATGACTCGCGCCTGCGGCGCTCGCTGGGGGCTCCGCCCCCAGACCCCCCGAGGCGGCCTTCGGCCGCCCAGTGTGGCGGGCTTCGCCCGCCCACGGTGTCTGTGGAGCCAGGTGCCCGGTCAACGCCAGATACGCCAAGAAAAACGAAAAAAAGCAAACCCCCCACCAGTATTTGAACCGCCGACCTTCACTATGCCCGAGCGCCGCGCGAGACCGCGCGGCTGGCCAGGCGTTGGTGACCTGAACCCTCGCGGCCGCCCAACACAAGGGAACGACGGCCAGGCGCCGCGCGCGCCGCACCGGGCCTATTCCCCCAGCCACACGTGGTCGACAATGCCCGTGCCCGGTGCACCTCCAGACGCAGCCCACGCTTTGCCAAAATCTTCCACTCGTCCTCGTTCGCACCCGAAAATTTGAAACACCGAAACCGAAACATCCTCAGAAAGGTGTTTAAAAACCCCAGAAAACCCACCCTGTCCGAACTCTGTCGGACGCCCCGTTCAAAAATGGCTGCGTCCGAAACGTCTCTGGTCCCCCGATTTCACCCTGATTTTACCGCGTCGGCGAAATTTTTTTTACGGGATGTCGTTCTCCTCCTCGATTTAAGGGGGTCGAGAGAAGTCATTTTTCGTCAAGCTTGCCTCCTTGTACGAGATCTCGTGAAATTTGACGATTTTATCGCATTTAAGGGAGGAAGGAGGGAGAAATGTGAACTTTTGACAGTTTTTCGGTCCCCAATTGTTGAGCGTCCGCGTCGAATGGCGAAAACCGCGATGAAATCGGCCCGCCGGTTCTCCCGGAACATTTAGGTAAGAGATCCGTCAGTCAGTCAGCGTTTGGCGCGGGAGGGTTATGGTGACTCGCGCCTGCGGCGCTCGCTGGGGGCTCCGCCCCCAGACCCCCGAGGCGGCCCTCGGCCGCCCAGTGTGGCGGGCTCCGCCCGCCCACGGTGTCTGCGGGGCCAGGTGCTCGGGTAAACGCCAGAAACGGCAAGGAAAACGAAAAAAAAGCAACCCCCCCACTAGTATTCGAACCGCCGACCTTCACCATGCCCGAGCGCCGCGCGAGACCGCGCGGCTGGCCAGGCGTTGTTGACCTGAACCCCCGCAACCACCCAACACAAGCGAACGAACCGGCCAGGCGCCGCGCGCGCCGCACCGGGCCTATTCCCCCAGCCACACGTGGTCGACAATGCCCGTGCCCGGTGCACCTCCAGACGCAGCCCACGCTTTGCCAAAATCTTCCACTCGTCCTCGTTCGCACCCGAAAATTTAAAACGCCGAAACCGATACATCCTAAGAAAGGTGTTGAAAAACCCCAGAAAACCCACCCTGTCCGAACTCTGTCGGACGCCCCGTTCAAAAATGGCTGCGTCCGAAACGTCTGTGGTCCTTCGATTTCTCCCCGATTTTACGGCGTCGGCGAAATTTTTTTGTCGGGATGTCGTTCTCCCTCCCGATTTAAGGGGGGTCGAGAGAAGTCATTTTTCATCCAGCTCCGCTCCTTCTACGAGATCTCGTGAAATTTGACGATTTTATCGCATTTAAGGTAGGAAGGAGGGGGAAATGTGAACTTTTGACAGTTTTTCGGTCCCCAATTGTTGAGCGTCCGCGTCGAATGGCGAAAACCGCGATGAAATCGGCCCGCTGGTTCTCCCGGAACATTTATATGAGATATCCGTCAGTCAGTCAGCGTTTGGCGGGAGAGGGTTCTGGTGACTCGCGCCTGCGGCGCTCGCTGGGGGCTCCGCCCCCAGACCCCCCGAGGCGGCCTTCGGCCGCCCAGTGTGGCGGGCTTCGCCCGCCCACGGTGTCTGTGGGGCCAGGTGCCCGGGTAAACGCCAGAAACGCCAAGAAAAACGAAAAAAAGCAACCCCCCTACTAGTATTCGAACCGCCGACGCTCACTATGCCCGAGCGCTGCGCGAGACCGCGCGGCTGGCTAGGCGCTGTTGACCTCAATCCACGCGGCCGCCCAACACAAGTGAACGTCTGTGGGGCCAGTTGCCCGGGTAAACGCCAGACACGCCAAAAAAACGAAAAAAACCAAACCCCCTACTAGTATTTGAACCGCCGACCTTTATTATGCCCGAGCGCCGCGCGAGACCGCGCGGCTGCCTAGGCGTTGTTGACCTCAACCCCCGCGGCCGACCAACACAAGCGAACGAACCGGCCAGGCGCCGCGCGCGCCGCACCGGGCCTATTCCCCAGCCACACGTGGTCGACAATGACGGTGCCCGGTGCACCTCCGGACGCAGCCCACGCTTTGCCAAAATCTTCCACTCGTCCTCGTTCGCACCCAAAAATTTGAAACACCAAAACCGATACATCCTCGGAAAGCTGTTGAAAAACCCCAGAAAACCCACCCTGTCCGAACTCTGTCGGACACCCCGTTCGAAAATGGCTGCGTCCGAAACGTTTCTAGTCCCCCGATTTCACCCCGATTTTACCGCGTCGGCGAAATTCTTTCAACGGGATGTCGTTCTCCGCCATGATTTAAGGGGGGTCGAGAGAAGTCATTTTTCGTCCAGCTCGCCTTCTTCGACGAAATCTCGTAAAATTTGACGATTTTATCGCATTTAAGGTAGGAAGGAGGGGGAAATGTGAACTTTTGACGATTTTTCGCTCCCCAATTGTTGAGCGTCCGCGTCGAATGGCGAAAACCGCGATCGAATCGGCCCGCTAGTTCTCCCGGAACATTAAAATGAGAAGTCAGTGGTCAGCGTTTGGGAGGGGAGGGTTATGGTGACTCCGCCCCCCACACCCCCCGAGGCGGCCTTCGGCCGCCCAGTGTGGCGGGCTTCGCCCGCCCACTGTGTCTGTGGGGCCAGGTGCACGGGTAGACGCCAGAAACGCCAAGAAAAACAAAAGAAAGGAAATCCCCCCACCGGTATTGGAACCGCCGACCTTTACCATGCCCGACCGTCGCGCGAGACCGCGCGGCTGGCGAAGCGTTGTTGACCTGAAACACCGCGGCCGCCCAACACAAGCGAACGAACCGGCCAGGCGCCGCGCGCGCCGCACCGGGCCTATTCCCCCAGCCACACCTGGTCGACAATGCCCGTGCCCGGTGCACCTCCACACGCAGCCCACGCTTTGCCAAAATCTTCCACTCGTCCTCGTTCGCACCCGAAAATTTGAAACACCGAAACCGATACATCCCCGGAAAGGTGTTGAAAAACCCCAGAAAACCCACCCTGTCCGAACTCTGTCAGACGCCCCGTTCAAAAACGGCTGCGTCCGAAACGGCTCTGGTCCCCCGATTTCACCCCGATTTTACCGCGTCGGCGAAATTTTTTCAACGGGATGTCGTTCTCCTCCCTGATTTAAGGGGGGTCGAGAGAAGTCATTTTTCGTCCAGCTCCGCTCCTTCTACGAGATCTCGTGAAATTTGACGATTTTATCGCATTTAAGGTAGAAAGGAGGGGGAAATGTGAACTTTTGACAGTTTTTCGGTCCCCAATTGTTGAGCGTCCGCGTCGAATGGCGAAAACCGCGATGAAATCGGCCCGCCGGTTCTCCCGGAACATTTAGGTAAGAGATCCGTCAGTCAGTCAGCGTTTGGCGGGGGAGGGTTATGGTGACTCGCGCCTGCGGCGCTCGCTGGGGGCTCCGCCCCCAGACCCCCCGAGGCGGCCTTCGGCCGCCCAGTGTGGCGGGCTTCGCCCGCCCACGGCCTCTGTGGGGCCAGGTGCCCGGGTAAACGCCAGAGACGCCAAGAAAAACGAGAAAAAGCAAACCCCCCACTAGTATTTGAACCGCCGACCTTCACCACGCCCGAGCGCCGCGCGAGACCGCGCGGCTGGCTCGGCGTTGTTGACCTGAACCCCCGCGGCCGCCCAACACAAGCGAACGACGGCCAGGCGCCGCGCGCGCCGCACCGGGCCTATTCCCCCAGCCACACGTGGTCGACAATGCCCGTGCCCGGTGCACCTCCAGACGCAGCCCACGCTTTGCCAAAATCTTCCACTCGTCCTCGTTCGCACCCGAAAATTTGAAACACCGAAACCGATGCATCCCCGTAAAGGTGTTGAAAAACCCCAGAAAACCCACCCTGTCCGAACTCTGTCGGACGCCCCGTTCAAAAATGGCTGCGTCTGAAACGTCTCTGGTCCCCCGATTTCACCCCGATTTTACCGCGTCGGCGAAATTTTTTCAACGGGATGTGGTTCTCCTCCCTGATTTAAGAGGGGTCGAGAGAATACATTTTTCGTCCAGCTCCGCTCCTTCTACGAGATCTCGTGAAATTTGACGATTTTATCGCATTTAAGGTAGGAGGGAGGGGGAAATGTCAACTTTTGACAGTTTTTCGGTCCCCAATTGTTGAGCGTCCGCGTCGAATGGCGAAAACCGCGATGAAATCGGCCGGCCGGTTCTCCCGGAACATTTATATGAGATATCCGTCAGTCAGTGAGCGTTTGGCGGGAGAGGGTTCTGGTGACTCGCGCCTGCGGCGCTCGCTGGGGGGCTCCGCCCCCCAGACCCCCCGAGGCGGCCTTCGGCCGCCCAGTGTGGCGGGCTCCGCCCGCCCACGGTGTCTGTGGGGCCAGGTGCCCGAGCAAACGTGGCGGGAGAGGGTTCTGGTGACTCGCTGGGGGCTCCGCCCCCCAGACCCCCCGAGGCGGCCTTCGGCCGCCCAGTGTGGCGGGCTCCGCCCGCCCACGGTGTCTGTGGGGCCAGGTGCCCGGGTAAACGCCAGAAACGCCAAGAAAAACGAAAAAAAGCAAACCCCCCCACCAGTATTTGAACCGCCGACCTTCACCATGCCCGAGCGCCGCGCGAGACCGCGCGGCTGGCTAGGCGTTGTTGACCTGAACCCCCGCGGCCGCCCAACACAAGCGAACGACGCCCAGGCGCCGCGCGCGCCGCACCGGCCCTATTCCCTCAGCCACACGTGGTCGACAATGCCCGTGCCCGGTGCACCTCCAGACGCAGCCCACGCTTTGCCAAAATCTTCCACTCGTCCTCGTTCGCACCCGAAAATTTGAAACACCGAAACCGATACATCCCCGGAAAGGTGTTGAAAAACCCCAGAAAACCCACCCTGTCCGAAGTCTGTCGGACGCCCCGTTCAAAAATGGCTGCGTCCGAAACGTCTGTGGTCCCCCGATTTCTCCCCGATTTTACCGCGTCGGCGAAATTTTTTTTACGGGATGTCGTTCTCCTCCTCGGTTTAAGGGGGTCGATAGAAGTCATTTTTCGTCCAGCTCGGCTCCTTCTACGAGATCTCGTGAAATTTGAGGATTTTATCGCATTTAAGGTAGAAAGGAGGAGGAAACGTCAACTTTTGACATTTAATCGCTTCCCAATATCTGACGGTCCGCGTCGAATGGCGAAAACCGCGCGTCGATCGGCCGTCTAGTTCTCTGGGAAAATAAAAATGAGAAGTCAGTCAGTCAGTCAGTCAGTGAGCGTTTCGGAGGGGAGGGTTATGGTGACTCGCGCCTGCGGCGCTCGCTGGGGGCTCCGCCCCCAGACCCCCGAGGCGGCCTTCGGCCGCCCAGTGTGGCGGGCTCCGCCCGCCCACAGTGTCTGTGGGGCCAGATGCTCAGGTAAACGCCAGAAACACCAAGGAAAACGAAAAAAAAAACCCCACCCACTAGTATTTGAACCGCCGACCTTCACCATGCCCGACCGCCGCGCGAGACCGCGCGGCTGGCTAGGCGTTGTTGACCTGAACCCCCGCGGCCGCCCAACACAAGCGAACGACGGCCAGGCGCCGCGCGCGCCGCACCGGGCCTATTCCCCAGCCACACGTGGTCGACAATGCCCGTGCCCGGTGCACCTTACAGACGCAGCCCACGCTTTGCCAAAATCTTCCACTCGTCCTCGTTCGCACCCGAAAATTTGAAACACCGAAACCGATACATCCCCGGAAAGGTGTTGAAAAACCCCAGAAAACCCACCCTGTCCGAACTCTGTCGGACGCCCCGTTCAAAAATGGCTGCGTCCGAAACGTCTCTGGTCCTTCGATTTCACCACGATTATACCGCGTCGGCGAAATTCTTTCAACGGGATCGCGTTCTCCTCCTCGATTTAAGGGGGGTCGAGAGAAGTCATTTTTCGTCCAGCTCGCCTCCTTGTACGAGATCTCGTGAAATTTGACGATTTTTTCGCATTTAAGGGAGGAAGGAGGGAGAAATGTGAACTTTTGACAGTTTTTGGGTCCCCAATTGTTGAGCGTCCGCGTCGAATGGCGAAAACCGCGATGAAATCGGCCCGCCGGTTCTCCCGGAACATTTATATGAGATATCCGTCAGTCAGTCAGCGTTTGGCGGGAGAGGGTTATGGTGACTCGCGCCTGCGGCGCTCGCTGGGGGCTCCGCCCCCAGACCCCCCGAGGCGGCCTTCGGCCGCCCAGTGTGGCGGGCTCCGCCCGCCCACGGTGTCTGTGGGGCCAGGTGCCCGGGTAAACGCCAGAAACGCCAAGAAAAACGAAAAAAAAGCAAACCCCCCTACCAGTATTTGAACCGCTGCCCTTCACCATGGCCGAGCGCCGCGCGAGACCGCGCGGCAGGCTAGGCGTTGTTGACCTGAATCCCTGCGGCCGCCCAACACAAGCGAATGACGGCCAGGCGCCGCGCGCGGCGCACCGGGCCTATTCCCCCAGCCACACGTGGTCGACAATGCTCGTGCCCGGTGACCCTCCAGACGCAGCCCACGCTTTGCCAAAATCTTCCACTCGTCCTCGTTCGCACCCGAAAATTTGAAACACCGAAACCGATACATCCCCGGAAAGGTGTTGAAAAACCCCAGAAAACCCACCCTGTCCGAACTCTGTCGGACGCCCCGTTCAAAAATAGCTGCGTCCGAAACGTCTCTGGTCCTCCGATTTCTCCCCGATTTTACCGCGTCGGCGAAATTTTTTTTACGGGATGTCGTTCTCCTTCGTCATTTAAGGGGGTCGAGAGAAGTCATTTTTCGTCCAGCTCCGCTCCTTCTACGAGATATCGTGAAATTTGACGATTTTATCGCGTTTAAGGTGGGAAGGAGGGGAAAAAGTCAACTTTTGACGATTTTTCGGTCCCCAATTGTTGAGAGTCCGCGTCGAATGGCGAAAACCGCAATGAAATCGGCCCGCTGGTTCTCCTGGAACATATATATGAGAAGTCAGTCAGTCAGTCAGTGAGCGTTTGGGAGGGGAGGGTTATGGTGACTCGCGCCTGCGGCGCTCGCTGGGGGCTCCGCCCCCAGACCCCCCGAGGCGGCCTGCGGCCGCCCAGTGTGGCGGGCTTCGCCCGCCTACGGTGTCTGTGGGGCCAGGTGCCCGGGTAAACGCCAGAAACGCCAAGAAAAACGAAAAAAAGCAAACCCTCCCACCAGTATTTGAACCGGCGACCTTCACCATGCCCGAGCGCCGCGCGAGACCGCGCGGCTGGCTAGGCGTTGTTGACCTGAACCCCCGCGGCCGCCCAACACAAGCGAACGACGGCCAGGCGCCGCGCGCGCCGCACCGGGCCTATTCCCCCAGCCGCACGTGGTCGACAATGCCCGTGCCCGGTGCACCTCCAGACGCAGCCCACGCTTTGCCAAAATCTTCCACTCCTCGTTCGCACCCGAAAATTTGAAACACCGAGACCGATACATCACCGAAAAGGCGTTGTAAAACCCCAGAAAACCCACCCTGTCCGAACTCTGACGGACGCCCCGTTCAAAAATGGCTGCGTCCGAATCATCTGTGGCCCCCCAATTTCTCCCCGATTTTACCGCGTCGGCGAAATTTTTTCAACGGGATGTCGTTCTCCTCCCCGATTTAAGGGGGGTCGAAAGAAGTCATTTTTCGCGCAGCTCCGCTCCTTCTACAAGATCTCGTGAAATTTGACGATTTTATCGCATTTAAGGTAGGAAGGAGGGGGAAATGTAAACTTTTGACAGTTTTTCGGTCCCCAATTGTTGAGCGTCTGCGTCGAATGGCGAAAACCGCGATGAAATCGGCCGGCCGGTTCTCCCGGAACATTTATATGAGATATCCGTCAGTCAGTCAGCGTTTGGCGGGAGAGGGTTATGGTGACTCGCCCGGCTCAAGCGCGCTTCGCGCGCTTTCGCAGGGCTCGTTGGGGCCTTCGGCCCCAATGGGTGGCGGGCTCCGCCCGCCCGGTTTGGGGCCGGGCCGCCTTCCGAGCGAGAGCGGTCGAGAAGAGGGTCCGTTTAGTGAAGACCGCATCGAAATCGGACGTACGGTTCACGAGCTAGAGCCGAATCTGCACTTATGCCCCTCCGCGCCGGCCGGCCGGCCGGGACCCGCCCCGCCCGGCCCCGCGCGCGCTGCGCGCGCGGAGAGCGCCTGTGGCGAGCCGGGCCGCCAGCCGCCCGTGCGGAGCGCGAGAGAGAACGTGCGAGGATCGGAGAGAGAAAGCATTCGGATCGGCGGCGCGCCATCCTGTCTTCAGCCCGTCTCTATAGAACGATGAAATCTGCCGATTTCACCGGGAAGGAGTGGACTTTTCTGCAATCCGAGACTTTTTTTCTTATAAAAGTCGGGGACGCCGCGTCCAACGCCGCAAACCGCATCCCGATCCGACCCCGGGAAGGGGCCGAACTTTAAGATGACCCGTGAGTGAGTGAGTCAGTCAGTCAGTCAGTCAGTCAGTGGTTCGCGGGGGAGGGTTTCTGGACTCGCCCGGCTCAAGCGCGCTTCGCGCGCTTTCGCAGGGCTCGTTGGGGCCTTCGGCCCCAATGGGTGGCGGGCTCCGCCCGCCCGGTTTGGGGCCGGGCCACCTTCCGAGCGAGAGCGGTCGAGAAGAGGGTCCGTTTAGTGAAGACCGCATCGAAATCGGACGTACGGTTCATGAGCTAGAGCCCAGTGTGCACTTGCGCCCCTCCGCGCCGGCCGGCCGGCCGGGACCCGCCCCGCCCGGCCCCGCGCGCTGCGCGCGCGGAGAGCGCCTGTGGCGCGCCGGGCCGCCACCCGCCTGCGCGGAGCGCGAGAGAGAACGTGCGAGGATCGGAGAGAGAAAGCATTCGGATCGGCGGCGCGCCATCCTGTCTTCAGCCCGTCTCCATAGAACGACGAAATCGGCCGATTTCACCGGGAAGGAGTGTTTTTTTTTGCAATCTGAGACTTTTTTTCTTATAAAAGTCGGTGACGCCGCGTCCAACGCCGCAAACCGCATCCCGATCCGAGCCCGGGAAGGGGCCGAACTTTAAGATGACCCGTGAGTCAGTCAGTCAGTGGTTCGCGGGGGAGGGTTTCTGGACTCGCGCCTGCGGCGCTCGCTGGGGGCTCCGCCCCCCAGACCCCCCGAGGCGGCCTTCGGCCGCCCAGTGTGGCGGGCTTCGCCCGCCCACGGTGTCTGTGGGGCCAGGTGCCCGGGTAAACGCCAGAAACGCCAAGAAAAACGATAAAAAGTAAACCCTACCACCAGTATTTGAACCGCCGACCCCTCACCATGCCCGAGCGCCGCGCGAGACCGCGCGGCTGGCTAGGCGTTGTTGACCTGAACCCCCGCGGCCGCCCAACACAAGCACACGACGGCCAGGCGCCGCGCGCGCCGCACCGGGCCTATTCCCCCAGCCACACGTGGTCGACAATGCCCGTGCCCGGTGCACCTCCAGACGCAGCCCACGCTTTGCCAAAATCTTCCACTCGTCCTCGTTCGCACCCGAAAATTTAAAACACCGAAACCGATACATCCCTTGAAAGGTGTTGAAAAACCCCAGAAAACCCACCCTGTCCGAACTCTGTCGGACGCCCCGTTCAAAAATGGCTGCGTCCGAAACGTCTCTGGTCCCCCGATTTCTCCCTGATACTCCCCGATTTTACAGCATCGGCACAATTTTTTTTACGAGATGTCGTTCTCCTCCCTGAATTGAGGGGGGTCAAGAGAAGTCGTTTTTCGGCTAGCTGGCCTCCTTCCTTGAAATGTCGTGAAATTTGTCGATTTCATGGTGAAGGAGTGGGAAAAATCGACTTTTGACATTTTCGACCTTCCCGGTTGCTCGACCGTCCGCGTCGAATGGCGAAAACCGCAATGAAATCGGCCCGCTGGTTCTCCCGGAACATTTGCATGAGCAGTGAGTCAGTGAGCGTTTGGGAGGGGAGGGTTATGGTGACTCGCGCCTGCGGCGCTCGCTGGGGGGCTCCGCCCCCCAGACCCCCGTGGCGGCCTCCGGCCGCCCAGTGTGGCGGGCTTCGCCCGCCCACGGTGTCTGTGGGGCCAGGTGCCCGGGTAAACGCCAGAAACGCCAAGAAAAACGCTTAAAAGCAAACCCCACCACCAGTATTTGAACCGCCGACCTTCACCATGCCCGAGCGCCGCGCGAGATCGCGCGGCTGGCTAGGCGTTGTTGACCTGAACCCCCGCGGCCGCCCAACACAAGCGAACGACGGCCAGGCGCCGCGCGCCGCACTCAGCGTTTTCCCCAGCCACACGTAGCCGACAATGCCCGTGCCCGGTGCCCCTCCGGACGCAGCCCACGCTTTGCCAAAATCTTCCACTCGTCCTCGTTCGCACTCGAAAATTTGAAACACCGAAACCGATACATCCCTTGAAAGGTGTTGAAAAACCCGAGAAAACCCACCCTGTCCGAACTCTGTCGGACGCCCCGTTCAAAAATGGCTGCGTCCGAAACGTCTCTGGTCCCCCGATTTCTCCTCGAATTTACCGCGTCGGCGAAATTTTTTTTACGGGATGTCGTTCTCCTCCCCGATTCAAGAGGGGTCGATAGAAGTCATTTTTCGTCCAGCTCGGCTCCTTCTACGAGATCTTGTGAAATTTGACGATTTTATCGCATTTAAGGTAGAAAGGAGGAGGAAACGTCAACTTTTGACATTTAATCGCTTCTCAATATCTGACGGTCCGCGTCGAATGGCGAAAACCGCGCGTCGATCGGCCGTCTAGTTCTCTGGGAAAATAAAAATGAGAAGTCAGTGAGTCAGTCAGTCAGTGAGCGTTTCGGAGGGGAGGGTTATGGTGATTGATGAAATAAATGATTTTTTTCTCTGAATATGTACATTATTTAACCGACCTCCAAAAAATCCCTTTGAAAAATATATAATGTTAATCACACAGCTTAAACGTCATTCAGTCTTGAGTCATACACCGGACAACATGGATCTCAGATTCTCTCACCCCTCCAATGTTTTGGTCTGTGCACCTAGCGGTGGCGGGAAAACCTTCTTGGTCAAAAGAATAGTTGAAAACAGAGCGGAAATGTTCAATGTCACTTTTGAAAAAGTCATATGGCATTACAGTGAATACCAAAGCCTTTATGGTGAACTCGCGAAAGAGCAGGGGGTTACATTTGTGGAAGGTGCTCCATCCTTAGATCAGTTTCCCCCGGGAGAAGGACCAAAACTTGTAATTGTGGACGACTTTATGGACCAAGTAAAGAACCCAGAATTTTTGAAAATTGCGATAAAAGGGTCACACCACAGAAATCTTTCATTTTGGTTCTTGTCACAGTGTCTGTTTCCGCCGAATTTCAGACAAATGAGTTTACAAGCACATTACGTTCTTCTTTTAAAATCACCACGAGATGTCCAACAGATCAGAAGTTTCGTACTTCAAGTTGATCCCTCAAATTGGAGGGCACTACTTGAGGCATACGAGGATGCCACACGTGAAGGACACTCATACATTTTGTTTGATTTTAATGTGAGACAGAAAGATCACTTACGACTCAGAACACACATATTCCCGGACGAAACAACAATAATTTACGTGCCGAAAGGAAAGTATAAAAGCTCTATCCTGAGCGCAGAGGAATCATAGCGCAGCGATGTTCCTTCGAGTGAACATCGAGTGAAAAAACATGTCAGTACAGAAGAGTCACATTCACAAGGACTTGCTACGCGTCCTGCAACGAGGCCGTCCGTCTTTGCGGAGAGCAATTTTGAGGGAAGCAGACAAAGGACTGGTGTATTCAATTTGTGAGATCTGTGACAACACTCTTTGCGGAAACGTTCCGCTCACACCAAAACAGAAACAAAAACTAAAAAAACACAAAACAATTTTGAAGCGATTGGCGAAGCGGGGAGAATCCTGGAAAAAAAAGAAAGCTGTTCTAACACAGAAAGGAGGCGCATTCTTGCCACTTCTTTTAAGTTTCCTTGCGCCAGTGATAAGTAGTCTGATATTTAAGTCATAAAAAAACATGGAACACTGTAAAAAATTGGTACTTGTACCACACGAAACGGTGACAAGGTTGCAAGAGAAGCCAGCCACAAGGACCACAGGCAATGTACTAAGCAGCTTGGACACAGAGATGAACGAAATTCTAAAACAAAAAGCTGAAGACAGTGAAAAATGGAAGATGTACGACCAGGCACTTCAGAAATACCTGTACTTTATCAATGAACAGAAAAAACCAGCTACACTTGAAATTCCAACTGTGAAGGAAACACCTCAGAAAACCGAAGCACCACCGGACAGTAGAATAAGAGAACAACTTTTAACAGTAATGCCAAGCAAGTACAGAAGCGCAGCTTTGACTTTGATGGAACACTTATCAACCCCGAAAGCAAAAGAGATTATAAGCTGGGACACAAATGGAATGACATCAGTCAATGGTCAGCAGGTGTCAAGTATAGTTGACTTAATTTCTGATGCTGTACGTGACAGAAAAACTGCACAGGCACCAAACTGGCAATCCTTCATCACGGCACTAAAGACAACACACACTCCACTGGAATTAATTAAGAACACAGAAAATCGAAACGTCATCTTATCACAACAAGGATCTGGTTTAAAAAATGAAAGCGAAATGGCCTGCACGAAAACAAACAAGAGGAAGCACAAACCACACGTCACGGGCGAAAACAGCAAAGTACCGAAACCAAAACGACAACGTCAGACGTGGAAACGCTGGACTTAAAGACATCTATCACAACACAAAACACCCCGCCGGATACAGTACACCCGAACGCCTTTGGAAAGGGGTAAAAAAGAAGGTCCCCAAAAATGAAGTAGTTGCCTATCTAGAGGGGCAGGACTCGTATACTCTACACAAGAGAGCGCGTCGGACGTTTCCACGCAACGTGACGTACGCAGACAACATTGACGATTGCTGGCAAGCAGACTTAGCTGATTTTAGTGACATACGGGACGAAAATCAGGAGAATTCGTTCATACTCTGTGTAATTGATGTTTTCTCGAAATTCGCTTGGACATTGCCAGTCAGAGATAAAAAAGCAGACACTGTTGTGGAAGCATTTAAGACCATTTTCAACGAAACTGACAGACGACCAACACGTATTATCACCGACAAAGGACGAGAATTCGATAACAGAAAACTGAAAAAATATTTACAGGACATGGACATTCAGTACGCCCACACGAACAACCCTGACACAAAATGTTCTGTTGTAGAACGTTTCATCGGGACACTGAGACCATGGCTTCAAAAAGTTTTCACCGAAAGGGAAAAGTATGAGTACACAGGAGGGGTCCTTATCGACATCACACGGGCTTACAATGAAAAATTTCACAAGACACTAAAAATGACACCTATTGAAGCCAGTCAGCCGGACTGAGTCCTTGAGGTGTACCGGAACTTGTATCAAGGGAAGTTGGGAGGGAAGAAAATCACACCGAAACTTAAAGTCGGGGACTACGTAAGAATTTCGAGAGAGAAGAAACGCTTTGAAAAGGGGTGCACATGGAACTGGTCAGAGGAAATTTATAAAATAACTGAAGTCATAAAACACGAAAAACCAGTATATCGCATAGCAGACCTGGACAATAACGAGGAACTGGAGGGGACATTCTATTCCTGGGAACTCAGTCGCGTCACAAAGCCAGATAAATTTAAAATTGCATATATAGTGAAGACACGTGGGAAAGGTGACAAAACACAACATCTCGTCCACTGGAGAGGATATCCCGTTTCTTCGCGGTCTTGGGTGATGTCCAAGGACATAGATACGTCATAAAAATGGATTTTTACATGGTGCTTCCAAGCAACGCATCCCCCGACGTTTACGAAGACAACAAAACATCGAACTTCAAGACGCAGCTATCGAAAAGAATTGAGCTTCATGGAGATTGGCAAGTGGCTCTCCTAGAAGTACACTATCCAAACACTTTGACTCACATACAACAAGGGGAAAATTGGATAAAAGTATTCACACCGAACGACAGAGACGCAGAGGATTTCGTAGTAGCAGATAAAGGGGTAGCATACCTCACAGATGGCGCACACACAGAACTCCCCGTTTACATTTACACCAGTGAGGAGACGCTCCACATAACACCACGGTTTTACAAAAGTAAACAAGATTTCATTGACGGAGTGCGTGAAGCGCTTACAACAAAATCGTCCCGGAAACAAAGTCGTGTCATAGAACTGACGGACAGGGAATATGTCACCTTCTTACCGTTCGAATCTAGACCAGGCGCAACGTACACTTTAGCACCGACTCTCGCAATGCAGTTAGGACTCCCACACGCGGGGCCATACCACGCAGACGAAGAAGTAAGAGGAGAACACCCTATCGACATGACCCTAGGAATGCCTTCTCAGATGTATATTTACATCGATATCATTCAAGACCAAATTGTAGGACACACGAGTGCGCCGCTGTTACGCACGATCCCCGTGAACACTTTATCTTCTTATGGAGAAGTGAGCAGCTATCGTTGTGACCCACCGATTTACTTTGACCTGAAAACAAAGTCCTTCGACACAATCGAAGTGAATATAAGGACACACACGGGGGAGTTTTTACCATTCCAACACGGAACGTCAACGTTACTGTGTCACTTCAAACAGCGAACATAACAAACAGACATGTCACACATTACATCGTATTACCTCAAACAGGCCCAAACAGGATCTGGGCTAAATTACTACGCGGGTTCTTCGTCACAGAAAGGGGCTGGAATCGGAAGTTTTCTCGGAGGTCTTTTCCGAAGCATCTTTCCTTTCATTAAACAAGGTGCACAAACGGTCGGGCGCGAGGCCATGAGAGCTGGGAGTCACATCCTCGCTGACGTTGTATCGGGGGAAGTACCTCTCCGTAACAGTGTTCAGGCTCACATCAAACAGGCCGGGCAAAATCTTTCAGAGAGAATGAAGGGGAATGGTATAAAACGCCTACGATCGAAGTCGATAAATCATTCGACTCGGAAGAGCCGTGGAGGACAGACACGCGCACAAAAACGGAAAATTGACACAAGTAACCACATTTTTTAAGCAATGGCCTTTTTACACACAGCCTCAGCTGAGGCGCTTCGTACAGAACTGGACTTGTGGGCTGTGCCCCCTACACAAACCGTTTTGGAAGGCGGACAATGGACTCCCTTTAAACCAGTCACAAGTATAGACCAGTCAAACACGATCGAATTCTGTGTACCCGGGACGGGTCATGAGTATATTGACCCAGCTCACACACTTTTGTACGTAAAATGTAAAATAGTGAATGAGAACAACACAGACATTAAAGCAGAAGACCAAAATGACGCGGCCCCCGTGAATTATTTGCTTCACTCCTTATGGAGTCAGGTGGACGTCTCATTGAATCAAAAGCTGATTTCGCAATCTTCTATGACATACTCTTATCGTAGTTACATAGAAGCTCTTCTCGCATACGACGTGCCAGCTAAAAACTCACACATGACCATGCGAATGTGGTACAAAGATACTGCAGGTGCCATGGATGACTTTACTTCTGTCAATAATCTAGGGCTGAAGAAACGTCATGATCTAACAAAAAACAGCAGTGTGATCGAACTTCTGGGGCCAATTCATTCGGATTTCTTTAACCAGGACAGATTCCTTTTAAATAATGTCGAACTGAGAATCAAACTCACACGCAATAGGGACGCCTTCATGCTCATGTCTACAAAGCAAAACGAAAAGCTTCTCATTTTGGACGCCACACTCTTAGTGCGGAAGGTACGGATTTCTCCCTCTGTTCTCCTGGGGCACGCAGCAGCATTAGAAGCGTCCCCGGCAAAATATCCACTAACACGAGTAGATCTAAAAACATTCACGATCCCCGTGGGTTTGCAAGACAAAACCATTCCAAACTTACATCTTGGACAACTCCCAAAGAGGATTATCATAGGTTTCGTCACAAACCAAGCTTTCAACGGAAGCTACAAGCATAACCCTTTCAACTTCCAACATTTCAATATAAATTACCTGAGTCTTTACGTTGACTCACAACAAATACCTACACAACCACTTACACCCGACTTCACGAACGATACATACATTGACGCCTATAATACACTGGTCAGTGGAACAGGAATACACTGGAAAGACGAAGGGAACGATCTGTCCTATTCTGACTACCCTAAGGGATACACGCTTTTCGCTTTTGACATTTCTCAGGACCTCTCGGCAAACGAGAGTCACTGGAACTTACAGCGCCAAGGTATCGTGAGACTGGAAGTAAGGTTCGCAGCACCTCTGCCCGCAGCAGTGAACTGTGTTGTTTTCTCAGAATTTAATAACTTAATTGAAATCGACAAAACTCGTAGCGTAGTGGTAGATTTTAGCGTTTAGCATGGACGGACACAGCTTAGAGAGAGCGCTGAAACATGATCCACACGCAAGACCCCGCTTTACCGGGGTATATGCATCGAACACACTCCCACACACCATACATAGCAAACCGGCATTAATCATTGTCAACACTGATCCTATAACAAAACCAGGGTCACATTGGCAAGCAATCTACATCGGTGCCGATGGAAGAGGCGAACATTTCTGTTCATACGGACTTGGACCTTTCGTACCGGAAATACGGAACTTTATGGATAAGCAATGTAAACAATGGATTAAAAATACAGTTGATTTGCAGGCAGTAGACTCCACGGTGTGTGGACAGTATTGTGTCATGTACTTACTCTATAAGGCTCATGGCTATTCCATGAAATATTTTGTTAAGAAAAACTTTACTACAAATTGTGAAAATAACGATAAGATTGTTAACAAGATGTACCGTAGCATTGTGAAAAATGTAAAAATCTGTAATGAACTTGTAATGAAGAGCCAAACTTGTCGTGAAAAAATAAAATGTAAAAAACGTTACCTGTGTGTTTTTTCCTTCATGAAACCCCTGATTGATATGCAACCCATACCACGCCGCAGTGAGTTGGGGAGAGAGACCAGCACGGCGCTCACACAACCATAAGCACGCGCAACGAAATGAGTCAGCGCAAAAAAAATAATCCTTGAAAAGTAAAACACAAAAAATACTACGCCCCTAGTGGGTAGGCACACGCTGGATGATTAGAAAGCGCTACCTTGATTTTGCTTACCCCTGGAAGGTATGCATGTGATGTCATAGCTGACGGCCCCTGGAAGGTAGTCATACACGCTACCCTGGTTACGTGCCCCTGGAAGGAAGGTACACCCGCTACCCCGGTGCTTGCCCCTGGAAACTAGGCAATCCGCTACTGATGGCCGGTTATACTACTGAGGCTGTACCCTGGCCAGGACCGTGACCTGCCGCATGAGTTGGATATTGTTCAAGAACTGTTAGGTGATGATGATTGGTATGGGGTTGATTTAGTATTAATGCAGTTTTATTTAGCTTATAATTCAGCTGCAGTATTGATGTTTAGCAACATTAAAATATTTCATGACACTTTATAATGGTTATTGTTTTCTTCTACCATGGTTGCCCTGGTGAATGCATTCAATGGATACACTATTTTCCTCACTAGTTATGACTGAGTCAGAGAAGAATTTATTTAAAGCGTTTCCATCTATGGTAAAAAAATACCTCAGTCACTTTGTCAACAGGAAATTCCACGAACATTATACTAGGACAAAAAATATAATTCACCAAATTCATAGAAAGAAAACGGCGCCTCAACGATTGGTTATAATAGGCTTACCAATTTCATAACAAATATAAAGGATATTGAACAGTTCAAGGTTGAACTAAAAAAAATGGGTTATAGAAAAAGAATTCTATGGATTGCATGAAATTGTCTCAATCAGTTGTAATGTGCAATGGTCTGTCTTATTGACAAACTAATCTTGCTGTGATTTCACATCTTGAAATCGACGGGCCTCCTGTAAACAAAAACTAATGTGAGGAACCCTCCTATAATACATGAGATGAAAATATGCAAAGTGGAGCTACTCTTAAAATGGATGTGAACAAGTAGTACTGTACAGCATTCGAAATTTCACCTGCAATTTGGTATGCTCCAGCAGCTCAGTCACTCCATCTAGCACTTTCCGGCTTATCTCCTTCACTTCTTCAAGTTCCTGTGCTGCCTTACACTTTGCCTCTTGAAGGTCCTTTATTTCAGCCTCCAAAGCAGCGACCCTATTCTCCAAATCAGCCACCCTGGGTTTGCCGACACAGAAGAAATCTCTGGAGAATCGGAATATCAAAAAGTGATTTAGAAACATGAGACAGTATCGCAAACAGCATTGATGTTGCTCAGGTGTACAGGTTTTCAAAACTTTCAGTTTAGCGAACAATAATTTGCCCTTGACCTAAATAAAGTATTCCTGCTTTTAGATTTGATTTCTGGAAATACATCTTACTGATTGAAATGTGCCAGAAGGACATAAAAAAATGACTAAAATACCCATTTTAATTGTTTAACAATTAAACTCCAAAACCAATAAAATATTACAAAAGCAACTGAAAAAACACTGGTACTGCACTGACTCTCGTTACTAAAACTAAATTAAAATACAGTCTTGTTACCTTAATCGTGGGAATGTCCTCCCACGAGCCGTCGGTTCTGGAGGCGGCGAGGTGGAGGGGGATGAGGGAGGGGAGGCTGGTGGTGGGGCCAGGTGGAGCACCACCAAACCAGTACAGGCTTCCTGTGTTTTCAACTTGAAACCCTCCTGGTGCTCCTGGGGTGGTGTCGTCTCTGGCACCGCCACCGCGGCTGGTGGTCTCGGGGCCGGGAGTTGGCTGGCCCGCCCGCCCGCTTCGCCACATCATCATCGTCCTGCTTTCGCCGAGAATGGCATTGAACAGGACAGTGATGTAGTATCATTCATTCGCGAGTTGTGCTCTTTTCGACACAGGACTCAAATAATATACTTACAAGTAGCTTATCATACATGCTTTTCAACACAAGTCGAAACCAATAACGCATAAATATTATTTCTCCTTCGCGCTCAGCAGCAGTCAAGTATCGTTGAACGCCATTGTTGGCCCGCCGAAAAGAGTGGAGCCTCCACCAGCCGGTGTTATGGTTAGCGTGCTAACAGTGGGGCCGCAGAGGGAGCAGAGACCGCAGGGGGCGGCGTAGGGACCAGTAGGGACCACCTGCCCGAACCTGGCCGATGACGGCTCCTCGCGTTGGGTGGAAATACTGGTCCACATGCTGGCCGCGGTGGCTGGGTGTACGTGGATAGTACGACGACGACGACTTAACCGTCCTTTGGCGGGGCCGGGAGCGCCTGCGAATGCCAGGGTAGGCCAGCCCGCATGGCACGCGTGCATGCAGGAGTCCGGGTTCCTACACACACACACCAGGCGCCATCTACACAATGGCCACACAGAACAGACTCGCCCGTCCGCACGACGATATACTGTCTTTTCTTTATGAATAACCCCCAACTAGTATTTTACATTGCCCACCACAGGGAATGGGAATCCCAAACAGGTGGAGTCATATTTAGTTAAGCCACGGCGAGCGAGAGCGGAGCCGAGAGCGGAGCGAGAGCGTGGGTCCGAGCCCCGAGCCGAGTTTCGGGCCCAGTGTTCGGGTCGGTTTCGGCGTCAGGAGTTCGGCTTCGGTCGGGGCGGGCGCGGCGGGGCTGCTGTTCGGCTTCGGGTCGGGAGTAGGTTCGGATTCGGATCAGATTCACATTCGGACTGTTGTTGTTTGAGAGTCCGGAAAAAAACAGAGCAGACAACGTGAACGTGAGGTTAGGATTTTATTACGAGTCAAACGACAAATCTATTTGAGTTCGTTCAGTCCATTGTCAAGCAGTTTGAAGCGAGTCATTTTTATAGGAACAATATGGCTGATGATTTTGAGGCATTGGCGGCAGTCGCCATTCAGTTGATAAACCAACAGAACCAACAATTTCAGACGATGATGATGGCTGCTGCCCGATTTGCCGCGAATGAAATTATGGAACTGGAAGATGGTGAGGAAGGTATCGGTACGTGTTGAATGGTTTTTAAATGTGTTATTGTTTTGATTTATCATATGTCAGAAATGTAAGTATTTGACTTCATTTGCTTTTTGTTTCAGACTTTGCTAACATGGGTGATTGGTGGGTCTCAGTCAGTGTAAATATTAATGAATATCACACTTTAGGAGATCCCTGTTTCAAGCTGCATTTTCGAATGTCCAGAGGGATCTTTGAGGTGAGTACTTATATTTGCATCTCATTTTTCTATCTAAGTTATGGCCAATTTTGATGTATGTTGTGATTTGATTGTTGTTAAATTTATGCAGTTGCTGGTGAATACTGTTCAAAACCATCTTGTCGAAAAAGGGAGATTGCAAAGGGAAAGAACTCCTTTTCAGGACATTATGCTGATGGTGGTTTGGTTGCTTGCAACCCCAGACTCATTTAGGAGTGTCTCATTGAGATTTGGGGTCAATCCTGGCACTCTATATTACTTCTACTACTATGTAATAGAGGCTTTAAGAGAGATTGCATCAAATTACATTTGCTGGCCGAATGTTGAAGAGAGAAGAGTCATTAAGGAAACATTTGAACGAGCAACTGGTTTCCCAGGCGTAGTTGGTTCCATAGATGGTACGCATGTGTATGTTACTGCCCCCTTAGTGGATGCTGCCCAATATATCAACAGACACCAACGGTACAGCATCAATGTCCAGGCTGTGGTTGACAGTACATTGTTAGTGAGACATCTTCATGTTGGAGAGGTGGGCAGCATGAATGATAGTAGAGTGTTCAGAAGGAGCCCACTATTTAAAGACCTATTGACTGGCCCTCCAGGAGAATTTATGAGTGTCGACGAGCATCTGGTTGGAGATGGGGCTTACACTCAGTCTGAATTTGTAGGTTTTTTCTTCTCACTCCCTCCAGTGTTTTTAACTGTCATTAGTCTTGCTAAAATTTTGACTTTTTATTTCAGATGATGGTTCCCTTCCAAAATAATGGCCATTTAAATCAAACTCAATTGAATTTCAATAAGAAACTCTCTCAATGTAGAGTGAGAGTAGAAAACGCATTTAGTCGTGCTAAGTTAAAGTGGCGTAGGCTTCAATTTCTCCATGCTAGAAAGCAGGAAGTAGTTGTGGATCATATCACAGCATCCTTTGTACTTCACAATTTTGTCCTTTTAAATGGAGAACCTTTATTTGATGTAAGGCAACAGTAGTGACAAGCAGTTTTAAATGGCATTGGAATTCAAGCTTTTATTCATAATTATGTAATTTTTGTTTATCAGGAAGGAGAACTGGCTAGACCCCTCAATGCAAATGAAATTCTAGGTAATGAGGATGAGGACTTTGATTTAGATGATGGACATGAGGATGATGCAGAACTGCTCCGTCTCACAGAAGCTGCTAATGCAAGAGGCATAGAGAAGAGGATTTTCTACATGGACCATATTATTCCTCAAGACTGATTTTGTGATAATTCACCCATTATAATGGTGTATTATGTTGTAATAATGTAATACTGACACCCATGTTCTTAGCATACCATAATTTCAAAACTACAACATATTGTTTTAGTTTCAAATCTCACACTTCATTAACTTTTTATATTATCAATTCTGAATTTGTAATTTGTTTAATGTATATGGATTTATGTAACATCCGTAGTTTACTTGTAAATGACTGAACAATAAATGTAAATGAAACATGTCTTTACTTTTATTATAAAAACCTTATTCTTAAGAATTACATTGGTTTATAATTAAAATAATACTTGGAGGGATTCATATTTGGCAAAGAAACTTACAGTACATAAAAATACCAAGACAATGCAAGTAACAATTTGTAAAAATAATTAGGAACAACACAGCTTTGAGAGAAGTTATTTGCTGACTAGCAAATTAAGGTCGATTTCCCAGGAAATCATTTGAGCAGAACAGTCTTCATATGAAAAAACAGTGAGGAACAACACAAAGTTTCTACTTCCGCAGTTCTTGTCTAAGCAACAGCTGTTGAAGTAATTCATTTTGCTTTGAACAATTGTTGTCATATGCCTCTCTCATCAATTTCATTTCATTGAGATAAGCTTCCCGCTGCTTCACCTTCGCATCTTCCAGCTCCAAAGCAAGGTTCCTGTATATTGGTTTCTTTGTGCCCTTTCCCTCCTTATTGGCTTTATGCTTGGTGGGCTCATTGGATGACTTACTCCGCGTCCTGCTACCTGATGTGCCACTGGTCTGCGAAATACCTCCTCTGACGGTGTATGAAGTTGAAGTACCTAATGAAACTGCGAATGGTGCTTCCAAAGTAGCTGTTCCATAAAAGAGTTTCTCCATTTCACCGTACCATTTCCAGGTGCTAGGAGCTGCTCCAGTAGTCTTGCAGCTGTCGTACTCTTTCATGAACTTAGATTTCATATCATTGAAATGATCTCTACATTGCTTGCCAGTAAAGAAGCAGTTGAAATGTGACATGGAACTTGCAATTTCTTTATACAACAGTTCATGCCTTAAATGTGATTTCGTTCCATTGAAATATGATTGCTTCGATTTATAGAGGTTCAGGAGAAGATTTGTTCCGTCACCAGTCCATTTAGTATTACCTGAAAATGCAAAGTGAGTATTAATGTTGGAGAGCTATGAACCAAAACCTGCAAACCAAAATCATGGATGCCAATAATATACTAATACAACACTCACCATTACTGCTTTTGGTGACTGCCTCTGTGGGCAATGCATATTCCTCAGGAATGTCATGAATCTTACAAAGGGGAGCAAAGTAAGGACACTTCACTCCTCCAAGCACACCTCCCACACGCAGCAAAGTGCCAGTAAAAAAATCACAAATGCTGAAATATTTGTCTCTGCACAGTTGCCAATTTAATTGTTGGCCTTTCTCTGACATACACGCAGCAATTTCCTTCCATGTTGATAGAGGCACATCTTCTTTTTGTATCTTTTCTTTCCTCTTGACACATTCTTCAAGGAAAGTGTTGACAACATTTGGGGCCCACACAAGTTCACCATTAGAAGCTAATTTCCTCCGAGGGGTTTTTTGCGGGGTTTTTCTTTGACAGTTCGTAGGAGTAGATTGTCCTGCATTTGATAAAGAAATTACTGAAAAGTTCTCGTTACATTTTCATGCACCTTAAGTAATTTATCACCAACACTCACCCTTTGAGACCTTCCTTGAAGGAGAACGTATCTCCTGCACGTAATTCCCATTTACTGAAATACAATGACACAAGTCAGAAGAGTTTTTTTTTTTTTTTTTTTTTTTTTAAATAATTAAGAAGCTGATGTGCTACATACCGTCAGTGATATCCATACCAGTGGAAACAGCAACATTTGATGTTTCTTCCACCAACTGAAGGTCTAATGAAGTATCAAACATATTACTTAACTCATGGTCATGGTCAATTGGTACTTCTGAGTCAAGATTTTCACTTTCAATGGGCACATCTGCAAGAAGAAAAAAACAGAGCACAGCTGCTATGACAAAACCAATGAAATCACAGCAGGACACAGAGAGCAGAATATACACAAATTAGAGTACCTTGGTGAAAATTATGATTAGACAAACTAGATGGAGAGGAGATTGACGTATCATGCGTTGGGCTATCAGTATGTAGCCAGTCTTCTGATGGAGCACCAAGAAAAAAGCAAATAGAGATTATAAACTTGTACCGATAACTTTGTTGATAACGATTACAAAAATAGCATACCTCCTGATTCAAAATGTTGAAGCCCTTGGGCACAGTCCTCTGCAAGAAAAAGTTCAACATTGGGGAAAGTGAAATGATATACAACAGGTGTTACAAAGTTGGCAATTAGTGAAAGTAACTAAGTGAGTAATGCAAAACAGCCAAAAGACGTTCACATGAAAGTGAAATTAAGTAGAAGAGGTGTTATGAAGAAACAAAATTTGTACCATCAACAACTACGGTGGGTGGCACAAAACCATCATCAAAAATAAATTTCATGTCCTTGAAGTATGTCCAGTTTTCACCTCCATGTTTCCCCTGTTTTTTGGCTTCAGAATAGGTTCTTTTGAGGTTCCTCATTTTTTCTCTAAGCTGGCTCGAGCTGTAATTCAGCTTGTTGGGTAGATTGAACAGTCGATCGGACACTCCTTGCCATACACTTTCCTCGACCGTACGGAGCCGCAGATCATGCCTATATTTGCGACACTCAGTCAAAAAAATTGAAACAGCGGATCCGTTCCACCTCCCTCCTGTCTTGCCAGTGGCCCTGACATAGTCTTTGTTGACTATTGGAGTAGATGTTGCTGGAAAATCACAAACACATAGATTAAGCGAGCTATTGCCACAAGACCACTACCATTGTCCTTGGGGACAGTTCCAGTTCTTACCAGGCATGAAATCAGCAGCGTCACCCTTTGATGGACCAGCCTTGGACAGGGAAACATTTGAAGGGCCTGGCTGAGAGGGAGCAGGATTGGCAGGTTTGGGCTTGGAACGTGGAGACGGCTCCCACATCGAAATATCTCCGGCATCCGCAACGGACACATTTTCCGGGAAACCATCGTCCCAACGTCCACTTGCGGGAACTGACATGCTTTTCATTGACTCCAATAACCGATGACGGCGTTTGTGGTCTGTCATCATAAATGATCCACGTACAAGTAGAGGAAGTAGAACTATTTAATAGGTTAGGCATGTCATAGCGGGGTAAAAACTCACCGTAATCCAAGAGCGTAGCTTCTCTCCTGGAAACCACTACTGTAAACTCCTCACCCGACACATTAAAAATTTTGTAGTTCACCAAATCACCCATTTCAAAATGACGCACTGTTGATGCACTTCACCACAAAGACTCAACGCGTCTCTGGTATTCCCGCGCAAGTAACTCGTGAGCTCGCGTTTCATTTGTTTGTGCCGCCAGACCACCGCCTGACCGAAGTTGACCCGAACCCGACCCGAACACACGACCCGAAGCGTGCCCGAAGCTCGGCTCGGGGCTCGGACCCACGCTCTCGCTCCGCTCTCGCTCGCCGTGGCTTAACTAAATATGACTTGGAATCCAGAGTAAAATCCCCACATTAACAAAGAACACCATAAACACAATATATCCCAAAGTAGTGACGGAATTAATTTAATGGTAAGCCTCGTTTGCCTTGAAAAATATTTAACCTTTGACCTGTCATTTAGTTTTCACTAATAAATAATACAATAACATTTTAAAAACTCATAACGACACATTCACAAAAATTTCTGCTGGTGACTTTGTCGCAAGTTTATTAATGACACTGTGACAAATTGTGCCGCCGTAAGTCAAAAACATACTAGAAAACGAACACAGGGTACATTTTAGTTATTTTTTCATGCTAAACGTATTATCTAGTCTTAAGAATGTGGTTGTTCAGGAATTTTGTCACCAATCCCACTGGAATATTTTTCTTGCTTTTCTTGAAGTTTTACTTTATCGACTAACGACAGTTTGTCAAAAAGCCACAGAACGAGCAACAAACTTTGTTACATTCCCATTTAACGTGATGTCACATTCCTAGATTGCCAGTCAAAGGGGAAGTTTAGTGTGGCCGTCTCTACGAGCGGTTTTCGAGTCGTGTTCTAACGATCGCCAGCCAAACCGTTCACTCTTCTTCAAATTTAGCGCGCCAGCATATAAAGGTCCAATCTTAGTAGTATCGATGATTTCAAAACAAAGTTTGAACGGCTCAGTTTTACCTGAACACATCCCTATGTTTGATTGTTTAAGCCGCTGTTTAAAAAAATTAAATCGAGCGACCAGTTTTAGCAGCGACAGTTTTCCTCTGTTCAGGCACACTGGTCCGCGTTTAGGGCAATGAACAGTATGGCAGCAATTTGTAAAACGCCACAGCGCGATTTCGGCTTTTCTCACAGTGGCCCGTGCGGTGTGAGCCACCCCTCGCTGGGCCCGGTTTTGTACATAACGAGACAAACAAAGTGAGGTTTGGCACTCCGTTCAGAAATTAACGAAATATTAGAGTAAGTGACTTGTGCGACAAATTTTCTTAAACTTGGAACGAGATGAGGTACGAACCACACCACCACTTTGCAAGCACTGTTCCATAGATTCGTATTACCCGGGTAGCCATGTCACTCATAAAGACCTGCAGGTTTTTTGCGTAAAACACCGTGTTCAGGCAAAGGATATTGTGTCTTCGCACTATAAGCACACTGCTTCACCTGAATTAAGGATTAGCTTCCACAGCAGAGCAGGAAGTTGCTGTTGGCTGGTCACTTACCTTGGTTGCACTCAGGCTTGACCGCATGCGGCCTGAGCAGCGCCAAGTGTTCGTCTCCCTGATAACGGTTGTGTGTCCAAATATTGACAAATCGAGATATTGTACATCCTCCAAGCACACACTAAACGTCTCAACATCAAAATGTTATACTCGCCTCAGTTGACATGACAAGCATGTTACATCCCTCAGTATTGTATTGAATTGAATTAAACTTAGAACCGCACGAGGGAGAAGCCGTTCAAGTGTTCGGTACGCCACAAAGTTCACTGAGGGTGCTAAGCTCCGCCAGGTGTGCGAACCAAGTCCTCACATGGCCCTGTGTGTGAGGCGAGTCCTCGCATCGTCCCGTGTGCGGACCAAGTCCTCACTTATCTCTGTGTGTGATGTGAGTCCTCGCTTCGCCCCGTGTGTGTGCGTCCTCACTTTACCCTGTGTGAGAGGCGAGTCCTCGCTTCGGCAGGCGTGCAGCAAGCTCCTGAGATGGTTATGATAGTGTATGATCGCTATTCTTGGTCTTAAAATGTCTAAAAAACTCTCTGCATTGGTTTTCTGATGGTAGGAAGTAGGTATCCTCAGAACGTCGGTGTGTTAGCAAGGTCCTCAGTTAGTACCCCATGCACGTATAGGTGTGTGTGTGTGTGTGTGTGTGTGTTACAGGACGAAAGCATAGGTTTGCTTTTCGCGCGAAACGCCGCCGCTGCGAAGTGGCCGAGTCCTCGGAGGAATCTTCTGGGGACCTCGGGTCTGATTCGTCGGATGACTATAAAGGAACAGATGATGCTGAATCTGAATCCGAAGTGTCCGGGTAGAACTAGTGGCACTGGCACTGCTGGCACTTCAGCTGAAGCGGAGGTGAATGCACTGAGACTTCGGAACCATCCTCTTCCATCAAAGTGGATAAGATCAGGACCTGAACGGGGAAAACTAATAGGGATTGGTCTAATAAATACGCATGCGTGTATTGCGCGCAGCTAGTCTGTAAGCTTGTTAAACATCTATCAAGCAAACACGCGAATGAAAAACCGTTCGAAGTGTTTTCGGCGCTTCCGCTTAAAAACAAAGAAAGGGCATTGGCCGTAGCAAAGGGAAGGACTGCTGGTACTCTAAAACACAATCAAGAAGTTTGCACGTCTGGAAACGGTGTTCTCTTGTGCAATAAGAGGAGCAAACCGAATTCAGCGGAACACTCCAAGTCCTGCTGGTATTGCAGATCATTGTTATCGGCGTCCAATTTGTGCTAACATTTTAACAAGCTGGCCCGTCCCTTCCGGCACCTCGGTTCGACAGGGGGAGTGGACAAGTAGGGTACCTGTACCCCGGCAGCGCGGCAGCTCTGTTTCAAAACCCGCGTTTATGATCACACAGGCCAACCCTAACCTCAAAAAACAAAAGCAGACAAATTTTCATTAATCAAAAATGCGATACAAATCGAAAATTGTTGCCACCGAACGTGATTCTACGTTAGGAAAGGAGTTAATCCTCCAAATTTGAAGTTTTTCTGTGAACGATAAGTCGGCGTACATATGTCCGAACGAACGAACATCCGGCATAAGACTATAAGCCCGGCTCCTGCCGTTTCTAAAGAAACGTGTCGGGACAGGCTAAAAAGTACCCTCTGAAGCCAGAGGATGGATCAATGCCTACTAGATCTTCTATATGCACCCCTGTGATGTCTACTAACCCTCTCCAATATCACAGAGATGTGTTTAGTCATCAAGTTCTAAGTTTAGGAAAAATGATGTGACTGCCACCATCAGAGGCGACCCGCTGCTGCAGGAATTCGGGCTCAGCCTGGTTGAACAATTTTCGGCGCACATGGAACACTACAAACACAAAAGAAACTGTCTGAGCATGCTGGGGAGATTTGTTGTATCAGTGAAAAAAGCCAACCCTACCATCAAAGGCCTTGAAGATATGTTGCAGCCCGTCTATTTAGACGTTTGTGTGGCAGCCGCCCTTGACGTTGCGGGTTACGATGTGCAGAAAAATATCTTTCAGTGTCCATTCAATGCAAAGAGGATTGGGGAGTGTTTGGGTAAATGTTCGGCCATCGTAACCAAAAAAGCCATAAAGACTCAGGATGACGTAAAAAAAACAAAAACTGGTGGGTTATTTTTTAACTTTAAGAAAAATTGATTGGTCTCACAGGGTGACAAGCAAAGCATCGCTGCAGCTAAAGGCCAGATACAACAAACCCGACCAATTGCCGGAGGAGGACGTGGTGAGGCTGGCTACTTACATGGAGGACAGGACTTCCAAAATTCTGACATCGGGGCCAGGCGAATCCGCGGGACCCGCAGCTGAGGAACCCCCGCAGCCACGGAAAATCACGGGGGCTGACAAGCTGGTGAAGGGGGTGCGCACGGCCATACATAACGGATCACTATGAACCATCAGAGATTTTAACTACTACACTCTGCAGAGAGTAATTACCTGTCTTGTCCTTCAAGATTCTAAAACTTCTGTCAAAAACTTTGTTATCTCTTCAGAGACCAAACATTTCTTCACAGAGACCATCAGAGATCTTCCCTACAACACCCTACAGTGAATAACCACCACACTGTTTATGCATGTTCCTTACCTTTTCAAATTTTTTCAGATGTTCACTCAACTCCTGTTCCAGTTCAACAACCCAATTTAACAAAAACCTGCCTCATCCAAAAGAATCCATGTGTGTAAGTATAGTACATTACATTTCCACCTACTTTAATTCTGTTTATCCTTGTTGCTTACCTTTCAATATTTTTTTTCAGCTACACAATAAACACAAACCAACTCTCCATTTCTCAACATCCTTTGGCTACTTTTCTGCACCTGCAACTCAAAACAACAAACACCACTTCAATTTGTGGTAAATAACACATTACATGATTTTATTACAACAATTTCCTTTCTTCTTCTTCTACTCAACTAATAAAATCTTCTTCGCAGAATGTTAAAAAAGTAACTGCTATTTCGCCTGAAACAAGTGTCTTAATTTGGAAAAGATTTCAAACCCGCAAAAACTTATAATAACATAATTATGTTAAATCATTACATTTCACAATTTCTGTTTATAAAATAAACAATATTTCTCAAGATTTCCAGGACTTTCTTTACTCACAAAGACACAAACCCACAACCACTACTTCGTAAATGTAAAAAGCTTCACCGTTGCACCAGCAGTTGGCACAACTTGTCACAGCCTTTTACCCAAATCAAACCACAAACTTTTCAACCATTGTAGTCATTCCCTACATCATGCATTCCTCTTGGATCAAAAATCTTCAAATGAGAGAAATAGGTAAAACGTGCATCGTCACCTACTTTTCAGACTTTTCGATGACAAGAACAAGATTTCCCCATCAACTGGAAAAACCAAAAACACCAGTGGTTTGCTCAAATTGGCTCGATGCCAATTTGATCTACTACAATGACAACAGATCTGTAAGTCTTACTACAAATCCATCACTTTTAATACCATCACCCTTCATCATTTATCATTATATCCATATCCTCTATTCCTTTTCTTTTCACAGCTAAACATTTTCAACATTAAATCAAATGACTCCCATGGCTTTACCCTACTTCAGTAATTCATTACTGATCATGAACGGTTGCAAATCCAACACAATTCAGCTTTTTGATATTCACCAAAAGACAACAGTCAAAACTTCAAAAGTAAGTCACTTGTTTGTTGAATTTCTACTCTTAAAACCACACACTTGTGCGTCTCACATTTCATTTTGTCCATTTCAAATTTCAGATAAATTTCCCACATCATCACATGTTTCGAGATCTCATTTGGACATCTCCAACAACCTCCATTGCCAGCTCCAACTTTTGGCAATTTTTCACATATGACATTTCTGACATCGAGCAAGATGTTGGTTCTCATCATCAAGTCAACATTCATATGACAGTTTTCCAATTGAATATTGAACTAACACTTTTTTGTTCAACAGGACATCGATGACAAATTCGGCTATCCCATTCAAAGGGTGGTTAAAAAAAGGTTTCTTTTTCAAAAGCGATATCATCGTGCTACTCACAAAACCAGGACATTTAAAACTCTTTGACATCAATTCGACGTATCCGGTCAACAAAGGCACATCTTTATAGCGTCCGCGAAGAAAGGCACATCTTTTTAGCGCCCGTGAAGAAAGGCACATCTGTAACACGACCTCCTCACCCCTCATCAGCGATCGGATGGTGAGGGGCGAGGAGGTCGTTTTGCAGATGTGCCTTTCTTCACAGGCGCTAAAAAGATGTGCCTTTCTTCGCGGACGCCAAAAAGATGTGCCTTTGTTGACCGGATACGTCGAATTCTGGTAAAATGGTATGTAACAACTCCTTCGACCACCATCCCACCAAACTTTCTTTTCTTCATCAGTACTTTTAATCACAGATCTCCTCATCACGTCTACAATCACGAACAGAAAACCATCTTCTGTCCACAAACAAATATCTTGCAATAGGGTATTCCGGAGAAGAGCTTAACCGGAAACGAGAAGACGTCACAAAAGCCGATACGGAAGTCTACGGAATGAAAAGTTACGCAGCACGTGCCACGCCGTCAGCCACGAGCCGACTCAAAAATTTGGAGGCTTAGCTCTCGCTGACGATATGTCACGACCATTTGATAGGGTCAGACAACGCATACTCCAACCGCGCGGCCCGGGGACGTGCATCCTGAGGCCGCGCGGAGTGATTCCGCTATTGTGATTCTTGTCGTCTTCTCGTTTCCGGTCAAGCTCTACTCCGGAATACCCTATTGTTGGAGGCCAGAAAAATATCACAGTCCATGATTTGAAATCAAACACAACCATCTGTTCCTTTGATCTCCCTGCTTCTAGTAAGTCATTTGAACTACTAAAATTTCTGTGACTAATATGTCAAATTCACCATTCCTAGACACCATCTTTATACCGTGTCGCCCTCTGTTGGCTAGTAGCACGACAAGCATTATAAGGTGCCGCCATCTAGCGGCTAGACGCATTGTTGATACGGCTAGACCCCCACCACCTTTCACTCCTCCTTCATCTTCTCTGGGCCTATAAAAGCAGGCACCGCTCACCGAGCAGTCCCATTCCGTGAGACGCTCTCTTGGAGTCAATACACAGCTAAACCCAAACTCCCCGACTACCTTATTCCGCCCCCTCTACTTAACACTGGTGGCAGCGGTTTAAATTCGGAAGGGAGGAAGGTAAGTCGTGGACGAAGAGAAGCGGTATCGCAGCGTCGCTTTGACGTTGAGGTTAGAATAGGCGAAGAGGTTCAGGGAAGGCCAGAAGGGTTAAGGGTTGTCAGGTACAACAGTGCTACGGATTTCGGACTTTGCGGCCGTTGGGTATAACAGTGCTACATCTGGGTTCTGATGCCGTTTGAGTTCTAAAGTGCGACGATAACCTTTGTGTTTCGACGCCATAGTTCCAGACGTGCTACAGTTCTACGTTGAAGCCATTGTACTTAGCGTGCGACATAGTCCATGGCCGAAGCCATTGTATGTTAGTCTAGTTCAGAGGATTACGAGGGAGGTTTTTGGATAGAGATAGTCAGTTAGTATAGATAAGATAGGAATAGTTAGGTTAAGTTTCCACTTTCACGATACGTCTGGATTCGGTGTCTGTCGGCAGTGTGGGAATGCACCAGGTCCGTAGAACGTGAAGCCATTGTAACAGTGCAGCAGGAAACAGCAGCCGTCGCAAAAGTGCATACGGGTTCTACGAAGCGGGTGTTCCTGTAGTGGGCGACAGGTGCTGGTTCAGGCAGTGTGAAAGTTTTGCTGTGGGTACAAGAAAGAGGATTAAGATAGTTTAGAAAAATTGATGACAAAACGACAAGTTGTGCTGAAGTGGTCCACTAAAGCCAACTTGTACAAATTAGTGTTCAATTGGTCCAAGTGCGCGAAACATTTGATTCTTTCTGTTGCTAACGCTAGTCCTAGAAGTAAAGGTAAATAAGTTTTATAGTTCACTCGTTCTTTGTTGAGTTTTAAATAATTTGTTCATTGTTCAGTTATATCCTAGTTCAGTAAGCTCGAGTTTAAATAGTTTGTTTCTTTGTTGTTTTATTCATTTCCCAGTGGTAAGTTCAGTTTCAATTAGTTCTTTAAGTTTAATGGATAGCAGAAAGGTCATCCCTTTGGCTCATCCACTGTTCCCTTATATTAGGGTAACTTTGCCTCCATCTGAGGAAAATTGGGACGAGGAAAGCCAGATTCCGTTGGCTCATCCTTTGTACCCGTATACCAAGCCTTTGTTATCTCTTTGAGAGGAAAACTGGGAAACTGAGAGCGTAGACTCTGGGATTTCAGAGAGGTCCGGATACCTGCACAGAGGAGGAAGAATCAATTAGTTCCGCATTTGACACCAGGGAAGTTTGGACTTTCGATTCCAACGATAACTTGGTGGTTACCAAGTACTCTACAAGGAGAAACGAGGTTCGCGTGCCGATTCCGGAACCGGATCCCGAATTGGATCCGACCGTGACATATTTAGTACCGTACCCAGGGGCTCCGAAGGAACATTGGCGCACGTATCAGCAGGCTAGGGAGGAAGGCACAAATCCTCAGCTGCGTTTCAAGCGCAAAACACTCATACCACATAGTTCACAGCGTTGGTGATAAGGCACTGAAATGGACGAAGAAGGGCAAGTGGTAGAAATTCCCGAGCAGCAGCCGGCACCCGGACCAGCGCCGCAGCGCGGTGCAGCAAGGGGGAGGCCCAGGGGCAGAGGTCGCAGTCGTGGCCGTAGGGGGCGGCGCAGGGCTGGCGCTCAGGATGACAGGGCAGGAGGACGATATGTTAGGATACAAGAACCGGGTCACGATTACGGAGACGACACAGAGGGAGAGGCGGACACGGAAGGGACCGAAACCGCCTATGAAACAGAGGATGAACATGACTATGAGGAAAGGGACAGAGAAAGGGGGAGAAGGAATAGAGATAGAAGGAGAAGGGACTATGACAGATATGATCATCGTGAGGGGGAAAGAAGGCACAGGGAAGGCAGAAGGCATGGGGAGGAAAGACAGGAAGTACAGCTCCTAATACCGTTTTTGCAAAATATGTTTTAAAATATGATGCCGGAGCAGATGAGGCAGGGAGCTGCAAGAGTAGGGCAAGGGGAGGAAGTTCCTGTTGTCCAGGGGCCGCAGTTACAGAATAGGCCGGTAGGGGAAGTGCCACGGCAGGCACCACGGCAGGGACAGGCCGATGCTCAGCAGCCAGGCCAAGTACATGGTCAGGTTGTTACACCAAGCGTAACACAGTCACAACCTAGCACACGCCAAGGGTTAGGACAGATACTACTACAAGTCAGGATACTATGCTTAAGGTAGTCGCTAAGAATAAGTTTCAACTTACTAAGTATGATGGGGACACTGATTGCACGATTTACCAACTACAGTTTAAGGAAGTAGCCACTGCAAATGGGTGGAACGAACAGGAGAGGAGAACCGCTCTGCTACAAGCACTATCGGGATACGCTACAGAAGTCATAGCTACACTGCACCATCAAGGGAAGCCAATTACTTTTGTAGAAGTCATAGCTACACTGCACCATCAAGGGAAGCCAATTACTTTTGATAACTTAGAGGAGGTTCTGTTGAGACAGTACAGTAAGCAGCCCATGTTTTGGGAACGAAAACAGGAGTTTGACAGTCTGGTACAAGCACCAGGCCAAACATTGAGGGAGTTCGCTCGTTTAGTAGAAAGGAAAGGTACGGCATGCTATCGAAATGCACCAGAAAGGGACATTCAGGAGTCACTTGTGGAACGGTTCTGCAAGGGCATTACTGACAAGCAGCATGCCAGGACTCTGCCGTTTGGGGCATCCAGTACGCTGGATGAGGCTGTAAATACCTTAAGTAAGGCAAAAGCAATTCTAGGGGAGGAGCCACCGGCTAAGAAAGCCAGGCTAGTTAAAGTGGAGGATCAGCCCTCAACATCTAGTACAGGGATTGATATAGAAGGGCTGGAGGCTAGTGTAAATATGGTTTTCCCCTCAGGAAGTAACCCAGGGTTTTCGGGTAACCAAGCTAGTGCGCAGGGCAGTAGTGACACGGGGACAAATACAGAAGGAAATAGGGGCCGAGGCAGGGGCCGTGGTCGGGGAAGTAGAGGAGTAGACAGAGGAGGAAATAAAGGAGGAAGAGGAGGAAATACCGGAAACACGGGAGGAAGTAGTTTTACATGCAATTTCTGTGGGAAACTGTTGCTCTGAAAACTGTTGGAGCAAGCAAGGAAATAGCAGTGGAGGAAGCAATTTCCAGGAAGCTTGTTTCAACTGTGGCAAACCAGGACACAGAGCAAGGGACTGCTGGTGCCCACCAAGCAATAACCGCAACAGAGGGCGACACGGTATAAAGATTCTCAATTTTACTCATCACTTTCAATGACTTTCTCCATCGCACTAATTTCTTGCTCCATTCCACAATCATTGTCTTGCTTCTGCTCCACTCCCACATGCTTTTCTTGGTCCGTTTCAACATTACTTTCCTTTTCGTTTCTCTTTTCATCCTGACTGTAAAAAATAGAAAAATTACAGTTTCTAACACTTTCCTTATAAGCAAAAGTTATAATAAAAACATCTTCTTAACACTTGCTCTAACTTTCCCTCCTTAAGCAACCTCCTCTCTTCTCTAGTATAATAGCGCCGACTTCCTCGGTTCCCTGATCCTTCACACTGTAAAAAAAATTGCGTTTTTACATGGAAAGTATGTATAATTTTACATACACGACGACGCAAATTTACAGGCCAGTGGAAATTTACATACTTTTTATGGGTAATTGCTATTTATGTAATATTACAGAAGGCGTCTGGAAATTCACATATAATGTTGCACTATGACAGAAACAAACGTGTAAAATTCCCTTATATCTGTGAATTTACAGAAGTTAACGGACTTTCACAGCAACCATTGTGAAATTGCAGCAAGTATTGTAAGATTAAAGAAAATGATTCGTGTGTGCTTTCCGGACTGAATGCAATTTCGCAATAAATATCTGTAATGGTACTCGAAATGTTGTAAAGTAGCAACCTTTCAGACTCTTTCACATCAAAGCTATGGGCACGTTCAGAACCTATGCAGTTTCGCATAAAATTTGCTCGAAAACTCCGCAAAAGCGTCATTTTGCCAGGCGGAACGAATTTTGATGTCGAAACTTTGGTAAATGAGGTTGTGATAAGAAGGTATAATGTGTGTGTGGGGGGGGGGGGGGCAACTCTAGCTTGGATTGTTGGTAGCGTTCCGGCACACCTTAAAGATTACTAAGCGAGTAACTGATAGAACCGATCTTTCCAATTGAATCCGTGGGCCGAAGGTTCAGTTGACTGTGGCGAGTGCGACAAATATTTTGATTTGATTTCTGAATTACGAACAGGCTAGAGAAGTGATGCGCCGCTCCCCCTGGGTGGGACATCCCTGTCGTGTGCCCAGGTGTGCGCGCGCTGGCGCGCGTAAGGAAGCAGCAGCGGTGGACTTTTCCGGCTGCGGGAAAGACCCCGCCGATGCGGGGTGGGTCCTGGCGTGTTCCCTAGGCCGCGGTCAGTCTGAGTCCAGCCGGTGACGAGAGCAGATGCGTGTGAAGTGCTGCCAGGCCATAGAGCCACAAAACCTAGAAGTTTTTCTCTTGAGAATCAGTACAGAGAGCAAGTGGAGCTACATAAATTTTTCTGTTCGAAGAGGCGATGGTGAGAAGTGATGGGTGTTTGTTTGGCTTTTGCTCGTCCTTGCTCACCATCTGCCTCCGTGAACGTTTTCAACGTTTTTGTTTGAAGTCCTTCATCACACAGTTCGCGCATGGAATGGTTAGCTCCAAAGCGTTGTGAATTTGGTGTTCCACCTGCAAGGGAGGTGGTTCAGTGGTTTGGTTTTTGTTTTCGAGTGTTATGTCACACGTGAACGAGTCTGGGAGAAACCTAGTCTCGGTGCGAATTCCTTAAGATTTTCTACAAACGGAAGGGCATAAAAGTTTTCTATATAATGTTGTTGAATTCTGAGGTGTTCGAATTAGATGTGTGACGAATGACTAGTGGAAAATTGAGGACTTAGTGCACTACTGCATAAATGTACGGCGAAGTATAACATTGGCAGGCACCCTAGCAACTATTATATTAGATTTCCAGGTCCTATGAAATATTACATAATTCTATAAAATTACATCCATTTACTATGTTACAGACCCTGTGTAGCATCAAGTCACATACGGTCTGTAACATTAGATAACCATTGAACAACTCATAACATACAGCATGTAATTTAAAGAACTTCTGCACTACTTCTGAACATATAACATGTAATTTTACAGAACTTCTGTACTACCTCATCACATGCAGTCTGCGATTTTATAGAACTTCTGTACTACTTCATCACATACAGCCTGTAATTTTACAGGGCTTCTGTACTTCTTCATCACATACAGCCTGTAATTTTACAGAACTCTGTAATAGCACAACACATAGTGTCTGTAAAGTAACAAGTCCATGTAAAATTACATAACTTTACTTGGCACCAGGTGCTCCAAGGTTTGTTATGTAAACCCGCCTCGAAATTTTTTACAGTGCAGTAGATCCTCGCCCACCACGCCCTCCTCCACATTTGACGCCACGATTCCACAAACTCCGTCCACGTCCTCTTCCTCTTCCTCCTCTTACATTTCTCTGATGAATCTCTGAAAACATAAACAATTTGAAGAACACCGTAACCTCATCAAATTCAAATCATATTAAAAGCAACTTCAAACACATTTTTTTCTTTACATACCACATGCCGTACCAACAGCGGTCACTAAACTTCTTAAAACAAATTCATCCATCCCTCTCAAATTAAAATGCCGCTAATCAAAAAGGAAATTTGTCCAAACCACTTCAGAAATCTCAAACTTATACGAACACAACAAACACCACAGCGCTCCTACTTCCTTCTACCTCACTTTCACAAAACATTCTCCTCCATACCCCAACACTCCTCATATGAAAAATTCATAATTCTTCTCATCCCATGTCACTTTCTCTTCACATCTTTAACATACTAAACAATTCATTAAAGGATGTTTAGATTTGGTTAACGAAAGTTCTTCCTTCTTACCTTTTCCAAAGTTAAATTCACGCTGATTTACTCTTTCCTCTGCAAATACATACCAAGTCACCATCATTATTTCCAGAATGCACTCACAGTGGTGCACTCTGTAGTCAAAGACATTAACTACGTCTCCACGCGTGTCTACTTACGCCACTAATCCTCTGCTCGCGTCTTTTTCATGCCATGTAAAAATTCCTTCTTGACTATATCAATAGAGTTACCATGCGTTAGAAGGCCATAAAACTTCAAATTTTAAAAGTAAAATAAAATTACTAATACTTCAGCTTCTTAAACAAAAACACCAACACCAAACACAATAAAACACAAAACATAAAACATTTCAATTCATTTATTTTTCCAGCATTCATAAAAATCAAATTATAATAAAAACAGAAGATGCATCATGCATGCTAGACTACTTGAAAGATAAAACAAATCCTTCAAACTACAAACATTCCAATCACCATATTCATACATGCATACATAAAATTCAAATGAAAAATTCAACAGAAGACGCATCATGCACACTAGACTACTTCAAAATCCAAAGATTCCAACCACCACATGCATACATTAAAACATTAGTTAAACTTAACCCCCCCCCCCCCCAAAAAAAAAAAAAAAAAAACACACGCATCATACAACATGCAAATTGAAAAGAAACAATATTAAACTACGACTTCACAAAATTCAAATTATACATGCTATATCCATTGTGCAACTTCATACCAGAAAAAAACAAACTGAACTTTGCCCCACACTCTATTTTTGCCTTCCACTCCTTCACATTCCTAACTTCTACGTTCCTCACGGCATTCCCAACCTACCACACATACTCAATTTCACATTCTTCAACATCCAACTTCCTCACACCAACAACAATCGCAGGCTTGCTCCTCCCTGCGATATCAATGGTGTAGATGTCTTTCACAGCGTACTTCACATCCACTTCCATCACTTCCGAACACTTCTTGATAATACGATTCACTACTTTGTCGACTTCCTGCAACATCATACAACATTATCAATTTCATTCCAGAATACAAACAAACCACCATACTACCTCGATAATACTTACATCAAACAAATCAGCCGCAAACATTTGTTCCAAATCTGCTTCCGTAACCCCACCTTCATTCAATTTCACTTTCTTAGGGACATCACGACCCTCATCAGATTCATCAGCTCCACGCTGAATGAGAAACACAAATAATTAGTTTTCTACTTCCATCACTTCAATACCACTTCTACCAACACTAAAACATACCTTAGTTCCCATAATTTTTTCGATAAGCAGAGACATTTCTTCTTTCCACAAAATTGTACAGACAGATTACAACAAATTATATTACAGCTTTCAGCGTCCACACAAAGCAATTCAAATCACCACGGCAACGCAAACACACTTAAAAAACTCTCTTTCCTCTCTATTCATATTCAAATTGCTGCCAACCTTCCTCGGACTTCCCTACAACTTCCTCCAACAACTAAACTACAGATTGCATCAAAACACAATATTCGAAAGTTTTCAAAATAAACCAAACATTTTATATTTCATTCCCCGTCAATACTTCCTAAATTACAACTACACCTATACACCAAACTAAAATTCAATGCATTCAATTCACAATTCTAACGTTGGTACACAACTAACCAGTCCTACCATAGCCACTATCAACAAAACATCATATCCCCATTCGTAATTTTTCGACAACATTTCCAAAAACTTTAGTTACAACCAAAACTCGTGAAACTCCGGGCCTACCAGTATCTCACTTCGTGGGATAGTATTTTTTAATATAACGTAACTCTTTTGGAGAGTTCGTGATGAAATCCGAAATCCATTGGACGCGTTTTGCGTACGTAGCGGAGATGAAGGGGGGGGGGGGGGTAAAAATTGTATTATGTAACATATTATGTGGGTGTGGATGGTCATATTTAAGACGCATTTTCCTTGTTCTGCAGCTACAGAAGACGAGGTAAAGACTGAAATCGTCGAGAAAGACGGCTCTGATGACCACTGCTTCGTGGTGGAAACCGGCGGTTCATCCTCTGTGAACCAGAAACTGGATCGGGGCGAAGTATCGTCGCGGTCGGCATTCCGGATTTTAGCGTCTTCGGCGAAGGAGAAGGGTGAAACTGGACCGAGCCACACGACGGTATGGAGATACCGGAAGAGAGAACGAGCTGATGATGCCACAGATATAAAAAGTAATTTTCAGCCAGAGGTGCCCTTGTGTGTGCACTGGGGTGGAGTCCGGGTATTGCCACTGAATGCAAGGGTGACTTCGGAGCAAAAACTGGTAGAGCGACTTCCTGTTCTGGTCACAGGTAGTTTAAATATAAAAGCAGTTTTAGTAAATGCCATTATTAATTTTCAGGGCATTTCATGAACTTGTGTGTTCCAGGTCCAGGCGTTGACCAGCTACTTAGTGCCAGAATTATTGAGGATGGGACGGGTGAGAAGCAGGCACAAAGGGTGGATGTGGATGTAGCCAGCTGGCAATGCAAAGAAAAACTCGTAGCTTCGTGCACTGACACTACCCTGTCCATTACAGGCCAAAATATAGGGGCTGTAGCGAAGCTAGAAAAGTCGTTAGAGAAATGACTTATCTACTTCGCATGCAGGCACCATGAAATGGAAATTATCCCGAAGCAGCTGTATACCAAAACCGTTGAGAGCACGTCTTCGCCTGATATCGGTACTCTGTGCATAGATTTTAAAAGCAAATGGGAGACAATGGACCGTCAAAACTTTATGCCTGCCACGCAAGATCCATTGGTGGCAGACGTTTTGACAAGACAGAGGCTGGAAGGGGTGCTTAAATTTGTTAAGGCAACGCTAGAGCTATAAATTTTCAAAACTATTTAAATACTGTAACAGACGTTTTGCTCAGTATTAATAGAGTTTATTTTTTACAGTGCCAAATGATAAGGTGCGATTACAAGTACCTCTGTGAATTAATAATAATTTATTGTGGTGAAATGCCTTCAAGTCAGCCTGGTGGAATTTTATTCCACCCCCCTATTGCCCTAACATCAGCCCGCTTCATGGGCAGAATTATATATGCACTGACTAAATAAATGTTTGTTGAGATATATTTCGTGACATTTTATAAACCTCTACACCGCAGTTAGAACTGGCTTCTTTTACTAGGGGAATATAATATTTCGGACGAATTGCTGAAGGGGGTTCCGTGCATTCAACCTCTTTGTAGTTCTGAATTAAATAGAGCCTTGGTTCACGGCAACAGAGTGCGTAAGCGCGCCCTACATAGACCTTCTGCTTTTGAAGAATATTATTAAATATGCTGAAATCAACGAGGAAGTTTCTTTGATAGCATTCAATGCTTTGAAAGTGCACTTGTGGTACTTGTCCCAGCATTGTGTAGGGCTGGCCCTCTTCGACGAACGGGTGTCTGTAGAAGAAAAAAGGGAAATGGTACGAAATAATGACACCGCAGAGAGGGCTGTCGCTCTGGTAAAAGAACTTAACTGTTCCATAACACACAATGAAGAAGATTTTCAAACTTTGTTGCTGGTAAGATAACACGAACATCACTGTACCTGAATTGCACGCTCACATTGCAAATATGAAACTGTACAAAAAGATATTTCATAATTTTGTCCAGATTCAGAGAAAACTGAAAAAATATGAGAAGGAAGACTGTCTGACACTGGACCGCACTGGACCACTTTGCTTCACTTTCATCACTTTGACGACTGTGTACTTTCAGAAATATTACTCAAGTGAAAGTCAAAATATGTGTTAACGTGCAAGAAAAATGTGCAGGGGTGGATTTAGGGGTAAGCCCAGGTAAGCCCGGCTTACCCAAAAAAAATTTTGGGTAAGCCGGGCTTACCCAATAAAACACAAAATGAGGACTTCTGCACAGCGGCCGCGCTGACAGACAGCGACTCGTTTCCCTTGCGATAACCTCAGATTTTATGAGTGAGCGACACTCTCCGCTCCCAGCGCTATGCGATGCGTGCCTCGGAGACCGAACGAGAGGGGAATACCTCAGCGTATTCGCTACGATGCTGATGCTACCCTCTGTCTGCCCTACCGCCGCCGCCTGCTGAGACTCAGCCTAGGCTCGCCCTGTCCTTCCGCCTCGCTCGCCCCTCCCCGCCCCGGCTTGGTCCGTGCGCCGCGAGCCTGCAAGAACTTGTCCGGTGCGCTGCGCGCTGCTTCCGCCGCTGCTCTACCCGACTCGCCCTCTCACCCAGGTCGCTCGTCTGTTCTCTGTGCTTGTGCTTTGAATCAATCATGCCACCGAAGCAAAAACCGCTGACGTCGTTTTTCACGACTCGTCGCCCTCCTGCTTCAGGTAAGATTTCATTTCGTTCGTCGCGTCTTTAACTGCAAGTTTTGAATTCGGAATTCACCTGTTTTAAATGCGCTTTTTCTATTTTTTTTAATGCTGCTGTAGATGGTGCTGCCCCTGCACCGTCACCGGCACTGTCTGCGCCTGGAGGTCGTGAATCCCTGCACGAGAACGACGATCCTGACGACCCCCCAGTCCCGGAGGGAGGAGAGGACGACGCTGTCGCGAGTAGTGGAGTTTCTGGGCGCAGCTCAACACCGACGGCGTCTGGGTCGACACCGGAACCGGATGACGTGAGTGAAGTGCCGCCTCATCTTCCGACTTGCTGGACGGCTGAGCAAGCGCTTCATTTTCAAAAGGAAAATGATTGGCTGACCTCGCATGGCGATGGGAAATTAAAGTGCCGTTCTTGCGCGGAAGTCAAGACCTTGGGCCTTCTTGCCAGCAAACAAGGAGTTACGCTAGCCAAAGAATGGATTGAAGGGACAGTCGGCACTAATGGGGATACAAAATTCGCGCAACAGAAGTCTCTGCGTACAAAAATTCTTAAGCACAAGAACTCGCAGTCTCACAAACTAGCAGTGACCACTCTCAGGGATGGGAAGAAGCGGAAACTAGCGGAAATGATCGCGGAGCAAGAAAGTGAACACCAGGAAATCACTGAAAAAATTTTCCGCACTGTTTATAAAGGCGGTATGGCATGCAACAGCTTCGTTGACTTTGAGCTAGAGATTGATCTTCAAGAAGCAAACGGTGTCCAGCTCGGCCGGGTACTTCATGGCCGGAAGGTTTGCGGTGACATCGCCGAGCACATTGGCGTTGAAATGCGGAAGCGTATGGTTGCCATTATCAAGGAGAAAAAGCCTAAAATCTCTATTGTGCTTGACGAAAGCGAAACGTCCGGGAAAGACTCGGGCATGATTATCTACTTGAGAGGGAACTTTACAGGCGAGGAAAATCAAACAATTTATTTTGATTTAGTACCTGTTACTGACGCCTCCTCAGAAGGTCTGAAGTCGACATTGCTTGGCTCCTTTGAGAAGCACGGCTTGGACTTAGACTTACTGAAAGAGACCGTGATTGCAGTTGTCTGCGATGGTGCGCTGGCATTGTTAGGATGGGAGTCTGGCCTCACTACACTCCTGGCCGAGATCTTCCCAAATTTAATTATCTGGCACTGCTCGGCACACCGTCTTGAACTTGCTGTTGGAGACACAGTTGATGAAGTAGCAGGCGTAAACCACTTCAAAATTTTTATGAACAAACTGTACAGCACCTACAGCAATTCACCCAAAAATCGACGGGAGCTGGAAGAGGTCGCGGCAGATAGTGCTGAAGTTATGCGGATTTCTAAGATGCTAAGTACCAGATGGGTGGCTTCAAGTGAGCGGGCAGTAAAAGCTACCTGGAAATCATATCCAGCACTTCATGCGCATTTCAGCAAATGTGCCGAGGGCAAATCCAGGGATGCAAAGGAAAGAGCCACTTTCAAGGGCCTCGCTGAGCGACTCGCATCGACAGAGTTTGTCCAGAATCTAGCTCTCATGTATGACAGCCTTACAGAGTTGTCATACCTTTCCCGCAGTTTCCAAGATCAAGATACGACTCTGGTAAACACAATTTTTTGGTGCGTCAGATAGCTGTGTTTGAATCCCGGCGGACCTCACCTGGCCCGTACGCTCAAGAAGCTGCTGCAGCTGTAACTGCAGGGAAGTTCAAGGGGGTGACGTTGCGTCCAGGCAGGAAATGCAATACTGTCGTGAACGCAGACAAATTCTATGCCTCGTTGGCTGAAAAAATGAGAAGGCGCCTTCTGACCACTCAAGCCAGTCACTTGAGCAAAAAGGATGCCACAGCTACAAATCTCACGAGAGCCCAGAGAGAAGCACTCGAGCGCGAGAAACGCCGTAGTGAAGAGTACAAAGTTCTTCTCGACGATCTGAAGGTGTTGGACCCGTCAACGTGGTCGGAGGATAATCTCAATAACATCCTTTTCGGCGAAGACAGCATTAGGCGCATGGCCCGACGATTTGATCTGCACGAGAGGGACACGGTGGACGGATTTCGGGAGTTCCTTCAAAATGGTGGGAAAAGTACTCCAGTTCGTCTGAAGCCTCTTTTGCTCGCCACTGCCGCAATTCCTGTATCTTCCGCAGACGCAGAGAGGGGTTTCAGTCACATGAATCTTGTAATGACTCCTGAACGGAGTTGCTTGTCCATAAGAAGAACTTCTGCTCTTCTTTTCATCAAAACAAATGGGCCGCCATTAGCTAAGTTCAAACCTGCATCCTATGTGAAATCTTGGTTAGCACAGGGGAGACGGTCTGCCTTGGCAGCTCAGGGCCCAGTTCGTAAGAAACCTTTGTACAATTCTGAAGAACTGATGTTCTGGAAAGCTTTTGAATAAAAAGCATTTTACTTTAATTTATTTTATTATTTATTTATCTCCAGAACATCAGTTCTTCAGAATTTTACACCACTGTATTGTACTAGTTTTGTAATTGAATTTTACATCAAATTAAGAAATAAAAAAAAATGTGCAAAAAATATCTTTGACCCCCCCCCCCCCCCCCCCCCGTTGACACATGGGCTTACCCAAAAAAAAAAAGTATAAATCCACCCCTGAAAATGTGCGATGTTTTTTTGTTTTGTTTTATATATCTTTAAAAAAAAAAAAAATTAATTGACGTTGGAAAGAAATTCTGGTGTCCATTTATACCAAAGACAATCACTATATATTTCTCTAGTCTTCAATTGATACACCAATGACGTGAATAAAATTATTACACGTAGATCTGGTTTTCTTTATGTCCTTATTAAACAGTCATACTGAGTGAAATGGGTAACGCTAGGACGAAAAGTGTGGCCAAATAGGGAACCACTGCCCTGCACGCACTGCTTGCACATTCTAAAGCAGCGCCCAACAACACAGGCCGAACTCTTCATCACTTCCACAACGGTACGACACTGCTGTCACCTGTCAAGACTGCCGGACTGCCAGCCGGTGCCTCTCGCCCCGCCTCGCCCCGCCTCGCCGGGATGCGCCGCAGTACTACCGTGAAGTTGGCCAACATCGTCACCCAATGTTGGCCAACATTCTCGGGGACCGACCTTAGGCGACGTCATCGCCAAGAATCAAGCCAAACACCAGAAAAAAATGCCTTAGATACGAAATAACGCCTGACTCAGGTGTTACCTCGTCCCAGATCCGTTTTAGACTAAGTAGAACGCTATACGATGTAACGTTCGAAGTGCTCGGAAAAAACTGCATGTGTCGGGCGCAGCCATGTTTGCCGACTCTTAGATGCTCCAATAGGTAAGTTAAAATTCATGACGCACATTTACCACATTGAACGACCACCACAGGTTTTGGAAAACCCAACAGCTGAATTTTAACTCGCCAAATTTTGTTTGTGGCGACGTTCGAAGTACTCGGAAAAAACTGCACGTGTCAGGCGCAGCCATGTTTGCCGACTCTCAGCTGGTCCGATAGGCGAGTTAAAATTCATGACGCCCGATTACCAGGTATTGCGACCATCAGAGGTCTCGCAAAAACACACAACTGAATTTTAAGTCGCCAAATTTCATTTTTGGCAGCGTTGTAAGTCCACAGAAAAAGCTGCTTGTGTCAGGCGCAGCCATGTTTGCCGACTCTCAGCTGGTCTAATAGGAGAGTTAAAAATTATGACTCACGTTTTTTAGGTAGAGCGACCACCAGAGGTCTTGAAAAAATCCACAGCTGAATTTTAACCCACCAAATTTTGTTTCTGGCGACGTTCGAAGTCTTCGAAAAAAACAGCATGCGTGAGGCGCAGCCATGTTTTGTCGACTCTGAGCTGCTCCGATAGGCGAGTAAAAATTCATGACGCACATTCACAAGGTAGAGCGACACCCAAAGGCCTCGAAAATATCCGAAGCTGAATTTTAACTTGGCAAATATCATGTCTGGCCACGTCCGAAATACTTAGAAAAATCTGCACGTGTCCGGGTCAGCCATGCTTAACGACTCTCAGCTGGCCTAATAGGCGAGTTAAAAATCATAGCCCTCGTGCCTCAGGTAGAGCGACCACCAGAGGCTTCGAAGAACCCCTCACCTTAATTTTAACTCGCTAAATTTTATTTCTGGCGACGTTCGAAGTGCTCGGAAAAAACTGCAGGTGTCGGGCGCAGCCATGTTTGCCGACTCTCAGCTGCTCCAATAGGCGAGTTAAAATTCATGACGCACAATAACCAGTCATCGCGACCACCAGAGGTCTCGAAAAAACACACAACTGAATTTTAACTCGCCAAATTTTATTTCTGGCAGCGTTCAAAGTCCACGGAAAAAACTGCTTGTGACAGGCGCAAGGCGCAGCCATGTTAGCCGACTCTTAGCTGGTCTAATAGGAGAGTTAAAAATCAGGACGCACGTGTTTTACGTAGAGCGACCTCGAAGAAACACACAGCTGAATTTTAACTCGCCAAATATTATGTCTGGCCAAGTCCGAAACACTTATAAAAGACTGCTTGCTTCAGGCGCAGCCGTGTTTGCCGACTCTGAGCTGGTCCAACAGGCGAGTTAAAAATCATGGCCCACGTATTTCGCGTAGAACGACCACCAGAGGTCTCGAAAAACCCACAGCTGAATTTTAACTCGCCAAATATCGCGTCTGGCCAAGTCCGAAACACTTAGAAAAGACTGCTTGTGTCAGGCGCAGCCATCTTCGCCGACTCTTATCTGGCCTAATAGGCGAGTTAAAAACCATAGCCGACGTGCCTCAGGTAGAGCGACTACCAGAGACCTCGAAAAACCCGTAACCTAAATTTTAACTCGCCAAATTTTGTTTCTGGCGACGTTCGAAGTCCTCGGATAAAACTGCACGTGTCAGGCGCAGCCATGTTTGCCGACTCCCAGGTGGTCCGCGAGTTAAAATTCATGACGCACGTTTACTAGGAAAACCGACGACCAGAGGTGTCGGAAAACCCCATATCTATATTTTTACTCGCAGTACGCATCAGACTATAAGCCCGGCTCCTGCCGTTTCTAAATAAACGTGTCGGGACGGGCTAAAAAACAGGGGTACGAGAATAACTGAAATATCAGGTGTATGCTTAATGGGGTGTCTAGTTTCAGTGATGGATCAACGTTCTGTACATATCATGTGATAACTTGCCTGTCCCCAGTCAAAAATTGATCATCGATTGGACGTCGTTTCGATGTCGATGGAATCAAAGACCCATCGACTCGATATTTCAGCCGAATTTCGAGGCAGGTTCGACTTTCGTGAAATTAACATCCCAGAGCTGTGCGTCGTATCGCCTCACAGCCATGGCCGCGACCTTTGCATGACAAATTTTCAAGTCATCTGTTGACTCATACAGTTTCTCTGCCTCCCTAAACATGGCACCACACAGCTCGTTGGGACGGAGTACATTGAATTCCCCGAGTGATGCTGGTTTTGTACTATGAACAACCTATCCATTATAAAATGCACCTCACATGTAATGTTGGCCTATGTTACTGTTGAGGCTCAGGGAACAAGTCTTTTCGACGATTACTGTAATATAAAGTTTTACTAGTTAGACATACACGACAACCGAAATAATGTAATAGCAGTAATCAAAAGAAATTCGCAAGTGACAATCCATGACTGGGACAGGGGACAGGTCTTGATTTTGTAGCACCAATATGAATGAAATGGGGTTGGTAAACAGTCAGAAAATAGGTCATCATCGTAATTGTGAATGGCCATTGTTTGAAAGTAGAATGAAGTCGTCAACACCAACGATACTATATATCTTATATGTGAAAGACGTTTGGCAGTGGTAACCGGGTTTGAACTCAGTTATTGTTGGCTGAGCGAAAGCGAAGCCCTTACCCGACTGGCTCAAAAATGTTTTGTCTGTCTGTGTGAATTGTGTGTCCGCGCGATCTCGAGAACGTTTCATTGTAGAGGGCTCAAATTTAGACCTCAATCTTCTTGCATCATACCGGAGTCAACCTCACCTCGGGGGCATCTCACCTCAGGTGCTGCTGCAGGTGCCGGTTGGCAAAACCGGCCCTTCGTGTCCAGGAACTGGAGCGGGAGGGCAAACTTCTGAATCGTGCCGAATTTCGCACTTGAACATGGCGAACGAAAAATCACCCCAAGACCCCAGTCAAGATGCCGAAATCAACGCCAGGTGCTGCTGCAGGTGCTAGTGGTCAAAACAGGGCCTTCTTGAGCAGGAACGAATAGGAAAACTGCGTAGGAAGTAGTATTTTAAACTTAACGATAGGAACCGACCCCGCTAAACATACACTCAGGGACCTCAATTACAATGCCGAAGAAGACCCCATAGGTGCTGCTGCAGGTGTTAGTGGTCAAAGCACGGCCTCCTTGGACGAAAACTGGTTAGGCTCGGGTAGGTTAGGTTGACGCAGCATTGAATGCAGTGGAGAAGTCCACAATGAGCACGTTAAGCTAGGGCAGGTTAGGTTCGGTAGGCTAGGTTAGAGTAGGTTCGGTTAGTGTCGGTTAGGTAAGAGTAGGCCAGGGTAGATTGGGTTCGAGAAGGGTATGTAAGATTTGAGCACAATTAAATGTGGTAGAGAATTCCACACTACGGTGGGAGTAGGTACGTCCAGCGGTTAGGTTAGAAGCGCAGCGACCCCAGCGGCGCCCGCCGGGCGCCGTACTGGCTGATACGCCCCGCAGGGTCCCACTCGTCTGGTGACAGCCGCCGGCGGGCCAAGGTAGGTGTACGCCAGGCGTGGAGGGGCGGAACAGTGGTTCGCGGTAAGCGAAGCCAGTTACACCACGACGCGGTCTGGCGTACGCCTACCTTGTTAATGCTGTAATCATCGACAGCCTATACGGACTGTGGATTCGGATTGCTTCTCCACTTCTCACTTACTAAACAACAAAGGTCACGGAACCCTCGATCGCTGCTCCACGTGACAATAGACCGTGCAAAAATGTGAAAATGTTCAGAGGCGGTATGGTTTTCTAGTATTGACGAGAAAAAATACCAAAAGTTCCCGGGGTCCGTGCGACGAGTTTAAGAGGTGGCGAAACGGTCTAAAAGTTAAGGGGTGTATTGTACAAAACTGAAGTCCAACTTTCTTAAAAGATTGAGGGTCCCGTAGTGAAGGTCGCCCCTATCTGGTACAGTTTTCTGGTTAGTAGAAAAATACGCAATTGTTCGAATTTTACTGGACTTTTACCATCAAAACTATGTTCGAGAGCGTTTCGCCACCTCGAAAACTTGTGGTAGGGACCACGATTTTTTCTTCTTTTTTTCATGAACACCTACCGGAAAATAAAGATGCCTCTCAACATTTCCACACTTTTGCATCCACGGCCAGTCTAGTGCGACAATGAGCGGTTTTCGAAGCATGTCCCTTGAAACTTACAATTGCGGGGTTTTAGGGGAGAGTACCTGGGCTTGCAGGCGAAGAATGGAATTACGCGGCATTCAAAACGGCATAGTCCGTCCATGACGCGTGGAATCGCTCTTCGGACGATGGATTATTTCGTATCCGTGGTGAATCACATTAGTGAGCTATCTCTCAAGCTTCAGAAGGACTGACTGGTCGAGTGGAGTCAGTAGGACCGGCACCCCTGTTCCGAGAAGACGTCGAGCCGTCAAGGTAAGCTTCTAGGTGGTACGTATAGGGCTATGCGGTGATTCCGTTAACCGGTGTTTTTTTCGGTGATTTCAATCACCGGATCACCGAATCGCGTTTCCAAAATCACCGGTTAACCGAAACTTTAAAATCACCGGTTTGTTCCCGCTGACCGGTTTATTTCCGATCACCGATCTGTAGAAAATCACCGGTTTACCGTACATCACCGGTTTGACGGTCGGACAGAAGGCGGCGGAACGGAATCGGACTGCAACATCTACAGAAATCGAGTGTCTCTTCAGTTTTGCTGGCCTAGTAATAAGCAATCTGAGGACGTGCCTCAATGGAGAACACGCAGAGTGGTTAATTTTTCAAGGCGTGAATAAAGACCTTGTTCAAAAGCCGTGAGTTCAGTAAAACTTATCTAGCTACAATTTTGAAGTATTTCTCTGGACACAATTTTATTATATTTCTCTGCTATATTTCTCTGAATACAATTTAGTTCTATTTCTCTATCTAAAATTTTGCACTATTTGCAGTATTCTCTAAATATATCTCAAACTAGTATGTGTGGTATTTCTCTAAATACAATAATTTGCTTAGATTTTGACACTTTTATAAATCTTGTAGTGGATGAGACTGTCAAAACATGGTCAATTTTTTAAAAATCAGTAAATTTGAGTAAAGCAGGTTCTTTTTATTAAAAAAAATAATCACAGTAGTTTTTTTGTATACCGGTCATTTCAAAATCACCGGTGATTTCAAAACCACCAGTGTTTTTCCAATCACCGGTGTTTTTCCAATCACCGGTGTTTCTCTAATCACCGGTGATGACTTTAACACATTTCACCGGAGCTTTTACCGGAGAATCGAAACACCGTCACCGTTTTGAAAATCCAATCACCGCACAGCCCTAAGTACGTAGGCGTACTCCTGACCACGACGTGGTGGAGCAGACTTCGCTAGGCCTTTCGGCGGCGGTGAGTGAACCATGTGAAGCCCTTCGGAGCAAACTACGTTTACTTCTATTTGCTTAAATACAGCTCAAAATCCGAATAAAATTGATGTTTTCCAAAACACCACGTTCGCGCTTTTGTTCAGGCCTACAACATACTAGCTCCGAAACTACTACTCAGCACGCGGGCCAAAATAATAGAAACTAGGAGGCTTATGGTTGCTCGATCATTTCTACGGAATAAAATACCGTGACTTAGCTGGATAAGTATATTGCCATCATCTGAACTTGAGAATGGCCAGCAATCATATAATTAGATTGACCTGTGTCGAGGACAGGGTCCGTATTTCTCCGAAATATTTGGTATTTTGTACCACGTGGTATTTAAAAGGCCCCCGGGGCCATACAGAAACCACGTGGTAAAATTTGTCCCGAAATCAGACCCCCGCCTCCCCATTCGTGGGCGTAACCTAACCTTTCGCATACTTAACTGCAGGGACGTGGTTTTCGGCCGTATACCCCCTCCCCCTTTATAGACCACGTGATTTCACTGTAAATCCTGTAGCAAGCAAACGCGCCACTACAGTAACGTGCACTTGGAACGCCAGTTTTTGGCAACCACTTCCATTCGAGCGCCAACATGACTGTCAATTTTCAGCGAGCGTCCGTGCTCGCCAATTTATGGCAAGCCTGCTTGCCAAATTTTGGCGAGCTGTATGTTAAAACATATGGAATTAAGAGAGACTGCACGCCAAAAATTGGAAAGCACGATAGCACGCCAAAATTTGGCGTTCAGAATTGTAAGCCAGTTTTAGCATGCTTGCCAAAATTTGGCAGCCCTGGTAGGCTGCCACTGCTTGGCGAGTTTACTTGCCACACGATTTGCAGTGTTGTGTACCGCCGCCAATCTGCCGTTTACCTTACGTCGAACAAGGATTGATCAAAAAGTAATTAATTTCCGTTCCATTGTAGGATGCGCTACGTTGGGACGATGCGTGTATCCGTCTTGGTGTTGCTGGCTGGAGCATACCAGGCTGCCGGTCTGCCGTCAGCCGCGCTTCAGGCGGGACCCGACAGCGACCGCTTTTCACTGCCCGCAGGACTGCTCGTAGGCGCTGGCGTGTCGGCCCTGCAGTCTGAGGGCGCCTGGAATATATCCGGTAAGGGGCCTCCTGCGACTATTTTGCGGCAAAGTAATGAAACTTTCTGGTGTGGCCTCGTGCGAAGCGCATCAGACTCCTGAGTGCGGGGTCGGAGGGTCGCTTCCCCGAAAGATCTTAACTTTTGTCTGTCATTCTTTTCACTGGCCTGGCCTGTCGTCGGAATCTCGTCGTAATGTCGTAGTATTCTCGTAGGAATCGGCACCAAATTTAGACGTACATTACTACTAAATTCCGACGAGATTCAGACGGCTTTGCGCAGGCAACCGTCCGTCTGCATCTCGTCGCAGTGTCGTTGGAAGTTGGTAGGAATGTCGTCGTAATCTCGTCGCATTCTCGTCGTTCTACTACGACGAGGTTACAACGAAATCCCTACGATATCCACCCAACAGTTTCCATACGGGAATTGTATCACACTGCCATCGGACGATATTGAATGTTTATGGGTAGGTGCTACGCTCCGCCACAGTCTTTCTCTTCCATTTCGTACTTTATTTGAAAACAACTATATTAACTTGAGGTGTAAACAAATCCTCATTCTTGTTGTTTTTGTTCTGAGAATATTCAAACTTTCCGCAAAATAAAAAAAATGGAGCTCTCGCATGAAGATAAGTGCAGCGATGTCTGTTCTGCAAGAATACCTTCGTTGATAAGGGACAGTGCGATACTAAGATCCGTAATCACAGATACCAGATTGAGTGGTGTGCCACCGCGTCTACTGAAGGTTATGTAACTTGTTATATAACCACGTCAAAGATTCCGGCAAGTTTGTCTGCCGCATGCGTTCCACATTTTTACATGATAGGCGAAGGCAACACTGTACTTCAATTTGAAATACTTTGGTTTGCTGCATTTGTGTAGGTCACAGGGGAACTTCCGTAATTTCTTCTTACTGAAGGTGAAGTGACCCTATTCTCGAAATTTTTGCGCTGACAGCATCGTCATAGAATCTTGAAGTTATCTAATTTTTTAAAAAGGTTTTTCAAAATTTGGCAATTGAAGCCTTGCATATTGAAATACAGTGAAGGGGCCACTTGGAGGCCCGAAGTAGAGTCAGACTGTAGATTTTGTAAATTTTGTAGTTTTTCTGATGGTTTGAAGTGTCTTTCGAATGCGTATGTGACTAATAGGATCTGGAAGGAGAGGAGAGAAGAAAGTGAGAAGTGAGAAGAAGAAATATTAATTAATGATTCGTTGAGAAAATATTGGATAAATATTGGAATGCTATCAAAAAGATAAAGAACTGTATTTTTTAGGTTAGTTAAATAATTTTTGAGCGAAAAAGTTTGTCGGAAGAGAGTTTAGAATTTTGTGGTAAGATTGGCAGTTGTAGTGTTCTAGGCTCTATCCAGCAAGCATCTGGCATTCTCATCACTGGCTACTCTAGCTAGCCCTAGTCTCGCCCAGGGTCTCAACTGCATTCTCAATCTGTACGCCAACAATGCAACGTGGCGCCCCGCGGTTGCTACAACAGTCATCGTGTGATCGAGAGCGGTCTCTGGCGGTCGACGATGGCGCGCTCTGTCGGCTGGGCACGGAACTACCGACTGAACCTCAATCCTTTGAACTTAAAAATGTTTATTCTCAGCTCACATTGAATGACAGGAGTACTGGCTACTTTTCAACGTCTGGGGCAAGCATGAGAACGTTGACAAATCTTACTTTCTAACACTCGTCCACATCTTGTCTGGTCCACTGGGTTGGAAATTTTTGAAGAGTATGACATTAAGCTACAACTCTCATTACACAGCATTGCTTCCCAGCATTTTTAAACACTCCATCGTATTGATTAGTTGTTCCTTGAAGAACCGTCATCATTCAATTTCTTCACGTCACAGCCACAATCAAAGCTTTCGCGCACACCTCAAAACCGTTGAAACCGACGTCGGTGTCCTCAATTGTTTTGTTTACCATCACCCGTCGTCATGGTGTTGGATGAGAAATTCAGGAAGAAAGTACAGTCGGAAGTCGACTCCCGGCTACGTTTGAAAGTCTGTACCCTTCGCCGCATTGTTGGCCGGCCACCCCAAGCTTGATGTATCAACTTGTCAAACGCAGCAGTTTTCGTTTTTCGTTGCGGCTGTACTACGCAACAGGCAGTGCTCTGATTGGTTGTAATTTTACCGTCCCAACCAACTTTGCCTCGGCTCGGCTTGGCCTTTGCTTAACTCGATCTTTTCGCCCATAAGAGCCTGCAGCTCGACTCGTATTTTAAAATTTGTCACTTGAAAATGCTCGAGTTTCAGCTTTTGAGTTTTCGTATGGACATCAGAATCTGAATCAGCGGGTCTCCTTCCTCCTCCTTTCAAACTCTCATCGAAATCGTACAATTTCGTTCGGAGAAGTCCATAAGAGGCCATGTCAAAAAAAAAAAAAAAAAATCGGAATCCTAAAGATTGCAATAGGCTGCTTCGTGCCTAAAAAAAAACGAATCTGATGAATACCTGTATGCGATAGGTAAAGCTGAGAGCGCCGGGGATCATATCATCCACGCACTTGGGAAAGAAACATTCCCAGTGTTCCACGATGTGGCGGCTGATTCATACCACAAGTTCAGGGACGACGTAGCAATGGCAGCCAAACTCAAGGTAGGAGGGATCAGCAGTAGTCCGCAGACAATATTCAATATTTACCACGCCTGTATGTAAGTACATTTGCAACTCCATCCATCCGCTTTCACAAGGGAGTGACAATAAACTTAACAGACCGAGAGGTAGTTCTTAACTTCAACGTAAACACTGTAAAAGTTAGCCGTGAGAGAATAAAGCTGGTGACAACATAATAATCATCAACCCACACGACGGTGTGGTTTCTACAAGAGTCTGAGTGTAAAGTGTCGTAGGCAGAGGGGGCGAACTGGCGTGCTATTCGACCTGGCCTTCTGGGTGCAGCCCGTTTAGGTAAGAGTACGGAAGACCCAAATTTTATTGGAGCGACCTAGCGGCAAGTGACGAGCGCGACTGAACACGACGCGCACGACCTCCGTCGCCAGGGAACTGCACTCAGTCCCTAAAATTATGTAGATGCGTGCATATTCGGTTGGGTCGGGTGTGGTTTCGATTTGCTGTCGTCTGGAATTTGCTTTGAAATGTCTGGGTGCAGAAAAGAATGGATTAAAGGGCCGGACAAGAACAGAATTACATGTTGTGATTTCGATAATCAACTTTATTATATAATATTTTGTCTACGAAAAATAAATTTGCAATGGTTTTGCAATCGGTTCCTTCTCAGGTCCCGTAGTCACACTCCAGATATCCGCCTTCCTCTTTTACTATAAACAAGGCCGAAACAACAATTTATCATAAGATAAAGTTAAAAAAAAAACACGTTGAAGCAATGTAACTAACATCTTAGCAAGGATATCTTCACGTGACGAAGGAACGCGCTCAAGAGTTTTACATTGGCATGCGCTCTCTGTATATAAACGCGTCAATACAGTGTGGTCTCGCTCATGGCGCAAAGCCGCTACGGGTGGATTGGGGGTGCCTTGCCTAGGGGAGTGTTTTGATAGTTGACAGTAGTGGGCGCAAACGTCTTTTAAGGGCAGTAGGGCACCCGCAAAGTTTTGGATCGGTGCGCCGGGGGAGTAGGCAACCCTTCCGGCTCCAGCCGGCAAGAGAGCGGGGAAGGGGTAGTGGCAGCGTCGGAGTGGTCGAGTAAGCGAGACGCAACACCATGGGGCAGGCTCACACGGTCAACTGGGTCGACATCTCTCATTCTTCGAGTCTGCCCCCCCCCCCCCCCATATAAAAAAACTTATGTTTGCGTACTCGGTCGGTCCTAAAATGTACTAAGGCCGAAAACTACTTCGCAAACTATTGGTGCTGTAAGTCCCTGTAGGGGTTTTCTTTCTCCTGATCGTACTTGAGACCCTACTCTCAATCGCACTGTTGTGAGTCAACCCGTTCTTGAGACATCGCGTTAACAGACAAACGGATTTTTTAACCAGTTGAGTACCTGGCTTCGCCATCGCTCAGCTAACAAGCCATGTGAACGCGGAGATCCAAAAAGTCAAACGGTTCGAAGGAACTCCAAAGTGACCATTACCGGTACACGTGATCCAGTCAATAGCGCGCACCTAATCATATACTGTTTTACTCACATGGATGCGTTTTCCCCCAGCTCAAGCTTTACAAGTTCTCCATGTCGTGGGCACGCATCTTACCAACCGCCGAGGCCAAGAATAGCAACTCTGAAGGTGTCAAGTTCTACCACGACCTGATCACGGAGATAAAGACACACAACATGACACCTATGGTAAGGCGTGAAAATGTTCCAAGTTTAAATTGCGTGCATCATAAACTCTACTTCTTTTCAAGTCTTGTTCTGCCTAACCACTTTTATCTACCAAGGAAATGTTGGCGTCAACTGCAATCCACACATTTTAGGTCCTAACGTTATGGCATGTTGCGACAATAGAACACTCCCAAAATTCTAAAATGGAATCAAAGAGGACGCTAAGAAGTAGCATACGTGTATGAAGAAGGGCTGTTCTGTTCTTCCCACTTTCAGTTTCAGGCTACTTTGGAATGCCTTCTTGCTGTAGGGCGAATGTACATTTTTATTGTAGCCCCAGGCAGCAATGCTAGATAAATTTTTTTGAGTTCAGCGAGACACCACAGGAGGCTCTTCAGAATACCTTGTAAATATGATCTGCCTTGCCCTTTTCAGGTGATTTTGTATCACTTTGACCATCCTCAAATCCTGGAGGAACAGTTCATGGGTTGGCAGGACCGCAAGATGGTGGCCAAATTTGCAGAGTATGCGCGGTTTGTCTTTGATGAGTACGGCAAAGAGGTGAGTATTTTATTATCAGTACTTGTCAAATCCAAACGGGGCTGTTTACCTTGTTAAAAGAAGAGGAGACGGGTCTTCTCGCCACATGTGTTTCGCGTCTGCTGCTTCTAGTGCCTTAATTTTCAATACGACACTAGTAATCATACTGTGTTCATCAAGAGTTATTTGAGAAGGTGCATCTTATGCACCAGGAAACTTATCTTAGATTCGAGGCACCCGTTCATGTATATTTAACCAACGTGACTTTCTAACTGGGCTCGCAGCCCGCGATATGTATGACGTATAGATGCGGCACAAGGAAAATTATGGCACTAGAACCTTTCAATAATTTCTTCGTTCCTAAACAGGCTTTGTATTGCGAACTACGTTACGAACTATTTTCTTTGATGCGAAGGATAGTTTGTAAAAGAGTTCGTATAAAAAGCCTTAAGTCTGTGTGACGATTCGACAGTGTGTAAAGCTTCGGCTAAATTTACAGGAGACTGTCTTGTGTGTGCTTAGGTTGATATCTGGGCCAGCATTAATGAGCCGAACATGTACTGCACTTACTTCAACCTCATGTACGTGGAGGCTAAACTGCGCCAACCGGACGAAATTGACATGTACACTTGCTCTCACAACAACATCCTGGCGCATAAGGAGGCGTATAAAATATTCAAAGAAGGCAGAGCGAGCGGAAAATATAAGGGTACACATTGAGTTCATAAGTTTTCCGTTATAGTAATACAATTTTGGCAGCGGAATGTTTGATCAGGACCAACCCTTCTCTGGTTCATATTACTGATATTATAATGTTAATTTCAGGCAAATTAGGTTTCACGTCGCTGATTATGCACGGGAAGCCTGCAACGACAAGCGCAGAGGACGTTTATGCAGCCGATTCTTACAACTTAGTTCAGGCAGGATTGCTCCTGCATCCTGTTGTATACGGAGATTATCCTGAGGTAATAAAAGCAAACAAATTGAAGCTCAGGAAGAGACCTTCTTAGCTTTGTATGCAGCTTTGTCACTATTGATGTATTTGCTCCTAACATACTCATTAGTAGTTCGGAAGCTGCTTCGTGCGTCATGAACCAATACGCAGTACGAATAAAGTAGTTCGTAATTAAGGGTCTCCAATCGCTCTTTCTTTCATTTCATAAATTGATAGTTCAAAACACGCCGATTCTAATGATATGTGTGCGAGCCCTCTGAGCCTTCTAGTTTTTGATCTAGAGACGTTCAAACCGTTTTTTTTTCCATCTTTCGGCATACAAATCTCAAGAATTTGAATAGACATAGAGATGAAACTTCGCAGTATCATAGTTCTTTACTCTGTGTTGTGAAATATTTTGCATGTCCCTGCGATTTCCAGGTTGGCCCCTGGAATCACTTGAAAATGACCCGATAATAGAGCAGTTTTTCGCATGTAAGACGAATACTTACTAAATTGAAATTATATTCACAACATAGCCTAGTCCTTTCTCTACAAGCTAAGACTTCTAGCTTGTTCGTATGTCAACTAGAACTCGAGATTTGTATGCCGAATGAAGGGCCTGTTTCGAGTTCCAGGCATGAGTAGACAAGGACAGGCTACAACTTCTCTCTCGCACGTGGCGGGGTGAGGCGGTGCGAGGTGCGGGGAAGACGTCCCTCCCCCTTCTCCCACCGCTGCAACATTGCGCGACGTCTGCCGGAGCACCGGGAGACCAATAAACATTACAATAGGACGGATTTGGCGCGGTCTGTCCTTTCAAACCCGGTGGAAATCAACTTTTGCCGTTTAAATTTTTCACATTTGTAACTCACACCAACCTTTCCGCCGCCTCCCAGCAGTGGGATTCCGTTTTTGAATCGAGATCGTGCGAGGTCATAGAGCCGACTTGGAGTTGCCAATAATCCGGAAAAAGAGCAAAACTGAGCCAAACTCAGGTCCGGTAAGCAGGAGCTGGCTGGTGACACCGACATCGGCGAGGTTGCAGCGGTGTTGCCGCCTTGGCCGGCGGGGAGGAGGAGGTCAGCCTACCCACCCGTCCCACCCCCACTTTTGACTAATAAGCGTGACCGTTCCGCGAGTAGGAGACAGAGCTGCAGTTTCCTTCGCAAGCCTTCTACAGTGAAATTAGCCTTAGTTCTCCAGCTTAGTGTTTGTATGTAATAGTTATGTTTTTCAATTTGCAGGAAGTAAAAATTCTGGTGGGATCCAAATTGCCGGAATTTACACCCGACGAAAAGAAAGATTTGAAAGGTACGATTTTTTTTTCGGATTTTCTTTTTTTGCGACCTCGGATGGTTTTTGTTGAACCCATGCAAGGACCGAACCCAAGGTTTATAAATATGAGAATAATTTTGTTAGTCATTGTTCTCACCATATATAAGAAACACGCAAGAGAATTTGCGTGGGCATTGTTGGTATACGGGCAGTTCCGTTGTTTTCATTTTCACGCCCATCTTAAATTACGTTATGAAGTCCTGATTCTCGCCCTTCAAAAATTGGGGGCACTCTTTAAGCTTAGTCGGCCAACTTTCGACGGCTGGACCACTATGGGTTGGTTTCATCGGTAGGTTTCTACGAGTCTCCAATGAGAATAGGCCTGTTAATGGCCTGTAAGTTTGAGTTTCGTTTGGTTGGGCGTGTGCTCTTGCCCTTAAATTCGCAAATCGTTCCAAAGAGCTCCGTTTTCAGTAATCAAAATCTGCTAAAAATGTAGTCATTGATCCGAAGTATTTCTCGGGAAAATGGATGATTTCTATTTTCAAAAGGAACACTTGAAAACATCTAAACGTTTTGTGGAGCTGCTCATCCGACGTACGCGCGGAGCATAGTCGGGTCGCACAGTGCGAGTGGAGTGGGCGCGATTGCCTCTACGTATCATGTGTGACAGGAAACATTAAAAATTTCCGTTCTTTTACGTTTTAGACCCTAAGTGTCCTAGATCCAACAACACAGCTCGGTGTCCTCTATTTACCCTCAAATCATGTACAGGCTAGGCACCCTGTTGTACATCGACATAACTAGTTTCTCATCACATTTAACCTATGATTGACCATTTTCTTAATTCAAATAATCATGATATTCGATGTTTCATTAACAGTGCTGCCGAAGTTTCTTTCTTGTAAGGATTGCCTCTTTGTGAGTTCAAAATGCCCCCCCCCCCCCCCCCCCATTGACCTTTGGCATGCCACGGACACAATTAGTACGGCGATGAGGAATAACGTTTCAGTGAAGTATTCAAACGGATCATTTCACTGCGGCCCGCTTTTGTTGTGGCATGTTTCATTTGAAACTGCATTCTGAATGCACGGCTATAGTGTTCGGTGATACCAGCATGCCACACAACGGAAGACCAATGTTCGGAACATGCCAGTGTTAAACCCTGACACGTTACGTACATTTCCCTTCCTTTTCTGGCATCCCGGGATCTCCGAATGTGCTCCCTAGTGTACTGGCACGGTTAAACGCTTACAAGAAAACGGAGTAGAGCCGCTGACGGCCAGGGTCAGCAACGGACTGTGAACCAAATATGGTCGAATCATGAGCACTAAGGTTGCCCAATTGCAAATCTTATGCTTTCAACTTGTTCTTTTTGGGGGCATATAATATGCTTTAAACAAGAGTTTTGTGGCAAGTATGCGACTATGCTTGAGTCAAGGAATCCACCCGATAGGGATGCTTGATTTAGACAGCTGAAAATAAACATGTTGAGTCAGCGGAACACTCGGATTTGTCCAAACACTAGAGGAGGTCGCGCCGTCCCGCTCGCTCGCGCAGCGCGTAACACTCGTCCCAGATGCCCGGTGCGCCGTGCGTCTCAAGAGCAAAGGAAGGGAACACAACCGCCGCCGCCGACGTCAAAACAGCAGCACTGCGACAGGCGCTCCCCCTCCGGCGCCTTTGATGTTTAACCTGCAGTGTGCAATCGAGCTCTGCATCGAATTGCAAGGGTGCAAGGAATAATTTTTCAGAACTACTAAAGAGTCCTCTATTATTTGTTGGACAGATTCAACGGACTTCATTGGGTTTAACGTGTACTTCGGGATAGTGGTCACTTATAAACACCCTGCTAACTCGACGCTTCGTGAGGGAGGAGGTGGTGCAGCTGGAAACGTGATGATGGGCGTCATCATGGCCGTGCTGCAGGACCTGCCCTTCGTCAACGTGGCCTTGGGCGGTGGTGGGACGGATCCATCAGCAGCATTCACTTCAGTGAGGAGATGAAAATTTAGAGCCTTACCTCGTGCACATCAGTCTTAGTGTGGCGCGCACCACACTAGGAATAACGTTGTTGGGCACCACACTTGAAGCAGTGCGGTAGTCCTCACCACACTTTAAGAAGAGTGTGGTGCCTAACCACGCTTTTCCTATGCACGTTACCTAACTTGCGTTTAAGTGTGATGTAACTGCAGTATTCCGTGTGGAAAGGATTTAGGTGTATTTGTTGTTCTTGCACACTAAATGTACGTCAAACAAACATGAAATTAACACTATTCAAAAATCCAGCAAAAGTACGCCAAATCAATCGCAAATGCATCTGGCGTAGCTTTAATGTAAATCTGACGTCCCTATGGTAATCAATGTGTCGAATTTTACAACAAGAAAACACTAAAAGTACGCCAAAAACTTTTCGGCGACATCCGCATTTGTCCCTGCCTATGCAAGGCCACGACACTGTGAGGGCGGGCGGGGAGAGGCAGACGATCATGACAAGAGCAGTTTTCGCTGGAGCTCCGGTCCCTGTCGAATATTGTATTTGTTGTCCAAGAAACGCCAAAACTACTACAAACATGCCTACATCCGTTCCACACGGGGTAGTGACTACACCAAAATTAAAGCGAGTGATATTTGGTATAAAAAGAATGCGAGAACTTGTTGATGAAAAGACAGCAAAATGAGCATACTTTGCTTTTCGTTCTATTCTAATATTTCATATGGTACCATGTTTTGGAAAAACTCATAGCATACCACTGAAATACCGTATTTATTTAGCAAAACAAAAGAGAAAAAGGAGGCTGTTCGTAAAGTTGTAGAAGTCGGAAAAATTCCAGCGCTTACAGCACTGGATAACTGGACAATGAGTGTTGATAAAAAATTGAGTGTTGATAATAAATTGTTTCTCACAGTTTAGAAATTTAAGTTTTAAAGAAAAACGAAAAGGTTGACATATCAATACTGGAACCAGAGATAATATTAAAACTCAGCATAGTTTAACTCAAAATGATAATTTATTATAAAGGTGCCATGTAATTTAATACTGTACTTGTAAAAATTTTGAATATGCGTGTGAAAAACTCAAAGCTTACTTTGAAAGGTTATTAGCTGCTAGAATATTTTTGTTCCACACGAGAGGTTTTTAATTTGAAAGTTCAAATGCCTGTTAGAATTGTAGCTTTACTTTCTCGTCTTTAACTTTATGGATCAGTTCAGTGGCAACAAACAAATCTCTCTCTCTCTCTCTCTCTCCCTCTCTCTCTCGCTCTCTCTCTCTCTCTCTCTCTCTCTCTCTCTCTCTCTCTCTCTCTCTCTCTCTCTCTCTCTCTCTCTCTCTCTCTCTCTCTCTCTCTCTCTCTCTCTCTCTCTCTCTCTCTCCACTTAAGAGGCTTCGTTATTATTGTTTTGTACTGATTTTATGGGCGAAGCTAACAACTATTCTGAATGTGTCTCAGATTCTGCCCGACGTTATGACAGAAAGCCTACTGTGGACGCACCAGTTATACAAGAAGCCCCTAATCATCTGCGAGAACGGGTTTGGTGATTCTTCAGGGTATGGTGTTCACGATCATCAGCGAGCAGCATACCACAGTGTAAGTAGTCAGGCACAATGCCGTTTACTTGGCGGTTAACTTCGGAGACTTGTCGGATAGAATCGGAAGTTGTAGAACCCTCCCCAGCGTAAATCGGTCCAGAGTTGGTCTTGGCGTCAGGCGACCGTTCACCTAACCTCAACAAATCCACTCAGCCAGTTTTTCCGCTATGCCGCCATACTTGTAATTGCCACAAGCTTACGAGGTGTATTTCCTTGTGATCAGGCTTTCCTGCGAGCCGTGGTGACTTCTGTCAAGGATTTCGGCGTGGATGTGCTGGCCTACGCTGCCTGGAGCCTCGTCGATTCATTTGAGTTCACTGCAGGTTACGAGTAAGTGTTGCAAGTTTTGGCTCACGAATATCGTGTATGTTCTACTTTACCAGTTTTGATTATTAGTGGACCATGGATGTCACTATTAGGTCCGAGAAATAATTATAGTAATAGTAGAAAGCTGGTGGAGTCCACAGCGTTAGCAGGTGCGCGTATACCATAGACAATATTTCTTACATTTGGAACGACTGTGTTGACCCTTTCCGAGTACGATGTCGGGTCAATCACAATAACTAGTGTATTTCAAGTCAGACGTTACCAAAGGGTTGGTTTCTTCTGTAGTACCTGAACACGTACCTCTGTAGTATTTCTGTAATAACTTGCAGAAATAGTGACCTGTAACATCGTAAAACACGCCTTTAACAGAGCCTGTGCCTGTGATACCGCTGCTATATCTGTAATTCATCTGCAAAAGCTGTAGTAGCGGAAATTCCACCCTGTAATACTTCTAAAACTGTAGTGCCCTGCACAACCCTCTGAAGTCCATTCTCTTATGACACTTTTCTGACGTTGCTTAGCGTCTCACTCTAGTATACACCAAAGTCAGGCACTTTGTAGTACCTTCTTTTCCTTGTGGCCAACAAAGTGTCGTACATCAGTGTTAGGGTTTCCTACCGTCTCACACTAGCGTAAGACGCTACCTAACGTCGGACAAAGTGTAAGACGTTCGGGAATGTCCGACGAAGTTTCGGATTAACCTTGAAGGTGTACTCAATCTTCCCTTTGTTGCCCTCATCGAATATTTCGAGCCGAGGAGTTGTCCACAGTTGTATTAACGTCTGTTTTGTTTTAAATAACTTGTAATTGAATCTTGTTTCGGAAACTATTCACTGAATACTAAGGTCCACAAGTATGCGTAATACACAATTTTCAAAATAAACAGTAACTTTTCTTTACTGCTTGGGTCCTGGGGAACTGGCTTTCATGCACGATGTAATACTTTTAAATTATGTCACGGGATGTTTACTGAGAAAAATGTGTGGTGCTCAGGGAGTAAATTGGAAGGAAGTGACAAGACTACAAACAGAGTGACCTAATTATTTATGGCCAACCCCAAAGGAGAATGGTAGTCAAGTTCTAAACCGAATGTTTAGCAAATCTGCTCACTTTGCAGCCGGCCTTTTGGCCTCGTGCACGTGGACTACGAGTCTGGCTCATTGGAACGAAGCCTCAAGGACTCCGCCTTCTTCTGGACCGAGTTGGCTGACACGGGGGTCGTACCTTACGTGGAACCTGACCAAGCCAGCACGACCGTTCCTCCATCCTCAACACCTAAGCCGTCCAGCAGCGCGGCACCCAACGCTTCCTGGCTTTTGCTGACGATTTTGGCGTTACTAGCACGCTTGTAATCCGCAGATATCTGGGCGATACCCGTCCAGTAAATGATTTGTAACCAAAAACACACTGTTTTGCAAGCCAGATTTAAATTGGGAAGAAGCTGCTCTCCCTGCTGCCTGCCTTGCCCCGCGGCTCGGAGGCGGGAGCGAAGGGAATAAAATAAATTAATACAATCACTCACCATTCCTTGGATAAACGGAGCTGACGTCGACGCACACATTCTTTAAACCACTGCTGTCGGTTACTTTCGTCGACAAGAGCCGATAATTTGGTCTCCGAAAAGTCTCTTGCGTACTCCTACTTTGTTTTAACACCTTGTTTTAACAGGGTAGGAGCAGGGTCGTAATTAGGGGAGGGGCGAAGTTGCCATCGCACGGACGGTAATGTTGATTCGAAATGTGAAAGATTTCTTATCTTTTCATCGTATCACGAACCTGATAACGAGTTTTAATTCGAAGGCTATCACAGAAATCTTCAAAAACTGTTGTTCTTGCCTGCAATAACATCGCCACTTCGCGCGCAATTTGGGAAGGAAAGGAGGGAGGAGGAAAGGAGGGAGGAGGAAAGTGGGGAATAGGGCTCTAGGGAAGACAGGCAAGATAGAAAACAGGAAAGCTAGTTGGAAATAGCGGGGAGAATTCAAAGTTGCGGTCACATGTTTACTCATTCCTCTCAGGAAATGCGTTCATTACGCATTATTACAACTTATTACGTGATATGCATTATTACGCGTTTTTACAACTTATTACAGGCATTATCACGACCAAGGTGAGCAGATTATTGCGCTAGTGAATACCCCCCCCCCCCTCTTTCTCTTCCTTTGCCCCCTGAAGGTAGGCAACCCGTTAAGTTGTGCCCCTGACGGTAGGCAACACGTAAAGCGTCGCCCCTCCCTTTCTCGGTTCGTTTACGCTCCTGGGTAGGAGAACGCCATACCACGACGAGGCGTAGCAGACTTCGCCTATCACTGTAATGCGCCTGGCGCACACCACCCTTTCCTGTTGGCGACTGTCATTGGGCTCTGTAAGCCGGAGGGCAAACGTATTACCCCCCTTCTTGATGCTAGTAAATGAAATCCGCTGTAAAGAGACTCACACTCCGATTTTTTTTCCTTTTTTCGGGGTCCCGAAGAATCCCATACCGAAGACCATAGCTTCAACTACTATTCCAGAAGGATCTTTTCAATCTGCTCGCTGTGGGTTAAACCGCTAGCGAGATATCTTGCGGACAAACAGAGAAACTTTTTTCCAGCCCTTCCCGAGTGAGTTGGAGGCTATCGCTAAAACAAAAAGAAAAAGTTTTTCTGGCGGAGAGTTGGGAAAATTCTTATTTACCGCATTAAAGCGGGTTCACTCTACCACGTCGAAGTGCGACGTGTGCACTAGGGGCGGTCGTAGAGCACCTGTAACTTGGTAAAAAATGTCCGGGAAAAAGTTAACGCGCCGAACGGATTTCGAAAATAGGTGGTCGACGACCGCCCCTAGTGTGCATCGCAGTTAAGTGGAGTACACGCACCACAATTCTGGGCCCACACTCTCATAAATGAATACCCTCTCCCCTTTATGTTTGTATGTACATTGTATGACTTCAAATCTGGAGGGTTATCTCATCTCATAAATAAGGATTATCTTGAAAATTGGAATTTAACAGGTAACCAAGAGTTTGTGCTAACAGCCGAGATCAGCATGTGTTTCAAAACTCAACACTGCAAAGCCAAGTGTGGACCAAGTCCAAAAAAGGTAGCGTGGACCACTTTGGTCCACACTAGGAAGCGTGGACCACTTTGGTCCACACAAGGAAGTGTGGACCGCTCTTGGTCCACACCCCACAGCGCCTTACTTTTCCTATCTTATACTATTGGTGGTCCACGTTTCCTAGTGTGGACCAAGCCGCAGTACACACTTCTAAGTGTGAACCACCCATGGTCCACCCTTCCTAATGTGGATCAAAGTGGCCCACGCTACCTTGTGTGGACTTAGTCCACACTTGGCTTTGCAGTGAAGGTGTTACTAATCAGATAAGTTCTTCCATTCCGGGCCAATCGTAATTGGTCCGTTACCTTGAGAATCATGTAATTTTGCTGACGACGGTGCATGTTGGTTTGGGTGTTCATTTGTGATAGGGCGGGGACTTGATTTAATTCTTTTGCTTGTGCATGTTAAATGAGAATGTGTATGTGGGAGACTTTCCGTGCTTTTTTTCGGCCTTGTCTTATTTTTTTTATATTTCCTCATTGTAGGTTCAAGAGGAAATGGTGACGATGTCTTCTCTGCACGTGCCGTCACGCACCCCCTTTCCCCACGGACACTAGGCGGACCAGCGCTATCAGAGCTTTCACACGTGGACCTGGGGTTTTCAGATGGTACGTATATACACTAGGGGCGGTCGTCGAGCACCTCTTTTTGAAATCCATTCAGCGCGTAAACTTTCTCCCGGCCAATTTTGAAGTAGTTTCCGAAAATATTTTTTTCAAAATTTTCCGAGGTCATCTAGAGCCCCCGCCACGGGCCCTATTCTGCAAATAGCCCCTCTCTACAGGGCGAAAAATAAATGTTCTAAAAAAAAATTTGGAAAATTTTTCCAAATGTCAATGTGATTTAAGTAGCACCCTCACGGACTAACATTTCAAGGAAAACGTCGTATCTCTAACGGTTTCGGAGATATCGGCATTGAAAGTGAAAAAATCAAGTAAAACCGAGCAAAACCGCGGTGTACGCGATTTTCGCACTTTCAATGCGGATATCTCCGAAACCGTAAGAGATACGACGTTTTCCTTGAAATTTTAGGTCACAAGGGTGCTACTTCCATCAGATTGACATTAGGAAGTTTTACCCTTTTTTATTTTTTTGGGAAAAATTATTTTTCGCCCTGTGGAGGGGCTATTTGCAGAATAGGGCCCGTGGCCCGAGGCGGGGGCTCTAGATGACGTCGGAAAATTCTGAGAAAAATATGTTCGGAAACTACATCAAAATTGGCCGGGAGAAAGATTACGCGCTGAATGGATTTCGAAAATAGGTGCTCGACGACCGCCCCTAATGTACACTGGCAATCTTAGGCGGCCTACTTTTTGCGACGCCTGCTATTTCGTCCACAGTTGTGACATGGAGAGTTATTGGTATTCGCAAGAATTAGGCTCTAAAGGTCCATCTCTAAGGTCCTAAAACTGCAACTTCGTTGATTTAGGGGTTGAACCACCCCCTTACTGGGACAACGTGGTAAATCTCAACAGATTTCTTATGTCCATTTATAGTGAGAAGGTTGCCGGAATTACAGTCAGCGTGGCATTCTGGGTAATCAAAGCAGCTTTCTAAGCTGCCCAATCTCGGACTTCAGCCCTCTCCTACCAACTGTCATTTTTGGATGGGGTAGTTTTTCAATTAGGGGTTCTTAAAAGGTTCTTAAAAGGTTCTTAATTGACATCCCCATATTTTATATTCTCCCAGCCCGGCCTCTGCCCCGTCATTCAGGCTTTGCTAAGCTTTGCTCGTCTGCGGAGCCTGATTCAAAAGTAGGAGACTCTTTTATCGCATGCCATTTGAAAGGAAATGACCCGGGTCTTACGCCGACTGTTCAGACGAAAGTGTGTTCGCCAACTTAGAAAAACTTAAAATTTGAAGAATAAACTGCTTTCTTAGCGTAGAATCATGTACGATGGCAGCAATTTTCGTTTTTAATCGCATTTTTGAGCAATCAAAATATTTCTGCTGTTGACTTTTGAGGTTATGCAGATTTTCGGTACACCACGTCAAAAATATAATAGCGTCAAGAAGAACCACGCGACGCGTTTCGTGGTTCTTTTTGACGCTTTTATATTTTTGACGTGGTGTACCGAAAATCTTACCTTTCTTAACATGTCTCGCCACGAAACTACTACTGCTTTTAAATCCAATTTAACATGTCAGTCGTTTCTCCACAACGTATTTATTACATTGTTATTCTCACTACTGCCAGCAGTACTTTGTAGCAGGTTCAACAGAGGATGTCTTCCTTCAATAATGGCCCCAACATCGTACAACTGAGTAGCGATAAAGAAGAAATTAAGTTATATTTTCTGTTTCAGATGTCGGACAGATCTCACCCCAACCCAAGCCAGTTGCTTCCTTCAGGTGCACAGAGTGTGGCCAGTGGTTTTTGTTACGCGCTAATTTGCTGTCACATCTGCAAACACACATTGAAGAAAATTTGGCATGCATTAGAAAAACATATACATGTGAAGTTTGCCAAAAGACGTTCTCGCAGAATCTCAGTCTCATGAGGCATATGAGTGCACACTATGGGAAGTTTACGTGCGACATATGCGGCATATCAATCTCGCGTCGGTACGACTTAGTACGACACAAGCGGGTGCACTCCCCAGTTAAGCCGTTTAAGTGCACTATATGTAGACAGAAATTCCGACGAAGTGATGCGCTCAAAATGCATCAGGTCAGAAGTCATAAGAAAAAAGTCACCCAACGACAATTTAGGTGCGATACGTGTGAAAACAATGATTCGAAAGTAAGCACTGGTAATGTCACCGTTCATTGCGATCTAGTAAATCAATATCAATGCAGCTCCTGCAATCTTTCATTTTCTTTGTAAGTTTCTCATGCACGCTGCGTACGGCACGCTTTCACGCACGTGCTAAACTTAAGTATTTAACGTTTATTTTATATTTAAGTCATAATTCGAAAGGTATACTCGGCATGTTAAATTTTAATTAAGGTTGTAATTATTTAGGTATTAACGGGAAGCGTGAAATTTGCATTGCTCACCTGATCTTTATGTATTGAAGTGTACTTCGTAGTAACACATTGCATAGTAGTTGAAACATTATGTATGAGTGGTTCTCGCTGAGGTCGTTAGCGAAATTGTAAAACTAAGACCGAAGGTCTGACCTGGATGCAGTATACTGGTAATGAGATTGAGTATCGAGTACCAATTGCTTGGATACGCGTGAATGTTATCCATGCGCTCAAAGATGCCTGTCAAAATGCGCGCGTATCGAAATTCACACAAACATTTGTACCGATTCGTGCGGTTTCGTCTCAAATTTAACACCAAGTAGAAGGAATGTATTAAGTTAGGAGTGGCTTGTGACCTTCCAGGTACCTGTATTTCTGTTGGGAGTGTAGAATAAACATAATTATATTCATAAAAAGGTGATTATTTATCCACAATCCATCTTTGTTCTGGACACTAACCATATTTTTTTTTGGATTGGATGTGTCACATATAGACGATGAGGAGAAAAATAATGATAGCGGCTGGAGACCACGATGCTAAAATTAGGGCGTAAATCTTAAGCCCGTTTTGTTGCATACGAGCTATGAGTGTAACGTTACGCTCTTCTTGAAAGAGTAGGAACTCCGCCATCCATTTAAATAGGATTAACGCTTCTAAACGGGCGTAGCACACCTGAAACAATAAGCGTAACGTTAGGCCTCTGTTTTACCAGTGCACTTTACACACTGTAAAAATATTTTATCGTCACTTAACGACCATCCTCCGGCCAAACCTGACAAAGGAGTAAGTCCTCTCATAAAATATGTTTACCTACACAGCTCGAAAAGTGTACCTTCTTCCAGTTTGCTTAGATGTGACGTCACACCAATATACCGTCACGTGACGAATAAACTTCTTTAAGTGACGACATACTCTGGGTCTTATTCAGCGGCCCACTTTTTGCAGAGCCTGTCATTTCGTTCCAAGTAGACCTAGAGCGTTCAAAGATTGAGGAGGCATGTCCCAAGGGTCCTTCTCGAAGGCTCCAAAACCGCAACTTTCTTGATTCATTCTAAGGGGTTGAACCACCCCCTTATATGGGACATTATCGAAAATGAAGGAGGTCCTTAAAACCAGTTTGTAGGGCGAAAATTACTAAAATTACAGCCAGTGTGGCATTATGGGTGCCTAAAACTGATAAATCTCGAATTCCAACCCTCTCCGACTCTACGGAGACCACATCAAAATATCGTCTGGGTGGATTCGATCTTCGGACTCCGAATTCCGAAGTCTGGCTCAAAACACGCTTGGCCAATTCTCCGTACTGGCTCAGCGCGATGTCTTCATCTTGTATCTAGAATGTCTCCAAAACCAGACATCCTCCAGACATCGAGGAGACATCAAGCAGTAGATCCAGGACGTTTCGAAAATGTCTCCCCGTTGGCTCTCAGTTTGTCTCCAGGCTGGCTCCAGCATGTCTGCCAAAAGACTCCACAAAGTCTCAAGAATGTCTCCGATGGAGACATTAGAGGTGGGCATCGTATAGCAAAATATCGATATCGAAAATATCGATATCATTCCACAACGATATATCGAAAATCGATATATCGCCTCTAAAATATCGAAAATCGATATATCGCCTCTAAAATATCGATATTTCGATATATCGTATGAATATCGAATGAATTTGCCGTATTTTGGTGAGCGGGATATTGGCAGCAAATGCCAGTCTCTAATAGCGTGAAACAGCTGACAGCATTTGAATATTGTATTTTATAATCGAGATGTAAAACAATTAGTATTCTTTGGTCGTTTATTACACTAAGAACAACACAAAAGTCGTCAAAAATCACATTCAGTATTCAGTATTAGTATTTTAATGAAGAGCGTCTGATAATATCTCGTACAAATTCTTACTTAAATAAACAGTAACTTTCAAAATTACACTGCAAATAACAGCCACCAGGCGCGGCGCAGCGGAGCGCAGCGTAAGCGAGCGGGAGGGAGGTGGAGAGAGGACGGGAGAAGGCGGCGGTGAGGCGCGGGGCGCGGCACGGCTGCGCGGCGCATGCGCTCAGCAGGCCAGCGCCCAGCGCAGGCGAGACGGCCAGACGAAACCCGGCCCCGCACCTCCGCTCGACAGCAGTCGGCTCGGCTCGCTCAACAGTCACCGAGCGCATTACGTTGCGTCGCACAGCGTGTGCTCCGTGTCATTATTCTACTTCCTTTATATCATCCGATATTCATACGATATAGGAGTTATTAGGTCGATAATCGAAAATATCGCATGTCAAATTATCGACTCGATATATCGATATATCGTGTGGAAAATATCGATAATTCGATATATCGATGTCATATCGCCCATCTCTAGGAGACATCGTAGAGACATCCTAGATCCACATTTTTTGTACGGGTGCTTGCGCGGTTTCAAGGACTGTCCACACATGACGTAACGGCGGCATTGTTGCGACCGGTGGTTCAGTATTGAAAGCATTTTATTGCATCATTTTAAAATTACAAAGTTTTTGGTTTAAAGAGGAATTAGTAAATACAACGATGTTATTTGCATTTATATACCTATAGTTTAGGAAAGATAATGGACTGGGTCCGCCAGGGCTGTGAAAACACTTTATTTTGTTGACCCAGGCCTTACAAAGGTTGTTTATGCAAAATAGATATTATAAGTTATAGATATTAAGACTATCATTAATATAGTAATGTAGATGGTGGAGGTACAGATTCAATAAGTTTATGTTAAAAAAAAAACATTAAAAAAAACAGCCCGCCCCCGACCGTAGTCGAGGCCGGGGCCAGCTTAGGTAAAATCTGAGAGGCAGTCGCTCGCTGCTCGGGCCACTTCAGAAGATTGCCGTAGCTCTCAGCGGTCTAGCACGTACTGTCTAGTGCCCGTTCTCGGGTTGGTGTCGGGTTCGATTCCCGGCGCGCGTACCTCAGATAAAGCGTCTGAAACTGGGTACAGGTGCTGAGCGCGGGCACCGGCACCTACTTGGGTTGGTAAAGAAGGTGGATAAACCTTGCCAGGTGAGCGCATTGCACTAGGCCAAACCTCGATTCCTTTTTTTTGTTATTTTATTTTAAATTTTGTCACTTAAGGCCCTAGATGGAGACATTTCCCCGGAACTGGCGCACTTGTGATACATGCTCGACATACATGTCGCGGGACCATCTGATCGAGTCCGACACGCACTTTCTTTTCACAGACGTTAGTCGATGCGCCGGTACTCCCAGCATCCTGTGGACCTTGTCGTTGGCCGGGTCTTAGGAGCCCAGGATGCCCAGCACAATGGCCTGCGCGGTCGTGGCCAGGCCCCGACCCTGGAGGTGGTCGACAAGGTGCTGGTACTTGTCCTCCTTGTACCGCCGGGCTGGCTACCTCTAGCGCGTGGTAGCGCTTGTCGAACGGGCAGCACACGCCCACGATGATGGCGGTCCTCGCCGACTCGCTGATGACGGCAAAGTCTGGCTTGTCGGCCGACCCCGACCCGGCGACGGTCTTCTCCACCGGGGTGTTGGGCCGCACGTCCTCGGGCTCCACTTCCAGGACGTTCCGGAGGACCGCCCGGTGCCGGTTGTTGATGGCGAGCGAGTGGCGAGCGATAAGCAGTGATTGAGGACGTGGGCGGTGGTCTCCTTGGGGTGGCCGCAGGCCCTGCTGGACGTGCCGCGGCCCCAGGTACCCCGGATGCAGCCGTTCAGCGGGAGGACTCCCAGGCGGGCGCGGTGGACAAAGCGCCAGTCGCAGAAGCGCATGGACTGCCCGGCGCCGTGAAAGTGGTTGGCGGCGGGGTCCTGGGAGGCCGCGTCGTAGACCTTGCCCTGGTCCGGGTTGGCGATGAGGGTCCTGAGGTGGTGGTGCTTCAGGCCGTGGCACAGCTTGTGGTGGAGGTGGTGCGATGCGGCGTCAACGATGTTGTGTTCCACCGCCTTGGCGGGGAAGGGGACCTTCACCTGGAGCCGCTCGAGCTCGGCGCACCAGCCCCACCTGAAGCCGGCGATCTTGTTAACGATTCTGCGCAAGGCGTTCCTGGCCGCCGACCAGATGTTGGCCGCGCGGTGAAGTCCCCTCGGCGTCGGGGAGCCAGACAGCAGTTGCGCCACCTCTCCGTCACTGGGCGGGCGTCCGAGCAGCCGTGCCACGGTCTTCTTGGCGCTGGCCTCCGCGACGCTCCTGACGACCGCGTCCGGGCTGGTGTGGACCTTGAAGGCATGCACTACGGCGCCGACGTCGGCCAGGTCGCCGAGCGGGAGGAGGTTGGCGCCCCCCTTGTGCGGCGGCAGGTACACGGGCTCGCAGCTGGCTCTATGTGGAAGGTGCATCGCGCCCTTCGCCACCCGCTTGATCCCCCTGTCGAGCTCCGAGAACGCCTCCTTCCTGACCTTCGCTGTCGAGAGGCTGAACTGCACCTGCGGGACCACGAGTGTGCGGAGAGCGCCCAATTTCCGCCAGTCAGACAGCAAACTGCGCTCGATGCGTCGCACGTCCCCTAGCATGGCCTTGATGGAGGCCTCCGGAGTCTGGTCGCTGCGGAGACCCGTGGGCACACCAAGATGTTAGTAGGCGTCCCCCTCGTCCAGAGTGGGGATGGTCTGGTCTTGGATGCTGGTGGTGGTGTCCAGGTTGGCCCTCTTCTTGAGGACGTGGAGAGTGGCGCACTTCGCCGCGTTGAATTCGAGTCCGGTCCAGGAGGCGGCCCGGCCCACGACATCAAGAAAGGCCTGCATGCTGCCGGGTGTCCGTGACAGCAGGACGAGGTTATCAGCGTACCCGGACCGAGATGGTGTGGCCGTGTAGACGGAAGCCATGGGCAGCGGAGAGGCCCTGGACGGTGAGCAGCAGGACCTCGATTAGCAGGTTGAACACAATGGGGCTGAGCGGGTCTCCCTGCGTCACCCCGGAGGCGATGTTGACGACCCGTGTGTCCCCGCTGGCGGTGGTGAAGGTGGTGGTGCCGCCGGTGTACGCGTCCCGGATGATGTCGATGAGCGTGGGGTGGACGCCGTGCTGCTCGAGCATCTGCAGGAGGGCGACGTGTGGCGCGGAGCCAAACGCGCGCGGTCCAGGGGCCCAGCAGGTCCGCCAGGATGCCCGTGTAGGTTTTGTTGAGGCAGGAGGAGAGGGAGATCGGGCGCCAGTTGTTAAGGTCCTGCTCGTCCCCCTTCTTGTGCAGGAGGATGGTCCGGGCCTCCTTCCACGCCGTTGGTATTTTCTTGTGATACTGGCACGTTTGGAGGATCGCGGCCAGGATGAGGGCGTTGGGGTCCCTTCGTTTGATGTCTTGGTACCTGACCCCGTCCGGGCCGGGCGCTGTGTTGCTGGTGCGCTTGAGTCTGGCGACGATCTGCTCGGCTGTGATGGGGGCGACCGGCGACCAGCTCGGCGTCGTGCGCGTACGTCCTGGGCAGCACCGTGTCTTCCGAGGGCACTGGGAGCTGTGTGAGCCGCTCCGAGAACACCCGGTCGAAGAGGTCGGCCACCGCGTCGGGCTGTACGCTGCAGGTGGGGAGCTGTCCTCTCTGACCTCCCGCATAGCCCGCAGTCGGTTCTACCGGTAGAGTCCCTGTAGCCACTTCTTGGCCTCTGCGATGTTCTGGTGCCGTTGGTCCCGGGTTCGACCCCCCCGTCCGCGGCCGCGGCCCTGGGCGCGCTCCCGTCCCCGTTGCTCTCGCTGTTTCCCCGGGAGGGGCTGCTTCGGTGGTAGGATGGACCGCGTCACTTCGGCGACGAGCGTCTCGAAATGCTGCCATTCCAATTCCCCACTGAGCTTGGTTAGCCATTGCTGCTGGAACTTGGTAGGTTTCGGGTGGGCGGGCTCCGCTGTGGGCTGAAGTGACCCGAATCCGTCGGGAGTGGTGTTGTTTCCCGGTGACGGGGCCGCGGCCGGTTCTCTAGGCGGTGTGACGGGTCTGGGCTCTGCAGGGGGCGCGGTGCGGCGGCTATCTCCGGCGGGGACGGCGGGAGCGGGGACCGGGTGGGCGTGGTTCTTCGCAGGGCCGGGGGCGTCCTGAGGCCGAGAGCTGCGCGGCGGAGTCGGGCAGCAGTAGAGGTAGCCGATCCCGGGCGGCAGGGTGTAAGGCGGGGCGGCGAGGGCCCTTCGTGGCGTTGGCGCGGCGCAGCAGAGCCGACACTCGTGCACTCCATAACGGACCTCTGCGGGGACCTGGAGCATGGGCCGGCGAGGAGTGGCGGGTTCGACTACTTGACCAGAGAGTGGTGAAATAAGTGGATCTACTTGCCCCGGATGAGGTCCCGCGCTGTGTAACGTGGCCGTTGACACCCTGTCCGGAGCAGCCACCGAGGCCGGAGCCAAGGCGGGGGCACCTTGGGGTGTAGCCTCTGCGGCATCCCCGGCCCTGTGGGTCCGCGGGGAGGCCGAGGGTGTTCTCGGGCTCCGCGTCCTGGTCTCAGCCTACGGCGACCTCCTGGGCACGAAGCCGGGCGGTGGGCTCCAGGCTGCCCGTCCCGGTGCGCCGGGGTGGCCAGGCGGGGGGGGGGGGGGGGGGGGGGGCATACCAGGGTTGTTACAGGTCAGGAAAAGTCAGGAAAAACGAATCGGGTCAGGAAAAGTCAGGAAAGATTGCGAAAAGGGTCAGGAAATTTTGACGTAGGGCGACACTCTTGCGAAAAGCCACACGCCAGACGCTACACTGCACAAAGCGGCGTCGCTACAGTTCTCAGCCTTTCACGGCTAAATGTGTCCAAAAGGCAGGAAAAAATTGGAATTCGGTCAGGAAAAAGTCAGAAAATTCGAAAAATGGGATCTTGCAAGATGCTATAGCAACCCTGCATACACCGCCAGGTGAGGTGTCGAAGAGACAAGTACTAGTGTAACAAGATTGTACTTGGCCTGGGGCGGGTCCCGCGCTGGTGGTCGTGGCCATGGTCGTGGCCATGGTCGGGTCGTCCGCTGCCGCAGCTCCGGCCGAGGCCAACACAGCCGGGGCAGCTGAATCCGGCTGCAGTTCCATCGTCGGCGGCTGGGCCCCGGCTGGGCCGGCGTCCGTGGCGTACGCAGCCCGTGCTGCATTGGAGCCGGGAGGGTTGCCAGCAGCCCAGGCGCGGGCGGCCGCTCACGGCACGGGGTGACGGCGAGAGGCTCGAATGCTCCGTGGCCGTGCCAACGATACTCCCGATGCTCCAGGAGCACCGCGTGACGACGACAGCTGGGTCGATCCACTCCCAGCCAGAAATAGACTGTCGAAACGATAATGAAACGATGTCGAATCGCTGTCGATACTCGACATCGAAATTCAGGCCAAAATCGACATCGAATCGGTTTCGAAAACGATTTCGATCCGACATCGAGAAAATGCATCGTTTCGACATCGCAAAGTAGCATCGTTTCGAGTTCGAAATATAACATCGATTCGAGTTCGAAGTATAGCACCGATTCGATATCGAAATTCAGCCCCCCCCCTCAAATTCCTGTAAGGAAAGGTGCGGGAGCCACCTGATGCTAGAAGAGGGCTGAAAATAATGGCCAGTCAAATTTTACACATTTATTTACAGTACACTAGTTTAGGACTAGAAAATCACAAAAACAGACAATAATAAAATTAAAGTAGATAATTGTTTGGTTACTTGTGTAAGCACAAATATACAAAGACAGATATTAAATCTTGTAAGCACAAATGAACTAAAAATATGATCCTACGGTCATTAAATGACAGTCAAAATATAAAATGGCTTGGACCTGAGCTGAAAATACTACACAAAAATGTTCATAATATAAACAGAACAGATAACAGTAAGTATACATTAACAAAAGAAGAATGAATTAAAGTCACAAATCATCATCTGATGACTTCTCATTCCTGTGCTTCTTCCTCTTAGTAACTGCAGCCCCTCCCTTCCGCCACTTGGCGTCCTTTAGCCAATCATGGACCACCTTGCCTAATGCTGGCAGTTCAAGTTGAGGGGAAGTGGAAACAAGAACACCTGCAAATGAAAATTTCAATAAAATTAGTCAACTTTTTTTTAAAGCTAACCTTTACAAAATAAGTAGGACTACCTGACCTTGAAAGACTCTGAACAGTTTAGTTTTCCGAAAGGCCATTTTGCCATCGTCCCCACCCCCATCTAAATTAAAGTTCTATGCCAACGTGTTGGTCATAAATTTTGAGAGGATGGTCCTTGCCGTTTACCGTTCAGGATCTACTGTATGAGTTACCACATAATTGGACATGTAGTCAATCTAAAATGTGAGAAAAACAATATTGTTATAATTGTGTTCATTATGCATTCCCAATAATACCACACTTCAAATACTCACCGCAGCAGCTTCATTACAGGGTTTCCAAGCCATTTCTCAAATAAATTGAACTTCCGCATGTCTTCCAAAGGGAGTTCTGGCATCTCTGGCTGAGAGTCCCTCTTTGCCTCAGGTACAACTTTGCGAATGATTTTCCCCGAATTCATGATCAAAATATCGGTCTTCTTGTTGGTCTCCTCAAGGCTGCCTGTGTTTCTTTTGACCATTAGTGTGAGAGCGTTAACTTTCTGTGCTGCAAAAAGAAGTGCGAGATAATTTAGTTTCTAAAACCCTAAGATGAAATGCATGACCACATTCTAACAATTTTCATCAGGTAATCCTTAAAAGCAGGTAGAAGTGAGCACACACTGGAAAGAAATCCATTTATGACAGTTTATGAAGTGAATGAGAACCGCCATGTGTAAAAATAAAATAAAATGGCGATAAAAACTACTCACCAAGGGATTTGTCCCCTTTAGAACAGTCAGATTTGAGCTTTGCAGTGGATTTGCTGCTCTTGTTACTGTGAACTGGGTTAGAATTGGATCTATTGACCTGCAAAGCATAAATGTGCCATAACAACTAAGTCCTAGGTTTCATGATAAACAGATTAACTCTAAAGGCTTACTTGGTTGCTACTTGGTGTTGATGGGTTGGAAGAAACATTATGCTGTTCTTTTCCCTGCAAAATAAAATTTAGAAGTCAACACAAATTATACAACATGGAGATTTGGAGATGATGAAAAATAAGGAAAAGCATTCATTCATTCATTCATTAGCTCATGCAGGCCCGGTCGCGTAAGCGACCGGTTCCTGAATTATCAGTCCCGCTCATGGGCCCCTGTGCCACTGTGAGCTTAATTTACAAATTAGGGACGCTCCCGGCGTGGGCAACCTGCATAAGTACCTAGAGTTGTGGAGAAAAAATGTTAGCCTGGGGGGAGGTAAGAGGGGGGAAAATGAGTTCCCATTCTCCCGTGCTGCTGTAAGAGCTTATTCCCACTGAAACAGCCCTCGTAGAGAGGGAAGAGCACACACACCAGAAAGCGGATTAGCATGCTGCTAGCAGGGCAAGAGTAGCGTGCAAAGTGCTGTGGAAAAATTAGGCATTTATTAAGCGCCATGGTTAAACAGTGTACTTGTTGTTATAACAGTGAGCAGTGATCAGTGAAAAATTAGTTTAGTTTAATGAGGCACAGCGGTCTATTCCTGATTCTCATCCTCTGAGGATGCTGCGATGTCCTCCGCATGGTGGAGGTGGCGGGACACATCCACCTTATTTTGCAGCAGTTGCTGCCAGCCTCCCTCCGGGGGGGGGGGGGGGGGGGGGCACTATGTCCAGGTCCTTGCGGAGTGAGGTGTGAAATGTAAAGCAGGGTCGCCCCACTTTCTTGCGTCGGAGGTCCAGCTCCATGAAGCGTCGGAGGGGGTGGTGGACTGGTCGCCGCATCAGATGCCCGTAGAATTGCACCCGGGCGTGCCTGATTGCCCTGGTAACAGATATACGCCTCTTCTGCTGCATTGGGAGGGGAGGGGGTGGGCCGATCTGGGGGTGGCGCGATGTGGCCAGAAGGGCGTCCCGCATTATGCCCGCCTGTCTGCGGATCTTAGAGCGCCCCTTCTGGGTAAGGGTCGTGGTGGAGAGTTCATACGCCAGGGCCGGAATGATCATAGTACGGTAAAGTTTCAGTAACACTGAGCGAGGCAGGGGGTAGAGGCGGAGTGTAGGGAGCAGAGCCGCCAGGTTACGCTGCGCCCTTACCATTCTGTGCTGGACTGTTGGCCGACGTGCCAGCTCTTGATTGATACGGGCCCCCAGGTAGGTAAGGGACTCCACCTGCTGCAGCTGTATGGGGGGCCCACATGCACCTGTTGTGGGAGGTTAGGGGTGGGGTTGCCTGGAGACCTGATAAGGACCTGACTCTTCACAAGGTTGATCTGTATTCCCTCCTGTGCGAGGGCAGGAATCAGACTGGATCAGGTCCTCCAGATCCTGCCAGAGCGTGGTGATGGCTATCAGATCATCCGCATAGGCGAGGAGGACTGGCATCAACCGTTCCAGCGTCAGCGCAAATCTAGGGAGGGGCTGAAGCGCCCGTCGCAATATCCAGTGGAGACAGAGAACGAAGAGCCAGGGGGAGACCGGACAGCCTTGTCGCACTCCCCTCCCCCTGACCACCGTGATGGAGCGTTCCCTGCCCCACAAGATGAGTGTATTATCCGTGAGTGCCAGTGAAATTACTCTATTGATCAGGAAGGGGGATACGCCCTCCTCGGTGAGCATGTCTACTACTATGGCCCTGTGAGACATTGAGGGGAAGGCCGCCTCCAGGTCCAGGGCCATGACAAATACTGTACGGCCAGCTCTCCAGTGCTCGCCCAGCACTCTCCGCACAGCAAATATGTGGTCATGAGTGGAACGATTAGGCTGGAACCCGGCCTGGCACAGCGGGACCTGCTGGATCCTGGCCGCCAGTAAGTAGTGGATGTGCTTGGCTAGTAGCTTGTAGATCCAATTGCATAGGGTAATAAGTCTAAAATCTTGTATGTTCCTGGGGTTGGGTTTTTTAGGGATGGGAACCTGGGCCGGAGCTGTCCACTCCTCTGGAAAATTATTGGTTTCCCAATATGTTGCAACAATTGGTTGGAGCATCACGAAGTACCCTCCCGGGGCGTGAATGATAAGCTCTGCCGGGAGCCCATCTAGCCCTGGCGCCGTGCGGCGAGAGAGGGTAGCAGCGTAGCGTTGCAGCTCTGCCGCGGTAGGGGGAGGGGAGGTGGACCAGAAGACCAGGTTCATTCGCTCAGGGGGGGGGGGGGGGGTCGCTCTTCGATTGAGGCGAAGAGGGCCGCCAGCTTGAGGTCCTGATGACGTCTCCTCGCGTGTCTAAGCTCAGCATCCCGGACTCGAAGTAAATCCTCGGCGACCACGTCCCCTGGTTCCCGCTGCACCATCCTATAGGCCTGCCTCTGTGCCGCCATAGCCGCCCGGGTGTTGGGTGTAGCCGGAGATTGCTCACGGCGCAGGGTGGCATTGGCTGCGGTGATGAGAGCGTTTTGTATCTGTGTGGTCGTGGGTTCCTGGTAATTGTTCCTGAGGTCCACAAGTAGTAGGTGCAAGGCCTCCTGGTAGGCGTCCCTGACCTGCTGGCTGGAGTTAAGTAGGTCCTGGTTCCAGTTGTGTTTTTGGGCCGCAGGTGGAGGAGGCGGGGGTGGGGGTGAGGGTTGGGGTGAGAGGGGCTGCTGCGAGGCCTGTGGTGGCGGCGGTGGCCGCTGTGGTGGTGTAGGGCGTCTAAGGCCCGCCATGGGTAGAATGGGCAGTGAGTTAGGCTGCACTAACGTAGCGACAAACAGCTTGTGGTCGGAGGGAAAGCCTGTATAGTAGGCTTGGACCTTTTTCACTTTGGGATAGTCCGTTAGGATGTGGTACAGCTGGGAGACCCTATCCCCTGCTCTCCATGTTTCCATGCAGCCATGCGCATTGGCGCGTGTGGTGCAGATGGGAAGCCGGTGTATCCGTGCCAGGGCCACAACCGCTGCTCCCGCCGGGTTAGTGTCCTGGTGCAGTAGACGGGGGCCCACTATAGCTGGAGACTGGCGGTCTGCAGGGTTATAGTTCTCCCTGCCTATGTGCCCGTTGAAATTCCCGGGCACCATCCTCCAAATGGGTGTCGGTGGGGATGTTGGCCACCACTGCCGCGAGAGCATCAATTGAGCGGTTACGTGGGCGTCGTTGGTTAGGCACGTGCGTGGTAACCACACTGAAGGCCCCCCCCCCCCCCCCCCCCCCGGTCGTCTCTTCAGCAACCATGATATCCTCATGTGGGACAGCATAGTTCCTGATAGCGACGAGCGGGTGGTGTCGGTGTCGCCGTATCAGTATTGCCACCCCGCGTCCACCTCCCCTCAGAGCACCCTCCACAAACCACCTATAGTGCTCCGTATGGGATTCTTGCGGCGGGAGTCTAGTCTCTTGCAGCACTGCTAGTAAAATGTCTTTCTGGTAGAGTTCTTCGTCTATGGAGTCCTTTGCACCAGGGGCGGCGCAGCCCTGGACATTCCAGGTTGCCACCTCCAGGTGGGGGGGAGAGTTGTTCGTGGCTCCTTGTGGTGTGCTTGCCGACCGGGGGAGCCCGTGACTTGCTGGTCTTGTGTCCTCTTCCCGGTGTAGCTGCCAGCTGAGGCTTGTCGAAGGTCGTGGGGTCTCTGCCGTGGCCGCAGGGCTGGCTTGCTGGGTGATGGCGCCCACGGAGAGGGGCATTGTGCACTGGGTGTCCACTATGTCCTTCTCTTGCATTTGCAGCCTGGCCCGGGTACGGCCCGCGATCGGGCCCGGGGGGAGCAGATTGGTGAGAGTTAGGGAGAGAGCCGTAGGTGGGGAGGCACTCGCAGGTGGGTAGAGAGGCGGGGTTGTAGGGGCCCACGCAGCTGGGGAGGCACACGCAGGAAGGGGGCACATGCAGGTGGATGTTGAGACGCAGATTCGGAAGCACACGCAGATAGGGGGGTAGAGAGAAGAGGGGGGGGGGGGCACACGCAGGTAGGTCGTCACTCGCGGGTTTAGACGGACACGCAAGTGGGAAGGCACACAGAACAGGGGGACTCACAGGTGGGTAGGCACACGCAGATTTAGAAGCACACGCAGCTGGGGAAGCATGCTCAGGGAGGGGTCACACGCAGGGCTGTGGACACTCGCAGATTTGGAAGCCCTCGCAAGTGGGAAGAGCCGCGCCTGTGGGGCGGCACACTCAGATGTAAGGATGGACTCGGTTGTTGGGGCACACACGTGTGTAGGTCTAGGAGGAGTTCCCCCGCCTGATGGCTGGTTGGTAGCTGGGTAGCTACCGGTGCGACCGGGATGGACCTTTCAGGAAGGGGCGTGAACCCCCTCAGGCCAGAGGGTCCTGTTGTTTCCGTCGCCAGCGGCGTGTCCTCCTGGACAGGGTGGAGTATAGGGTATTCCGCCGAGATGGCCCAGAAGTGCATAACCAGGGGATCGCCGGGGAGGAACCGCGCCGTCCTGAGGGACATGGCGAGGGATAGCTCCCGCACCCTGTCTGCCCTCCATCCGCCTGGGGGGGTGGATAAAGGAGGCCGGCATGCTGGCCTGAGCAGCCGGATTGTTCGGCGCAGGTGTAGCGCCAGCACAGTGAGTCCAAGAGGACCCGGGTATGACCCTGGTCTGCCCAGGCTGTGAATCGCCTACATCTCCCAGCTGCTGCTGTCCTTTTCCAGTTGGGGAGCGTAAGTTCGGACGTGCTGCCTAAGCTGGAGGCGCACCAGCCCTAGGTGTTTCCCAGCGTCCTCAAACGCTCTCCTGCGTAGGTGTGCTGCTCGTAGGTTGATACCTCCCGAGTCATCCGGGTGGATGGCCATCTCCGCCGCCGTGAATAAGGCATTCGGTCCCTCTGGGTTGTCTTCCGTCTCCACCAGAAGGTCTCGCGCCGCAAATTGAGGCTAAAATGGATTATGGGGGGGGGGGGAGAGACATATTAGAGATTTACCATCTATTGCCTAACTGACCGCTGTGCCTCAGTTGGATGCCTACTATGCTGCCGGAGAAAGATTTAGTGCATAAAGAATAGTTAGTTGCCGCCAGGCTGCCACGTAAGGGCAGGGCTAGCGTGCCCTACTGTTGTTATTATGAGTAGCGAGTGGGCTGGTTGCGCCTGCTCGCCTGTGGGGTGGTAGGGGAGGGGGAAAGGAGGGGGAGGTTTGTTGATGTTTAAGCTTGGTGGCGGTGAGCGGGGGGGGGGGGGGGGGATAGGGTGCGAGTGGTGGGGTAGGGAAGGCCCAGTTTGGATGCTGGAGTGCTGGCTGGCTGTTGGTTTTGTTTGTTGATAGCTTGCTAGAATGGTTGGGATCCTGTCCTGTGCAGAATCCGTGGATGGGGATCCTGTTGAGGTGGTCGGAGAGGATGAAGGTAGGCAGGGAGGAGGGGGGATGGAATGAGGGAGGGAATTGCATGGAATGGGGTTTTGATTAGGTTAGGGTTGAGTTTGCACCCTTTATGTGCAGATGATAAAGATTGGCCTCCAGAGCTCGTAGCTGCCTGGGAGGCAGAGCGCCAGCGTGATAAGGAGAAGGTGGCCCGCGATGCCCATGAGCTAGCAATGCTCACTATCGCCATTCTACAGGTGATTAAGGGAGAAGAGGAGTTGCTAGTGGTGGAACGGGATCATTGGGCCTTGATGGAGGAGAAGAAATTGGAGGAGTTGAGGGAGCTAGAGGAGACTAGGCTGGAGTTAGAGCTAGAGCAGGTAAGCATCGCTAATAAATGAATGTGAACTCACCCCTTTGTTGTTTTTACCACTACCTCCTTGTCATATCTGTGGAAGTTGTTACCATGGTTGTCGTTGCTGTGTCTCCTTGGCTCCCTGGTTGTGTCACTAGAAGAAACTTCTCTCCTCCAGCAGTAGCACATGCAAGCATAGACGAATAAGCATGGTAGATAGCAAGTCAAGTAGTAATAATAATAATAATAATAATAATAAGCATGCCTAGCGCGCGCAGAGGCGGACGCGTTTGGCGTTTAGCAAAGAGGAAGGAAGGTTAGCGGAGCCAGGCAACACACTGTACACACGCATGCATTCCCCCTTCCTCCTTCCCAGGGTGAATCGCGGGGAGACATTTTCCGCCACGATGAAAACTAGCTACTCTAGTTCCTCACCGCCCACCCCGATGAAAAATAAGGAAAAGCATAAGAAACAAATTCAAAACATATTGGTTCTGGAATAAGATAGATTGGTCTGCGAACATTAAAAATAGGAACATGCAAAAACAACAGTTCTCATTGGTCACGAAAGAAAATATAAACAAACATTGACATACTTTTTTGGCAATCGGAGATGGGAAAGTGTCGCCATAGGCAGAGTCATCATGATACAGACTCTGAAAAACCAAAGAGCAACACGGTCACGCATTGGAAAACGTACCTACCTCAAGTTTACCATAAGTTTAACTAAAACAGTAACTCATCCTATATTCTTAATATCGGAAAGAGGAAGATAAAACTCACTTCATTGACAGTAGGAGAATTGACAGTAGGAGACTTGACAGGAGAAAAATGACCATAAGTCACTCTAGCATGCGGATGCTTGTCAGATTGATTGGTCTGCAAAAGTTGTAAATAAAAACATGATATACAACAGTCTATTGGTTTCCAAATGAATATTAACACAGACTCACTTTGCATAAAATTGAAGGTGAAACATAAAGAGTGTGATCATTGTCAGTGGAAGAGCCAGCATGTTCTACATCCTGATACCAAACAAGGAAATAAAAGATGTTAATATGACAAGCAGAAATACTATCTACATCAGTGGGTCTCACATCAAATTTAAATTCATGCCAAAATCTAAAAGAAAAATGTCACTCACTTTGTCAAGAGACTTTGAAGCTCCAAACAAATCTCGAGCCACACTCAGTGTCACTGATTTTCCCCTGCCTGAGACGGATACCTGGGAGAGAACCAAGTTAAAATTAGGTCCATTGTCCTGCGAATGATAAGTGTTAATAAGATAGATTGACTTTCAACTCTTACTGGAGATGCTGAATACACAGGCGATTCATTAAGAATTTTGTCATTTCCCTGTGAAGAAGGAAAAGGAGTCAAGACCACACATTATGCATGAAAAATACAACAGAACTGGAAATGCTACCCACATCTGTTGCCTGCACCTTCCAGGGTGACGTCATCCCGGGCAGTTTCAAACCAGACTTTTCTCTTCTGACAGCAAAGAGCTCTCTTCCACGTTTGATTCTCTCAAGCAATGATTCCTTGGCCTTCTCATTCTCAGTTGCCTTGTCAACCAGCCTCTTAGGTGACTTTGCTAGAGGCAGAGAAGCAGGTTTCACTGTCTTATCACCCACTTTCTCCTTTCTGGGCAAGTTTCCTTGACTGATGTGCACAGGTGGAGTGGGAGGAATTGGTTTCTTGTTCACCTTCACGCAGCCACTCTCTTCTTCACTTGATGAAGTTGTTTCCTGAACAATGCGCTTCCGCAGCCGACTTTTGGCAACCACCTCAGAGGTGGACTCATACTGAGAATCTTCACAAAATTTGGGTACCGCATCCCTGGCTCTTTTGTAAGTGTCTGAAAGAAAAGAATTTGTCAGGAACATTCACACAGAGAAGTTATCAAGGGGAAAGAAAAAAGCTTACCGTAAAATTTCAGTACTTCTACACGGAAAGTTCCCCAAATTTCCTTATCTGCTGGCTGTTGAGTTTTCACTAGCTGAGAAGTATTTTTCGTGACTGAGGGCCAATATGAGTCACATTTTATCTCCTATCAATGGTAAGATACAGTGGGATGGCTTAGACATTAAATTAGCAGCAGTTGACTGCCCTTTCTTCATCTCTCTTTGCCAGCTGCTGCAGTGGTTTGTTACCAGATCTGACTGCTTCCTTGACTGACTTCAGCTTATTTTCAAACTTAAAAGCACTAAATTCCTCCAGGGCGCCATGTTCTTTACACTCATCAGCCAAGTGCACTAGCGAGTGGACATTTTACACAAGAAACTTAGAACCATAAATGTTCACAGAATGTGTGATGAAAGTCCTAAGAACATCCCGGGCAACATCAAGATGAGAAATGACCATGTCAGGGCGAGCCATGATGTAAATAGCATAGTGAAGCAAGAGAAAATGCTTGTACACATTGTCATTTACGAAGCCTTTGAAGGCAAGTATTCCATCATACAATAATATGCGCCTCAATTCAGTACACTTGAAAGTTAAGAAGCTTTTCAAAGATCTTGGTTTACGGTTAAAATCTTGAGGGCAGGAATCTTTCAAAATCTCAAACATCTCTGAAATTAAAGCTACTATTTAATGGTGCAGCTTAGTTGGCCCAGGATATTTCAACCAAAGCACCTCCTGTGGACATCGACACGTAAGTTTAATGGGAGTTAACATCAAATCTAAGTAATCACGATAATTTGGATACAGTCGAACGCCGTTATTCGTCCAGATTTGGCTCTCCGTTATTTGGGAAGAATTCATCCCCACCACCTTAATCCCGGGTCGGACTGGGCGGCTTGGATCCGGCCGCCGGCCGGGACTCAGCGCTGCCCCCCCCCCCCCCCCCCCCCCCCCCCGACTGGCCCGCGGAGAAGGATTAAAAGAAGAGGCTTAGTCCGCTCCGGTGGGAGGAAATTTGCGCTCCAATCTGTAACAATCTGCTCACCTCAATGCGTAGAGGACTAAAAAACAAGCCGGGAAAGAAAGTAGCATCTCGAAATCCAAATTTTGATCTGAGAAATATCAAAATCAATTTTAATCCAAAGGGTTAGTTTTACCAGCGGAATGAAAGGAAAACCAAAACTTGAAAACACAATTTAATTATAACAGACCGAAAATAAATCACATGAAATAACAAAATGCACAAAATTTTCAAAATTTAACAGTTTAGAGCTCCACAAATGTCGGAGCATCCTCCTGCTGCGGCGGCTGTGGTTGCGATAGCTGGAGGAATCGTGCTTGCAATCTTGCCAGCAGATCGGGGGCGGTGGATGGGGTTAAATTTTCAGATTCCATGAATCTCCGCATAGTAGCGATCAGCTGACGCTGAGAGGTGACGGATCTTGTGGTATTCATCGCCTTCCTGCTCCTCAGGGGCGCCCATCGCTTTCAAAGTCGGAATGGCAGAGACCATGCAAGGCTCCCCCCCCTTTTTTTGGCAGTGTGTGAGTGTGCGTAATAACGGTGTAATGCAGTGTGCAGTAAATTAAGCAATGACGGGACAATAACAACAGAATGTTGATTTAAATCACATTTTAATTCAGTGACGTTTATAAACGTCACAAAAAACATGTTTACAGAATAATAATATTACATATAATATTACATATATGAATAATAATATAGTTTCAGAATCTCCTTAGCTATAAAGGAGAGCTTTCGCCAAGATCGGCCTCCTGCTTGCAAACTTGTCTATGACACAACATATAAACAACAATGTCGCTTTCGCATGCATTTATCATCAAATGATCAAACCGATCTTGTGCCATGGACGTTCGCAATCAATTTTTCACCAGCCTCATCCTAGAAACCTTTCTCTCTGGTGACACACTGGTGAGGCCTATGGTCACACCTATTTTTACCAGGACAAATAAGCTGGGAAAAGCAGATTGTAAGCCTGCTGCACACATAAGAGAAAAGATGTCTATGAGGCTTTCCGAATTCACTGCCTTCGCCTGTGGCACGTCACTGTCTCCCGTAGTGCTCCTCGTCGTCGTCCCAGTCGTCGCCCTCGCGCACCACTGTTTCGGCCTCGGCCGCCTCGACATCGTCCAACCACTGTCGTCGTCACACAGCTCCCTGGACTCCGAATGTTGGCGCAGCAGAGCCCCGAGCTCCCTGGTCCCTGGGGCTGCTTCTGAGCGTCGATCAGGGGACAGAGCTGTCGCTCCGGCAGCAGCTTGTTGTTGGAGCGATACACGTTCTCCGGCGTGACTTTCTTCATGGCGCGGGCAACGCCCAAGCATGCCGTCTCCACGTTGATAGTCTTGGCGAAGGCACCCTAGGACGGGTGCCGCCGGCCGCCGGCCAGCAGCAGTTGGCGCACCAGCCAGCCCCCTGCGGCGGTACACCCCCGTGACCTTGCTGATGACGCCCTGGTCCATGGGCTGGATCAGAGACGTGTAGTTCCGCGGTAGGAGCTTGATGAAGAACCTCCCGGAGCCGGTGTAGTCCTCGGGAAGCTCGTGGGAAATGTTTCCAAAATTTTAGAAGCAATAGCTTCAATGTCCGCATCAGGGAGGCTGTAATAGAAATAGACACAAAATCAATGAGTTACGCCTTTTGTGGTTTGCTGAAATGTGAACTTAATGATCAATCCTTGAGACACCAAAGTAGTGACAATTTCTTACTTTGGTTCGCTTTCAAACTTGAAGTGTTCACCAAGAATGACATCGGCCAATGCATTTCTTTGGTGCTGACTGAAATCATCGTTTTCCTCATAATAGCTGCGTAGCAGCTTGCCTTTGACTCCAGCATTGATCAACAAAGCATCAGAATCTGAGTTCCATTGCGGAAAATTATCGTTGTGGAAACTCAAGGGGTCTGAAAATACAGTTTTCCATATTGAAAACAAGAAAGCCGTCTGGGTTTTTGGAAACCCATCTAGAAAGTACGAAATCCACATGGAAACTGCCAAAATTCCATATGGAATTGTAAACGAGGCGTCGCTGTGGTTCACTGTCACGAAGTTCTGTTGTGCCGCAGTTCTGTAGTGCTGTAGATCTGCTGTGCCGCACTGCTGCTGTCTGAAGCACAGTCAGCAATAAATGCTTCGAAGGAACTGGTACTGCGCAATTGGTGACATACGTAATTTTTGCTCTGAGTATGGCATCTTGAAGCGATGAGACAGAATTCATCCCAGTTGTAATTTGGACTTTTCGACCCATTTTCAAGCGGTTTAATAGTCTGACCCCCGGCTGCTAGAGTGGCGACGGTGGCGACAATTTTGGTACCGACCCCTGAAGTTTGGGAAAAGAAGAATGGCTTTCTTCGCTCTGCGTGGCATCTTGACGAGGCGGCCTACTACATCCCATTTTCTCGCGGTTCAATAGTGCGACCACCGGCTCTGAGAGTTGCGACGGTTTTAAAGGTCGGCACCACTTTCGCCACCTACTTCAAATAGCCCCCCCCCCCCCCCCGGTACTCGAATGTACTTTTCGCCCGGTAACCACTGTTAATCATCAATGGTCATCACCTACATTTTCGATGTATTCATTTGTTTCAACTTTTCCAAAGAGTAAATGATCACAAACGGGCTGCTGCAAATTAAAAAAAAGTAATGAATATCAGATATGGTTTACAGTTCTGCTGGTAATCAACGGTAATCGGTAATCATGTGCACACCTGAGGACAGATTGATTCCCACCTCGGCCCTCTCCTACGTACATTACCGTACCCCCCCCCCCCCCCGTGTGTACGTAATATATTGGACGACCTCTTCACGTTCTGATTCTTAGTCTAAAATCAATCCGTACCTTTTGGATCTGATGCTTCCTCGACGAACTTTGGTTACATGCCTGCGTCGCGTGCTGCCCGGCCACTTTGTTAGCCGAGCTTCCAACGCAATCGCTGTTTTGGCTTTGTGGACGTACCGTCTACCAACTCGTCTTTTTTCTGACACACATCAATGGAGGCCAACAAACCTCAGCGTGATAATTCACGGCCCTTATCACTGCGCTCTGTGAGGTAATTATTATCAGTTGGTCGACAGTTGTGAGAGGGCCAAGGGAACGACACACGCTTCATTCACAATCCGACGGCATCATGGGTCGAGCAGAGGCGGCGACATCGTCTGATCCAGGTGAGAAACAATACACCGCTCGGAGTCGGCGGGCTGCTTCATCGTTTCAACGCTCTCACCAGCTACGCGAGTTCTCTGGCAGGCGCTGTGTAGCGCATGTTTGCCAAATTATTATCAGAGCCATCTCTTTCAAAGTTAATCTTCTACTTTATTGCCCGTCCCAACACGGCAGGAGCCGGGTTTATAGTCTGATGCGTCCTGTTTGTTCGTTCGGACGTGTGTACGCCGACTTATCGTTCATAGAAAAACTTCAAATTTTGAGGACCAACTCCTTTCTTAACGTAGAATCATGTGCGGTGGCAACAATTTGTATCGCATTTTTGAGTAATAAAAATAGTTCTGTTTTTGTTTTGTGAGGTTAGGGTTGGCCGCCGCCGCAGAGGGAGAAGGGAGAGGCCGTACAGTTACACGGGACGGTCTCAGGTTAACGATTTTAATCGTTACGAATACATTTGCTGTCGGGAACTTATTCTAGGGAGACTTGAGGCGGGGGCCCGAAGGCCCCCGCAAACGCCGCCGGCTGGCCAAGCTGGCCAAGTCCCCCTGTCGAACCGAGGTGCCGGTGGAGCGCAGCGGAACTGGCACCGAGGTTGTTTGACGGAGGGACGGGCCAGCTTGTCTTAGTGCGGCTGGCCAATTAATCAGCTGTTTCTACTTGTACATGTGGCTGGGGGTCAGCTCTCACGACATTTTTGACCAGCTTCAAACTGTGTCCACAATGGACATTTTACGCACAGGGTCCGGCCTGGGATGGCGTCATGTTCAGGTGGGCATCATGTTTTTGGCCACCTGCTTCGCCATCACCATGCGGGTGTGCCTCTCCGTGGCCGTGGTGGACATGACCGGCACAGACATCGGCGACGGACAACAGGTCAGGAACTGTATTATTTGTATTCCAGATTTTTTATATTTCGTTTTGCAATCTCGCTCAGCGGCTACTTATCGTTGAGGCGTGCTCAAAACAGGAGGTCCTTCAAAACAACAGGTCCCTCAAAACAGCAGGTCGACATGATCGTGGGGGCCTGCTGTTCGTGAGCACCGCACGAGAACCGAACCTAACCTAACCCAGCCTAAACAAACATAACCCAGTCTAACCTAACCTAGTCGAGCCTAAGCCAACCTAGCCTTCTGACCTGCTGTTTTGTTGAAGGACCTGCTGTTTTAGAGCCCAACTAACCTGCTGTTTTGAGGGGCCTGCTGTTTTGACGGACCTGCTGTTTAGCTGCGGTCCCTTATCGTTATCACTACATAGCATTTGTTTTAAAGTTAGAACTAAATTAGGCTGTGAGCATACTTATCACTCATAAGTATGCTTCAAAATCAAACAAAATCAGAAATCAATCGCATGCGTACCTGACAGAAGTGTTAATTTTCAAATATTTGTAGGAGGTATGCCGAACACTCACGGAAACCGTTTCTTGAAACAAGCAAAGGGGCCGTCCACATATTACGTAATCACGTAGGGGGAGGGGGGTGTCGGAGCTATGCTGACGCTTGATTAGGAGGGGGAGGGGGGAGGGAGGTGTCCTGATTACGTAATCAACTTTGGTCCTCGCATCGCAATTTTTTGGGACCAAAACTGTACGTAACTGCCGCAGCGCCGCGTCGAAGTTACCCCGCGCGCGCGATGTGCGGAGATACTACAACGCACTCGTCGGCGATTGAGTCGCCTGGGCCCGTTTAAAATCATTCTGAAAAACTGTAAGTTGTATAAAAAAATACAAAAACTGTACAAACGCTGGGTTCACGATTGTTCACATTTTTCGCAAATTCGGTTGATTACGTAATCTTAAGGAAGGGGGAGGGGGATTAGGCCGCTGATTACGTTTGTTGACATGGGGGAGGGGGAGGTCGAAAATCTCAAAAACGTGATTACGTAATATGTGGACGGCCCCAAACCCCCATTGGGCATTGTTGTAACTTAGTCTATAAAAATGTTGAACCAATGCCAAAAATGCCTTGGTCCAAGAGAAAAATCCTAAATCCAACACATTACTTCACGTGGTGAGTGATTATTTTGCTTGGTTGTGTGGTGTAGTTGTGTTGTATTGAGGGCTGATTGAACTGCGCATAGTTCATAGTCTTCTTGTCAGCATAGCGTTCGTTGTCTGTCATTGATAATGCCTTGCAATGCACTATCAAAAGCAGGGGGCAGGGTCAGGGTCACGCAGTAACGTGATAGGGATGTCAAGCTGGTAGCGCTCTAATAAAAAGACTGCACTGTCTAGTTATGTGCAATCAGTGTACATAAGGATTTTCCATTAGTGCAGTTCCTAGGGAAAAGTGTTATAGGGTGCCACGTTGGTATCACACTAAACCGAATGCTACGAATGAAACGCTTTAAGCAGGGTTAATTCAGGTCTAGAAAGGGTGTATACAGTGTAAATTTTGATCGTACAATCATGTTTAGTTGGCGCGGGTGAGAATAAGCTTATAGTGCAGTTTCTTTTGTAGGGTCTGATTGAACTTGTAACATTGTCGAGTTGACATCACATGAATCGGAAGCAAAGAACTAAGCACTTTGAGTTGAGTAGGGCTAAATCGACAGAAGAAATCAATATTTTGTTCGTATAGTTAGAGTGTGGTGCTCACCACACTCTAAGAGTGCGGTACCAGGGGCGTAGTCAGACTTGGGTTGTGTGTGTGTGTGTGTGTGTGTGTGTGTGTGTGGGGGGGGGGGGCACTTATTGCTCACATTCAGGCAATTGTTATGCAGTTTGCGGGTTTCGTTTGGCTGTGCACACTATCGAAATTGTTCTTTATTTGACAAGAAAAGATGTGATGCATATGCTGTGATCTGAACACATCGCCACTTTTATTACGGGTGCTCGTCACGAAACGGAATATTCTAAAAACCTATGAATAGGCTGCAAAACGAAATACTCGCAGACGTATTTGTCTTGCTGTTGTGGCAAAGAGGCGGCTTCGTTAGTCTAAAGATTCCAAGAGGATTGTCGTAATATGACGCTAAATAATTTTACAGCGTATACATTTTCCCCTTCCCTGCTTGTCTTTATTTTACGTACGTCCGCACGCTGTCAGAATATTTACCACTTTTAAAAGACGTCTCATGTTTGTTCCGTGGCACGTTGAATCGTAAGACTTTGTTCTAATGTTGATGTCGTGCTTACCTATCACATTATTTGTGTAAGCCCCCCCCCCCCCCCCCCCCCCCCCCCCCCCCCGTTGTCCTTCGCTCCCCTTTTTTTAACTAAATTGGTAAAAATCGAACGGGGAAGGGGCCACGAACAGACCATTAAATTTGCATGGTGCTCTTAAAAATAGGGAATGTGAGGAAATTACGTGGATCACAACTTTCGAAAGTCGACGAAACTTACCTTAGCAACAAACGCATGCAAACAGAGCCTGAGTTGTAAAAAGAATTAGGCTAGGATTTCCTTACCACGTGTCTCTACATAAGGAGTCACGGTTGATAATCGAGATGAGTCCATGCTTAGCTAGCAACCCGACCCGTCGTCTCACGTGCATAGGCTACGGCGTTAGCGGAGCGCGGCATATACAGACCTTGAACCCACCGAGATTTTATTAAATTACGAATACGAAATTGACAGTTCCTTTAAAGATGCAATATACTCTAAATGTAAGGAACAATTCTGTCCTTAAGCCGGGTGCAATCGGCTGCGATTTTAAGCCCGTCTCAATCTTGGGACCACCAGGCGCGGACCCAGGATTTCGGTTCAGTGGGGGTTACGTCGCGCTTTTTGCCTACTTACAGGCTGAATGCCATGTGGGTTCCCTACCTCCCGGGCGGCGTCCTTTTGGGGGGGGGGGGGTCACGACACCTTGCCCCCCCCCCCCCCCCTTAAATACGCGCCTGGGGACCACATCCAGGCACAAAATTGTTCCTTGTCGCTTTGCATGTCAAAAAAAAAAAGAATTAAAAGGCTAAAAGGGTATTTGTTACCATGTCTACCTTACATCAAACATGGACGTTCATAATCTCTACATCCAAATACTTTTGTATTCTCCCAAAACGGTAGAGTTACACTGTTAAATCCTTGCAAAACACCATTTTTATAATGCGTAGAATTTGGCAGAAGTGTAGCTTCCAAACTAATTTGTGTTCCGATGAATTCTAGTTGTTTGTAAGCTACAATGCTGCCAAATTCTTCGCATTATGCCTTTTGAACATCGTGCCTTGATGCGACGAGCGCGCCGAGCCTAGGCTTGTCGCTACTACCGCAGCAGCCAGCTCAGCTCGCCCGGATGGGCCTACCGAGCTCGAGCCACCAGGTCCGTTACGCTCGCACCACCCAGTTGAGCACAAATTCTAAAAATTGGCCAGGATTAAGTGCTTAATTAGTGCTACCACCCAGTCGAACGGGTTAAAAGTGGGTGGTGCTAGAATAACGCTTGCACCGCCCACACGAGCACAAATTCTGAAACTAAGCAAGGATAAAGTGCTCAATTAGTGCTTTCACCTGGCCAATTTATAGAATTTGTGCTCAAGAACTAAATACTCAAAAATTGATCAAAAGATTCGAAAAATGGGCGGTGCTAGCGTAACGCTGCACCGCCCACTCATTAGATCGCCCCCAGACTTAGCTTGGCGTGACGGACACAATTTGTGCTCTTCGAAAATCAGCATGCGAGAATTTGTGCTCGACTCCTTCATGCCTCAATTCAAGGTTAAAATTCATGAATTCAGCCTGGGAACAACCCGCACCGCCCACGACGTATTTAAACGCCAATAATAGATTTTCCTGGCCGGAATAATTTGTGTTCTTCGAAAATCAGCATGCCAGAATTTGTACTCGACTCTTACATGCCTTAATTCAAAGTTTAAATTCACGAATTCAACGTGGGAGCAACCCGGACCGCCCACGGCGTATTATAACGACAAACGTAGATTTTCAAATTTACAAATTCAACTAGTGGAGCTGGCAAGGCCCACAACGTATAAGATCGTCAAGAATATGTTTCTCTGACGACTTCAATTAGTTATCGAAAATACCCTCGCCAGAATTCGTGCTTGTCTCGTTTGTGTCCAAATTCAAGGTTCAAATTTATATATTGAACCAGAGGTCGCCTGCACCGCGTACCACGCATTTAAACGCTAAAAAAGGATTCTGGTGACTACTTTAATTAGAATTCTAGTGACTACTTTAATTAGTGCTCTCGAAAAATCACCTCGCCAAAAGTTGTGCTCGACTCCTTCACGCCCAAATTCAAGGTTCAAATTCACAAATTCAACAAGTGGGAGCCCGTACCACCCACGACGTATTTAAACGACGAAAATAGATTGGGTGGAAGAATGGAAGAATATAATAATAATAAGTGGAATAATTAGTGCTCTGCGTAAATCAACATGCGAAAATCCGTGCTCAACTCGTTTATGTACAAATTCAAGGTTTAAATTGATGAATTCAAGCTGTGGGAGCCCGCACCGCACGCGACGTATTTGGACGCCCATACTGGATTTTTCCGACTAGTGTCATTAGTGCTCTCCGAAATTCACCTCGCCAGAATTTGTGCTCAGCTCCATATGGCCACATTCACGTTTCAAATTCTTGAATTTAACCAGAGGTTGCCCCCACTGCCCACAACGAATTTATATGGAAAAAGTAGACCTTCCTGACCGGAATAATTTGTGCTGGTCGAAAATTAGCTTGCGAGAATTTGTGATCAACTCCTACAAGCGCAAATTTAAGGTTCAAATTCACGGATTCAGCCTGCAGCCGATACAAGGCAGGCACAGGAGTTGTAAATATTTACTTGATAATGTACACAAAATGTGACTAAAACGGGAATAATCTTATTCAGGTTCGTTTATCAAATTACTTACTATTGCATGTGTCATCTAATTTTAAGTTAACTTACGTAAGTGAAACTACGTTTGGCGTTCAATTACGTCGTGGGTGGTACGGGTTGTTCCCAGGCTGAATTCCTGAATTTAAACCGTGAATTTAGACATGAAGGAGTCAAGCACAAATTCTGGCATGCAGATTTTCGAAGAGCACTAATTATTCCGGTCAGGAAACTCCATGTTTGGCGTTTAAATACGTCGTGGGCGGTGCGGGTTGCTCCCAGGCTGAATTCATCCTCACCCTCAATTCAGAATGCTTAGCTCAAGCGCATTTTCTTGCCTAGGGGTTATTAGGTCACCCTTGGTGTAAGCCGCGGTCAAGGAAACCTCTTTATTACGAAAGTTTCGTGTACGTTGAACTCCCACCTCCCGCCTGCAAGTAGGCAAAAAGCGCGACCTGGCCCCCTCTAAAACAATATCCGGCCAGCTTTGTGCCTGTTGTGAGCTCCCAAATGATCATCCAGAAAAAAGACTTCCTGATTTAAGACACGATATCCTTAATTTAATACTAAGTTCTTTGATTTGATCCAAATTTGTCTAGAATCATGTTTAATCGCTTTGAATAAAGTCTAATTTGACCTCGGCTGGTCTATTTAGACTTGATCGAGGGAACATTTTTCTAGGTCTAAACTAAAAGTAGCCTTAAACCAAAGTTTTAAACTCGAATCAAGTATCATTTGACTTTCATGAAAGCAAAAGTAGACTTCATCTTTTCAAGAACTACGTTTTTCTGTGTCATCCTTGTAATAGAAGGGCTTTCTTCAACCGTGGCATGCAGAGCTTTCCGCAAGGAAATCCCCACATCATGTCCTACGCATTATTCGCGGTATTCGAGGTATGATGCAAGCACACAGAACTGAGGGTGCGCTGCGCAATCGGACAAACGACGCTGTTACGCTGTTCCATAGTTTTGTATCCATTGGTTTTGATGTTTCCAGCGGTTTGACTGGGACCCGGCGGAGAAGAGTACGGTGCTTGGCAGTTTCCTGTGGGGCTACATGTGCACTCAGGTAAACGCACTACTATAACTAAAATTACAGTAAGACCATCCAGAAAATGTTATGGATAACGATTTTGGAAACATGCTCCACGACGATGGCTGTGAAGCGTGAGGAATCACAGAGAGGAAGGTTCAAGGACGCACGGCAAGGCGGGGTTCAGGGAGAGCCCGACCGTGCCCTGTAGGGCGCTGGTCTTCGATGTTTCCCTCGCGGGTTTCTTTTCTTTGCGCGATTTTTCCCGGTTTTCACTATTGGTAAGCGCAGCGTCTCATGCACTCTCAGAGACTTACATACTTCTTTACGTATTATTATAAACTAGGTAAGCGTACGTCGTACTGTAACGCACAGCACTACGTTACACCCTTCCGCTTCCTCACCCGGCGCACACCTACCTTGGCCTGCGGGGCTCCTGGGGCTCCTATTCAAAAAATATCTTCCTGAAGGTGGCCCCCAAACCCCCCGTTGGCGTTCGCGGTCGGATCCAAAATGTACTAAGGCCGATAACTAGCTCCAAACTATGGGTGCTACAAATCCCAGAAGGGGGGAGGTTTTCTTTCTCTTGGTCATACGGAAGACCCTTTTCAATCTCGAGATATCACGTAGACAAACAGAGAGACAAAAAACTTGTGGGCCAGTGGGGTTCCTGGCTTTGCTATCGTTCAGCCGATAGTATACGCCAAAATTCTACTCATTTTCGTCATTTTGTTCATAATACTAACTTTGGTAGCGCATCGGAAATAATACAGTGTGTATAAAATGTTTGCAATAATGCATAGCAGATTTGAAAATATGTATTACGAGTGTACAGAGTACTTTGTATTACGTACAATACAGTACATCTCTGAGAGTGCATTACATAGCGATTGCCATGACATAAAATGGCACTTTAATACTTGAGGTGCGGTTGCGGTAAAGCAAGATAAGTTGCCCGCAAAGTTTTGGGTAGTTCCGGATTGAAATATTCTCCTTTAGGATTATACCCACCTTTTAGTGCGTAATGCACACATTGTCTTTGCTACCGTAATGCGAACAAGAAATTTTGTTTGTGTAACGATTTTTTTACGTAATACCTAATTTAGGTACGTATAGTTCGTCGTCCTAAAGTTTGTCATACAAACAACGAGGTTTGTGATGTACACATTCAGTGCTTATGAGCGCTTGTTCACCCTTGTCTGAGTTTCAGCTGAGTCCAATAATCTTTATTCTATGAAATGCCGAGTACATTCCCTATGCACACTGTAAAAATTGTTCGTCATCCACGAGAAAAGCTGTGACGATTCATCGATCGTTGGAATATGTCGGTCTTTTTACGACGTCTATTCGTCATGTGACGCCTTTCATGTGGTGAATGAATCGTCACATCTAAGCACACTACAAAAGGACATACCTTTCGAGCTCTTTGGGTAAAAATAATTGAGGTGACGATTTACTCGTCACTTGGACTGTGACGACTTATCCGTTTCACTTAGAAAAACAGTCGATCGTCACGATTGGCATTTGTCTATTGACCCCGGTCTAGTTGGAGTGGGAGGATTTCGGATTGCTAAAACCGAGGAGTCGATCGTGACAGAGTCGACAAGTAGTTGTGATGTGAGTCGATCATCACAACTACTTGTCAACTCTGTCACGATCGACTCCTCAGTTAAAGCGGTCAGAAATCCCCCTAGTCCAGCTTGACTGGGGTCGATAGGCAAGTTCAGTCAGACCTTGGCGACCGATAGGCGACACTTTTGACTCCCCAGCGCCCAGCTCACACTCATTGCATCGAAACAAACATTATTTTTCACCAAATGATGAGCGCGTGTTTCCTCTGCTTGGACAAGTTGACAAATTTAATATCTGGTGTGCTGTCGCGTAACCAGGGCTCTGGCAAGGGGTGACATGTAAACTCCATAGCCTACCAATCTTCTCAGTTCCTCCAAATTCTTTTGAATTACGCGGGTATGGGTGAGGACAACCTAATGTCATTCGGTATCGTTTTGGAGACTTAAGTCCAAAGTATCATATGGTATCCAAAAAGTCATCCGAATGACATTCCTCTGCTCTTCGAGCATGGCCAAAGTCGATCTCACTAAATTTGACGAACGTCTACGGAGTTTACATTTTCCCTCTACTGTGATCATTGGGGAATTCGTAACCCAGGCGCGGCTCCAGGATTTTGCTAAGGGGGGTGTAAAGTTTTTTGCCCACTTACAGGGGCGAAGTAGCGATTTTTGCCTACCTTCCAGGCGGCTTATCTAGTACCCAAGGGAGGGGTAACTACCCCCATTACCCTCCCCCTGGAGCCGCGCCTGTCGTAACCCCAATCTTTTACCTGACCAAGCAATGACGAACTCCGAATAAAGTCACTGAGTACGTTCGGATGCATGACGGCTAAATAAGGCATGTTGAACCATTTCAATCTGGAGAGTACGAAAATAGGACGTAAACTCCGTAACGCGTGGTGTCTCCCTGCGTTTGCAAAAGTAAAATAAAACGTCACCGTAAAAAAATTGGCTAAGAGGACCTTTAACATCTGTAGCATTGGGCATGACCATAATTCATCGCATGGTTGGTCCAGACCAAGTTGAAGAGTTTCAATATTGTAAACTCTATCGCCTATTTGTGTAAATTAGTGAGGAAATCGGATTTCTGAGTGTCCAGACGAATTGGGTGCTCGGAAGTAGCTCAAAATACGTTTTCTCGACGTTTCATGCCAAAATACAACTTTAATTTTTCAAAAGTATAGTTGGGTCAAAAGTGCCCCCTCATCTGAGAATCTACCAACTGCTTTCCATGCTTTCAGATTTAACCAGAGGGTCGACCTAAAGTGGCGATAAATATTCTTACAGTGCTGTAAATTCGTGTGATTTGTCAATAACTCCTGTAATAGTAAGATATGTGTAACACTGAGATAGCCGGCCGTTGCCGCAGGTGGTGGGCGGTGCGCTGTCGGCGCGCGGTAGAGCTACCCTGATGCTGGCGGGCGCGCTGGGGCTCAGCGGGCTGCTCACCGCATCGCTGCCTTTCGTGGCCAATTCCGGAGGGGCACTGGCAGTGGCCGCCTTACGCATCGCTTCCGGTATCATACAGGTTGGTCACCATTGTGCGGGCTACTAAATTTTACCGTTATTTTAGAACAGAAAACCACGAAATATCTCGGCAAGAAGAGGTGATTTAGAAACTACGTGAAGTATGACCGACATAAGGCAGCAGGGCGATGAAAATCAACGAATGCGGAGCTCCGTATCTGCGACGCAGCTTCAGATAATTTCATTCAACCTTCATGGTTTGCAACGTTAAAAGGGGGGGGGGGGGGGGGTGATGGTTATACTAGAGCTCCAAATCATTCTTACCTAGGGCTAAGGTTTTTTTTAAGGTTTTCATATATATATATTGCCTCGTTTTGAAGTGAAATTCGAAAAGGGTTTAAGTTGTTTGGCAGTTGCTGATACTCGACAACCGCTAATCGTTTATTTTATAAAAGTCCTGAAATTTATTATTAGTGTGGTGGTTTCTTTGCAGGGCGTATTGTACCCGACATCGTACACCCTTTTGGGACGATGGGTGCCTCCCGACGAACGGTCGCGCGCAGGTTCCTTGCTGCTCGCCTGTGAGTACCGCCTGGCCTGAAGATGGTGGGATGACAAAGGAGCGAGTTCTATCTAAATAATTAAGATGAGGATAATGAACCAGCTCGTAGCGCACAGGCTCCAGTCGAAATATCTGGCTTGAGGAAGGTTTCGAACAAGGCTTCAGCAAATGGGTAGCGCTTCGCCAAGCCTTCCACCATCACAAGCCTTCTGCAAGCCGTGGTGCTGGTGCATGTACCCTAGTAGAAAACATTGGCTTTAAAAAGGAGTCCAAAAATGGGTCCGACAGGTATAGAACTTAAGTCCCTGGCCCTGTGGTCCTTGTACTCTAACCAATAGGCTACGAGACTCGCTTGGAAGCTATTGCGCACCTAAGGAGCCACACTCTTCGCCCGCCGGTCGCGAAGTATTTTAAGTCCCACAGGTACATCTAACACTATGTGGTGAGAGATGTAGGTCACCGCCATCTTTTGATATGTTGATCCTTGGCCTCCAAAACGCCTTTTAAACCATACTTTTCTGTGCACACATTCTATAGAAAAATATTGCCTGTACGGCAATATAGATGCCTTCAAAAGCAATCGATCTCCAATATGGTGCGTGGTGCAGGATGCCCGATTTCGATTCCCCGTGCTGTCGGTGCCGGATTGGTTGCCTACGTTGTAGGCGGTTCAAGGGAAAGAAGTGTGGCAAATTGGGACCACCCTATCCTGTGGTAAGATACATCGTGTGCTGAATTAATATACGATCTCCGCACATGCTAATCTGGCGGAGAAGTACACACACTGATTATTGTAAGTCTGATTTTCTGAAGCGTTAAGTACGGGAAGGCTTGGAAGGCAGCCATGGGCTGATGGCTTCATCTGGGGCCAAAGCCCTTCTTCGTGCGTCCGCTTACGGCTCCAAGCAGCTTCAAGCCTCCATGAGCGCTCTGAAGGCGCCAAGCCTTCTACAAGCGCTCCTCAAGCCAGATATTTCGATTGGGGTGGCCGTAGTCAGACTTGAGGGGGATATGTCGCGGTAATTGCCTACATTCAGGCGTCTGTTATACTGGTTGCCTATCCCGGTCGACGCCTACCCTGGGTAACGTTACATCGCATCGCCTCAATATGGATACACACGGAAAAAATGCCATCGCTGTCTCAGCTAAACATTAGCTACCGCAGCTACATATTGATTGACGCAGCTTATGCGGCTTATGCCTCAGCTGGCATAGAACCAGACAACACTATTAACTTCCGAAGCCACCGATTAGCTATCACAGCTGATGTTGTTCACTGTCAAAAATGAATGCTTAAACTAACGCATAATGTACGTTAAATGAGGATTCTTGGCGAAGTTTCTTAAATCAAATAACATGATGCTTGTTTCAAGCATATGAAGTGTGTTTCAAGGATATGAAGCTTGTTCCAAGCATAACGAATCTTGGCGCCAGTTGTGATGATACTTGAGTCAAGCATAATGTTCTTGAATCGTGCATAGTCATGCTTGGAACAAGCATAGTATACTTAATTCAAGCATTCTTTTTTGAGAGTGTTGCTGCATCGACCCAGTGGCTAGGGGGTTCCGCACTCGCTTTCCAGCAGCAGAGTCCCGAGTTCAACTCCCAGTCTGTTCTCTCCTATTTTAGCACTGAGTAGCAGATGGAGAAACTGTACTCTGTACTGCGCTTTTCCCATATCCAACAATTCAAATTACCTAGTTGCCATAGGCATAGCAATAAAGATAATTTTTTTGTTCAATTTCGGTGCTGAAATCCTATGGGGCATATTCTCGTTACGTGTATTGCAGAACCCAGTAAGAGATCCTGTCGTTTTAAGAGAAATTTGAAAGAGGTCTCTTATTTTTCACTCGCTTAACTGGTTGTTGTAGCTTGCTCTCGTTTTTCAGCCCAACCGCTCGGCAACGTGTTGGCGATGGGGATGTCTGGCTGGCTAGCGAGCACGTGGGGCTGGCCCGCCATATTCTACGTGTTCGGGCTGAGCGGTGTGGCCATGGCCGCACTCATCCTCCTCGTATCTGCCGACACACCCAACGCGCACCCCCGCATCTCGCAGGCCGAACGTGACTTCATCGCAAAAGTAAGTATTGAATAGAAGCCATAGTTTCTCAGGCTGTCATTATAGAACTGAACGAGGGGGTATTATTCGGGTGACCTAGACGTGTCATTACGCGTAATAGTAATAGAATTTGGGTGAATTTGGCGCAAAATCGTCCCAAAAACTGATATTTTGAGACGTACTAACTGTTTAGTAATAGCGTAATAGCGCGTAATAGGGAGTAGTCGGGTCACATATTTCGAGAGTGGACACCCCCTCGGAACTGAAGGTACCAACCTGATATGTAACTTCCCACCAATGCTACTCTCTCGAAAAAGAATGCTTGGACCTAGGCCCAAACTACACCCTCAATTTTGTATACTTAACGGTCCGTATTAAAGGCAATACTTGTACCAAGCATCTTTGATTTGCTTGGCAAAAATCCTCGAGTCAAGTATGCGGAATGGAAGGTGTACAGATTCTCTGTCTACCACAATATGCATGTTCCATCCAAGCATAACTATGTATGCAAGATTTAAGAATATTATGCGTGACATAAATAACACACTGCGCCAGTCTTATATGCTTGCAAAGAGCATCACGTTATTGGACTTGAGAAACTCTGCCAATAATCTTCTATTAACGCACATTTCGCTCAAGCATTCATTCTTGAGAGTCTACGAAACCCATCGCAACTTCACCATTCATAATTCGTTATCAACTTCGACTGAATCATTGAAAATTCGCCAATTTGAATCTCGTTGAGCCACTAAAGTCATTGATAATTCTAGAATACTGCACATGCGTAGAGGATTGTTTTCACCGCAAATGGCGTTAACGCATGCGGGCGGAGTGATGATTACAATGGGTGGTCACCGATTTTTTTTTCTGGGGGAGGGGGGGACTCAATCCAAAAAAAAAAGGGTAATTTTTCCATTTACTGAAAAAATGACGTGAAGATTTCTGGTATTTATCGTGAAACAACGAAGAATGTTACGTAGAAAATCTATGGAAAGCGACAAGAGATACCTTAAGTTTCGACTATGCGATACAAGTTTATATCTCAATGTGAACGGAAACTTTTCTCGTGCATATGGGGCTATAAAAGTTTTCGCACCTTTGACCGCACTAAAAGACAAATGCTTCTAGCTCGTGTGGAGCGTTAGTAATGTATCGCGCTAGTTCTATTTATGTTGTGTATCGCCACTCAGTTTTCATGGGTTTCGTTTAGAAACGAAGCACTCAAGTTATTAAACAATCTCCGTTTTTAAACAACTGCTCATTTTACAGTCCGTATCTGCGGGGTCGACGCCGCAGCCGCGGCTGACGGTGCCTTGGGGCGCCATGCTGACGTCGCGCGCGCTCCTGGTCGTACTCGTGGCCCACGTTGGCTACCTGTGGGGCTACTGGGTGATCGTCGCCTGCACACCGTCCTACCTCAACAACCTGCTGGACGTTGGCCTCGAGTGGGTTAGTGAGTCTCCTACGAGAAAAAGTACAAGGAAAAGGGAGTGTCTACTGATCAGGCGAACCCTGAAGATGCTGAAAAGTCAGGGAATCGAAGGCGCCTGGTAAACCTGGACAAAAAATTGGAGTTTTGTTTGGATTTCCACAAACAGCACTCGGCCTCGAGTCATAATGTATCCGAGATCCACAGAGGTCATCAGAAGGTTATAAATTTGGGCTGCCTGCAGATGTGGTGCAACCTCGCAACCAGGGCCACTAAATTCCTTATTCGTGGATTAATGCGAAGCAGGGTTGCACCTCCGAACGAATTTCTATGAATAGTCCATTCCGTTGTGCCCTCTGACGTCACTGGAAACTACAAGAAGACGAAAGGAATAACAAGCATATGCGCGGCGATTTTTTTCTATCACAAATGGTGTCTGCGCTTGCGAAGTGATGCTTGCTATGGTCCAGCCCTTGTTATTCCTTTCATCTTCCTGCCGTTTCCAGCGACTTCAGCGGTCACAACGGAATTTTTTTATTCGCGAACGTGCGGAACACAGCTTTGCGATGCGCGAACTGGTTTACGTCACGAAGTGAATCTGACACGTGCGTCTGCCTGCCAATATAAAACACCTCAATCTTGCAGACTTGAATCAATGATTATATTCTTCAAACGCAGCAGGTGTCTTTTCTCGGTCCAGAACGGCTTATTGTCTGCCGCCCCGCATCTGTCTACGTTGTTCTGCTCGTTCCTCTTCGGCTGGTTGGGTGACCTGTTCGAGGCGAAGCGACTGATGTCACTGACCATCAACAGGAAGCTGTTTAACACTATCGGTATGTAAAGAGATCTGCCAAGAGATCTGCACAGGGGTTTGGTTCCGAATCTAACATGTTCTCATCTCGCACGTACCCCTATCCAAGCTAATTCTAAACCATGTAAAGCGTGTGCATACTTGCGAAGTGTATGAACGCCTGGCGCACATCAACCAAGGCCTACCGAGGCTAGACCGTTTCACGGATCCGCTTCTGTACGATAGCGGGAACTGAGTACCGTTATTTTGTTCGAATAGGGTGTTGGGGTGTGGGATTAACTGTGCATAATTTCAAGTCAATCCGTCTTCATTTACCCGTGCCACACAGGCCTTAAGGTTCTGTTAAGGAATGTTAATAGTAAAGAATGTCTTGTAATGAAAAACTCGTGTAACTTTTCAACTGTTGCAGATTTAGAGACCCACAATAGCTCATTTCCATCGTACTGATGTCTGCTATCGACCGTACTTGACAGATTATTTCTATCGCCTCCGGTTTTCAAAATATTTTTTCATAGTTTTCTTAAAAATCACGAACGTTTCAAAACGTGTATCGTTAACAGGTATCGGTGTTGCTAATCTTTGTAGTTCGGTCGTTAGGAGATATCGGCGCGATAAAAATGAGCTAATGTGAACGGTTGCAAAGTTATTTGAGTTTTCCGTGATAAGACATTCTTTATCGTCACATTTACACACAGAACTTCGAGGCCTGTGCAGCGCAGGTAAATGAAGACCGATTAATTTGCAATTTTGCACAGTTAATACCATACCCTATTCGAACCTTTGTAGGGGAGGTTTTCTTTCTCATGGTAACAGGAAAGACCGTTTTGAATCTTACGATTTTGCGTCAGACCGTTCTCGAGATATCGTGCGAACATCAAAAGTCTCCACATTCTCAAAAAAGAATGCTTGAATCAAGCATAACATGCTTGATCCAAATCAATTTTCAGGCTTAAACCGCAAATCCTTATTTAAGAAACTCCGCCAAGAATCCTCATTTAACGTATACATTTTGCGTTAGTTCATGCATTCATTTTTGAGAGTGCACTTCGCACACTCGCAAATACCAATTTTGCAAGGTTTAGCAAGTTGTGGATAAAGCACTCTTCGGAATCGTGTTTCCATTCCTTACCCGCATGTGGTTGATGCCTTTATCCTTCTCGTTAGCGTCAATTTCCCGTGTGCTTCACTTTTTTACGTAGAGGATTTGGTGATTTGACGAGTGGTTTTGTTTTCAGGCGAGTGCGGCCCTGGTTTGCTGTGCGTGATTATCGGCGCGCTGGGAACGGCGAACCCCCCTGTGTCGGTGGCGCTGTTGGTGGTGGCGGGCGGGCTCATCAGCGCCACCTACAACGGCGCCCTCATCACTTTCGTAGACATCGCGCCCAATTTCAGCGGCATCGCCTTTGGCATGGGCAACACCATCGGCTCGTTCATCAGCGCTTTCGCACCGTATGCGGAAGGCGTCTTCGTGGACCGGAGTGTAGGAGAACTCACTAGCTTCATCGCACAGACCGGCCCCAATATCATATTTAAACGTTTTGAAAGTGGAAGAACACTTCAGCCCGAGAGAAGTAAAATCGAATAGACTAGGATATCGACACGGTTCAAAACGTTTTGTCGGCGATTTAACCAAAGATCCGTCGTTTTAACAAAATTTTAGTCGGAAATTTACATTTATTTCCTTGGCCAATTTAGTATTATTAGCAGATGATACCTCACAACACTAACATTAAATCTTAAAAATAGAAACACTAACACTAAAGTTTGAGGTGTCAGATAGCTTTTATTCCGGATCAATAAGCCGAAATGAAGTAGCGAGTGCGACCAACTTATAATATATGGTGGGCTCATTTTTGTCCAGAAGCAAGGACGCTGCCGGCTCGGCTCCGCCTGCACTCGGCTGGGCGCGCCTTCGCTCACTTGTCCAAGGGCCTCTGCTTTCACAAAGACTTTGTTTTCATAACTTCCTAAACTCCCTTAAAAAAACTGGGAGATATTTTGAGTTGGTATCATCTCCTTCCTATCCTGTTCTTGGATGGAATTTTATTTCGGTGTTTTATGGTCTTTCAGAACTCTATATTTATTACGGGACGAGATTTCTAGGTTTCGAACGCGACGCATGGAATTTTTTTTATCCCGCATCCACTCAGAGAAAAAAGATGACTTACCGACGAATTTGGTAGTTGGTTTCGGCACACACGATACATTCGGCTGCGAAAGTAACATTTCGTTGGGTCAGCAAAAACTTTCTCGCGTAAGCATATGGAAGGTAAAGGCGTTTTGATCCCGCAACGAATTTCTGTTGGAGCAGCTGACTCAGTCACCCCCGACGAAGTGTTTGGTTTCCGCATCCAAATTTGTTTCTTGTCACGAAATCAACTAACGAATTTCTTGGGACAACGAAGCCTTTATTCTTTGTTTCTAATTTTTCTCGGGGGGGGGGGGGGGGTGTACCAATTTTTTTTTAAGTAGCATGCATCTAGCATTGAAACACCCTTTCGAACCAGGATCCCATGCCGGGCTGGAGCAAGGTGTTCTACCTGACGGCGGCCGTGTATCTATTGCTGAACCTGGTGTTTTGCCTCTGGGGCACCGCTGAGGTCCAGACCTGGAACGACCCGTCCGCCAGCGCCTCCACGCCCTCTACTGCCAAATCGTACGGCGGATTGGAGACGAAAGACAAGCCGCTGACAGACCTTCAGCATATATTTGGTAACCGAACTGGAGCGTTTGTTAACACGTCCCGACACGTCTCCACACACTTTTAGAAAAAAGTCAGTTAAAAATGACTCTAAAAAATGAGACGCCGTTTTGGAACAGTATTGTGAACTTTTTAAAAATTCCAAGGTTTTTAAAAATTTGCTGTTTTTTCACTGCTACAACCGTTCCGAAACTGCTTTGCATTGCATTGACGTAATGACTTAAATAATTTTCAGGCGACGAAGCCACTCGAACGTCTACAATAGTTTCAGATACTTATATATAATGATCAAATATAATAAAAGCAAAGATATTCAGAATACGGAAAATTCCTAGATAGATTTTTCTAACACTGCTAGCCGCACGGGTAGGGCCGCACGGATTCACCTAAAGTTCTGCTACTTGATAGTCGATGCCGATGCGTGAAGGCGACCTTTAAAGTTAAAGGCGCACGAGGTGCAGGTTGGGTGAAGTCCTAAGACTATCGGTGGGATTTCTAAATTATTTTACATTTCCGCGCCACCTGACTGAGGGATCTCTGGCTGACGTTAGTACAGAACACGGCCATGATCCCTGCTAGCACGATTATCCTCTCTCGCAGCTCCCTATCTTCTCTTTTGCACACCAAAGACACCGTAATGCCCGAAAAGCCCCTAGAGGACGTCATATGATAACGGGATGTGTACCCGACGAAACAAGTTGCTATGCAGAATTGTGTTGGTGTGTTTTAATACATTGTTCGTTCTTCCGCAACGGCCAGCATTAGATTTTTGCATTGTGTAGTCTCAATCGTAGGTAACATCGCTCTAGGATGTGTGCTGGTTTGCTGTCGAATCCTTCTAAATTCGTTAACAATCCCATCAATTCTTATAAGAATTCAACCAAGAAAGTATACTTTCTTTGTTCCCCACTTATGGTGTTCTGTTCGACTAAGCAGTAGCGGTACACACTGTTAAAGTTGTTCTGTGTAGAAAAAATAAAAACGAATCGGGTAAGAAAATCGAGATAAATGAAATTCCTTGACGATGTCGATTCGACCTAAAGTGAGACGTTTTGACCGAAATGAGGTCGAAAAGCTGTCCAATTCTTAGGCATCTCGATTTTCTTACTCGATTCCACTTAATTGTGCTTACACAGTTGCGTTTCTAATGGTTGTGCTTATCTTGATCGACAGGATGCAGTAACAAGGCACTCGACGAAAAGGAATGAGTCGGCCGCTGGACTGCATGGACCCCCGCATTCGCGTGTCTACCGGCCTTTCTGTCCACACACGACTGAGAAAATTATACGAATTACGAAACCTGTACCGTTTGCTGGCCAGTTGTTGACGTTAGGAGCTCTCTTCCGCTTTGCATTGCTAGATGCACTCGAAGTAAGTGTCGGTTGACCTAGTGAGTGCAACATGCAGCAACAAATCTCGATGGTTTCGGGAACTATCGGGCATCAAACACCGTTGACGAAAGACGGTGTCGGCTTTGCACACTCAATAATGAATGCACGATTTCAGCAAAATATGCTCTAAGTTTAGCATATTTTAAAGCTTGAAACACTAAAAATCACACACGCTTATTATGCTTGATTGAAGCATACTATGGATGATTGAGGGATATGCTGACCCCAAGAATACAATACGTGCCTGAAGCATCAAATGCTAGTTGTGTCAAGCATACAGACGGTTGATGTACGCAGATGTTTCTTAAATCAATAAAATCCCAAAGGAATACAAGATTCGCGTCAAAATCGCTTTGAATCAAGCATTCATTTTTGAGAGTGTGGGCCACAACCTAAGTTGCTTTTGCTTATTTGCATTAAAGTCTTTTTAAATATTTGGCAGTAGTTCCCCCCCCCTCTTCGGTCAAACTTCTGAAGGGTAAACATTTCGACTCCACCTTCCTTGGTGAACAGGACTTTCGCACAACACCAAATCAAAGACGTGCATTACGGATTTGAATAGCAACCTACAGTCGTAACGACGTCGTTTGGGTTTGTTCATACAGGCGATTTGGAAGGTATTGTAAGCATGATAACTATGTAGTGCAGATGGGCCCGCCGTGTTCTGTCCCTTCTCTCTGCGGAGTGATACACAGGGCGTCTGTCATAGCGCGAAATATGTATTATAAGAATAAAAAGTTAAAAAGAAAATGTCTATTCAACGTCGTTATTCATATTGTGTTTTATGCAGACTATCTGTTATGATAGAAATTCACTTTTTTGACTTAATTCTATCTCTTTAACTCAAGACGCAAGTGCGTTTTGCTGGAAACAATTTTGTACTGCCATGAGCACAGCAAATACGCATATGTTTCTTGCAAAGTGAAGATCATTGCATGCCAAGCTCGCTTTACGGATGAGCTTGAACCCGAAACGCCTCGGTGGCGTAAAAGAGTCAAAGCGGTACGAAAGAAACACTTTGATAACGATGTGTAGTTTCAACGAACATTGATTCCACTAGCGAGCGGCGAGCGGGTGCATCTGAAACGTGCGGAACCAAAGCGCCTGTGAGAGCCCAGGGTAGGCGAGCCCGCAAGGCACGGGCGTAGGGTGGGTTGGGTTGCCTACCTATCCGCCGCCCGTCGGTACCAGCCTGGAGTGGCCAATTTCCCATTCCTACCTCACCTTCTCCGCCTGACCGCCCCCGCTTCCTACCCCTGATATAAAGCGCCATCTATCAAAGCTGTATGAAGTAACAACTTCTCCAGCTACTCACTAGCATAGATCAATCAGTTTTCTCAATGATGAAGGTTCCAAGCTATGTTCATGATTACGCTGTTACTGAAGAATATAGGAAGCATTTTTTTTTAAACTGAAAATCACCCACGTTTCCTTTCTTAACGAAAATTAACTAAGAGCGAACTATTTAAAAATTTGGAATTAAAATAACTAATTTAAAAATATGCACCAAATTCAATTTTGTGACACTGCCGGCCTACTAGTCTTTCACGAAGTGCAGTCCGTCTCTTTCTCTCTCACGCGTCCGGCCGAGACAGAAAGATACTGAGCTAGTGCGATGCGGGCTTGCCTACAATTTCCTTGTCACGGGGCAAATGGGACACCTGGTAGAGTACGGACCGAAACCTAAGGGGTCGTCCATAAAGGATGTCCGGGTTCATAGAGGGTCCTACAAACCGGACATGGGTGGACGCAAGGGGGAAGGGCGTTAAAATTGTATGAAAATACCCGGACATCCCACGTGGGAAAGCGAGATAGATTTAGGATATATCTGGGCCTATCCCAATGGTCTCCTATTTGTTGCATTTTGGATATGCTTAGGAGATTGGAGCCGAGCCGTCCTCACGTATCTCGTGCGTATCCTGTAAATCCTCTCTCTTCCCGGTTATCTCCCACGTATCCTCTAAAGCCTCACTGGTATCCTAGGTGTATCCCTCCTTATCCCAGTTGTATCCCCGATGACCGATGACTCCCCAGCGCTCCCAACTTATCCTGGTCGTCTCCCAGATACATCCTGCGTATCCCCATCTAATCCTCCATCTCCCCGGTGTATCCTAGTCGTATCCTTCTTGCAGCCTAGCTTCATCTTGTTCTCTTTATCCCGTCGTATCCCCGGATATCCTCGTCCTATCCTCCGCAGGCCCAGCGTATCCCACGTACGTCTTGCGTATCCCCGGCCTATTCTCCACCTCCCCGGTGTATCCTCCGTCTACCCCTTCGCATCTTCGGCTATCCCCTGTCTCTCCGGTGTATCCTCGTCGTATCCTCCGTCTCCTGAGCGTATCCTAACTATCTTTAGCGTATCCTTGTCATATCCTCCGTCCTCCTGGCGTATCCTTCTTACCCTCTTCGTATCCTCGGCTATCCTCTATCCCTCCGGTGTACGTACGTACAGGTCGATTTCTTCAATTTTTTCTGCCTTCTTTACATCATCCAGGTCTTTGCCCACCGGCATTTTCTTTCTGCAGGCAAATGACTCGGCTACGTTACGCAGCACTTCTTTTTAAACATCTGCTATTAAAATGTCATGTTTCAGAGACGTTTTTGGAATTATTACAAATTATCGAAAATTAGTTCAATGTGGAATTCAAAGACTACAAACTTGTGATGCCGCTGATGATATCTTTGGGGAACTGCTTTGCTTTGTCTACAGACTTCATCCACAGAGTTTCATGTTCCACTTCATTGAAAACTTTCCACAATATCTTTTCGATTTTGGTTTGAGGCTGATCATCACCTCTGACCACATCTTCTAAGAACGTTTTTTCACTAATTTTCCTCCTCCCAGGTAGACCTGCAAGCCGATTTCAGCTACATGGTCAACTGCATCCTCAAAAATTAATTCATGTGATGTGAACATCATCTATATAAGTACCTTCCCCAGAGGAATTTCTGGGTCAACTTCTTTGGGGTTCCGCGCTGTCAACATCGAGGGTCACAGCATTCGAAATCACCACTGCATGCTTGCTGTTGCACTGAAGCTGTAAATCATTTTCACCACCCAGCAACAAAGTTTATTTGACCCATCCAAGTAATAGAAACGGGCACAATCATTGCAGAGCACGCTTACACATCAAGGCACACAAATCAGAGAAGCTCTGCCACAATCACTTATCTCCATGGTTCCGTAGTTCCTCCTTGATGGCAGGCATGATAATGCTTAGCTCCTGGCGTATTATACAACGGATCATGTGCTCCAGTCGCATAAAATTTGGAGGAAAATCAACATCTGTGATCTGAGAGGAATTAATAAAAAAAGTTACCAATTATTTTTTTGCAAACACAAGTGGTGTGCAAAGGGTACAGAAGCATCAATTTAACATGACATTATGATAACACAAAATCACTCACACTGTCATTGGCAGAATCTTTTTTGGGTTGATGATCACCATCTCTGTCAGCTTGGACACTCGAGCAGTAGACAAAAATAAATTTGTAACACATTATATAAAGTGCAGAGCAATCAGGTTTGGTCTGAAAAAATATAAACATCTATTTATTTATACACACCATATTTACAGGATTCTGGATTTGGTATTCACCCTCACGGTCCTTGGCACTCGATCCTACAAAGAAATTAGGAAAGGAAACATTGGTTTTGAAACAAATTATAGAACGCCAGCTGTCATATTGGAACAACAAGAAGTCAGAACAACATAAAATCACTCACACTGTCATTGTAAGAGTCATTTGGGTGCTGAACATCACAGTCTTTAGGATTCGCCGACCCTTCATCACTGTCCCTCTGGTCTTGACCAACCGCAGTTGTCACTTTGTCAGCTTGGACACTGGAGCTCTAGACAAAAATAAATTTGTAAGGGAAGGTGGGGTCCCCTGTGACAGTTTTTGGAAAATGGCCACCAGCCTGAAACTACGCATTCTCATGTCTTAAGAACTGCTCATATGGACGAAGGGTTCTCTTGGCGACTGATTTCTGTCGCGTTTTTTAAATTATCTTGATCTGCTGCGATGTTATGCCGGTTTTTGTGACGGTGTGCAGTTGTCACATAGGACCCCAGGCCTGTCCACCTTGTGACAGTCCATGTACTCCGTGTGCCAGTGGCTATTTCTCACATGAAATCATTCTACATAAGGGTATAACTCCAGGGAAACATATCAAAGTTGGTCAAAACAATGTTTATTTAACAAAAATAGATACAATTCCAATACAAAACTGTTTTTATGAAAGTCTTGTTTATTATGGTTCAGATGGCTGTCGTCTGCTTGACAGCCATATCTATAACCTCTGTACAACGCTAAAACATTTGTAAGCGTTATTACCCACGTCAAGGACTTGCAAAAATGTAAGATAGTGAAAGGAAAACGAAAATCTTTAAAAGAAACAGGTGTCACAAGGGACTATACTTCACGTGTCACACGGAGCCCCAAGGGGTGTTTTTTAGGCGGGATGCCACTACAGCTTAGCCTGTTGTAGTAGAGTAGCGGTTCCAAGCTGATTTTACAGCCAACACATCAGAGAAGAACCCCTCGCAAGAAATCTATCGTTAAAATATATTTGAACGGCGAAAAGCGAACGCAGCGTGGAAAAGAGACAATTTACTTTTACCTTGTTTTTCGATGTCAAATTTTTATTGCCGCCGTACCAAGCCGTTAAAAGTTGTAGAGTCACCGCCTTGTGGACTTCAATGCCCTTTCTTGATACCTTCCTTTGAGTCTTCTTCACTTCGTTGGCAGACGCACCGTTCAGGTGAAATAGCCACTGTCACACGGGACCCCCTGTCACACGGGACCCCACCTTCCCTTAACACATTATATAAAGTGCAGTGCAGTCGGTTCTTGGAAGCATTTGTTTGAAAGAATGTGAACATCTTTGTATACAAACCTTCATCATCTTCTTTTTAAAAAAATATGAAATTTCCAAAGATTGAACGCTTTTGGCAGTCTGCAGTCTTTTGGCAGGTTTTGACTTACACTGTCAGCCACACTTTTGCGCTCGATGGCCTTTTCATAGATTTTTATGAGCTGCCTCTCTGCGCCCGTTGTCTTGTGACCTGGCAGGGACCTTGGCACCTTCCCCTCTGCCTCCAAGGTATAAAAGTGCTCATCTGATTCTGATAGGTGAAACAAAACCAATACACAATTCCTATTCTCAGTCTACAGGGTCGGTGGGGAAGGGTAGGGATGGGGTTGGGGGTGAGGGTAGGGGTAGGATGAGCTGCCATCGCCACCAAAGGCACCAAGGGCTGCCTACCTTCGGGCACCGAGGGCTTTTGGGGGGAGGGGGGGGGGGGGGTTCACGACCCCCTTATATACGCGCCTGGGAAGGGTGGGGGTAGGGGAGGATGAGCCGCCATAGCCAGCCCAGCAGGTCCGTCAATTAGAGTGGCCACCAAGACCTGCAAGACCCCATCGAACCCAAGCGCCCTGACCCCTGGCTTCCAACAATAACATTCACCTTAAAACTAATCAAGCAATTATTGCCGCACACAAGGAAAATGGAAGTGGGCCAGAATTAACATCGATGAATGTTCGACAAATGCTACTTACCAGCGACAAAAATTACGGAGTACTTGTACATGTAACTCACTCCCCCTTCCGTCTTAATGCGCCCGTAGAGCTTCCTGGTACTTGGCGTGGCTTTGCCAATGTGCTTATTGCCTGTCCCAAACACGCACAGCTCTTCCACGGGAACTAACTTGCGCGCGTGAACAACTCCTTGCAAAGAGCAACAGCCATTTTCTAACTTCACTTTAACTTTTCTGACACTAGATCAACCGCACAACTTAGCACTTAGCACGCAACACGCCGAGCTCGACAAGATCAACGGTCGGCGCGCGCACAGCACAACCACGGAAATAAAGGTGGGTATCACTACCACGCACATCAAAACATTGTTTGAACCACACAACCTTCCTGCACAAACCATGACCTGGTGAACCATTTCGCATACGACTGATAGTGATACGATTAATTTTACACTTCTTATTGACCGAATTACATACGATTTTTTTTTCGAAAGGCGGCTGCTTGTCAAAAGTTCATGGAACAACCAAAGGCCAGCTAAGGAGCGATTGGTGGTGCTGTCTCGATGCTGATGCTTATGTTATAAAATGGTTCATTGAATGTAAAAACCAGGGGAAAAACAGACTAAATATCAACCTTTCAACTCTAACGACTAATGACATTATGTTGGGTAGCATGAGGAGGGCTTGTGTAGAGGTGCAGACCCAAATACCTCCTGAGAGGAAAAAGGGGGGCTGCGCGGTGGCGATAGTGAATGGTGGGGACCGCCCGGCAGGTAGGCAGCCCATCGGGCCGCGCTGTTGTCCGGGCAGTCCGGGAGGCTGGCCGGCGGCCGCCTAGGCGATGTAGTCTACATCGCCATGTTGATGCTGCAACCACAATAAAAGTCGAAGCTCAAGCACCTAAAGCACGCAGTGTTGAGGCGGTAGCTGGCCCAAACCTTGAAAATAATTCTCCCCTGGCCTTTTCTTTTTTACTGACCTTTTTAAACGACCAATTCTTCAGAACATGTATATTAATTATTCGCTCCAACACGCCGCTGCACTACGTAAACAAGTCTTGTTCCTGCAAATTTTTTCAAATTAGCGCGGGCGATACCCATAGCGCTTCATGGTAGGGCTGAGTTGTACTTAAGAAACACGTACGCAACCCGTGGAAGGCTCGCTTGCCGTCGGGTCCCTTGGCGTAAGACGCCTCCACTGTCCACAAGCTCCGCGGGAACGGAGTGGGCGAGTAGGACTAGGGGCGCCGCTCGTCCGTCGTTAGCAATAGCGGTGCTGCGACGCTAACGGCTTGAGTTAGCGTAGCGCGCTAACGCTGAGGCGGGGGGGGGGGGGGGGGGGGGGGGGGGGGGGGGGCGGTTAACGCTGTCGCTAAATTAGCGTTAACAAACCTGCACCATAACACTGCAACAAATTCTATTGGGGATTTCCAAGTATTATGATAGGAAAATTTGGTAGGAATTGTTTAGAGCTTGCTAAAATGTTCGTGAAAATTTCAAAATCTGACATTTACTACATTGTTGCACCGTCGCATTACACACCCTACTCTGCTGGAGCTCGGCATTAACAACCCATTTCTGAAATATTTTCGGAAAGGACATGCAAAAACTGTTTTGAAATTTTCTAAAGAAAAATGATTGGAAAATTTGCAGCAAACACTGTTTGGAAATTTCCAAGATTTTTTTTTTTTTACAGCGAACATTCATGCAGTTTATACAACAAATCCTATCGCCTTTTGGATTTCCATGTTGCGCCAAAAGTACACTTTCAGGCCACTTACCCCTTAGTCGGATGTTGAGTGAGCAGGTGGCTGTGCAAGTACCTGTCCAACGCCCACTGACACGCCGAGCCACACACACTCGTCGATTCGTGTACACACCAACTGTCGTTTGGAATATGCTTAGGATAGCACAGGAAGTAAGTAGAATACCGTAGCGAGAAGGTGGCGGGGCGCAGAGCAACGTTGTGACTAGCCGATAGATGGCGACACCTTATAATGCTGGTTGGTCTACTAGCCACCAGGGGGCGACATGGTATAAAGATGGTGTCCTGGGATGTAATCAAAGAAAAGGGTCATGATGCCGATGGTATGAAATAGGTGACTTAAATAGTCGGCTCCACGTAACACTACTCCCTTCTTTTTAAGCTCCTTCCTCTCCTTTCAAGACCCTTACAATTTAAAAACCTTTCATTTCACTCAATAATAATTTCCTTTCAGTAACGCGTTACAATCAAATTGAAACTGATCTCCATTAAATCAATTTGAATTTTCTAATCATTAACCATGACCTTGAAAGAATCCCATTTCCACTTTAACACGAATACGTGCTGGTTTAGGGTGTCCAACCCCAAACCCCAAAGCTTCCATGTTCAAACAAAAAAAAAAAACATAAGGGGTGAATGAATCCTTGACACACTGTGTGCTGAGTTGAAATCTATACTTCGCGCGCATTACGGCCAATAAAACGCTTTTCACATGACTAACCCTTCTACAGTCGAAGGATTGACAATGCTACTTCGACGCAGAAATCACTCTCAAAGATTCACTCAAAGCCAAATATTAAATCTTGAAGACATCCGGCGTTGATTCGAAGCTCTTGAAGATAGGATGAAATTCTGCTGCGATGTGAGAAAAGGTTGACTGCCATCTCGTGAACTGAAACACAAACATCTCTGCACAGTATTTTTGTTAACCTTTACCTACCTGAATTCCAGGTTATGGTGCCTAGACCCTGGTGCCATGCTGACCTGTCACCCACTATTCTGACCTTTTTGCTTACAAACAGAACTTGAACACTAACTTATTAAGGCACCTTTGAAACTAGCCAACAATTTTACGGAAACTTCTCCGATTTTCGACGCTACTTAACTTATATCGCTTTCCTCTCCTCCAAATTGAAAACTGCGTCCTTTTAGAGTTGACTGCTAGTCGTCTGCTGCGCCGCCAGATGTTTGCTGCTCTGCATCGTCGTTCAGACGTCCCATAGTTTTTGGAGCAAATTTGGGGTGTTTCGATTGACATATGATTGTGGATATGAGGACAGCTTTATGGCAGCTGCCATAAATGAGGGATGGGGCAGGCAAAATAGAGGGTTCTTATTGTTTGGATGTCCATGGCATCTTTCATTCTATAGATAGTAGTCCAGCTGCAGATCTGAGCTTCGAAATTAGGCTATGAATGTGCTAGGGGTGATCGATCCCGACGTTTTTTTTAATGTTAGGTTAGGCACCATGGTATGGCCGGCATTAGTTTGTAGGTGAATGTGGCCGTACTAAGGAGCCTAACCTAACCTAACTTTCCGGCTCTCTGGAATGTCCCTAACGATAACGGATCGATCGTGCATACAAACGGGGCTCCGGAATGATATTTCTGCTAAAACGTAGTTTTTAAGCATTTTTGGGTTTCGAAGAAACTGACAAATTTTTGATACTGCGCCACGTCTCACACTGCGACAAGTTTACCTCGTTCCTGACGTTATGAAGACCAGATTCAGAAAAACAATTTAGGATAGATCCCTTTGGGTCGCCGCATGAGGCAGTCGCGGAATTGCATACTTTATACCCCATGTATTTCTTATGGGAAAACAAAAAAATGGCTGGGCATGGCCGGATTTAAACGGAGGGGGTTAAATTTTTTTGGGAGGGGTTTTATGAGCAACTACATAAAGCCAGGGGGTGACGTGCCCTCTACGGGAAAAGGTGGATAATTTAGACCAGCGCAGCGCGCACCGAATACCGACCCCGTCATGGGCCTTTGCCTACCTCCCAGGCGCATAACATTAGAAATCGCTCTGGCGCAGCCTTGAGATATCATTTTTGGTCGGCGAAAAAAATCGTGGTGGTACCGAAGGGTGTACCGCACCCTATGGTTACTTCGCTAACACTCCAAGAACGCAACCAGAAGTATGAAAATTTTGAAACTACGAAAATTCCGATTTTTGAAAACTTTGAGGGTCTGGCGCAGCCTTGAGATGTCGAACAAAAACTTTGAAAAATTTCATGTCGAAGTTTGGACCTAAGGAGCAACTTTTGCGACCTTCGCCGATATAAGATTCAAAAAAACGTCGGGATCGATCACCCCTACCGGTGCATGGTACCGGTAGTCACGATTTCTTGAATAGATACAAAAAGTGAAATGCTTTGATTAGGTCTAAGAATGTGACTAAGGTATTTCTGCTATTGTTATTGGATTTAGAAATTATGTCTGCTAGACGATGGCATTTACAGTAAAAAATTTTGGTCTGTGAATTTTTGAGAGAAGAACCCTCTCAGAAAAATTATTCGCAACAGTGCAGGTAATTAGACTATATAAGGATTCAGATTGCCATTTGAGGTCTGTAAGTTTATAATCTTTCTTTTTCTTTTCTTATATATGTTGAAGATCATTAAATGTTTCAACAGCTTCACATGACCTCATTTGTTATGGAATGTGCAATATTTTGGTGATCTTTGCTTTCATTTCCAATATCTTTGATTCCGATGACAGGCGAGTTTTTCACTTCACGTTCAAATTAAGCCGCGCTCTTCGATTGTCTTTTGTTTGAAGATTGCGTATTATTTTTCATATCAGGGTCGACCCCGCCCGATTCGAGATGAAAATTTTCATGGTTTGTTTTGTTTGCTTGTAGAGTATACTTTCATAGTGATCACTTAGTGATGTTAACTCCGCTTTACTTGCGAGTCGATGTCTGGCGTTTCTACAGGCAGTGCTTTGCGTTGTCATGTATTCAACTTGGTCATGAGTGTACGGTGTTTTCACAACGGACGTCCGTAACCTGTAAGGTAAGCCGTGTCGTCTACTTGTGATCCCAGCGAGGTTGATTTTAGTGAATATTGTTAGGGGGCGCTCTTAGGGTTATTCGCGCCTCACAGTTGGCACTGCCGAGCTGTATTGTCGCCCCTGGCTACGGTCCCAATAAACTGGCCACTCTGTGCTAAGAGCGCCCCCTAACAATATTGATGACAAAGCTCTACTGATGATTTACGACTATTTTGAAACCAAGGTGAAATCGTTGCGGATCCCAAAGTCAGGGCTCCTGGACGAAAGGTGTGTACAACCTGGATTCACTCACTGAGTTGTTAGGTTTCCTTGCAAGGATGCGTTTTCAGTAATGCATATGCTTCTCATGTTACGTGCTCAAACGACGTATCAGCTGTTGACCACTCAACCATGGGTGATCTACCATTGGATATTATTTGAACGACAGCTATCCTGTGAGGCTCTTGCTTTTATTCTGGGGTGAACATGGCAAAGCCACATCATTCTTAGTATAGCTAAAACTACTTCTAACAGAATAAGAATTATGGGTTATCAAAGTGGAGGCATCACAGGCAAGGAGCCCCATTCATTTATATTTCACGGCTACTTTGATAGCCGGATGATTATTGTAGTAAGTTTTACTTGAACCCAGGTGCATTTTTGCCACTTTGATGTGAAATCTGCATTACTCATTTTTTTCTGGCACTGTGGCTCAAGAAACCAGCTACATCTAAGGCTTATGGATGCAGTTATTACATGGCATTAGTTCATGATAACATTCAGGTACCTGATAGTTATTTTTGAAAACATTTCATAGTTTGCAATGCCACTGATTCTAATACGATGTTTGTTAAGTTTGATCCCCAATATCTATATTTTTTCCACCCTTTGGATTGTTACATATTCTCTTGCGGTCATTTAAGAAATTCCTACTATTCACAGATAGCTGTACATATTTTACCGGAACCATTAGTGACTCACGTGCTAATGTGACAAGGCCCCAAGAGTTGCAGATATTATTTGATATGTGGAAATATGCCATTCAGATTAATATGAAAACTGACATATGTGTGGTATTTGTCCAATCGCCACAAGGTCTAAAACCATAGCTCTCAGATTTGGCCACAAGATTTTAAGTCCAAAAGGGCTTGTCAAAGCTGCCGATTCTAGATGGATTTTGAAACATAAGTACAGGAAAGTTTGGATTTAGCAAATTTTGTTGGTTAATTTTTAAAGAAAAGTTTGTGGATTTTATATCTTTTTGGATATGTTGTTCCCTTTACATAGAAGATGTTAACTTCTTAGTGAATTTTCAATGGTCCGGCAGGCGTATCAGCCACACTAAATGTGTATGTATAAATTTGTACATATGACATCTACAGTCTACAGAAGCACAGAAACCATTTATGTTCACATTTGTGCATTGTTGCATTCAGATTTGTTCATGATAAAGGATGCATTTATACTTAGTAGGGGTGGGTCGAACCCGGGTTTTTCAGGTCGAACCGAACCCGAACCGAACTTTCAAAATCTTACCCGAACCCCACCCGAACTTTTTTCGAACTCGAACCCAAACCCATCGTTTTTCTGCAAAGTGCGTATTTTTAAGGAAACGGAGATGTTTTTCATTGGAAATAAGAAAATGAACCATTGTAAATGCAGATTTGTAACATTAACATTTTGTGACAAAAAATTCAGAAAGCCAAAATTGCACCAAATAGAAATGGCCACCAGATAGCTCTTCATACGCCCAATATCCTTACCAGCGGAAATCGCGAGGGAAAGTAGTTAAGTTCGAAAAAAGTTCGGAATTTCGAACTCGGACCGCAGCAAAAGTTCGAAGTTCGAACTCGGACCGAACACGTTGGGTTCGGTTCGACGCGATTTCAAACGGTTCGACCCACCCCTAATACTTAGTGTTTGTATGTGTAGGTCTGTAAATGCATTATTCGCAAATGTGTACATTAACATTCGGTGTGTAGTCAAAGTATCATGCATCACAAGACCAGCAGCGTTGCACTGCAATGCCATGCCCTAGTTCCCCTTTTATACCCGATTCTTCATGACAAAGTCATTGACTTACCGCTCGCGGCAGGAATGGAGATGAGTGAACGTGCTGCATGGCTGGCACTAGCAGCTCAACTGGCAGTGTGACTGGCCCTATGGTCAGGCCGCACAGTCAGTCACTTCGCCATGATTATGGCATAATTACGTTGTGGCGGCGACGTCATAGCGACGTAATGTTGCTAATCGGCTACGGCACGACAATGTTCGGCCGTCGTCCAGACGATCTCTGATGCACGTCACTATGTTTACATCGTGTCAACGTCACGTCGATGTTGATGGATTGAGAGAGATGCGGTGACGGCGACATGACGTCACCGTGGGTCCGTGGTGCGGTCGACTACCAGTCTAAGTAGAGGCGACCACTCCCACAAGAGGTAGAGTCAGTCACTTCGCCATGATTATGCCATAATTACGTTGTGGCGGCGACGTCATAGCGACGTAATGTAGCTAATCGGCTACGGCACGACAATTTTCGGCCGTCGTCCAGACGATCTCTGATGCACGTCACTATGTTTACATCGTGTCAACGTCACGTCTATGTTGATGGATTGAAAGAGATGAGGCGACGGCGACATGACGTCACCGTGGGTCTGTTGTGCGGTCGACCACCAGTCTACGTAGAGGCGACCACTCCCACAAGAGGTAGAGTCAGTCACTTCGCCATGATTATGCCATAATTACGTTGCGGTGCCGACGTCACAGCGACGTCACATCGACTTCTTATACTATAGCTCATTTGTTGTGCCGTCACGTAATGTACGTTAAGTCTGCGTTGCCGGTTCGACGTCCTGGCGACGTAATGTCGACTAGCATTGTGTGACGGTGATTCATGTCTGCTGTGAGGACGTTGGGGTCCCTGAGTGATTATGGAAACCTGCGGACAACGTTGTGGCAACGTATTGAAAGAGACGTGACGTTTGAGGCCATCGGCAATACGTTGACGTAACGACGTAATGCCGGCAACGTGCCGGCGACAGTGCGATGACGTTGTGTATGGTACCGCGCATGATCGAGATCGAGATGACGTGTGTTTGGATACGTTGGTTGTTCAACGTGCCAGCATCGTTGTGTCGGCCTGGAATTGTACACTGAGCAAAGTGGACGTCGGCACAACGGCGCTGCGCTGACCTCATAAATTCAACGCAGAACCAATGCGGATTATCGTTGTGGTATTGACTGCGTGCTGCCAACGTCGTGTCGGTATCGACAGGACGTGGGCAGGGAGAGGGACGGGTGCTAACGTGTACGCACGTTGTATCGATGGTGCACATTCTACGTCAATATGATGTCTTCGATGAAACGTCGCATCGCGCAGTAGGAATTGACGTAACTACGTTGACGTTACAGGGCCTCATCCGCGATGTTGGTACATTGAGGTCTACATCACTCCGTAGTATTTCGGACTATACGACGTCAAACCGTCGATGGCCCAATTATTCAACATCAACAAGACGTCGAACACTTCCGAAAAATCGATGGCAACGTAGACAACGTAAAATCCGTAGAAATAACGTAATTTCTACCAACCCGTCCCCATCGGGTTTTTATGTCGCAAAACGGACCACTTGTACTTCAAATTAACGACAAACTTACAACAAAATAACGATTAAAGTTTCACTGTTGGGTAAAAACTGGCGGAAGTGCGGGTCGAACCCACGACCCACCACTCCATATATGAACGTTCCAAGCCACTCGGCCAAAGAGACTTGTAGGAAAAGGTGTGGCCCCGTTCGTTCATACTGCCGAATGCCATCCGAGAATTCGCTTCAGCACGCGCGCTCAATTAGCATGAGCGGATGAGTCCACATCTCCCCCTACAAGTCTCTTTGGCCGAGTGGCTTCGAGCGTTGACATGTGGAGAGGCGAGTCGTGGGTTCGACCAACACTCCCGCCTGCTTTTTACCCAGCAGTCAAACTTTTATCGTTATTCTGTTGTAAGTTGGTCGTTAATTTGAAGTAAAAGTGGTCCGTTTTACGACATAACAAGATGGTCCGTCCCTTCCGTCAACCTCGGTGCCAGTTCCGCTGCGCTCCACCGGCCCCTCGGTTCGACAGGGGGACTTGGCCAGCTTACCCTGCCGATAATATGCAGCTTGCGGGGGCCTTCGGCCCCCGCCTCAAGTCTCCCTAGAAGTGCCCGATAGCAGATGTATTTGTTACGATTAAAATCGTTAACCTGAGCCCGTCCCTGTACGCACCGCGATGGTAATGGTGTGCGCGTGGCGGCCAACCCTATCCTCAAAGAACAAAAACAGACAAATTTTCATTAATCAAAATAAATGCGATACAAATCGAAAATTGTTGCCACCGTACGTGATTCTACGTTAGGAAAGGAGTTTATCCTCCAAGTTTGAAGTTTCTCTGTGAACGATAAGTCGGCGTGCATACGTCTGAACGAACGAACTTCCGGCATAAGACTATAAGCCCGGCTCCTGCCGTTTCTAAGGAAACGTCTCGGGACGGGCTAAACATGACAAAACTACTATGGATAGACCACAAATGCGCTTGTACGTTTGTCGTTATTTTGAAGTAATCGCATGTCGTTGTTTTGTCGTAGTTTAGTCGTCCGAAAAACGGCAAATGGACAACAAGTTTACAGACCACCGTTCCACTCGGGATGATAGAGCTCCAGGCTACGCCGCTGACAGCGCTGAAAGAACCGCTCTGCCTTTACCACCTATTCTTTCCCGCCCCTCACCTTTAATGAAATCTACAGGGAATGCACAACGGACTGAAAGGCCGGGCCAGGCCCCTACGCTGGCAGCGTTCGCGGGCCTGGCCAGGGCTGTCCGCAGCCCAGGGCCCTCCCGGTCCCGGGTAGTCCGCGGCCCTCGGCCCTCCCGGGCCTGCGGCCGGCCCGGGCCAGTCCGCCCCTGACGTAACTTCAGCGCGTCAAGTTCACAGCCCAAACGTTACGGGTTAACGTTAGCGCGTTACATTTCAAAATTTAAATTTAACAACCCTGAAAACGAAAAAACCAACCGCAATAATGATACCCCAGAAACTAGGTAGCCAATTGAGGTATTTTGTCGTGTTTCTGGGCTGCATTTAACCCATCAAAATAACTCAATTCGCGAATTACACCTCAATGTGGAAACACTGATCATGCCTGTTCCCTGCTGCATATAATTATTCTTCCACGAAGTTCAAACCTATTAAGTTGCGTGGGAGAGTCAAGGAGCACGGTTCGCAATCCCAGTGAACAGCCGGCTGGCAACCGAATCGATAAGTCGTTTAAGAGGCGTTGCACACACTCCCGGGCTGCTGCAGCCTTAACTAACCCCTGTTGGTGATTGATATTAATAGTGACTCAGGACGCTCAAAGGCCCCAACAGCCGGTGCTAAATCGCCACAGGTATCAGGTTTGACACAGGACGTCCAGTCCAAGCGGTAATGATTTGGGTGCGGCTTTGACTGGAGTCGGCCCGGGCTATGAGTGGGTTTAGTACTTCGAATTTGCCATTCGTTTTCTACCTCAGCAAAAAATTTCACAACGTTCGAAACAATTGTAAACCCAGTCTTTCATCCTTCCTCGGCGCCTCTTAAACGGGCATTGACTGGGTCCTTTACCCTAATCTAATGTTCCTTCCCTAAAAAGCCAGCACGCTGCGCTACGCCACTACAAATCTTCGTGCGGCGCCTAGCTCTTATCAGCACCCGAGATACAGATCAATATGATAACGGTGCGCAGCAGCGGCGCTGCCGTTGTATACTGCATAGGATGAAGAGACACCGGTGTCATACATAGCTCTCCGTCGTCCGCGTGCAATACTGAAAAAGATTGTACCGACTGCTCCGTAGGCCGTTTTCTGCAGGGTACGGAAAACGAACAGGTATGGAAGACAAATCCTCAGAAACTGTATGGTGCGAAGGCTGGTACGGTATTCTCTGGTTGAAGTGGAGGGGGGGGGGGGCAGGACCGGTGTGTGCATGCGCGCTCACTGCCTGGTACCCCACCACCGACCTCCTGACTTTTCTGTGACTTTCAATGTTTCGTAAGTCCCTCCGTACCCTGGTTCCTATTTTTGCAGTATGTGCAAGGGCAACCGCTGTCACTTCGGCCTGTTTACAACAAAATAACCCGGCAAGCCGCACAACATATTGAGCTGTGCAATTATGACAACACGTCCAGCTAATATCGCCCAACTGCACTCTTTGAGCAAAGGGGTTAAATATCTAGCGAAGGCCCTATGGCTCCCTGCAGTGCCGCTACGCACTTTGCATTTCAGGTAAGCTCTGAGATCTATAACAAATATCCCCACGGGTTTAAAATATGTTTTTATGACGCGCGTCATAATTTATTAAGTTCAATTAGCCTCGATTTTCGGATCTACGCCCGGATTTTAACGTAATGTGATTGAACGATCTGAAATGGAATTACACCCAAGTTGACTGAAAATACTAAAATCTCAATTTAGGTCAGAAGTAGACATACGCAAGTAGGTCAGATCATCGGTGACATCACACCTTGTAGGCAGTGAACGTGCGTCGAGGCCCGGGCTGTGTGCTCACTCCTGGGTGTAAGCATGTTGTGTTAGCCTTCACATGTGGATGATGTAAGCGGAACGCACGATCAAGGCAACGAACACATCTTTCCGAACGTGATAATGTTGTTTTGACGTACACATCTCGCGGACGTAAACGTCAGATACGACTACGGTATGGAACACCATATTTTAAGCGTGAGTGCCGTGAGAAAGGCGTACAGCGTAAAATTAACATTCGATTACTCTTCACGCTTAACAAATTTTGAGATTTCTACCCTGGGGGAACGTAATTCGCTAGAACAGGAAGAACCAGATGGCCGCCAGGTAGCGAGGTGTCGCAACGTCTCACAACGAAGCAGACGCCAGAGGCCGCTAATAGGGTATCTCATTACATCCAAACCGGAACCAAAACAAACCGGTGACCGCCCAAACTGTGTCCGGTATGCCAAATCGCAAGTGGAACCGTTGTAAACAGAATGTCAAAGACATTATGTATGTGGATCGTTGGAAGAGAACGGTGAGTACAAGCACCCGCATTCATGACCCGGCAGGGGAATTTTAATGTGTTTCGCGACACTGTCGTCCCGTATCTTGGTGATAATTAATGTCAACAAAACTAAATACGAGAATCCAACGGCGGACGGACGCCGGCGAAGCTTTCCACGGCCTTGATTTGTCATATCAGGTAGTTTGCATAATGATATTCTCTGGTTCCGGTTTGAGCACAGTGAAATACCTCATTCCGACATCAAGCATTGTGCCCCTAAAATAGACTGTAGCGCTTCAGAGAAAAGTTAACTATCCTGAATTCGAGGTCGAAATAGAGCATGCCGAATCCTTAATAGAGTATTCATTCGTGCTGATACAGTGATGATGGTGAGTGCTAACATCCACATTCATGCCCCGGCAGAAGACTTTTATTGTCTCGCGCCAATTTCCCCTCGTATCTGTGATAATCACGGTCACTAAACTAAATACGAGACAAGGTTTGGTAAGGTATATATCGGTATATATATAGGTATATATATACGGGAGCCCAACATGGCTGACGAGAGCGCGAGGGCGTTCTACGGCCCCGATTTGTCATCAGACACAGTTCGCGTCGTCATGACGTTCTGCTTCGGTTCCGGTTTGGATTCAGTAAAATACCCTAGTCCGTTGCGACTGCTGACGTCACCGGAAGATGAGAGAAATGACAAAGGCTGAGCGCTACTGCGCGTGCGCAGCGGACTTGTTCTGAAAAAAAAAAAGTTCTGACTACGATAGGCCAGAGCTTCTTGCTGTTTCCGGCGACGTCAGCAGGCGGAGCGGAATAGACCATTAAATCACGCTGGGAAGATAATCACGTGCAGGTGAAAAAAAAAACACAAATCTTAAAAGTAGGCACCTTACCCAAAACTTGCGAAATTGCACTACTTTGGAAGGTGTCATTTGTTGTACCTGCTGCAATTTTCTTCCTTTCGTGATTTACTTTACCTGCCCGTACTTTACAGCACTCTACGCACCCATGTGGAGCCCGAGGACTACGTGCACGTGCTGGAGCCGCAGCACCGGGCCGAGGACGAGCTGCGCGCTGTCTGCAACTCCGCGGGCCAGGAGGATGCCTTCTACCTGTGTAATGTGGACGACATCGTGCGCAAGGTGGCGCTGTGGCGCAGTCTGCTGCCCCGCGTGCGACCTCACTACGCCGTCAAGTGCAACTCGAGCCGGGTCGTGCTGAACACGCTGGCCGCGCTAGGGGCGGGTTTTGACTGCGCCTCCAAGGTGAATAGTCGTCGGTGCCCGGGACTCCCTAGGGCTGTGCGATATTCCTTTTTTGATATCGCGATACGATATTAACTTCATATCGAGGGATGGATCGATATATCGTATCGACGATACATATTCGGGGATATTGACGAATATAGGGATATCGTGGTATCGAGGAATATCGTTATATCGAGGGATGTCGTGGTATCGAGAGATATCGTGGTATCGGGAGTTTTTGGTATGGGGCTATTCACATATGACGTAACTACTTGAAGAGTGTGGGGAGGGGGAGTTCTAGGCACAGATTACCTGCTATGCCTTAACACGGGATGGTTAGGTTAGCACGTGAGGGGGGGGGGGTCCTATGTGGCCAAAATCATGATTACGCAACATTCGAATGGCCCCTAACAGGGATATCGTGATATCGAGGGATATCGTGATATCGAGGGATATCGTAATATCGGGGGATATCGTGGTATCGAAGGATATCGGTGTCTCGATGAGGTTTGGCAACAAATATTGGACCCCTCGATATCAAGGTGATATCGACTCGATATATTGTGATATCGCACAGCCCTACCCGGGACCCCGTACCCCAACCCCCTCGCCGATTCAAGCATTGACGCGCCCGGGTTCTGCTCCAGAGCGAGATCGAGGAGGTGCTGAGCCTGGGCGTGGACCCCGGCCGCATCATTTTCGCGCAGCCCACTAAGCCCGCCGGGCACGTCCGTTACGCCGCGGGCCGTGGGGTGAACCTGGCCACCTTCGACAACGAAGAGGAGCTGTATAAGATTCGGGCACTACAGCCCAACTGCAGGTAAGACGCTAGGCCCGGGCATTAACGCTCGCTTCATCTCGCTGCCCCGTCGGCCCCAATAGGGATAGGGACGTGTGCGAGCCGGTTTTGTATCGTTCCAACATTCAAGATTAAGACCCTGCACTGAAAAGTCTCAACGCCTACAACCCTTAGATTCTGATGGCAGGTACCACTGCTGTTTTTAAACCAGATTAATTCGTTTTAAAAACGCTTGTCTTTTATGCAAATCGGAATTTATTTTAATCGTGGATTGTTTGGTCAACTATAAGTGAAAGTGGACTAAAGGACCCTTGCAGAACTGCAATGCAATGTTTTCTTCAACTAAAACCGCAGATGCTGTCTCGTCCCAGCACTCAGTTCTAGGCGACTTCTGTTGCCTTTACACGAGGCACACAAGTCGCTATGTGGCGAGGAACCTTTTCCTAGAGATAAGTTACTCTGAGTCTCTCTACCTTTTCCTATGCAAAGTCATGGGGCCTAGAATGGTCACATGAGCGCGGCTTCTGGGCAACAGCATAGGGATTGGGTGAGAGGGAAACCATCCCCTGCTGGAAGGCGACTGTATGCGCCTGCTCAGAGTACACCCGAACATCTGAACACAGTCACGTGGGCATGAAACTCGCCCAAGCTCGGTATAGTTCTAGGATACATGGGTCAAAAAAATTGTAATTTTCACACCTATCTTGAAATGCGTGTTATGATTTCTTCTTTTTAAAAACTACATTTCGGGAATATTTTTTTGAGGAGGAATCGACCTCATTTAGAGGGCTCTGTAGCGAAAGGGATTGTCTCACTCCCCCCCCCCCCCAGCTGTAGAAATTACCCGAACTGATCGACAACGGCAAAGTATGTGTGTTAAACACAACTCGACCCTCGAAACAGCGATTTTATGGTCGCACAACCTTTTTACCCATTTCGTCTGTAAATACCTATGAAAGCTGTATTGTGGGAACTATGAATTGAACACTACGGGTCAAACTGTAATGTAACTGGAGATCGAGATCCTTTCACTCTGGAAAATTTGCCATGTAACCAGCGTGTTTAATTCAGGCTTACTTTTTTGAGAAATGCAGTGCAGGGCTTACATGGAGTACTAACGCATTTTGCCCGGCCTCGGACAGGCTTGTTCTGCGCATTCGGAGCGACGCAGAAAATGCTGAGTACAGCCTGGGTGTCAAGTATGGATGCGACGCGGAGCGGGACGCGCCCAAGCTTCTGCGCACGGCCGGCGACCTGGGTCTGCAGGTGGTGGGCGTCAGCTTCCACGTCGGCTCCGGCTCCAGTGAATACGAGGCCTACCGGAGGGCTATCCGCGCCGCCAGGCACGTCTTCGACGTCGCCGCCGGGCTAGGCATTAAGACCATGAAGCTGGTGGACGTCGGCGGCGGCTTCCCTGGCGAGCGCGAGGACGAGCCCGTCTTCCTCAAGGTCTAGATGTCGACTAGTCGACTATACGCCCGCCGCGCCGCCGAATTCGTGTGCGGATCCTGACCGCCTGCTCTCACCTCTGCCCGCAGATGGCAGACGTCATCAACACCAGCCTCGTCGAGCACTTTCCCTCCGCGGATGTGGATGTCATATCCGAGCCCGGCATGTACTTCGTGTCCTCTGCGTTCACGCTGGCCGCCAACGTGCACTCCAAGCGGGAGGTGCGCAACGACTTTGGTGACCTGGAGGGCGTCATGTACTACATCAACGACGGCGTTTACGGCTCCTTCATCGAATCACTTCTGGGGAAACACATCGCGGGTCGGCCTTTGACGGTAAGCAAGGCCGGTCTGTACGGACGGGACAGCGGGACAGTCGTAGGGGCCTCGACTGAGGGCAATTACATCCGTATGTTGATAACACAAAAAAATCATACTGACGCAATTTTTTTTTTTTACAAAAAAATCTCCTTGTATCGATAAAAAAAAAACAGATTTCTTCCCTTAAACATCGACAATTTTTGGCCTTTAGTTCCATAACTTTAGTATGTAAAACCACAAGAAATTCGAGAAATGCGAAAAGTTTAATTCAAATATACTATAATGAGGACCAAATTTTTGAAAACCCCAATTGAGGCGCCTGGTCGTGGACTGCGTGCCGTAGGACCCCGCCGACGCCCCCCTCTTGCGCAGCTCCGTGTGGGGGCCCACGTGCGACGGCATGGACAAGCTAGAGGAAGACGTGATGTTGCCGGCGCTCGAGGTGGGCAGCTGGATGGTCTACCGCAGCATGGGCGCCTACACCATCGCCCTTTGCTCCACCTTCAACGGCATGCCCATCCCCAAGGTGCATGCCGTCGCCTCTCGGGAGACCTGGTCAGTGAGGAATATCTACACCAAGAAAATTGTGTTCTCGATCCCGGAAAAATCAAGAGCATTTGCATTGGATCTAGTAAAATGTTCTTGTAACAAATGCATGATTACTAGATCCAATGTAAATGCTCTTGATGTTTCCGGGGTCTAGGACACAATTTTCAGGGAGTAGAAAATTAATAAATTAGTAGAACTTATGCTTTCACGTTTGGCACGGTAACCGAAAATCTCGGATTCAGAGACTCCGGAAAAACGAAGGTTTCGAAATGTGAGCGCCTCTTTCACAAACAATGAGGAGAATCATAAACCGAGGTGACCGCCTCGGAACCGAGCTCCTCTGGTCTTATATGGTCATGATGTTTACGTATGGGGATATCGTTTGTCCGACCTCTATTTGTCCGACCTGGAGGCTGCAAACGTATCCCTAAAGAGTGGTTCGGTTAGGAAAGGTTAGGATAGGTAGGCTAGGGGAGGCTAGGTTGGGGAAGGTAAGCATAGTTTAGGTTTGGTAAGGCTGAAGGAAATTTACAGATCCGACTAATGGAGGTCGGACAAACGATATACACCCTTACGTAATTGTCGAAATACTGTGATAGTTCTAGAAAGAAAGGAAATAAGACTCAGTTAAGAATTTAAGTCGGGATGCAGGAGCCACGTTACAGCCATTATTATCTGTATGAGATGCCCATGTTCCGCATGAGAACGAAAAACTTGGAGCTCCCACTTCACAACGCCGAAACGTGACCACACAGGAAAAAATATGTGTCGTGAAGTTTCTGCGCCGTAAAGAAGTAGCTCTGTAATGATTCCCCACGTTGCTTTCGTTTTCACGCAAGATCTTTTGAAACCCAATCATTGTGGGTCGTGAAGTTATGTGATGACAGGGGGAAGCAACCACGTGCGAGGGCCTGGTTCCATGCGGTAGCGCTCTAATATATTCAAATTATCTTCGAAACTAATGATTTGATTCGCTCCGGGTTGGTTTCATTCGATAGAGGAGTACGTTTTACATTTGTTAGGATACTTATATATCTCGTTCACTCATATCTCCTGCGTATTATGGTCGATACTTCGTGTCATATGGCAAATCTCTGTGAAAACGCAGAATCGTAGACAAGATTTGCGACCCTTATAACTCAGAAAGGACAAGTGAAAATCCATATATCGATGCATATTAGCAACTTCCAAAGCATAACCTGTGCTAATATCTCAATTGCAGGTCTAAAGCACAGCTGGCCTCATTGTGATAATACTAACTATTTGCGTAAAATTTCAGCCCGCTACCGCATGGAACCAGTCGCTTTGACGCTGTTGCCACCCCGTGGTGATGATCTGATCACCCACCGTCAGGGGATGGCAACAATGTGATGACTGGTGAAGCGATGCTGGCCGCACCCGTTCGGTTTCATTTGTTTGAATTCCAGTCCATTTCTGCTTCATATCTTTGTAAAATCCAACGGCGTAGCCTATTTCTCATGTACTGTAATACATAGCATCCTTTAAAACTCATCGTGCTACTTTCTGCCTTGTGTTATCGTTATCTCAGAGGGCAAAGCTAATAAAATCGCAAACTTTACTTTGCCCCCATTTCTTTCAGAACGTGTGTATTTCCTGGCGTCGATAAATAGCCAGGTACACCGCACAAGTTCAATAGTTAAAAATGAAACCAACTGTCCAACTGTGCGTCGTCTTGTTAGACATGCTAAGGAAAGGCGGTGCACACATTTCGACCCCTTTTGAGGCGGCCAGCTTCGTTTCATGCGATCCCAACTGTGTGCTACCCTACGTCCGAACTTAGCACAACCCTTGCGGTAAAAGTGGATATCGTAATGGATAGTAGTCTGCTGCGTATTACAAACATTTTGCACATCACTCAGGATAAAAGAGTCGTTATAACAGTCGCCAATTTATGGCTGAGACCTTGACCTTATATGACGTATTTTTGACCTGAGTTACACTCGGCTTCGAGACAGGATTCCAAAAATGCAGTCGCATGACCTTCGCTTATAGAAACTAAGGAAGTTAGTAGATGGCCTCCTCATTGCCACCCCAACTCGTATCTGCCGCATATTTTCGATGACAAATGGTCATGTGGCCCCACTTTTGGGATCCCGGCGCCAGACCAAGTCTAACCTTAAAATTAAAAAAAAAAAAAATGGGCGATCGTCATGACGTTTTCATGTACATTTCGATGTACGCAATATCGAGATCAAAGTTATTTTACAAGACGACAGTAAAACGTAGAATTTTTGTAGTAGTTATAAGAAATTTGTAAAATAAGTTAGTAAAATGAAGAAGTTCTAGATAAGTTTCTGAGAGTGCGGGCTGGTCTCGGAAACTGAGAAATCCCAGATTTTCGTTTGTCGTATGGCAATAAATTGTAAACCCCAGGTTGTTGCTGAAAAATCGAGCCCCCTTCACGGTCAGCCACTTTGTGCCCAGCTTGGCGAGCGGCAACCGACACACGAGCGCCTCCCTCGTGGAGCTGGCCCAAACCCGGCGAATCTAGCGCTGCAGGTAGTAGTATTTACGCGAAAGCCCCACTGAAGGCTACATTGCCAATGCTGTTTTGGACATTCCGCGAAAGTAGGACGCGTTTGGTGGTTTTCTATTTCTCTATGCCCTCAGGCCCCGACGCAGGCCGTGGACGTCAGGGTCACCAACGTTACCTGAACCTGTTACTTGTCGATCACGTGTACTCGCCGCATGGACTTGCGTACAGACAGTATTGTAGTGTTTTTTTGGGCAACCATAATACAAACTTTAAAACTGACATGTGTTAGAAACATTTTGTACATAACGCAAAATAGGGTATTCAAACTAGGAATTTGGCCGGAAGCACGAAGAACAAAACGACTTTGAAAAGACGGTGGTGGGTGTAGCAGTCAGCCGATGTGTACCTGCGTGCTCACTGCCTGGTCCGTCTTTTTAAAGTGGTTTTGTTTTTCTTTGACAAAGTTCTTAGTTGGAGCACCCTTGCCTACGTTATATCTGTGCAAGCGCCTAAGACAGCGCATGTTCTTCCTTTCATCTTCCTGCAGTTTTCGGTTAGCGCCCGGTTCAGTCTGCGTTATTGTTGCCAATGCCAATTCACTCTTTCCCGAGGGGGTGGTCATTCTCGAAGTTGGTGTACACGGTCACCGAAAGTTACTTTGAAGTTAGGAAAAGTGGCCGAAGTGGCGCAAAATGGCCGAAGTGAAGTTAGAGTGGAAGCAAAGTTACTGAAGTGAAGTTAGAGTGAATGCAAAGTGGCCAAAGTGAAGTCATAGTGATTAAAAAGTGAGCGAAGTGAGGTAAAAGTGACTTCAAGTGGCCGAAGTGAACAAAATCATTGGCATATATGACAACGTAATATCGTGTTCGCACTAGGTCAACAGTAATGAGAAGAGGTGGCCTGGCACAGCGAGTGAGAACGATGAGGACGGATGGACGGAGAACGCATTAGAGTGGAGGAGGATGCGGGGAGGTTGAGCGAGGGAGGAGGTGGGGGAGTGCGCTCCGGCCGGCTCCGGCGGGGCCCGGCGTAGCTTTGCCACCACATGGTTGCTATTCACGCTTTATTAGGGTCAATGGGAGGCCTTTAAACTTATTACTGCGTTCTTTTTCGGGCTTTGTTTTTGTTCTAATGGCGGCCAGAGAAGGAAACTTGACCTCTGCACCATATTTGACGCTTGCTCATATAAAATTCTCCTCTAAAAACCTTCTCAATGTGCGAGTGCGCTCTAATCGTGAAAATATGTTTTTGCTTCTGAAGACCGTACTTTGCAAGATACTCACCTGAAATATGCAAGGTTTCTGTATAACATGGATCCGAACATAATGCCGTTGCAATCGCGTTAAAATTTCAACTCGTTCAAAACTAAATACATCGGGCCCTAGCACTAGAAGGGCCGGCTTTTTGGCAACCCTAGAAGGGCCGCCGGGGTCATTTTGACCCCTCTATGTTTTGCCGTGTTAAAAGCCGGGTTTTGATGTATTTTCGTGTTTAAATGATGAATAATGGTAAAAAATCAATCAAATATGGTGTTTAGAGAGTTGTGTTAGGTTAATCGGTGCACGAGAGCGTAAGATAGGCAACCCGCAATGCGTTAAATCCGATCTGCTGCCAGAACGACGACTTTTTATGTGGTGCTGCTTTCTCGCCATCCAGAGACGAATTATGGCCTGGTCAAATATATAACGGGCAAGATTCCAGTATTTCTAGCTGAGGACAGCTCGAATTTACCCTCGTTTCAATTTTACCTGGCCAAACTCCCGAGGAACTCCTATCCCAGGACAGAGGAGGCCAGAACGACGACTTTACGTATGTGGCTACTTCGTCGCTATCCAGAGACGAATCATGGCCTGGCAAAATAGATAACGGAAGTCCTAGCTGAGGGTAACTCAAACTCACTCTGGTTACAATTTCACTGGGCTAAACTCCCGAGAAACTTCTATCCGAAAACAAAGGCCAGTACGACTTGACGTTTGTGGCTAATTTATCGCCATCCAGAGACGTATCATGATCTAGTAAAATAGATAACGGACTAGATTCTAGTAGTTCTAGCTGAGGAGAACTCGAATCAACGCTGGTTCTAATTTTACCAGGCCAAACTCCCGAGAAACACGGCTCCGAAAACCATCTTCCGAAAGCCAAAACGACCATCTTTTGTCTGTGGCGACTTTACCGCCTTCCAGAGACGTATCATGGCCTGGTAAAATAGATAACGGGCTAGAATCCGGTAGTCGTAGCTGAGGATAAATCGAATCTACCCTGGTTTTAATTTTACTAGGCCAGACTGCTTAGAAACGCCTGAGTCGTGACGGCTGAGATATTCAGTGGACACTCCGTTATGTCTGAGTCGTGGCGAAAAACCGTAAAGTGAAGTCAAAAGAAAGGGGTTGCCATCTCATGATATGTCGTTGCTGAGGTCCAAATTAGTCTATAAATCCCTAGCTGAAAGATAGGATTGAAGAACACATTTTCTGGATAAGATTTCGATTTTTTGATCGGGCCGTGGGCCGACTGTTGATATTTGGCCTGGTAAAATAATTTTAGCGGCATTTCTCGGAAGGTCTGTCCAGTCAACCTTCACCGAAGCCCATTCGCCAAGGTCTTGTTTAGCAATGTGTCGAGAAGTGTTTTGTCGGCCACTGCCTACTTTCAGGGGAATGCAATAAGGCTATTGCGGCATGAAGATCGTCCCAAACATGAGTACCAACGCTTGTAAAGTCAACTGTGACATAAGCAACGTTCTGGCGGCAATGTGTGTCATAAACAGTGCAAAAAGGCCGCAGGGGTCATTTTGACCCCTGCGGCCCTTCTAGGTAAAATGACGGCTAGCGTCCACAAAAATTGACGAAAATAGATAAAATTTGGTGTGGTGGTGCTTTTCATGGTTTTAGGAAATGTCAAAAAAATTCAGATGCGTAGCGAAAGTCTGAAATATAAAAAATACACGAGAAAACTCGCTAAGGGTCACTTTGACCCCCCTCGGCCCTTCTAGTGCTAGGTCTTCACTATCCCGATGTCATTGCCCCCTGATGGCCTGCGGCGCGGTTCCTTTTCAATGCACCGCCAATCTTCCTGATCTTCCGCAGGCACAAGGTCAAAAGCCTTTCCCTTTCGTCCGTATCGTCCGCGTCTGTCCAGTGGCGGTTTAACTGCTCCATCACAGGGGGGGCGATCCTGAAAAAATTCAGGTGTTTGCCTACCTTTCAGGCGGAGCGCCGGCCAGCTGCTGATCTCACAGGGGGGCGATCGCCCCCCCTGCCCCCCCCCCTTAAACCGCCACTGCGTCTGTCTGCCCAGCAGCATGGCGTGGCGCGTCGTGCAGCGCCGAGGGCGCGGTGGGCGGATCGCGCCGCAGCGACGCGTGCTGCCGACCTATGGGAGGGTGAGGACAGGAGGTGAAGGGTGGCCGAAAGCGAAGGGTGTGATCGCTTGCTTAAATGAAAAAAATAGGGGAAAAATGGAATTCCTTCGGATGGCTCGGCCTCTTCCCTTCTACTTCCCGTGTTGCACTTGACTCAATGTATGTCAAAAACGCAACAACATTGCAGTGAGGTGGCGGGCAGTCGTGATGAGTTTGAAATTTGCGTCACTCGGTCGTCACACGGACCGATCCGATACCCAATTGGGTTAATCAACCCCTCCCACCTTTAAATGTTACGTTGAATAAAAAAATATCACACTCGACAGGTACGCTTTCACTCTGTACTCAAGTACTACCTTGTGGTGCGATAGCACAACCACGTTTGACGTAGGAAAGGGTAACGGAGAGCGGAAGGCGCGTAGGGCAGAATAGAAGGAATAATTGGAGGGGGGGGGGCAATTGAAAGTGAATAAATGGGTTAGAATGAAACATATCGTGTTTCACACAACACAAATTACCGAGGAAGAATGTTGCTTTGATAAAAGTGCCGTAAAACCACTGTTTTCAAAATTGCAATACAGTGGTTATTGCAAAAAAAAAACAATAGTGATACACTCCCTATAGTATCTAATAGGGTCGTTTTTGCAAAATTAGCCTGTATCGCAAAAAGTTTTTCAATACAGTGTATTGCAAAAAGTTTGTGATAACGGGCCCATTACGTCTTATGGAGATTGTATCGCTATTCTTTGCAATAACAGTTTGTATCGCATTCTGAAATCAGTGACAGTGCGGTTCCGTAGTGAGAGCCCCTGAAGGTAGGCAACCCAATCAACGTACGTGTACGGCGGTAACCTGGGTGTAGGCCTTCCAGGCGCTGAGGTCCCCACAAAAATATAACCAAAAGTGATATGAAAGTGGACAAAAGCGAACGGAAAGTGAAAGAAGTGACAAAAGTAAAGTGAAAGTGGTGTAAAGTGACGAAAGTGAGGCGAAAGTTTTCCAAAGTGACAAAAGTGAAGTTAAAGTTGTCTGAAGTGACAAAAGTGTAGTGAAAGTTGCCCAAAGTGACGAAAGTGAAGGAAGTGAAAGTGGAGGTGTACACGATTCTGGAGATTGACCACCCCCTCGCTCTTCCCCCCCCCCCCCTACCTGGAAACGGCTATGATGACGAAGCCTTTGTGGACGGCTACAAAGGTGCGAGGTGGTGCAGGACGGTCTGGGTACTGCTCAGCGTACAAACGCTGCGCTTCTCGTGCGTTGCCTCCTGCAGTCTTATACCAGAAAGTAATGTCTGCAAATTCGTGGAATGTCCGGATTTGACAGCCGACCTGCAATGTCAACAGCACGTCAACAGCCGCTCGGAGCGGAGTCACCAGCGGAGGGAGATGGGGGCGTTTTCGGGAGAACGGAGTACGATATGTTGCCTACCCACACGGCGCTTATTGCGATAACTTCAATTGCGATTCCTGGCGTAACCGTGCATTTCCGGACCATGCTGCCCCATCTCAAATTAATTGTCTAGGTGCCCCCAACAACCCCTCCGAGTTTGGATCAGTATTTCAGGAACACCCTGTAATGCGAAGAATTCCGCTTTAAACTATTAACTGATCTGTTAGCGTGCTTGCAAACTAAGTTCATCGCGTAAAGCGGAGTTTTGCATAACACAAAGAAGTCAGTTTATTGTGGAATTCTACGCATTATGAAGGACAAGCTTCGCATGGATTATCAGTGCATGACCACACTTTAGCTCATGCATGGCGTAGGACCACGCATTTATCTAATGCGTGGTCTCAGACTACACGGGCAGTTATGCTGCAGAGTAGTTCAGTGCAATGTGCCTCTTAGTCAACGCTCTGGCCTCTGCATATCCGTTTTCACCCATATTTGTACAAACTATCGTCGATATCACCTGGAAATCATCTTGATAATTCCAGCTTACGAGTTAGATGGACGGCTGGACGGCGTCCAAATCAATCCAGTGGGTTTTGCTCGCTGGGTCAGCCGGCCGCCGCACGGCCAGCGCCCCGCACCGGCCACCGATCAACCCGCCAGCGTTCGCTCTCTCGTTAACATGGGAATGACTAAGACCCGCCAGACCTTCCCATTGCCGATCTGTGCCTGCAAATGCTAGCCTTTAAAATCAGCCGTGTTAACAGGAAAAGAAATAAATTAATGCCGTGCATTTGAATGCACGAACGGCAGGCCACTCGCGGTGAGTGACGCCACCGTCTCTTCTCTACACCGTGCTCACGTGATTGTCCCCTTCGATTAGGAGTGTAAAGGCATTAGCCTATCTCGTAGTTGAGATAATAGTGGACATCTCTTAAGGCGATTAACCTTGCATTCCCGCTGATATCCCCAGAGGCGATGCCGAGATGTTTCCCGCGAAGCAATAACGTCGAAACACATTTATAAGGTGTAGTATGCACTAGTCTGACTCCAGACATACCTTAAGAACACACAAAATCATCATTTCTCTCCTGGCAACCTGGCAAATTCAATCTGTGACTTCGGTCGATGAATGCACTCCTTGAAGGTACCTAGTCAAATGCATAGGCTATGCCTCCCAGCTTAAAATTCCATTGCGGATTTCTCTTTTTCTGGATTTTGATTTCCCACCTGGAATCACGGATTTTCATGTGGATTTTCATATTTCCAGTCTCATTTTATATCTTCCAATACTCAATGATACCCTATCATCTATGATAGTAACTTTTTCCCCAGCTGGAATTTGAAGCTGCATTACGGTTGCGTCAATCCCACGATGGGTTTGAGAAAATCCATATAGGTTCTAGGATCCGATATGGAATTGATATTTCCCCTAAGGAATTCGAGATTCCATAACAATTCCATATGTTGGTACAATCGATGCCAATAGATATTTCTAATTCGTATTTAGAACGCGGGAAGTATACAAAAATCAGTAGGGCAGTAATAATTCTAATCAGACGACATTTTTATGGCACCTCGAGATCGAGAATGGTCAATGCTAGCAGCGGCTCGCAACACAGTAGGAATCGCCTGAAGCGATACTGGCCACCTACATTTTTCTTAGGAGACAATTCGGTAAGTTTCAAACACAATGCAGAACTTTGTACGCTGACAGTTTTATAAGATGCTATGTGTTACAGTACATCCTAAATAGGCTTTACAAAGATATGGAGAAGAAATGCACTGAAATCCGAAGAACTAGAAAAGAAAGGGTGTGGCCATCAGTCATAACATCGTTGCCATCCCTTGATGTTAGCGAGGAACGGACTGCAGATTCGGATCGGACGTCATTCGGACACCTGTAAGCCGAGGGCCCAGAACGTTTTTAGGCGTAGTAGTTTAGGGAATCCCACATCGATATAATTACTCTAGATGGAAAATTCAAACCATGATGGAAATATATGTTTCCATTATAGTCAGATATTTCCATTGTGGTTCAAATTTCCCATCTGTTATTTGCTCTAATGTACATCTGGCTTTCATAAAGCCGTATGTAGCTTTTTCTGTACATATTTTACGCAATGGTTTTTTAAGCTGGGCTCCTGTTGGACAGTACAGGTAAGGTACAGTTTTAGGTTAATGCAGTACGCCAAATTGAGATTTTGGTATCACATGAGAAAAGGTACATCGCAACAAGAGGAAATTTGCTGTTTTGTATCCTGGGCACACCCTTATCTGTATCTGCATGATCTAGAAGTGTTGGCATCGCAGCCAGTATTAGGGATTGGCAGTCGGGTTTGTAAGTCCACCCGTGTCCCGCGCAACGTCCGCGATGATGAAGTTGATGTTCCTTGCCGTGCTGCTACTGTGTGCTGCAGGTACTGTAGGTTCTTTGTTCGGATAATTAAATCATGAGAGAAAATTGAGTTGACGAAGACTTCGTCGATTTTTCGTCTTAATTTAGGTCAATTCGCCTGATTTAAGATCGTGTCGACATTCTGTATACTCCATGCACACCGGCATCGAAGGTATTGGAGACAATGTGTCGGATTCTTTGTGTTAACTATTAGGGACGGATGTGCCGGTCCATCGGAAGGGTTTACTGACCAGTTAGGGCTGCCGAGATGGCCGGAAGATGGGGACTCTTTTACATAACGAAACTATCCTTGGAGGCACCGTATGAGTCCTCCTCGGTCTTCGACAGTCCTTTCGGAGAGGCTTTTAAAAAAATGATCCATGTTGGGGACCCGATCCATTGTTTAGGCATCATGCAATGGAAAAAAATACTATTACACTTCATGAAATACTGGTAGGCCCGAAGTGTCACAAAAATGGATTTGGATTCAATTTTTATATTTCTTTATATTAGTTATTTGGAATTTTTATTTGGTTAGCTCTTACTTAATTTTCAATAACGGAGGAAACGTAGGTGATTTGAAGTTTCGAAGTTTTTTTTTTTTTTTTTTTTTTTTTTTTTTTAAACAATTTTTACTTCAAAATGCAGGTGAGACAGACGGGAAGACACCGCGTTATACGGGAAATGTCATAGTGTACAGCGACTGAACACATTATGTAAAACGGGAAATGTGAGGGGAATTGTGCCGAGACTTCATTGTCGATAGGTTGGCTGGTCGCGGCGCGGCCCGCGGCCCCCTAGTTCTCACTGGCACTGACCGGTCGGCACATCGACAATGTTCCGCTCTGAGGCTTGTGCTTGTGCTTGTGCTTGTGCCTCCCTTTTAACCAGGGCTCGACTCGGCTCGGCACATCAACAATAAGGGCTGTTTCACAAGAAAGGGAGAGGTCCGATTTTTAGCGTGGCAGGAGAAGGATGGATGATACTGACGCAGCCAGTTGACGAGCCGAGCACGCTAGCTCTGTCTTTTTCTTTCGCTATTGGATGGAGTGAGAAAGCTGAATTTGAACTCGGTTTTGAGACTGTCTGCTGCATTTCTGGAGTGTAAAATAACGTCCGACGCCTTTGTATGGGTACTATGCGAAAGTCAGGAAGGTCTGAAAAACTTCTCACAGAGACATTCGGTTTTGGCGTAAGGGGCAATGTTGGAAATTAAAAAAAAAAAAAAATAGTCGGATCTTGGGTGAAACTATAAGGTCACTCCGTGCCTAAAAATCAAAGGCTTTGCAAGCACACAGTCTAAGGTGTCGGTATCTTATAGTGAAGACCCGCGCGCCTCACAGATGAAGATGACTTCGCGCGGCCGATCTCGGTGTTAGGGGACGTTCATGAACTACATGACCGTGACCAGTTAAAGGGGGGGCGTCAGCCTTGAGTTACGATCCTATCCTTAATGCATGGTAAGGTTAGGTTAGCCAGGTCACGAGATGGGGCAGGGATCAGAAAGTGGCCTAAAATCGGTCACGTAGTTTATGAACGTCCCCTTAAGGCAACCTCGATTGCAGGTAGCACGCGCGCGCGGTCTTCTTGCTTCGACGAGAATTTTCAATGCGACAATGGAGACGAGGTTTCCATGTGGGACAAGTGCAGCGGCAGCCAGGAAGCTTGCGATGACGGGTCCAGCGAGACTCCCGCTTTGTGCAGCGGTAAGTTAATGTTCATCTGTTCTATGTTCACTGCCATTATCGCGCACTTTCGTCACTGTAAATCTGGTGGCAAGTGAATGCGCCACCACTGCGCCACAACTGCCATGCACTTTGAACGCCAAGTTTTGGCAAGCACCTCCAATCTACTGCCAATGGCCGACCAATTTGGCAAGCGTCGTCGCTCGCCAAACGTAGGTGACTTTCTTGCCTACACTCTCAAAAATGAATGCACGATTTAAGCATAAAATGCTATAAGTTAAGCATATTTTATGCTTGAAACACCAAAAATCCCACACGCATATTATGCTTGATTGAGGGAAACCATATGCTTGCCCAAAGGCCAAGAACACAATACGAGCCTCAAGCATCATATGCTTTGCTAGTGTCAAGCATACAGACGGTTGATGTACGTAGATGATTCTTAAAGCAACAAAATTCCACAAGAATGCAAGATTCGCATCAAAATCGCTTTGAATCAAGCATTCGTTTTTGAGAGTGTAGTTTTGTCAAGCTGTTGTGGGAATACACACTTGTTGGCAGCCCCCAACACCACCCTGACGGTTGGGAACTCGCTCGTCGCCACGGTGCAGTACGAAGAGGACCACAACTCCGTCGTGTTCCTCCTGTGCGACGGCCAAACCTGCAACGGGCTGTGGCTGGACGGACCGCTCCTGAATGGGGCGGATGGGGAGATGCAGTACGAGACCGACAGCGACTGCAACACGGAAGGCTTTGAGTGCAACGTGGGCCACGTCAGTACCGGCAACGGCACCCAATTACCATCCATGAGACAGGACCTTTTTATTTTTATTTTAAGGAAAGGCGGGGGGGGGGGGGCTTAACACCGCTTTTGTCCCCTCCAGTGCAGACGTAAACTAAAAACTGACATTGCAACGAACTGAGACGTTTCCGAACCATACTCTCTTACAATTTAAAAAATTAAATGAAAAATTAACTAAACAAATTTTTGTAATGTATCAAATTTTTATTAATTTATTATTTTTTTCAAAAACATTTTTATGTACAATTAATATTTGAAAATTGTTTACGACAGCGATTCCGTAAAAGTGTACGACACGATGTCCCGGAGAGTCACTGCCCACTCATAAAAATGAATGCTTGATTCAAAGCGATTTTGATGCATTTTTTTTTTTAAATTCTTGATTTAAGAATCATCTGCATACATCAACCATGTGCTTGCTTGATACTTGCATAAGATGCATGAGGCATGTATTGTGTTCTTGGGGCAAGCACATAGCATTGCCCTCAATCAAGCGTAATACGCTTCAATCAAGCATAATGTGCGTGTGTGATTTTTGGTGTTTCAAGCATAAAATATGCTCGACTTGAAGCATACTATGCTTAAATCGTGTTTTTCTTTTTGAGAGTGAACACAGCAGATCAACACGTTTGCGATCAGCGTATTGGCCGCATGCTAGAGGGTCAATGCATACAGGGGGTTTCAGGTGAGATGGGACAAAATGACAGGGTGGTTAAGGGATGCCTAGGGGATGATTTTTCACCAACTGACATAGTGGGCGCAAATGCATATTAAGGGAGATAATTCACGTATTGTAGTTAGGGCGCGCCCCGTAAAGGTAGGCAGCCGTTTGCGCGCGCCTGTGCGGCCGGAGCGCTGCGCTGCCGGCCCGCCGCCGCGTCGTCTGCTTCGCTGTGACAGCAGACGAAAGTGTGAGCCGCTGTTCACCTGTGCGCTATGCGGAAGCTGCGCTGCCGGCTATGCAGCGACCAGCAGGCACAAACAGCTCCTGTGATTGACTCACCCCTTGTTTTTGTTCTCGTTGACTACTTTGGATTTTTGTTTATTGTTTACTGTTGACACTTCGTTTGCAATTCTGTTTATTCTAACGTCATTGAAAACAGAGTCGTGGCTGCCCCGATGCCGAACGACAGCAAGCAGCAGACGACGCGGCGGCGCGTAAGTGCGCTGCCCGCCGGCCGGCAGCGCTCGAACCGCACAGGCGCGCGCGAACGGCTGCCTACCTTTACGGGGCGCGCCCTAACTACGAAACGCTAATTATCTCCCTTAATGTGCATTTGCGCCCATTATGCCACTTGGTGTAAAATCATCCCCTGGGCGTCCCCTAACCACCCTATCATTTTGTCCCATCTTACATGAAACACCCTGTAGATCAAAACTAGGTTTCTAATAGTCATTTATAGCCAGGAACAGACGTCTGAGAGATGTACAGTACAAGTCTTTTAGCTGTGTTGTTGTGGGTGTGTAGAACTGACGGCGGGTGATCCACTGTTATCACTAGTACTTTGACGACGGCACGTTTCCGACCGGCGAGCTCGTCTTCGGCGTGGAGCGGAGCGACTCCGGGCTGTCTGTGTGGCTGGAGGGCCACCAGGACCGCGCCGCCTTCCTCCCGACTCCAGCGGATTACTCGCAGCTGCGGGTCCGGCCGGGGTGCTGGAAAAACAACATGGAGGTCAAATTGGGTGGTAAGTCTCTACACGTACGGAAAAAGTGTGCCGGGGGGGGGGGGGGGGGGGAGGAATCTGCAGATAAATTAATGTGGGTTTTGGCTCACATTCGATTATTCAACCAAAGTTTATCATCCGCTTGTCTCTGCCCGACCTTAATTAAACTGTTTTCGTTCTATGATTCCCGCGGTTTCCAGGGAGCCCTGCTCCTATCGCGTCTACCACAGCGTCTTCCGACCAAACCAAGACAACGGCGGGTGAGCCGGCAACCGCGGCCCCCACGCAGAGTCAGTCCACAACGACGGATACCCCGACGACCCCTGTCACTTCGAGCAACACCACAGTCACCCCAACAAGCACGTCACCGGCGTCAGCTCCCACCGAGACCACGGAAGCACAGACAACTTTGTCCACTCAGAGCCAGTCCACCGACGCCCCTACCACAACTTCCATCCCAAGCCAGTCGACGGACGCCTCCTGGCCGCCCACCCCCATCCCTGAGTGTTCGCCCTCCATCGCCTACCTCCTGCTGCCCTCGAAGAACGGCTGTAGCGACTACGTAGTGTGCTTCTCCGGGAGGACGCAGACGATGCCATGTGCACCGCCGCTCCTGTTTCACTACGAGAACCAGAATTGCGACTGGCCAGAAAAAGTAACCTGCCAATTCTAAAATAAATCATGAATCTAATATCAACCGCAAACGGTGACACCCATATTCCAGGCCAAACACGTCTGGACCGTCTGGACGCAATAATGTGCCAAAACGTCAACTCTGTCTTAAACTGTACGGGCATAAACAAATGTGGGAAAACGAAAATGGGAACAAAAGAAAAAAAACATTGCAAGGCAAAGTGATGTCGGTCGGTGTAGCATTCTGTAGCATAGCATCAAGGCAGCCAACTCTCCGATTCTAACCGACAAACCCTCATTTTGGAGAGGTCGCAGTGGGGGTGGGGCAAGGTGGGTGTATTTTCAGGCACGGAGTGACCTTACAGTTCCACTCAAGATCGGCCTTTAAAAAAAAAATTCCAATATTGCCCCTTACGCCAAAACCGAAAGTCTCTGTGAGAAGTTTTTCAAACCTTCCTGACTTTCGCACAGAACCCATACAAGAATGCCGGACGTGATTTTACACTCCAGAAATGCAGCAATAAACAGTCTCAAAACCGAGTTCAAATTCAGCTTTCTCACTCCATCTAATAGCGAAAGAAGAAGACGGAGCTAGCCTGCTCGGCTCGTCAACTGGCTGCATCAGTATCATCCATCCTTCTTCCACCACACAAAAAATCGGACCTCTTCCTTTCTTGTTTAACAGCCCACATTGTTGATGTGCAGAGCCGAGTCGAGCCCCGGTTAAAAGAGTGGCAACTCTGAGTAGGGACCGCTTCGGACCCTAGAATATGCACTCAAGAGGCAAAACCCTCAGAGCGGAGCATTGTCGATGTGCCCACTGGTCGGTGCCAATGAGAACTATGGGGGCTGCGGGCCGCGCCGCGACCAGCCAACCTATCGACAATGGAGTCTCGCCACGATTCCCCTCACATTTCCCGTTTACATAATGCGTTCAGTCGCTGTAGACTACGACAATTCGGCATTTCCCGTATAAGACGGTGTCAGCCAACGCGCCACCCGTCTATTCTCACTGGCATTCTAGAGTAAAAACTTGTTTAAAGATAAAAACACTTTAAAACTTCAAATCACCTTCGTTTCCTCCGGTTTCCTCCGTAATTGAAAATTAACTAAGAGCTAACCAAATAAAATTCCGATTTACAAAAGTAAAGAAATCTAAAAATTGCACCGATTCCAATTTTGTGACACTCCGGGCCTGCCAGTATTTCACGAAGTGTAATAGTATTTTTTGTTTTAGAACTGTTTAAAAATTGGGATCGCTTATAGCCTCCGTTAGTTAATGTTTGCGAATTTCTTCACTGTTAAAAATTTATTGCTTAAAATTCAGTATTCAAGTGCTGCAGTCAATTTACAGACCATGTTGGCTGAAATGTTAGCATTCAGACTTGGGCTTTGTTTTCAGACCAAACATGTTGCAATTTCAGAGTGCAAGGGCTTCTGTTTAGGAGCGGCCAGTCTGAATAATTAGATAATCAAAACTGAGAATTGAGAGAACAGTTGTATTGATATTCAGAGCCTACCGCTTGGAAAAAAAAAGAAAACCGAGGCCTCTATTTAGGAGCAGCCAGTCTGAATAATTAGATAACTGCAACTTAGCATTGAGAACAGTTGTATTGATGTTCAGAGCCTACCGCTTGAAAATAAAGAACCTTGTGTCTATTCGCCCGAATCGGGCGCTCACGTTCATGGACTATTCGCCCAAATCTCCATAAATATATATATATAATATATATATATATATATTATATTAAAAAAAATCGGGCGGACAGCAGGTGGAGGCTACGGTGCCCAAATCGTGCAAGCAAAGTGGAAACGGGTAATTGCCCAAATTGGGCGAACAGCTACACTATATTTACAGGCCCACATTGGGCAGGGTCGGTAGACATGGTTATTCGCCCTAATAGGGCGAACAGCTACACTGTATTTGCAGGCCCATATTGGGCAGGGTTGGTAGACATGGTTATGCGCCCTAACGGGGCGAACAGTAGGGGCACGCTTGCGGACCCAAATCGGGCGTATTAGATAGCCACGACTATTCGCCCTTACACTTCTCCACGTTGTCTCCCTGCGCACGAAAACGGCGCCAAAAGTGGCGGTAGTTCCGATCGCGCGATATGGTCGACACCATGGACTTAATTCGCAAAAATGCAGAGTTTTCATCATGGAAGGAGTTTGGAAGTGCACTAAGATACTACGAGGAGAAGAATTTCGTGGCGTACGTTATTGATAAGTCTGCAACCATCGTGAATAGAAACAAGAAGATAAAACAGGAAAACCTTGAACGGCCTCAAGACAAGCAAGAGCCTCTGTTTAATGAATCCCTAATATATCAGAATGTTACGCTTGTTTGTAAGCATGGTGGAAAAAAGCGTATTGGTAATGGCAGGGGGATTCGACCCCTTCAATCGTAAGTACCACTTCCTTCCATTTTAAATGCGCCAGAAATTAGATGCAGGCAACGAAAGTCAGTGACTGTACGCCTGTAAACCACTGCATTTGGTACCCTATCATCAAATTTGTTGCAGCACATATAAGCTGGACTGCCCTGCTAAGCTTCAGTTAATTGCTAAAACCAAAACAAGTTTGAGGATTGTCGATTTTCATGCAGAGCATGAAAATCACGAATTGACTGAAGAAAATTACCGGGTTCTGCCTGAGAAAAGAAAGCTGGATGCTCATAACACAGAACGGGCCAAGCTGCTCCTGAAAGGAGGCGTAAAACCTAGTGTTGTCAGAAGTTTACTGCGGGATCTAAACCCTGGTGAAATTACAGCCAAGGACCTCGCTAATCTAAGGTGACTTATCGACCTTCATATTTTCTTCGCAGAATGGATTCCCCAATGGTCTGTTTTGTTTAATTTCCATGTTTTTGTTTTTGCAGGAGCAAATGGAAAATAGAGGAGGGTGGCAACCTCAGCGAGGAAGAGAATCTTTTGAACACCTTAAACACCCTCTCAGAGAGAGATCCTGGGTGCTCGATAACTATAGGGAAAACAAAAGAGGAAGAGCTGAAGTTTTTGTTGATTCAAACGTCTAAAATGAAGGAGAATGTTCGCAGGTATGGGAAAGTCATCATACTGGACCATACCTACAAAATCAACAAGCACAAGATGCCTGTGACAGTTATAATGGTGAAAGATGGGCGTGGAAATGGCAGGTCAGCGGCCTACGCCTTTGTGGCAGATGAGACCCTCACTACTGTATCGGAAGTTCTGCAAGCCTTTCGGGACAGTTTACCAGAGGACATAGCTTCAAAAGTGAGGACTATCGTCATAGATAAGGACCCTTCTGAAATTGGAGCTATTAAGAAAGTGTTTCCGGAATCCCAAATCCAGCTCTGCAAGTTCCATGTTTCCAAAACTTTAAAAGAAAAGACCACAAAAGAGAGTGAGGAAGTAAAATCAATTCTGAAACAGTTGAGAGAAACAGACTCCGAAGAACAATTTCAAGGACTAGTGGATGAGCTGAAAGAAGCTGCTTCTCAGCCATTCTATGACTACTTTGACGTTAATTGGCTACAGTGTCCTGAGGCATGGGCTAATATTCATAAGAAATATTCAGCAAACCATGGAAATTCCACCACCAACATTGTTGAGGTTCACAATTCTAAGATGAAAATGGTAAGTACAGAATCATTTTGTACTGTGAGGCAAACAAATAGCTTCACATTATTTTTACTAATTTTTTTTTCAATGAAATTGGTATTTTGAGCGATCACCTGTGTAGCTGCAGCTAAGTCGTAAACATTAAAGCAATTAAGGCTTCAAATGGAAACAAGGCGGTGAGAAAGCAGAAGATACAGAAACTTCAAAGTGTTGACTTTGCATTTTAATCTTTCTTTTCTGCTCCCCATCTAAGTTTTGAGGTTTTATTTCATAGATCATGAATCTTTTGAGTGTCTTCTGTAATTAATTTGTGTGTTGTTTTATTTTGATTACAGATGCTCAACAGCCATTTAAGTTTAGCGGAGGCCCTGGAAAAGCTTTTGGAATTAGTGAAAAATAAGGAGGAAGATGTTTTGTACTCATATACTGTCGAGAATCTCAAGCAAACATATATGATAAACAACAATGACCCAGAAATATGCCAAATGCTTAAAGATCTGACAATATATGCTGCAAGACTTCAAATTTGGGAATTCACGACCGTACCATCTGCTGCAGAAATGGAATATTATTGTTCCTCAAAATTCAAGTGCAAGTGCGAGCATAGCTGGAGTTATGAGTTGCCCTGTCGACACATGTACCAGCAAAGGCGCCTGGCAGGTATTTGAGCTGATTAGCTAATCACACTTCATTTTTTATCCTGTTAAAAACTTTGTATATTTCTGTTGGTATTCAAAACCTGTTGTCTTGTTCAGGTATGCAGGTATATAGAATGAGTGAAATAGAAGAAATGTGGCACAAGAATGGCATGCTGGAATCTTCTGCTCCGATTGGGGATTGCCAAGTCAGATTAATGCCATCTTGCTCAGCCCCAAAAACATCAAAAGAAAGATATTCTGTGGCAGCTCAATCTGTGAAGGAACTAGCATGTATGATGTCTGAATGCGGAGCAAAACAGTTCTCTGCCCGATTGAATGCCATAAAAGAACTGAAAAAGATTTGGGCCCGTGGAAAAGAGGCTGTCGTTCTGGAACTGGTAGATGGACCAATCCAGGAAGCAGGTATATGTCTCCACAATGAATTTTATCACTAAGAGACTTCTTCATAGGAAATCGAGATACCAGCTTACTCTGCTTGTTCCCAGGTCAGCAAAATAAAGGCATAGAAATCATGGTAATTCAAGAAGGGGATGCTGCAGATGAGCAGCCACAAAATAATTTGGGTGGGCTGTCGCAGATTACTACAAATATCATCACTGGAAGTCAAACAGTTGGTAAATACAAGCATATTAATTTTCAATATTTTTGAAACATTAACACAAATCAGAAATCAGTATTTCTCAATGCTTGACATCTCTTTTCAGATGACCAGGAAGATGACCTGAGTGAATTTTTAAATTTCCCAGGTGAAGCCTCCCAAAATGATGATAACCAAAGAAAAATTATTGCAACAACTGCCATAATTGAAAGTCAAGGGAGAGGCATTATTCAGATAGTAATCAGCCCTTACATGACATCCATAGGAACACAACATCCAATTTATCTTTTCAAATATTTTTTTTACAATTATTATTATTTTGAATTTTTTTAGAAAGTCCGGTTCAAGAGGATGAAACTGTCACAATCATGGAGGGAGAGTATCCACATGCCACCACTGAAAGTCGAGGAACTGGTAAGTGGATAAATATTAATTATCTCACATGTAACATGCTGCTGAAATTAGTTTTTCTTGAACTAAGAAACTGTTTCCAGAAGGCAAACAAGAGTCGCCCAAATTTGATGTAACACCCTTATCACATAAAGAAATACATACTGAAGAAGCAATCAGTGTCAAAGGTGCACTTGAAGGTAAGAATTATGAGGTGCTCTCAAATCATATTTATTCAAATGTGTTTATGTAAGGAAACTGACGAATATTATTTGGTAGCTGTCCAGTTACCATCTGGAACTGATCTCACCATCGTGGGCAATAACATGACTACAGCTGGAACGACAGAACCAGAACCAGAAAATGAGTTTGGTATGTGTGAAATCTCTTAATTCTTTGTCAATTTTCTTGTCATGAAATCTGATTGATATTTTCTATATTATTATTGCAGCTTGTGATATTCTTGCCAAGCTCATAGAACAGGCAGAATCTGAGGAGAATGCTGAAAGAGAAAATAATTCTCAAGACACAGTGCACCACCAGGATGTCCCCTCAGTGACTTTGAGCCAAGAACAAGCTACACAACCTAGTACTGAGGAAAACGGGCCCAATTGTAGATGTGGAGTGCCATCTGTCAAGTAAGAGCATTTTTACACACTTGATTACAGAAAAATTATTCCTCAATAATCTAAACATGATTCTTGTTGTTTTCGGCAGGCGAACTTTCAGAAGCAATCCCAACCGACATTTCTGGGGATGCTCCAATTTCTTCAGTCTTCAGAATCGTTATTTCCGTCAGTTCACTAAGTCAACTAAAAATGGTATCCTTCTTTAAATTTAATAGACTTTTTAATCTACTTTGTGTTGTGTTCAACATTTAAAATGGAATCCATTGCTACCATTAATTACAGACTCACTGGAGATTACTTTTGACGGACTGAAAATACCTAAGTATGTGAAACCTAAAGGGAGACCTCAAGGTACGGGAAAAACAAATCAGCTCAAGTTTCGAAGTTATCAAAATTCTAAACTTCAAAATGAACAGTCTATCAAGATTCCTGGTCAGTAGTAATTAGTTTCTGTTTTTTTTTTAAACTTAGGATATTTAAGAAAAAGTATAACAACTTTTAATCAAGCTAGTAGCCTACTCTTTTCATTATTTTTTACTCTCTTGAGAATGATGTGCTGACTTTTCATCAAATTGCCCTTTTTAGTTGTTTTACCCTTACTTTCAGCTGGAGCCACCACCACTCCGTTTCAATTGGCAAAGTTAAACAGCAGAGAAAAAAGAGGTGAAGCAATAAGTGATGATCATGTGTCGTGCAATGCTGATGGATCGTACTGTGTGAGATCACAAAGAAACTCTGAAATTTATGTTGTGACGGAGAACACCTGCTCCTGTCCTGATCCTATCACCCCATGCAAGCACATGTACAAGATTAGAAAATTAAAAGGTAAGCTCTCATATCGCATCTATGATTTTCATAAATTTGAATGGAATTATGTAATGTTGTACTGATGCCTGAAGTGAAGTTATTCACCCAATCTTTACTCATTGGCTGCATATGTTCATCTTTAGAAATAGTTCACAATTTATATCTTTGCTCACCAGCTCGGAATTTTTCTGACTGTTCAGATGAAAACGGCCCTTCTCAGGGCCTTTGGATATTTTTGGTGAGTCATTGGCTGCATGTGTTCATCTTTATAAATCGTTTCAAATTTATCTATATCTTTGCCTCTTAGGGTGGAATGGTTCTGTCCCTTTCCAAGAAAATGGCTCTTTTCAGGGCCTTTGGATATTTTTGGTGAGTGGCCTACTTGCCATCGGATGGTTTTTGTATTGCCTTCTGGCCAAAGATATTGTTTGTGGATTGCTTATTCTTCTGTGGTGTGTGGTCTTTGGGAAGATGGTGCTCTTCATTTGCCTAGTCCTCTATGAATGTTTCTGTCTAATGAAGATTGATGTGTAACTGTTAAGTTTAGTGTGTCTGTGTGGTGACTATTTTGTTCTTCATTTTGTATTATCACACACATTTGATTGGTTTCAAATATCTCTAGACATTGCGTCTAAAATGGCGAGTTGTATCTTCTTTAACACTTGAGTTGAAATTTAATTAGTGGCTGGCATGAAAATAAATGCACTGCCTCTGCCCTACTTGTCAATTTATGCTTGTGTGCTTCTGTTGACAGTTTCATATTAAACTTGTGTTTATTGTGCCTTTAGTTTTTTCATTCATTAAATTTTGTTCTGTGGTGTGTAGATGAAATGAATGAGACTGAAGAAACTAGGGCCATGGCTGGTGATAGTGCATGCAGTGTATGCCATACTGGAGAACCAAGCCACTCGTGCTTAAAATGCCAACAAAAAGTGCATGCAATTCCACCATGTTCTGTGGCACCTCCAGGAGAGGAGGAGGGCTACGGAAAAGGAAGAATTTGCAAAGCGTGTTATGGTACTGCTTATCTTGATAGCATATCCATTCTGTTCTTCTGTGTAAAATTATAAAATGTTGTTATTGACAATGATTTGTTGTTACAGTTCCGCAGCAACCAAAGAAAGTTGTGAAAAGAAAAATATTTGAAAATGTGGACTCAATTGATCCTTATGACTCAGGTATGTCAATGCATTGTTCCTTGCGTATATTAAACACTGCACTTCCGTGGGCATTATTTTCCATACCATTTTGTTTTTTTGCAGATGATATTCCTCAGTCTCAAACAACCAGGTCTGGGCGGGTAGTACCCAAAAAAAAACCATACACCCCAACTAAATAAATCTGGTGTCTGCAGTGTTTTAAACTGTTATACATTCTATTGTATTATACATACCATTGTAAAGGCTCATGAGATTTTTATGTTATTTATTTGTTCTGTGTACTGACTTTTATGGAGTATGTAATGATACCTTGTACCTGTTAATTTATGTTTGTACTTTTAATCAACCATTTTAAATTTAAGAAAGCATTTTATACAGTGTTAAGAAATTTTAATTGAGTTGATTGACTCGGTTTCTGGCCTCCTTCCAACAAAGTTTACTTTTGATGTACCTCGTGTTATGTGAACCAAAAGAAACAAATGATTGATCCATGAGATATTTCTTATCTATTTCCCTAATATTACCATCAACAATATCCCTTACACTGGTGTGAACACAGTGTTGAACAAGCTACATCACAGCAATCTAGCAGCAATCAAAACGAAGGGGGGGGGGGGGGGGATTGGACGGATTCCATCCATTGTGCTCGGATAGAACAGGCAAAACAATGTGTGCCCCAACTGTTCGCCCTTTCAGAGCGAATTATTTAATTTCTTACTTCAGTTTTGCAATAAATGTTGCCGGTAATGTCCTAAGTTCAGTGTTCGGGCGGATAACCGGCGCTATCCAAGACGCCCGAATCGGGCCTGCAAGTGTGCCCCTACTGTTCGCCCTGTTAGGGCGAATACCCATGTCAACCAGCTGCGCCCAATTTGGGCCTGCAAATACAGTGCTGCTATTCGCCCAATCTGGGCTTTGGGTCTGCAAACTCAGTCTTGCTATTCGCCCAAGTTACCAGATGCTCTAATCGTTTGGGCGGATAACAATCTCTCAAGTACGCGCCCGAATCGGGCATTCTGATAAACTTTGCTATTCGCCCAAATTGTGGGCAAATAGCTCAAAGTATCACTTCAGCCCAATATGGGCGCGTACTTCAGAAATTGTTATCCGCCCGATTTGGGCCGATAGTACCTCCCGTCTTGGGTGCCCGATTTGGGCCAATATACATAATCAATAAAGAAAACCATGTCTTGATTGAAGACTGCAATGTCTGTTTCTTAAAGGCCCACGGCCAGTTATTTGGGTCAATTGTCTTAAAAAAATAAAAATATCCTTTCATAAATTAAGAGTTTGTAAAGGACATAGGATAGACAAATGAAACAAATAGTCAATTTAGATACTTTATTACTCAAAACACCAGAAGAGAGAAATCAGAGAAAACTAGAGAGAAAACAGTAAAAGAAATGAAAGAGGCCACTAAATAATAAAACACGGTCACTAAATAAATTATTCTTGAAACGCCCATCTAGATTGGAGTGCCTCATGGTCTTTGAGGGCACCAGCCAGTTTGGTCACAGCAGGGTTGACTGTGGTTTTCTTCTGCTTCTCTCTTCGTTTCTGAGTGTGAGGATTCACCTTGAAAAAGAATCTAAAATGTAAGAACAAAAACGGTCACATTATTTCATAAAACACTCTGAAGTAAGCTTGGAAAACACTGACCTTTTTTTCACCAAATTGTGTCTTTGTACTTCCTCTGAATGGTTTCAACTCAAAATTGAACCTTCCTCCTACGATCGTGGGTCCACAACGTGGCAAAGGGTCAAAATGTGAACTCCATGGTGTTCCTATGTTCTTGTTTGATCTAAACAAGGACTGTTTTCGTGGGAACGGGTACTGACAACACATTCGAGTTGTATCTCGACTAGAAGCTACATACTCAGGGAAGATTTTCTAGGCCACAGACTCAACCCAACAATTACCTCAGTCGCTCCACATGGGCTCAAAGTCGTTCTCACTAGCTTTTTTAAAACCCATGGAGTTCACTATCGATCGTTACTGCACGGAAATGATTGCATACGGAAAAATCTAGAACTCCCCACTTTCATGAACCATGAGTATACAAATGTCGGCAATGGAAACATTATTTAATTGCTGAGCGAAGCGAAGCTCACTGTGGGCTTCTGCAAAGAAGAAAAATTACGATCCCCCCCGGATACCTATAGTTAAGCATAGGTATCTTACTATTACTATATGTCTTCATCCTATCTTTGGCTAGATTTGACATATATATAAATAAATATACATATATAGGTTAGGCTAGGTTAGCTGTATATATATATATATATATATACCTATCTTCATCGTATCTTTGGCTATCCAAAGGGTAGGTTAGGCTAGGTTAGATAAGGTAGGTTGGGTTAGACTAGGTTAGGAAGGTTAGGTTAGGCTACGTTAGGTTAGCCTAGCAATAGGTATGGTTGAAAAAAAACAACAGGGATGCTTAAGTTTTTGCAAAAGACCTGCATAACATACAATTACTGCAAAGGATTCATAATGTGCAGCCGCATATCTATTAGCACATGTCTGTCCCTCTTTTATCTGGCCGCAGCCGCGAGCGCAGCATTAGGCCCGACGGGCCCTGGCTAGTATCTGCACCATACGGAGACATGGTGGTATTTATTAAGGAAAACTGGAGAGTACGCAAATTGCTTGTGACTACCGTGTCGCGTCTGCAGTGTTAATGGGGCATCCAAAAAATATCGCTGCAAGCGTAAAAGTTCTCTCACGATGTCCGACTGTCGCTCTGGAGAAAGTATCACCCCGTATCATCGCGTTTCCAATCAACAGTCGTAAATCATTTAAAAAAATTGTGAACTCCGCGGCTTTTTGGGTCAAATTAGTAAGGAAATTACAGTTCAGCCTGCCCAGACGTAAAGAGCGTCCGAAATCGTCTCAAAATGCGATTTCTCGACGTTTCATGACAAACGACAACTTTTGTTTTTCAAAAATATTGTTCGTCCAAAATGGCCCGTTTCGCGAGAATCACCCGCCTGCGTTGGCGCGGGCAGCATCCTGCCTAACATTTGCCGGGCTACTCCCCCGCACCTCCACGGAAAGAAATGATTAGTGATTACAATGCAAAACTCAGAGAATCAACTTTTTCAGTGGCCACACCTTAAAATACAAGATGTCCCAAAAATCACGCGTGATCGATTTTGGCTTCCATTCAGCCAGTTTTAGTCGACAATACCCCAGCAAGGTAAGTCGATGCGCAAATGTCCCTACATTGAGAAGTTTTGATAATAATCTAGTCTGACGGCTCCACTGAGTTCAGACACATTAGGTAAGCGATGGAATCCTGTCCCTAGAACCCTTTATTTTGGGTATTTAGGAGCGTGCACAATTAAAACAGAGCTGACCGGCGGGTTGCTCAATTAGAGGCGGTCACGAATCGCTAACGAGACACCGAAAAAGTCGTGTGGGTGATGTTGGCGTGATTTTGGCATCACCGACGTAAACACACGAATTTCTCATACCAGAAATGATGCACAATTGCTAAATAGTGGTCAGATGGCATGCTCAATTCGTGCTCAATTCGCAGGTGACCTCCGTTTTAATTGTGCATGACTGGGTGATGTTGGTACTTGTTTACATGAGCTATAACCGATACCCGTACCTTCCCTTCAACCCTTGTTTTCTGGTACCTGGGTGCGTGCACAATTAAAACAGAGGTGACAGGCGAGTTGCTCAATTAGAGGCGGTCACAAATGGCTAATAAAACATTCAAAAAGTCGTATGTGTGATGTTGGCGTGATTTTGGCATCACCCATGTAAACACGCAAATTTCTCATACCGGAAATGATGCACAATGGTTAAAAAGTACTTAGATCGAGTGCTCGTGCTCAATTCGCTGGTGACACCCTTTTTAGCCCGTCCCGACACGTTTCTTTAGAAACGGCAGGAGCCGGGCTTAGTCTGATGCCGCATGTTCGTTCGGGCGGACGTGTGTTCGCCGACTTATCGTTCATAGAAATACTTCAAATTTTGAGGATCAACTACTTTTCTTAATGTAGAATCACGTGGGGTGGCAACAATTTTCGATTTGTATCACATTTTTGATTAATGAAAATTTGCCTGTTTTTGTTTTTTGAGGTTAGGGTTGGCCGCCGCGCGCACACCATTACCATCGCGGCGCGCACAGGGACGGGCTCAGGTTAACGATTTTAATCGTAACAAATACATCTGCTTTTGGGCACTTCTAGGGAGACTTGAGGCGGGGGCCGAAGGCCCCGCAAACGCCGCCGACAGGCCAAGCTGGCCAAGTCCCTCTGTCAAACCGAGGTGCCGGTAGAGCGCAGCGGAACTGGAACCGAGGTTGACGGAAGGGACGGGCCAGCTTGTTAATTGTGCACTGCTGGGTGATGTTGGCATGATTTTAACAACACCCAGCAAGTAGATGTTATTTTAAATACTTCCTAACGTGCACATTCGGTGGTATGTGTTTCTGGAATTGTGCACGTACGGGTACGGCGCGAACGCCGTAAGCGGCAGTGCGCTCGGCTGGGCGAGGAGTTCCCGCCGTCGCTCGGCGAGCTGCGGCGCCGGCAAAAGCGCCAGGAGCGGCGCGGGTTGCAGACGAGGAACTTGGCGGAGGCGCTTAGTTCTAGAGGGGCGGCGTCGACGCCGTCATCCGGAAGCGGCGCCACGCCGAGTCCGGCGGCACCAACGGCCAAGGCCAGCACAGGGGCAACTGCAGAAGTAGCCTGTCAGACCCCGGTGACGACGCCCACAGCGTCGGCTTCAAATTGGCGGGCTGGAGCTGGAGCCCCTGGACACCGCCAAGGGTCTGCAACTTCTAAAATTACCGTACCAAGACTATATTCTCACTAAGAATACTTGGGAATACTTGATAAAAATTCTCGGAATACCGTCTAAATTTGAAGATAAATCACGTAATATATCTGTTTTTGTAGCTATAGTTCTCATTTTCGAGAATATTGCGAATACCATTCCTGAGAATACCACGGGAATACTTGGAGGGCGTACCAAGAATACCGAAGTTGCACACCCTTGGACACCGCCAGAACACCCGTGCCCGAGGCCGCGGACGCGGCCCGGGCCGCGGTGGGCAGGGAGGCCAGGGCGAGCAGCCGGGCGCCGCAAGCGAAGCCCGCGGTGACCGAGGCGGCCGAGGAGGCCAGGGGCGAGGCACGGTACCAGTGATAAAGTAGTGGGATGGTGTAAACCGACCCTGATGACGACTCGGCGTTCTTGGATATGATTTGGATTATCGAATAAAAGGTGGTGGTAAATAGTACACAGGTGCTACCAAATGGTACTTGAGTTTTTGATGTGTTTGTCGAAATAAAATAAAACCAGGGGGAGGGGTGTGATATCCTAAGAGTGGTACCGCTATTCGCGTCCGAAACGTAGCCGCGCGCGCCCCTAGCGGCGGCCGCGAGCACTAGCGTAAGGCAGGATGCGGGGTCCGCTCCCGATAAGAAAAGCACGGTCGCTGCCCGTTCCTGCGCTGTGGAGGCCTTCTAATTATTTTTCTGTGGCGTTTTGGGGGTCGTGGTGAAGCCTTCCACTAATGGAACAGGCTCTGGCAAGATGTAAACACAAATAGGCTGAAATATACAAGCGAAAAGAGCCGCAAGAACCGCGAACGTTGTCAAACACCCGGCTTCCGTACGAATTGAGAGCTTTTGTTGGGACTTTAGTGACTCGTTTTGACAGAATAATTTATTGTAGAGGTGCCATTTGAGACAATGTCTTTGGGTGAAAACGAAGAAATGCCCGGGCACGGAGTGTCCGACGGTGGTTCTGCGCCCAAGAAGTCTCGGATGAACACAACGTTTTGTTGTGTTCCTCAGTGTACCACTTATAAATCGGACGGTAGGGATGGTATATTCGAAGTCGAATATCGAATATATTCGAATACTCGATTTCGAATAGTCGACTATTCGAGTTCGAACTGCAGTACGTCGAATAGACCGAAAGTTCGAATATTTGTGACGAATATTCGAAGAAAATTGTGCAGAGAAAACTACGAAATAATATATCTCATGTCGGACCTCGCACCGTTCTAGCGAACGCGAACGCCAGCCAGCATGCTATGGTTGGCAGCAGCGGTGTGGCCGTTGACTAGTTTTGTTTTTATTTTTTAAGTACTGAACTGTAAAAAATGTTTTACTACTTATTTTACTTTGTTACGAAAGGTCAATAATTTTCCCCTTTCATTGTGATTTTCTCGAATTTAAGAAATGCTATGAGTTTTATTAAATATGACTAATATTTCATCATTCTATTTTCTGAATTTTATGTTTTCCTTACTTATAGGCGGGATTGCGCATATATAATTACGCATATCTACTAAGCAATTTTAAAATGTACACGCATTTACTCTCTATCAATTAGGATCGTCCTACACAGTGCATTATCGCAATGTCGCGGCCGATGAGAATCAGCCAATGAGCGCTGTGGACGCCCCTTATACGCGCCCGAAACAAAAGACGTCCACGATGCTCGTTGGCTTATTTGTGTCGGCATGCGTTTCTCGTAAGCCTAATTTTAGTGCCGAAGAATCCAAGCCGTCCTCGATCCTTATACATTTCAAAGCTTAAACTCACGTTCTCAGTATATTGAACTAATTTTAATTTTTTTACGATAATCGCGCTACTTTTCTTCTGAACTTACGATTTCCTGCGTATTTCTTTCCATATATCGAGAACGTGCTAAAATGTGTAGGTTTTATTTCGTTTTATACACCTTGAATGCTCGTTTTCCCTCCCGCTCGAATTTCCCCAAAAAAAACTTTCGAATATTCGAATTATTCGAACTTTTCGGACGAATATCGAACGGCATTCGAATACGTATTATTCGAAACTTCGAAGGTTCGATATTCGAATAACGCTTTCGAATGCGCATCCCTATCGGACGGTATTAGTTTTCATCATTTTCCAAAGGACAAAACTGTTAGAGATGTCTGGAAGAAAATTCTGAAAATGGGCAAGCAGGTCACAGACAGTGACCGAGTCTGCAAAAATCATTTCACCGAACAAGACTTCTTCCCCAAAGGTAAGATTGGTTTCATTTATTGTCTTTATAACTAGCCGTCCTTTATTTATGATTGTGCCAAGACAATATTTGTCTTTAGATGTATTCTTTTTTTGCTGAGACGTAACTTTATTTGTGCTCTTTGCAGCAAATGGCGCAAGCACAACCAGAAACAAGCTAAAGGGTGGAGTTCCATCCCAAAACCTGCCTGTCAGATCTCATGATGTAATTGATGCATCACCTAAGAAGTGAGCAATAGAAAACAGGAAAAGGAGGGCTGAGATTCGTACTACAACTGCTGCCAACATGGCCAGGTTTATCAAGTGCAGAAAACTGCTTGCTGCGTGATATATCTTTATCCATTTTTATCTTCAAGTATTTTGTATTGTAGTACCTTCTGTGTAGAAATCTTCCATTGTGTAATCAACTGATAATATTAACAGCATGCATCAAGCAGCTTCCTTTTAAAAAATAGTGATGCTTCAATCAGTATATTTTCCAATTCAATCATTGTTTTATTTTTGAAGTGAGCTAGCTACCTAATCAACTGTTTCTTGATATTCCAATCATGTTTTCAACTGAATAATTTCTCAACTTCTTATTTTATTTTCCAGTCATAGTTAGTGATATAATGAGAAAGGAACTGTTTCTCTTGTAGCAGACTGTGTTTTGATGTATATTGTAGTCTAATCACTGTTTTTCAGATTGTCTTCATATTTCACCAATAAATTCCCTGTTTTTCTTGTGTTTGTTTTTATAGGGCTGCTGCGAGTAACAATGAAAGTGAACTTCCTTTTGAGGATGTTCTGATAGAACCAGATAAAAATATTAATGTTGAGCCAGAGGAATCTGCAACAGAGGAGATTCCTAAAAATGATAATGATGATAAGCTACCAATAACCACTAGAGATAGCGGGACCCACACAGATAAATTTTCACTTCAAGATCTTTTAACAGATACCAGCAAACTGTACACATTCACTGGTCTGACAAACTTTGAAACACTAGAAGCCATTAGCAAGTGTGCTCTCATTGTAGTTCCAGACACTGCTAGGATGATCCTTCCTATGAAGCTACGTGTCCTTTTAACATTAACAAAGCTGAAACTAAATTTGAGTTACACTGCCCTGTCAGTTTTGTTTGACATCTCAGACAAAACGTGCAGCAACTATTTCAGGGATACAATTGAAGTGTTATCACAGGTCCTGAAAGGTGTTGTGTATTTTCCACGCAAAGAGGAGATACTCAACAATATGCCAAAATGTTTCATAAGATATAACAAGACAAGAATTATATTGGATTGCGCCCGAAATCCCTGTAGAAAAGCCCAAATGTTTGGAAGAGCGCATACTGTTCTATTCCCATTACATGGGAAGATTGACAGTAAAATTTTGTGTAGGTGTGTCATAACTTTCATGAGCAAATGCTTTGGTGGCAGGGCATCTGACAAAAGGATTGTCATGCATTCTAAAATCCTAGATAAATTAGAATTTAATGATGGAGTCATGGTGGACAAAGGGTTCATGATTGAGGAAGCCTGCTTAGTTCGCCACCTGCTGTTGTACAGACCACCCTTCCTATCAAAGAAGAAGACATTAAGTAAAGCAGAATCTCTCAAAACAGCTGAAATTGCCCGGGCAGGAGTACATGTTGAGAGATGTATAAAGCAGCAACAGAGACTTTGATATTCTGGTGGATCAGATTTCACAGAATTTGCTCCCCTACATTAATGAATCATTATAGTGTGTGCTGCCCCTTAGCTCCCCAGTTCTTGCAATGGACAAGTTTTAGGCAGCAGGTATTAAAAATACTTTCCAAAGAAATTTTGAAAATATATATGTTCTGCTCTTTTCCAACAAGATCAATTTTTCCTACAGGGCCAGCTTAAAAAGTGAAATGACAATAGGTTTAAAACAATGACAATGATAGCTTCTTATTAAAACAACATTGATGGTTTAATGTTCATGTTGCAGATTTAATATCACTTTTGATAATGTATTATTTTAAAATGAAACAATATTATGATAGGACAGCAATGCTTGCACCGTTTAAAATAGGAGACAGAGTGTATTTCTACCAAAAAGCCACCAGGACGGGACAAATGAGAAAGTTAACCTCAGCCTCGGCGTCACCCGGGGGAGCTGGCCCAGGGGCAGCAGGAGCGAGTTCGGGGGCAACAGCGGCCGCCTCCGGGACATTTTCACCCTCTTCCCGAACGTCTTCAGTTAGGTCAATTAAGGGAACGACTCGGTGAACATGCACCACGAGCCCAGTGCTAAATTCTTCAACCCATATTCACGGTTGATGCGCACCACTGGAACACGTACTATCACAAGGGACGCTACCACACGACTGACGCGACGCCAAAGTGGGCGAACCAAGGAGGCGTAACGGTCGAAGGGAACTTATCGCGCATGCGCAAATCACACCGGCGTCTCGCTAGCCAATCAGAGCGCAGAAGTCAACCGCATGACAACCACAACTGATGTAGTTTCAATCCTCGGATAACGATTTTAAATTTGCGAATAAGTTGCAAGTGAATAATAAAAGCTCGAACACAGAGTTGTGATTTTGGAAAGTCATCTTGGTCCATAAAGCGAGTCGTGACGAGGGGGTGGTCATTCTCGAAGTTGGTGTACACGGTCACCGAAAGTTACTTTGAAGTTAGGAAAAGTGGCCGAAGTGGCGCAAAATGGCCGAAGTGAAGTTAGAGTGGAAGCAAAGTTACTGAAGTGAAGTTAGAGTGAATGCAAAGTGGCCAAAGTGAAGTCATAGTGATTAAAAAGTGAGCGAAGTGAGGTAAAAGTGACTTCAAGTGGCCGAAGTGAACAAAATCATTGGCATATATGACAACGTAATATCGTGTTCGCACTAGGTCAACAGTAATGAGAAGAGGTGGCCTGGCACAGCGAGTGAGAACGATGAGGACGGATGGACGGAGAACGCATTAGAGTGGAGGAGGATGCGGGGAGGTTGAGCGAGGGAGGAGGTGGGGAGTGCGCTCCGGCCGGCTCCGGCGGGGCCCGGCGTAGCTTTGCCACCACATGGTTGCTATTCACGCTTTATTAGGGTCAATGGGAGGCCTTTAAACTTATTACTGCGTTCTTTTTCGGGCTTTGTTTTCGTTCTAATGGCGGCCAGAGAAGGAAACTTGACCTCTGCACCATATTTGACGCTTGCTCATATAAAATTCTCCTCTAAAAACCTTCTCAATGTGCGAGTGCGCTCTAATCGTGAAAATATGTTTTTGCTTCTGAAGACCGTACTTTGCAAGATACTCACCTGAAATATGCAAGGTTTCTGTATAACATGGATCCGAACATAATGCCGTTGCAATCGCGTTAAAATTTCAACTCGTTCAAAACTAAATACATCGGGCCCTAGGTCTTCACTATCCCGATGTCATTGCCCCCTGATGGCCTGCGGCGCGGTTCCTTTTCAATGCACCGCCAATCTTCCTGATCTTCCGCAGGCACAAGGTCAAAAGCCTTTCCCTTTCGTCCGTATCGTCCGCGTCTGTCTGTTTGCCCAGCAGCATGGCGTGGCGCGTCGTGCAGCGCCGAGGGCGCGGTGGGCGGATCGCGCCGCAGCGACGCGTGCTGCCGACCTATGGGAGGGTGAGGACAGGAGGTGAAGGGTGGCCGAAAGCGAAGGGTGTGATCGCTTGCTTAAATGAAACAAATAGGGGAAAATGGAATTCCTTCGGATGGCTCGGCCTCTTCCCTTCTACTTCCCGTGTTGCACTTGACTCAATGTATGTCAAAAACGCAACAACATTGCAGTGAGGTGGCGGGCAGTCGTGATGAGTTTGAAATTTGCGTCACTCGGTCGTCACACGGACCGATCCGATACCCAATTGGGTTAATCAACCCCTCCCACCTTTAAATGTTGCGTTGAATAAAAAACTATCTCACTCGACAGGTACGCTTTCACTCTGTACTCAAGTACTACCTTGTGGTGCGATAGCACAACCACGTTTGACGTAGGAAAGGGTAACGGAGAGCGGAAGGCGCGTAGGGCAGAATAGAAGGAATAATTGGAGGGGGGGGGGCAATTGAAAGTGAATAAATGGGTTAGAATGAAACATATCGTGTTTCACACAACACAAATTACCGAGGAAGAATGTTGCTTTGATAAAAGTGCCGTAAAACCACTGTTTTCAAAATTGCAATACAGTGGTTATTGCAAAAAAAAAACAATAGTGATACACTCCCTATAGTATCTAATAGGGTCGTTTTTGCAAAATTAGCCTGTATCGCAAAAAGTTTTACAATACAGTGTATTGCAAAAAGTTTGTGATAACGGGCCCATTACGTCTTATGGAGGTTGTATCGCTATTCTTTGCAATAACAGTTTGTATCGCAATCTGAAATACAGTGACAGTGCGGTTCCGTAGTGAGAGCCCCTGAAGGTAGGCAACCCAATCAACGTACGTGTACGGCGATAACCTGGGTGTAGGCCTTCCAGGCGCTGCGGTCCCATTCTTTACAAAAATATAACCAAAAGTGATATGAAAGTGGACAAAAGCGAACGGAAAGTGAAAGAAGTGACAAAAGTAAAGTGAAAGTGGTGTAAAGTGACGAAAGTGAGGCGAAAGTTTTCCAAAGTGACAAAAGTGAAGTTAAAGTTGTCTGAAGTGACAAAAGTGTAGTGAAAGTTGCCCAAAGTGACGAAAGTGAAGGAAGTGAAAGTGGAGGTGTACACGATTCTGGAAATTGACCACCCCCTCGGAGTCGTGAGCAAGTGAGTGAGTTTAAAATACGTGAGTCAGTCAAGTTAAGTCTCGTAGATTTGGCGGCATTTCACAGTTCGTCTATCCAAAATAGACAACTGAAGATCGCGCACGGAAAACGAACGAAGGCGATTGAAAATTTGAAAATAGAAATTCAAGCAAGTAGCTGCATGAATGAAATGGAGAGAAATCACCGAAAGAAATAAAGAATCGCTGAAATTCGGAATTCGGCAAAATCTTTCATAACGAATTAGAGATCTAAAACTGAGACAACAAGTTGTTTTTAAAATGACGTCTCAAGTTTGGAAACCAAAAAGGAAATGTTAGGAATCCGACAGGAAAATTAGAGATTTCAGCTCAAGAAATTCCGAAAACACAAGAATTCGTCAAGGAAGCCGCAAAATCATGGAATTCTTCAACGACAAATCATCACGGCAACCAGAGCAACATCGGTCAGGCATCGGGCAGACTTCGGTTAACAGCAGCAGCTGCAGCCATTTCGCAAGGGGAAGGAAGGACAGGATAAGTTAAGTCATCTTAAGAATTCAAGATAATAACAAATAGCTAGTGTCAGTTAGTTTGGATTATGGCGTCTTAGTCTTAGTATTAGAATAAGTCTAGTCTGTAAGTGGATAGGTCATAACCGCGATAGGGATTAGCATGACACCAAGCCTGAAAAAGGTTATGAAAAGGTAAACAAAAAAATACTGTGGCCGATGTAATTATGTTTCAGTGTACGAGCATTATCCCCAGCCAAATTGTTCCACACCGTAGCCTCAGCCAAAAGAACCAGCTACCAACACCAAGAGTCAACAAGAAGTTCAGCATGTCAATTGGAAGATTTAATAATGTTTTCTGATCCACTTCCTCGAGGGGATTTCTAAGTCTCACACGGGAGTAGTCTTACAGTCCTACTACTGTCTTCATTGAGAAAGGCAAGTGGGTTTTTGCATTCCTGGCCAGAATGCAAACCGGTGTGAAAGATATCTAAACTCGGCACGACTGTTGTGTAATAGGAAGGGATCAAATCTTTTTGTTCATTTGCTTTAAACCATGGAAATCATTTGTGCTTGGAACTGGACACTCTAAGCGAGCACAAGTGGAGTTGTGTCAAATGATGGAAGTGGTCTTACAGGTCAGCAAAAGTAGATTAGCTAGTGATAGGGTTTTATTGCGGTGAGCGTCTGAGTAAGGTTTTTGTACCCACTGGGTTTTTCCCTTACTCCTTGTCCGAATGGGGAAGTCTCTAATGTCCACTTAAAGTCTGTAACGCGTTACTATAGTCAGGAATAGGTAAAAGTGATCAATTATTGATGAAATTGTAACAATTTTAAAATTTGTAAAGGACTTCAAGAGAGGAAGGGAGCTTAAAAAGAAGGGAGTGGTGTTACATAGAGCAGCCTAATTAAAAGATAAAACATAAACTGATCAGTCTATGGGCAACATAACCCTTTCCAGTGTTGACATACGATAGTCATCTATTTATCCGCTGCTGACATCTCTCGAGTACCTCCCACACTAGTACCCCCACCATTTCTTATTCTTCCCTACTTCCTCTCTTCGTCCTATAAATGCAGGCGCCACTCTCCAAGCGGCGTCACTTCGTGTAGCGACTCCTTACGGTCAATACATTGGCTTCAACCCTACACTCCGACTCTTATTCCGCCTCCTCTACGTAACAGCGCTATTCTCAATATTGATACTACTGATTTTGGAGGCATTCCCTCATACTCAATAGAAGGTGCTTTAACGACCTTGTTTAACAGCTACAATTATGGTGCACTAACATTTAATGAAGAGACAATATGTATCATCAACATGAACAATGAATATCACATATTCAACTCTCATATGATCGGTCAAGATGGACTTAAAAATACTTCAAATGGGAAAGCTGCTTTGATGACTTTTAATTTTATACACATCAGACAACTATACATACAGATTGCCAAACAAATTTTTTCATCTGTATATTACAATTACAAAATTAGGGACTTTCAGTTTAATTCACACAAAATGCAACATTACATATATTCAAAAATGTTAAGCGCAATTTCCGAATTAAACACAGCAACTTTTCATTGACTTTGTTTCGATTAACAACAATAGAAACTCTTCATAACAATTGTTTCTGTGACAATATCAAAACAGGTATAAAATATACTGGGTTCAACTTAACTGAAGTGAAACCATCAAACAGTAGAAACAAGAAATAGACAGCATGGCTAAAAGAGTAGACATGACAGTGACAACAACAACATTTAAATTATCTGGTACAATGAATCAGGTGATAAATTGTATAAGAATGATCACGAAACCATACAATGAAAACAGGAATTACCCAAGGAACAACAGCAACCACCAGGTAAATAATATTACTATCTTATCACAGATCAGTTAACTATAAAACACTAGATATACCAATTGAGGTATTTTTACAATATACAGGAACTAAATAAATAATTCACGCCGTTGGCGTAAAGATAACCACCGTCATCATCCTTATCAGAACAATACTGAGCATACCTCTCACAAACAGGTATTACTTCTTTACAACAAATAATTACATGTCATTATTTTCACAAACACAAAAAATTCCTTTCAAATTCCAGGAAGAACAGCAAAAAACCAATGAACCATCAACATCTTCGGGGACATCAGGAATTCCTCCTGCGAACATTGTTGCTGAAACTGAAGCCCCACAGCCAACTGTGAGAAAAAAATACAAGGTTCTACTTTAATTCATATTACTTTCCTTAAACTAATGTCATGCATAATTTGTTACAGCAGCTAAAGGATTCAAATTCAACCCTAACTCGAGGACATCATTTGTCAACAGCAGACAATTTGGCCGATGCCAAAGCACTCCAGGCAAAGAAGATGCAGGAAAAAGAGAGGAAGAATTCCACAAGAACAAGAGAGATGCTGTAAAGAATACTGTTCTTTTAAAACACAAAATTTGTTTTGATTCATTTTTATTTCGAAATTCTAAGATTGGAAATTAATATTTAACCTAAGTTTTCTCAATTATTCCTTAAGAAAATGAAGACCAGAAAATTCTCTAATATTCATTGAACAGTTCATTGATATTCATATTCGTACAATTCATAACTCAGGCTACAATGATGACAAATTTAGAAACCTAATAACTCGCGAGCCCCGCGTTACAACTGATATTTATGAAAAATTAAGTGTTTTGCACTTTCTTTTCCTGAACTTCTCATGCTTCAAAGACACATCCTAGGTACTGTTAGGTAGAGGAGGCGGAATAAGGTAGTCGGGGAGTTTGGGTTTAGCTGTGTATTGACTCCAAGAGAGCGTCTCACAGAATGGCACTGCTCGGTGAGCGGTGCCTGCTTTTATAGGCCAAGAGAAGATGAAGGAGGAGTGAAAGGTAGTGGGGGTCGAGCCGTATCAACAATGCGTCTAGTCGCTAGATGGCGGCACCTTATAATGCTAGTCGTGCTACTAGCCAACAGAGGGCGACACGGTATAAAGATGGTGTCTAGGAACGTTAACAAAGAAAAGGGTAATGCAATAAAAATTTCTTCATAAATCTCAAATTGGTAACAGTTGTTTCCATTGATACTTCAGTCATTGTTGCAAATATATACCTCAATCTTTCATTTCTCCATCCTACATAATGAATATTTTACAGCAACTAAATGAAGCGCAAATACCTCGAGTAGCACAGATGAAAAGATTACATGAACTTCCAATTCTAGTACCACGTAAAATATTATCAATTACAGAAGCACTAACATGCAATGGCGAATGTATCCGTTTTAATATTTTAACTAATGACAACACCGAATACTTCTGTTTCCAAAATTCACCCCATGGCAAAACTTAATCGTCAATAGTGAATGGTCTGAATGTCATATTACAAGATCAAACATTATATTTTGTAACTTACAGCAGCGGCAACAAGACTACATACTTTTATATATAAGAATTATTATTGACTCTTTTTTTTGTAGACTCAACAACACTTCGTAAATTCATGACTGCTTAACAGCTCACAAAAGATGAGATTCCACCTTATTTGTTAAATACTATTTTTCCTGAAGGTTGTAAATCAATTATAAATAAGTATTATTATCAATTACAAACAAATAATATGATTTTAAAATTACAGATACAACAAGCCAAAATAACATCAATGTTAAGGCAGACGGGAAGGTTTCCCTTGGCAAACGTATGATTTCATAATAATAATAGTAAAATTATGACATTTAAACATCAATCATTAATACAAATTTCTTTAAGGTGGAGCTGAAGGAACTGGGTGCAACAGTACTGTTATGTAGAGGAGGCGGAATAAGGTAGTCGGGGAGTTTGGGTTTAGCGGTGTATGGAATCCAAGAGAGCGTCTCACAGAATGGCCCAGCTCGGTGAGCGGTGCCTGCTTTTATAGGCCCCGAGAAGATGAAGGAGGAGTGAAAGGTGGTGGGGGTCGAGCCGTATCAACAATGCGTCTAGCCGCTAGATGGCGGGCGGCACCTTATAATGCTAGTCGTGCTACTAGCCAACAGAGGACGACACGGTATAAAGATGGCGACTAGGAATGTAAACAAAGAAAGGGGTTACGTAGCACATGGTATGAATAGGTGACTTTAATAAGTCTGCTTTACGTAACAATACCGAAAAAAAAAAGCAAGAAAGTGATAACATCTGCTCATTACTATACAATACTGCTTTCTGAGGATTTCAAATTTTCAAAATATCTGTCATCTCCCCAATTTTTTATCTAACAATTAGTTGTCTCCATCCACACTAGGTAAGTAACTTATATACGTGCTTATTGCTTCTTTTTTATGGAGACTGTTACTTATGCCTAAAACCATTCCTTTCCTTTTCTTTGCAGAAATGTTGATCCTATCAAATGAAATTTAATTATGAGTTATTTCAAAGCTGTTTATTCAACAGATTGTGAAGAGGGATGTGCTTTTTGCACAATCCTTTTTGCAAAGGTTTTCATGACATTGTTATCAGTAATTATAACCCAGTGCAATTTGAAGTAAAGACACATGATACAGTAAGTTGCTACACAATGCTACACTGTGGTTTTTCAGCCCACTCGTTTTTCCCCTACTCTTGGTCCAAATGGGAGTTCACTAATTCATAAATTAAACAGTAATAAATGCAATGATGTTTTCTCAAAGTTATCCTAATTTTGTTGACATTTCCTTACCATTTAAACAAAGCACACATGTTTTTACATATCATTAGCTATACACAACATCGTGATTCTCGTCGCAACTATTTGCAAGGCTACAAACTATGATAAACTTCCTGACAAGAAGTTGGTTCTGTGGTTGTATTCTATTGTTATCCTTCGTGTTTCTCCAAATTATTTTTCAATTAACGAGGGCGATTCAGTGCTGTAAGCGCTGGAATTTTTTTTGTTTTTGTTGAACTGAGGCCTATTCTCTCCCCGTAAGTACTCCGGATCGCTTTGTCTGGCTACTGGTGCGTGCGGAGAGGGGAAGTCCGGACACCTCGTCCGGCAACCTTCGCACGCGGCCTACAAGCTCTCATCAGCGCCGGATACATTTCCAGAGAAAGGGGTGGTGGAGTGTACTGCCTGCGGGTCGGTGACGAGGCGTACACTGCCAGGGCGCGGCAGGCCATGGAAGAGCTCGGAGAGCGGCTCGGAGTATATATATATATATCATTTTGGATGAGGAGGGAGTGCGATGTGTGGATTTAGTTTAGGTTAAGTTTGTTTAGGTTAATTTAGGTTTGCCAATGTGAAAGTAAAGGGATGGCAATGCGACACATGAATTCGGGGTGTTTTCGAACAGGGAAGACGATGGTGAAAGTTTGGAAGTCGAGTGAATTGATTTTGGTGAAAAAAGTGGAGAAATTTCAGTATGAGAGCGAGTTGGACGGAGAGGCATGACAGATCGTGGTTGAGCAGAATGAATGACATGATTTTGTTCAAGTTGCAAGTAGATGGACGACATATCGCAAGGGCAGTGACAGGTTATCGACAAGACGGTTGACAGGACAAGATTTTAATTGAGAAGGATGACAAGTGTTGCGATGGGTGAATTTAATGCGACATGATTAGGTTAGGTTATGGAAGGATGTGTTCATTCGGTTGGTAGACTTGCCTGAGTTCTGGAGGCCCGGCCATAGTTACGAACATTTGAAACCAGCATTTGCTCTTACGTGTGTTTCGAAGTGTGCTTGCGACTTACGAATCCTTGTGTATATATCTATCCCCTGTAACTGTCCACCTTGTGATTATTTTTCAAATCTGTATCAACCTAAATGAACACATTCTTCAATAACCAAACCTAATCTTGTCACATTATATTTTCACCTATCGTAATCCTTTTGTCACTTGTTGTCATTCCCCACTGAACCCTGCTGTGATCCTCGTCATTATATCCTTATTTTTTTCCTGTTCTGATAATATTCCAACACATCTTGTGCAAAATTAAACTACAAAATCATCTCTGAAATAACCTAACCTAATCATGTCGCATTAAATTCACCTATCGTAATCCTTCTGTCATTGCTGCCCTTGTGATTCTCATCATGATCCATCATGTGTTCCATGTGACTTCAATTACTTTCATCCTTGTCTCTTCTTTTCCGATTCCTCTTGTCATGAAAACTACTGTCTTATTGATTTTAAACGACATAATATCACATTTTGGAAGCGGATGTGTCGATGATGAAATTTTAATTGTAGAATATGGCAATTTTGGGCGATAATCGCAAGCTCACATCGCTCGTGTGGTGCTGAAGGTATTTAGTCATTTAGCTTTCACAATTGCCCCGACGTCAGGAAATGTCTTTTCCCTGCCCGGGCGAAATGACATTTAATTTTACATCCAGGCCTCCCAAAGGGTCACTTTAAAAAGTGAATAGTCACTATTTTCAGTCAAAGTCACTTTGAGTAACTTTTATGCTTCAAAGTAACTATTTGTCACTATTTTGACGAAAAGTCAGTTTCAGCATGAAAAGAAAGCCAAAGCCATGCGCCGATCATGCTTAACAAGGTTAATAGACCACTCAGGGCAATAGTCTTGGATCAAAAGCAGTAACCTTGGTAAGTTCAAGACTAGAGTTTTTAAGGTCAGTCAAACCTTGATCGAAGAGAACATTTTTCTGTCTGTGGACCGCTTTTCAATGTTTGTTTCTGTGTGGATGTGAGCGCGTGATGCATTCTAACCTTTTGTATTTTCTTTTCTAATTACAGATAACGTTTCATTTTGCCATGGCGCCTAAGTCTAGTAGAGTGAGTTCGAAGAGAGCGAGCCTGGTCCAGGATGCTCAAACACAGCCGGAGGAACCTACCAACGAGCCCCATGTCTTGTGTAGGTATGAAGATGGGGACAGGAATGAAGACGTGGCTCACCACTCCAGAGTGAAGAACTGGTCAGGCCTGAAAAGTGTTAATTACGATGAAGTTGTAGAAATATACTGGAGCCCCACCGGCAAAAATTACATCTCTCTAGCCAGAATGTTGTCAGAGAGACGAAAGGTCCCCACATTCGAAGCGGGGTCTTCCAGCTCTGAATCTGGTTATTACCCAGCAAAAATTTTGCTGGTTGCTGGTAAGCTGTTGACATGTACATCTGTTTTATAAACATGGTGCATTCCATTTCTGTAACAAGGGCTTTCATGATGTTATCATTTCACAGAAACCCTGCAGAAGTTAGAGCAGGAGATGCGGAAGAAGAACATTCGAGCCACTCGTGCAAGAATAAGACCCACTTCTTCTTCAGGTCCTATCAGCAGCACTAGCAGCACTACCAGCACTAGCAGCATTAGCAACACAAGCATTAGTGACAGCGGATATTCCACTGAACCGAGAAGTAAGCGCAAGGTGAGTTTCAATACAGGCTGTGAACTTCAACTTGTTTTAATTGCCATCAGACACAGCCTCAAAGTGATTGCTAGGCAGTTCTCTGTTGTACTGAAGTGTGAAATTTTACTTTCATATCACGGTAACAGCTTATGTTTCGGTAAATGTGTTGCAGCGGCTTGCTGTGGATGGGGAAGCTGCATGTGAGGAAGAATATCTTGAAGTTGTGGAGCAGAACAAGACCAGGTCTACAGTGGCGACACTGACTAAGGAGGTGGCGGATTTGAGGGAGTGCCTCCAGAGAGCCCGGTCAAAACCCAAACCCCTGAAGGAGGAGTTGCTCAGTCTGAGCAGTTCCAAAGCACGTGTAGAAAAGCCACTTGCTTAAGTGACTGAATCTCTAGGTTGGGTGACTGCCCGTTGTGTTTGTAGGGTAAGGCACACATTTAGAATGGAAATGTTTGCTGATTCATGGTACAGTGCTTGTCAAAGCGGTGTTAGTTGCATAATTTGCTATTCACCTCACGCCACTTCTAGACAGAGGCTGCAGCGTGAACTCTCATTCAAAACAAAATTTTCTTACGTACACGTGCGCCACTTTGTCAATGTACCAGTGACTTTTTCTCGTGTGAGATAAATATTTTCTTTCTTGTGTCCTAATTCACCGCTACTCCAACTGAAGGTGCTGCCTCAGCCGCACCTGCAGCCCCAGCTATATCTGCAGCCCCAGCCACATCGTCAGCCCCAGCCATCTCTGTAGCCCCAGCCATATCTGCACTGGTATAGGCGTGCCAAAAAGGAGTGGGCTGAGCCTGAGCTTCCCGGCAGAGATCGGGGAGAAAACAGCCCACTGGAGAGGTCGAAGAGGGCCAATATTCCCAAAGCTCTGACAGAAAAAATATCAGTTAACTAGGCCTGAACGCAACGAACAAAGAGCCGCACCACCACCACCAGCACCAATAGAACAAATAGAACCCATTCATGAGGAACAGCAAGCCCAAGACCTCCCTCAAGAAGCAGTGACTTAAATTTAATATTTGTTATTTTAGTATTTAATACTATTTTGAATTTGTATTGTATAATTGTATACAAATATCTCTTTCTAGTCGTCTATTGCTCCACTAAGGAATCTATTCTCTATAAAAGTATATTTTTTGTATTTTTATGTGAATTATTTATGTACGTATTTATTTATGTATATTTATGTATTTTGAAATATAAGCAATATTCCATATATTTTTTGTATTATTTTCGTGAACCACAGGCTACCATAGAGAGAGGTTCACTGTCTGATACCGTAGGATGCTTAGGATACCATAGGGCGCTACAGGTAGACACCGTAGGGTACCATAAGATGCTAGAGTGACCATAGGATGCTAGAGGTACCATAGGATGCTACAGGTACCATAAGAGGTACCATAGGATGCTAAAGGTACTATAGGATGCTACAGGTACCATAGGAGTTACCATAGCCGATACCATAGGATGCAATTGGTAACCATAGAGAAGTGTGCAATTCACATATGATTTCTGCGGTATTCATACAAATCCTATGGTTCCACAGAGGCGTTATGGTACTATTCATACGATTTTATGGTAGTACCATAGCTCCTCTGTGGTTCTTTGTTTCATGGTACGTTCTATGGTTTTTTCTCCTGGGCTGTGATAACGTTAAAAGGACAGGTGACGCAAACACCAAAATCTTTCGTTTCGTCAAACCGTCGTCAAACCGTCTGCTTGTTTTGATTCGTTCGGGCTGTCGGGTGGGAAGTGGGGGGGTAGCCTACTGTGTTGAATATTCTTAGTTAATTTTGGCTCAAGGCTAAGTCCAAATATTACAGCAACCTGCTAGGACGAGTACGGAATTTGAACATTTGAACTGGGACGAGAACTAAGATGGCGGATGTCAGTTTAGACAAAATAACAATACTTCACAACTTATTTATGTAAAAAGAGTGTTTTTTTTCAGACATTAATGACTCTAAAATTTTCAAAATAATTTATAATGGCCTCTTCTATTCTCTAATTGGGGTTTTACAACAAAAATAGAATTCCTGTGATGTCTCTAGGTTGGCCCCGGTCGTCCCCCTGGCACGAACTCCCCTCCGGGGCCGAGCAAACTTATATATTGATGAGCAACTGATTGCAGTTCCTACTTGTTCGCGGCCAACCAACAAAGAACCCTCTCTCTCTCTCTCTCTCTCTCTCTCTCCCTACTTGTTCCACCGCTGACCACGATGCGCAGAGGACAGTTGGTGGAGGCCATAAGAGCCAAAGTGCGAGACTTAAAAGAGGCCAAGAGAACGTTACGTGGAGAACAGCTAACACGATTCACTGAGAAAATTTTAGAAGAAGTGAGGGGCCTGGAACGGGAATTGGTGAATGAAGGCGAGGTGCCGGAAGAAGAGGCGAGAAATGACGAGGTGCCGGAAGAAGATGAGAATATAGAGGAGGTGCGAGAGGTTGGGAATGGTCACAGCTGACAGCGGCCCAAAGAAAGGAGCTGGGGAGGGTGACGGAAAAGATCGTCAAGAGGTGCCCGTACTGCCTCTGGCCACGGAGCCTCGGCTCCTGTACTCCCACGTAGAGGTGGAGCATCCAGAATGTGTCGAGGCAGACACGGTTTGGGAGCGCTAGGCGCATTTACAACCTCTCTCGTTCCGGGGTGCGTGCCGTCCTGGGTTCTTCACCTGAAGAGCATGATTGTGTTCGAAATCATGATGGTAGTGCCAAGTCCATGGAACCTCGAGCTGCAGTGCAACTGTGTCTGCAGAATGAGGATTTTGTCGAGGCTAAAGTGAGAGTGGATACATTTGTCATTGACAAAGACGCTGCCACATATGCTGCTCTAACCAAGGAGAGCCCTCGCCCCATCAAGAGACTTATTGACCTCAACCAGAACACCAAGGGGTATATCAAAAAGAAGTTTACTTGGTTGACAACCGACAGCATCGCTTATTTGAAGAGATGTATCAACAAGGCCACCAAACTGAACAAGAACGATGCAGAGGGTGTGAAGAAGGCTATTCTAAATGTTGTGCCACAACTTTATGAACGCTATGATTGTGGCGATTGGTGCAAGGCCAAAGGACAACCGCCTGGTTCATATCCATTCAAAAACTTACCAAAAATGAAGGCTTTGTCATGCCCTTTGTTCCGTACTGAGAGGAGCTCTATCAAGGAGCACGCCAAGGAGCACGTCAAAATTTGGATAACACCTTTTTTTTAAATGTGTTTTTATAGGCAAATGTGAGAAAATATTTAAAAATTGTATCCTAAACCAGAGGTGTTATTTAAATTCTGTCAACTCCTCTCCCTGCACTGGCTCCAGGTCTCTCTCTCTCTCTCTCTCTCTCTCTCTCTCTCTCTCTCTCTCTCTCTTCAAGCGGTGATTCAGGCATGAGCCCACTTAAGTTGACGCCTGCACATCCTCTTAGTCCAGTGCTTGCAGTGAAGAGGAAGGCACGGAAGACCAGGAGTACAGGCAAGCGTACTACAAATTTCAATAAATTTGGATTCACCCAACATGGCGTCTCCGAGGAAGCGTTCAATAGTTGATGATAATTAATTTTGCGTAGACAAATTACCAACCTAAAGAATTCTCTTGCGGCACTAAGAACTAACCGTACCCCCATCCTTCATACAGTTGTTTGTGGCTAAACTTGGGGAAGTTTTAAAGACCAGAGAGGCAGCTGTTTTGTTTGAAAGCCAAATGAACAATTAAAGGCGCGGGAAGGAAAAGAATTTGGTTTTAGATATACTTTAAAGCAGAAGACATTGAAGACAAGAAAGATTCTTTACCTTCCCTAGCCTTCAACTTTAAAATTATTGATGCATAAAGCAAAGTTTGACGGAGGTATCAATAAGCATTTCTTTGAACATCTAGGGGAGTTGGTGGTCAGGGTTATGACTGATGAGATGTTACAATGAAGATAAAGATAGAGTTGAAAGGGTTCATAACCATGGTGATGGCAAAGCAAGTGAAGATGCGGCAAATAAAGGTTTAGTGTTTATGGTTCAGGGTTTGACAAAGAAGTGGAAGCAGCCTGTTGCTTATTATTTCAGTAAGGGGGAGACTGCACCCACCGTTTTTGCCAAACTCATTGCGTCTGTTATTTCATCTTTGCAAAGTATGGGCTTTGATTTTAGGGCTTCTGTTTGTGACCAGGGAGGTGTTGTATATTTTGATTTATAGTTAATCTTTGATGTACTGTGTACATATAATTTCATTTTCAAATTGAGCGCCTCCCACACACTGCCTTGTATCAACATGGTGACCAACTCCATACTTGTTCTTCTTTTCTTCTTGTGACTCCAGCAAGACCAATAAACAGTAACTTGGATTCCAGCAGCTAAACCGTGTGGTTCTTTCTCCCTTGCTCCTCACAAATAAGTCGCTCGAATACTGAACACTGATAAATTATTATACATTCTTTAAATTACTATTAAATTACAACAGGAGGCAACAATAAGTCAGCTCTAAAATGGTTGAGGAAACAACCAGCTGGATCCAATAAACCTGCTCCTCTTTGCAAGGAGTGTTTAAATAGGAAAGTTGTATGTAAATTTAACAAGGGCCGGAAAGCGAAATTATTCAAAACGGGGATTGATCCAAAAACTGCAGTCAATGATCCCAACTTGCGAAAAAATTGTGGATGACCATTCGCAAGTTGGGATCTGACCTGCCGGCGGCCCTCGGCGGTAGGGCCCGGGGCGGGATTACCGCATCAGCTGTCACCGGGAGCGGCCCCGGGAACGGCCCGCCCGGGGCCCAGAAGGGACAGTTATAAACACCGGATTTGAACTTAGCCTGATCAGAATATTACCAAACAGACATTTGATCCGTGTTCGGATCTCAATTTTGAACAGAACGAGTCCAAGAACCAAGTCGATATCTTAACTTTGAGAAATCATGACACACAATATTCTGTAAGAATGAAAGAAAAGACAAAATTTCAAATTTGACCGATTTCTTCAGTCAGAAGGTAGTTTTTTCTTTGCAGCAATACAAAGAGCAGTCATCAGAGAACGTGTCTGCAAAATTTCAAGTTTGTCAAAAATCGAGAAGTTGGTCAAAATAACAATTTCGCAAGTTTGGATCGCGGCGCGCGGCCCCGCCCGGCTCAGTGCGGTTCCGTCCAGCTCGGCCCCCAACCCCTGCCGGCACGTCGGCGCGCTGTGTTCCAATTTTGTTCAAACAATTGAACGCTTTTGAACACTGAAATGGTCCGCCCCGACCTATCAGTGTTTAAAACGCCAAATGAGTCCTCCGCTCCGCTTTTACGTGGGGTTGCGACCACCGCGCAATGTTCGAAACATTGCGACCAGCATTAAAGGATGAGAATCCATTGTCATTGTCAACTTTAGAAGCCTAGGCCTCTCGTCTAGGTGAGGGTCTTCATCTCCATCACAGCGGTTGCAGGATGGTGGCGAGGGGCTCTTCGGGGGGAGGACAGAAGGCCTGTTCTAACTGCGCCATGACTGCATGGAATCCAGGGAAGTTCTGGAGGCCACTTTTCCGTGCTGCAGCTGACTTAATCTTCTCCCAGCACCGAGCAAAATCAGCGTCTTCGTCATGGTCCTCGTCTTCTTCTTCCTCGGGCTCATCTTCGGCACCCTCGACGACGCGTTCCGCCGTCGTGACGTCGTCGAACCACGACCACATGTTGTCGTCGCTGAGCCCGTTGAGGTCCTGGCGGCCCCGCAGCATCCCCGCGAGCTCCGTGACTTCATCGGGAGTGTTGGTGGTGGCGCCGGGGGTGACAGGGTCCGCGGGTGGCGGGCAGGCGGTGACGGCATCAGAGACGGCAGTGATGTCCGGGAGCAGCTTCCGGAATCCGTTGCGGATGTTGTCGGCGGTGACCAGCTGCCAAGCTGCCTCCGCCATCAAGCAGGCCTGCTTCACCTTGATGGTCTTGTAGAAGGCGTCGGTGGATCCGGGGAAGTCCAGCAGCCTCTGCACCAAGTCCCGACGGTACATCCTCTTGATCTTGGAGATGATACCTTGGTCCATGGGCTGGATAAGGCTGGTGGTGTTGGGCGGCAGGAAGCGGACGGTGACGCGGCCGATGGTGATGTCCTCGTCGCCGTGGGAGGAGGCGTTGTCCACGAAGAGCAGCACCTTGTTGTAGCGTCCCTCTTGGTCCTGCAGCTTGATGACGGCGTCGATGAAGTGCAGATGGAGCCACTCGTCGAACACGGTCTTCGTCATCCAGGCCTTCTTGTTGTAGGTGTAGACGACTGGCATGTCCCGGATCTCCGCAGCGGAGGTGAAGCAGCGTGGCTTGCGGTACTTGCCGATGACCAGCAGGGGGATCTTGTGGGTGCCGGTGGCGTTGGCGCACACGCCCAGGGTGATGCGCTCCTTCGGCATCTTGGTCCCCTTGGCGTGCCTCTCGGACCCCACGACGTAGGTGCGGCGTGGCAGCAGGCGGTAGATGAGGCCAGTCTCGTCGAAGTTGTAGATGTTCCTGGCCTCGTAGTGGTTGTCCTCGATGAAGGTCTGCAGCTCTGCGACGAAGTTCTCCGCCCCCGCACGGTCTGCAGACAGCTGCTCCCCGCCCACCTGCAGCGAATGCACACCATGCCGCTTCAGCCACTTCTGGAGCCACCCGCTGGTCGCCTGGAACGTGGTGTCGTCCCCGTGCCGCTCCTTGGCCACCTCCACGGCCTTCTTCATGATGTGGTGCGCAGTCAGTTGGTGATTGATGAGACGCTCCTGGACGAACCATTCGTAGACCTCCGTGTCGACCTCCTGGAAGACCGGCTTGCGCAGGCACCTCGGTTCGAGAGGGGGACTTGGCCACCCTTGGCAAACGTAACGTCCAAAATATGTCTGACGGTTGCCTTTCCACACTGGTCGTTCCTTAGAGTTCAGCGAGCCATTTGTGAAACAGATCTTAGACTTTGCTTGGTTAACTGTAAAATGTTCAGGAATGTCTGGCGAATGTCTTCAACGTTGGATGTTTCTCAGACAGCTTCTGGCGTTCCTTGCCACTTGTACTGCCTTCCTTAGACAATTTTCAGATAGACGGTGGACGAAAACGGCTGCCGATTGTCTCGGAAATAGCTGAGAGAGATCTGAGAGACAAATGGGACACACCTCAGAATTGTCTTAGAAATCTCTTTAGATTTTGTGCGACAAACATTTTACTGTTAACTAAGAAAAGTCTAAGATCTGTTAGACAAATGGCTGGCTGAACTCAAAGGAACGACTAGCGCGGAAAGACAACCGTCAGACTCAAGTCTCCCTAGAAGTGCCCGATAGCAGACGTATATTTGTGACGACTGAAATCGTTAACCCGAGCCCGTCCCTGTGCGCGCCGCGATGGTAATGGCATGTGCGCGGTGGCCAACCCTAGCCTCAAAAAACAAAATCAGATATATTTTCATTACTCAGGGATGGGATAAGAATCGAAAATTGTTGCCACCGTACGTTATTCTTCGTTAAAAACCGAATTTATCCTCCAAATTTGAAGTTTTTCTGTAAACGATAAGTCGACGTACACACGTCCGCCCGAACAAACATCCGACATAAGACTATAAGCCCGATTCCTGCCGTTTCTAAGAAACGTGCCGGGACGGGCTAAAGATAACTCTGCACGCTCTCAGTTTCACAAACCGAAACAAAATTAGCAGAATCAATCTGCACTGAATCAGCTCAAAGGACAGCTGCTGTACTGCTCAAAGGACTCCCCCCCCCCCCTGGTTGGAAGATTCCGCCCTCCAAACCCCTGTTAGCTACTTTATAGGGGGAGACCGCAATGGCCTGGAAAGAAGACTTCCAGAAGTTAAAAGTCAAAGAAGAGGGGGGTTTCTTCCTCATGTTCATAGAAAAGACTGTTTCCAATCTCCGTTCCGTTTTTGAAATAAAGCGCGGACAAACTTCCATTCAGCCCTACCCGGGTAAGAGATTCGGTATTGCTCAGCCACAAACCACTTGAGAGTAAATATTTCCCTGCTAACCCCGGCGCCACATCTTGACATCTCTATTTGTTTTTTTCTCTTCTAAATTTTCACGTAGACTAGTTTTACATGTGTGCGGAGAGGTTGCCTGCAAAATTTCAGATCTGTGGGTGCCATAGGCAAAGGGTTACTTTTCAGTAATTTTTTGAAACTTTCATTTTACACTTAAAGACGGTTGTATTTTAGTGTTGTGCGGCTCATAGACCCAGTTTATCTACACTCTCAATCTCAACTCTATCTTAATCTCTCATAGCCTACAATGACCAAAACTTCCTGGAGTTCACTTTTTTCCTCTGAAGACCTGAAATGTTACAGGCAAACTCCATACACATGCCCTATTATATCGCGTAAATTCAAACAAAATCATCAACATCTAGATATTCCACCCGGGTTATTTGCATAAGAATTGCTTTTGACTGTGTTGACTGACAAATCTACAAATCCTTACGATACTTGAAGCAATGCACAGGCTTTCTTCCTTAGCCCGCCTGTCTCCAAAAACTTCAATTCCATTGAAATTTGAGTATTATGGCAAATTATGACTGGAGTTTCCTTGCAAATTTCAAGGCGCCCGAGGGAGAAAGGTAGATTTTCTGTTGAAGTGAGCAATTTCTCATACAGTAGAAGCATTATCCCCAAGTGCAATCTGAACGGGTGCTTACACGTGTCTCGCGCATTCACCCCCGTCTTGTTTAACGACGTGAGGAAGTTGGCTCTCGACCCCTTTTTGCGTGTCGGCGGAGATGTCGTGTTACAGCAGTTCATCAAGAGGCTCGACACGGATGACTTAGTCGGGAAGGTCTCCGACGCCGTCATAGCTGATACGCTCAATACAAATAGTGGCCGGGAGAGATTCATATCCGCGGCGGGGGAGTTAATAGCGTCTAGAGTCAATAAAAGGCACACCCGGGTTATTACTATCCCGCACGTCATGGATGGTGCTTGTGAATTGCTTCTACAAAAGGAGTTCCCCAATTACAAGTTGAATTTCACTCACTCTGAAAACCACGCACATGGTTTCTTCGCTGCTCAGCGATTCTGTCAACATTATGAATTGCGTGAGCATATGATGCATGAGAGCGGTGGGAAATTCGTGAATTCAATCAGGGATGTCGGTGGTGATCCCGTCAAAAACATAACAATGGGTCTCGAAAAAAATTCATAGTTGTAGTCCAATCTTGGACGTTAGGGACTCGACGCGATTTACCTCCCAACTCGTGAAGCTTCGACACTATCTACAGGATGTCGCCGTGCCACCCTCTAAGAAGCAGAAGGTGCTATCTATTATTCGGGACCCTGTGGAAAGACGTCGCTTCATGTGCGCGCGACGTGCAGAGGAGTGCACTATACCCGCACATGGAGTGATGTTCTTACACTCCACGTATGATATGACGACCATAGCCATAGCGGACACGATGGTGAACACCGGTGCCTACGTAGGGTACGGGGTAATGCTCTGGGATCCGAGGGTCCTCTTAGCTTTTGCCGACTGCGGCGAACTCTACGGGGGCAGGGTCCGTTGGGAGAAACTGAGGTATAACAGCAAATCTGAGAAGTTCGAACAGTTGGCGGTCCAGACTCCTCTCGAAAGAGCGACTTCCGAGTCAGTTCCAGATGATCAACTAATGATTAGGTTCTCTTTTCATGGAGATTCCTCCTATGCATACATCCACAAATTTACCGACCACATAGGCGTCGCGGTGAACAGTGTGATCAGAGCTACCAACGGTCAACTATTCACCGTTGAGAATGTTTCCAATCCTGCCTCCGTCGGTACTCTTCGTTTCAAGATTTACGCTAATCTCTGTCCGGTGGTGCCGCGCAGTTTCTTGTCCCACTCAATTTGGTTAGTGCGCTTAGTATGCGTGCCCAAGGAAATTAGACCTTTCGCTGACAACATAAGTGAGAAATATGGTCTTCGGAGGTTTTTTGTTAACAAAGATTTCTCCAATCAGGTCCTGACCTTATTGATGTCGTCGACATCACAGAAGTTCACAGTTGATTTCGTCAAGTTGTACACTCGCTGCCGCATGTCGCGGGTAGTGCTAAGTGGCGTTGACGTAGTCGCAGGTCAAGAGATGTCCTATGTCGACTTTTCTGACGCTGTAATAGCTTTCTTTTTCACCTCTTATAGAGATCGGTTCTCTATGACACAGACGATCAGAGACCTTACCAACTCGGAGGATGCAGATAGAAAAAAGAGTAGGGAAGAACCGTCACTATTGAAAAGATTGTTTAGACTGTTGATTAACACCGGGGACCAGACCATTAAGCATGAGGCTAATGGTAAAGCCAATCAAGTTACGGCAAACGGCGTGTTACTCACTGAAGACCAGAGAAAGTGTCTCTGGAGTTCCTGGTGCGACCGACTTAGGTCTTTGACGGAAGTAGTCGGTCACGAACATCTCACCAAGCGCGTTGGTGTTTTCGATTTCCCTGAGTACATCTCCTACGAGCGATTATGCGCGCAAACAGAGTTTCCGCTGGTACAAGCAGAGGATTTTGAGGATGAATACAACACGCTCGTAGAAGCTTCGTGTGTTGAATCACCTCCTGCTATTCCGACTCTGACTCCTGGTGGTAGTGGAAGGAAAGAAGACGACGTGAAACTAGAGAGTTTCATTGAAAAAGAAATCGAGAGGATTGTCGTCAGCGATCTGGTAAATAAAGGTTTGGATATCAAGCCGAAGTTGAAAAAAGTAAAGTCCATAGGGACTCGACAAAGATCACAATTACTGAACCAGGAGTTAAGTCAATTACATGTTCAAGACGCAGTTATTGGAAGCGGACCTGCATCAGAAGTGGGCTTCGTCGGCGCGGCGCCAAGTGCTCCGCCTAGGTCCCCTTCGTCTCCCTATCCCGATGAAGAGTTGGTCCTTCTGCCGGTGAACCAGCTAAGGGCTGTCGCCATACAAGGGAGGAACCCAGTCGAACCGACTTATAAGGTCGTTTCGTGTTCCTCTGAGTACGTGGAAACTGTCCCTGTCGCGGGTGATGGTTCATGTTTTCTACACTCCGCTAGACATATCTTTGGGATAAAAAGCAGCGCCGAAGAAATGAGAGAGACGCTTGCGGGAAGCCCTATTAGGCCGCACATGGCATGTTACGAAAGCAGTTACGTAATTGAGTTGGATTCAGCACCTGAGGTGAGAGATGGAAAAAGAATTTTCCATGACCTCTCGGGTGCTAGCGTCTCACTTTTCTCACTCCACTATGGTGTGGACGTTTGCATTCATGATCACAATCAAAAGAAGGACTTAAGATTTCATTGTGGGCTTCCGGAGTCTCGCATGATGCACATAAGGCTAACTCATGGGCATTTTGAACCTTATAACCAACCATTCGTGGGGCCGAGGATGCTTCCACGTGGAATTAGTGTTCCCAGCCTGCGTTGAACCTTGAGGTACTCCGCACCTTGCAGGAACAAGTTACCAGAGTCCGCGAGAATCTCCCCATGGAGGCCGTGGAGGACGAATTGTCCAGAGCAAAGAAAAGTAAGGTCTTACGTGACGCCCGTTTTGAAGCGTATCAGTACTGTACAAATGAATGGGGGAGTTCCTGTTTCCTGTTCTGCGCTTGAAAAAGATTGCAATCACGATGCGCATTGCTAAAGCAGTACGCTTCAAAACTGACGTAAGGTTACGCCACTGGTTTTACCACCGAGTCCAATGAGGCATAATGCCGAAAGGCATGCCTTTTCTATCAAACACACACACTTCTTTATGTACATTGCGAGCCATAGTAGAATGTTTATAAACGATTATTCTTCGAGCTTACAGATCGACTGCTTAAAAAGTTTGTCGTGGTTTGCAAGTATGGAAAGACAACCCCAGTTTGTGGCTGCTTGCTTGCAAGCACTCCATTTGCCAGTATCAAATATTGATTCTGAGAGGGGATTCAGCGCTTATGGTGACATTTTTGGTGCAAAACGTACTGGGTTAGGTGCTGACAAAGTTGAGGCCATGCTTTGATACTACTTTTGAGGAAATTTTGATGATGATGGTGGTGCTGATGCCAGTGTAGCGAACAGTGAGGGAGATTTAAACCATAATAGTGTTTACTTTGATGCTTATGAAGACATGTTCTGTGATAATTTATATGTGATGTAGTGTAGATGTAGAGTGGCATGTGTCAGTGTTTCATTAGTTACATTTTATGTTTCAACAGCTCCAACACCACACATCCGTCATCAACAGCTCCATGCCCACGAGGATGTTCTCCAGGAGGAAACAGAACAACTCCAGGAGAGAGGTCCTACTGCTCCTGGTAATACGAGCTTTCACCTCTTTATTGTCCTCTGCATTTTATATTTGTCCGTTTAATTGTTTTCCATGTCAGTTTCTAGGCTACCAAGAGATTGAACCCCTGAAGTTCGCCTAGCTCTGCAAGGGCATCAAGACCGCCTCCCCTGCTTAGTTCAATCACCGCACAAAGTATATTATTGTTGGTAATATTATTGTTATTATTATTATTAATATGAATATTTTTACTACAACGGCTTGTTTTAAATTTCTATTGCAGTGGGAACTTCTGAGAGGAAGAGGGGTCTGGATGAATAGCGGGAAGATGGGAGTGTTTCGGCAGGAATATGCAATGAGGCCAAAGGACCACTTCCGAAAAATATGAAACACCTCCTGAATCCCATTCTTGCACTTGATGGAACCTCTGCAACTGGAAAGCGTGGTTGTCTGGTCATCCCCGAGCTCATTCCCGGAACTGTCAACTGTATGCACTCTTTCCTTTCTTGTATTTACCATTTTTGGAGAACTAACAAAATTCTCATGTAACATTTTTCATTTGCAGTATACGTAATGCAGATCTATCGTGAAGGAGGGGGAGATCAAACACTTCACTTCTCCACAAAATCAATTATCAAAAATTTATTTGATAATGCCAAGAAGACGAAGAAGCAATCACTTTCGTCACCATCCTCCTCCTCATCCTCCTCCTTATCTGCCTCCTTTCTCCTCATCTCCTTTCGCACCCTCATTGTCTTTCACCACTTCATCTTCCACCCCCTCCCTAGGTCCCGTCTCCGGACCCTCAACTATCTCCACAATCTGCTCTGTTTCTCCCACATCACCTCCGACAACCACTTCTCGCTTCTCTGCTTCCTCTACTTCTTTACGCTCTTTTCCTCCCACATCTCTTTCAACAACTATGTATCGCTTCTCTGCTCCCTCCCCTTCTTTCTTCTCTGCTCCCTCCACTTCTTCCTTAATTGGTCCCTCCACTTCTTCATTAACTGCATCCTCTACCTCTCTATTGTCTTCATCACCTATCTCTCCCCTCTCTCCATCTCGCTCACCCTCTCACCCTCTCTCAGATTATGCCTACCACACAGAACCAGAAGTAGATCTACTTGATATTTCAAATAACAGGGTGGCAATGGAAGTAGAGATACACCACACCAATTATTAGGTTTCTCTTTACTAATTATTCTTGTTGAGTTGCTTTCTTGTGAAGACATTACTATCAAATTTTGACTTCGAAATGTCCCAATTCTGTTGGTATCCATCTGCATTTTTTGTTTTTGACAAAATATTAATTTGTTATTGAAATTTTGACTTCTGCAATTTAAAAGAAAATGAAACTGTTTACATGTATGTATTTTCCTTTTGTAACAAATCCAAATGAAATTATCCACAGTTGAAAACAATTCTTAAGGCAGCAAGGGAGCGCGCCTCTGCAAGCAGATCAGAGGGGCCTGAAGACCTAGACGACCCACCCGTGCCTGTAGCTGCCCCGGGAGTTCCTCCACCAAGTTGCACTCAGTCAGTCCCCCGTGCGTCGGTGGCAAGCAGCAGCGGCGCGGCACCTCAACCACCGGAACTTGGCAGCAGCAGCGTTCTCACCCAAAGCCGTATGGTGACGTACAGCCTAAACGACGACGTTTCAAACGCTGAAAGTTTGTGGTGCCTCCAGGCCGTGGAGAACGGCGTTTCTCTGGCTGCAACTGCAAGACAGGCCGCTTTATTTCCGCGAATGTTTCCGGATAGTGCGATTGCAACGAAAATGGAGCTCGGCGCTACTAAAGTAGGATACTCTCTCACTTTCGGTTTGGGTCCATACTATTTTGAAGGAATTCTGAATGAACTTTCGATAAAAGCCTGAATAAGAAATCTCAGAAACTTCAAATGGACATTTGTGTGTGCTACTGGTCAAAAACAAGCTGGCCCGTCCCTTCCGTCATCCTCGGTGCCAGTTCCGCTGCGCTCCACCGGCACCTCGGATTGACAGGGGGACTTGGCCTGCCGGCGGCGTTTGCGGGGGCCTTCGGCCCCCGCCTCAAGTCTCCCTAGAAGTGCCCGATAGCAGATGTATTTGTTACGATTAAAATCGTTAACCTGAGCCCGTCCCTGAGCGCGCCGCGATGGTAATAGTGTGCGCGCGGCGGCCAACCCTAACCTCAAAAAACAAAAACAGACAAATTTTCATAAATCAAAAATGCGATACAAATCGAAAATTGTTGCCACCGCACGTGATTGTACGTTAAAAAAGTAGTTGATCCTCAAAATTTGAAGTTTTTCTATGAACGATAAGTCGGCGAACATACGTCCGCCCGTACGAACATGCGGCATCAGACTATAAGCCCGGCTCCTGCCGTTTCTAAAGAAACGTGTCGGGACGGGCTAAAAAGCAATGAGGTTGTCTGTAGATATTTCGATTCTGCTTTCTTAGGTCACTCTAGGGCTAAGGATCTTTCTGGTGCACTGCAAGAACACTTAAAGGAATTGAATTTAACCAAAATGCTGCATTTGGCGATGGATGGGCCTACTGTTAATTTCTCTGCCATGAGAGAACTAGAAAAGGACATCAAAAGTATTCATGGCAATGATTGTTCTATTTTTCTAAATCTAGGTTCGTGTGGGCTGCACACTCTTAACAATAGTTTTAAGGTAGGTTTTAAGGCTACTGGGTGGAAACTTCTTGAGTTTTTGCGTGGTGAGTACAATGTATTTAAGGATGTGCCTGCCCGTAGGAGTACCTACATTAGGTTGAGTGAAGAGAGTAATCCTCCTTTTCCGGCCAAATTTTGTGCCGTGAGGTGGGTTGAAATTGAAGCAGTGGCCTTAACTGCTGTCAAGACTTGACCATTTCTATTGAAATTTGTGGATGGTGTTCGTGAAGAAAAGATCAAAATAGAATCCAAGAGTTTTCAAAATGTGGAAAGGGGACTGAAAGATAAGCTGCTGCCTGCCAAGCTTGCTTTTTTATCTTATATTGCCCAACAGCTGCAACCTTTTCTCACCAATTACCAATGTACTCAACCAATGATGCCATTTCTTTATACAGATCTGTCCTCCATTTTAAGAGATATTATGGGCCTATTTGTAAAAGAAAATGTTATTGACTCTGCCCCTTCTGTGGCTGATATTGACTTTTCAAAGGAAGAGAATTTAGCTCCTGTTGCCCAGGTGAAGGTGGGGAATGCTACGAAAGCAGAGTTCAGGAAAATAATAGTCAGCAATGACGAAATGAAGACTTTTAAGACTGATTGCCGAACATGCCTAGTCAAAATGTGCAAAATACTAGTAGATAAGTCTCCAGTTTCAAGAAAATATAGATTAGCTTCGTACGTTACGTTCTGCGACCCTGCGCTTATCTATTCTAACCCAAGTGCAAGTAAAACCAGGCTTAGTAATGCTCTTCAGAGCTTTATGGCAAAGAATTGGCTGACTGGGTCTATTTCTGATGAAATAGAATCAGAATTCAAACAGCTGATTTCAAAGACTGAGTTCAAGAATGACTGTCGCAAATATGACAGAAAGGATCAAAGGATCGATCACTTTTTGAGAATGCACTTGGAGGGTCAAAGTAATTCCACAAACTTGTATGCTTTCCTGAGACATGTGATGATTTTAAGTCACGGTCAAGCCTTCGTAGAGCGAGGGTTTTCTGTCAACAAGAATCTTATTGTTGAAAACCAGCTTGGACCTTCCCTTGTTGCACAGCGGCACGTTTACGATGCCGTGAAGGCAGCCGGTGGCTCAAAGTCAGTGGACATTGAGAAGAAAATGGTTAATTCTTTTCGAGCATCAAGGAGGAACCAAAAAGAGGCTCACCAAAAGCAGCGCCAGGAAAACGAGGAAGACAGAGCAAAGTCGGCTGAGAAACGCTGTTTTTCCTAGGAACTGGCTGATCTAAAATCTACAAGGGCTAAGCTGGCCGCCGAAAAAACTTCTCAAATGAATGCACTAGATGACCAAATCTCATATCTACTGGGCAAATTGGGTTAGCTGATAATGAAAATTGTTCTTTTAAAACTGTTCTTGTTTTTGTGTCTGTATACTGTAATGACTCTAGTTCCTTTACACTAACTGTTTTAATTTTGTTTTTGTGATTCTTAAACTGTAATGACTAGTTCCTCTAAACTGCTTGTTAAAGAAAAGTGTTCTTTAAAAACTGTTTTGTTTTTGTATGGTTTTTATGTTGTAATGACTAAAGGTCTTGTACTACTGAATGTAAATAAAAATTGGTCTAGTCCTAGCTTTAACATCAGTAGTCGACCCTATTTTTCAGATTTTTTATTCAACGCCTCGAGTTATCGTGCGTACAGCCTGACAGGAGCCAAATCGGGTCATTGGAGTAATTGACTTCGATCTCGCTCAGCTGATGACTGTAGTACTGAAAAATGACTGTTCCAGTAAAGAATTAGTGACACTCGTATGCTATGACAGCCTTTTTTTCGATTTTTCTTGCTGCATTTGCGTTTAATGCTATTTTTAAAAAGTCAGGGAAAAACACAATATTTCAGTCTGGAAATCATGGAAAAGTCAGGGAAAATGAAAATGGAGATCCGGTGTGAACCCTGTTTCTGAGCGAGGCGTACTTTGAACGTGTTTGGGCGTAAAAAGTGTCACTTTTAACGGCAAAAATACGCGAAAGATACGTCAAAATTACGATGAATGCCTCTGTCGTAGTTTTGGCGTAATTTTCTCGGCAACCGTGTCGTATTTTTGACGTAAATTGGTAGTACATTCGTCGTATCTGCACGACTTAAATACGTCAAACTAACGCTCTCTCAGGCCACACGGGTCGAGCATCTGAAACGTTCGTCAGACAGTTGAAATATCAAGTCTTTCCTTGTGAGCTGGCCTATTATTTGGCTATGTCGCCTCCCGAGCTTCATGCATCTAGCAGCCTTTTCGATAATAAACATGTTGCGAATGACTAGGTGATGGAGGCGACCCCGCGGCTGAAGCAGCTGTCCCCGGATGTACGCAAGTGCCTGTTCACGGACGAGACTTACCTGCCCATGTACCGGGACTTCACGTTCGCCAACTGCATGGCTTCTTGCAGGGCCAACCGCACCATGGCCAGCTGCGGTTGCGTGCCCATGACCTTCCCTTATGTCTGTGAGGTACCTCAACGACAAACGACTCACCAGCCCGAAGAGATTCAGGGTTGACTTGATATCTAATAGGGTATTTCCGTGGCTAGGCCGGAAGGGACAAGAACAAAAGTAAGCCCCAGACCGGAACCAGTAGGCGGGAGTGGATGGCGCGGGCCGGCTCGGGCCCGGCGACGAGCCGACCGGGCAGCGCTAGCTCGGCTCGTCGCCGGGCCCGAGCCCGCCCGACGCCCCCCACTCCCGCCTACTGGTTCCGGTCCGGGGCTTACTTTTGTTCTTCTCCCTTCCGGCCCAGGATGCACGGAAATACCCAAGTAGAGCTTGACCGGAAACGGGAAGACGACAAGAACCACAAAAGCGGATGCGGAAGTATACGGTATGAAAAGTTACGCAGCACGTTCCACGCCGTCAGCCACGAGCCGGCTCAAAAATTTGAAGGCTTAGCTCTCGCTGATGATATGTCACGACCATTTGACAGCGTCAGACAACGCAAACTTCGGCCGCGCGGCGTGGTTCCGGCGCTGCCTGACCCTATCAAATGGTCGTGACATATCGTCGACGAGAGCTAAGCCTCCAAATGTTTGAATCGGCTCGTGCATGACGGCGTAGCACGTGCTGCGTACCTTTTCATACCGTAGACTTCCGTATCCGCTTATGTGATTCATGTCATCTTCTCGTTTCCGGTCAAGCTCTACTCCGGAATACCCTATTGAAGCACTTTGCACGCACATATTACGTTCTTTCCGAACCATGTTGTAGAGAAACCTGATACGGAAGTGAAGGTCGCACCGGGTAAACGTTGTCCCAATGCGTTCCAATTTGGCAAGTGCTCACTCTACACTCTCGAAAAAAAGTGCTTGAGACAAGCATGATATGCTTGATCCAATCCAGTTTTTGTACGTAAATCGCCAAGCATCCGCCGAACATAATGTGCTTGAAACAAGCATGTTTGCTTGTAATATTGACTCAGTTTCAATCAAGAAAGCCTGTTACGTATGGATGGCTAAATCAAACATCCGTATTTATGGGGTTTTCGTTGATTGAAGTAGAGTTTAAATTCTGGACACAAAGCTAGATTTTGGGTTGATTTAACTTATTCCGCCAAGTATCCTTAATTTACGTGTATTTTGCTTCAATTGAAATATTCCTTTTATTGAGAGTATAGACCTAGATGCACCTTAATTTGCTCCTAATAAGGAATTAAGTTTTTAACACCCTTTAAGTCCACGTTTTCCGAAAGCGACGCCGATGGAGCGTTCCTCGGGCATATGCCGAAGACGCTGATGTTCATGGTAAACCTCACCGTGGACGACACGCCAACCCGGCAAGCGCTTCAATAGGCTTCAATTCAACGCATCGATGCTTCAATATCGAAGCACCCCCTGAACACGTCGATTTGATAACGCTTAGCGAGGGAGCTAGATATCCACGACGCGCGTCGTCAATTTCGAAGTGTGCAGGGCAATGATAATAATACAAGTGTGTAGATCAACGCATCTATTGATACGTTCCCATTTGGTTTCGATTTCAACGCATGTGATCAGGCGTTCCTGTGTGAACACATGTTAACATTCATTGATTCCAACACCTGCCATGCTTTCCCCCACGCAAATCACATATGTGTTCCCTTTGATCATTGCATGTTACATGCGTTGCTTTTCGGGCAAACATGATACATGCAGTGCTCCACACATATGGTCTCTCAGGGGGGGGGGGATACTAAAGCATTGCTGCGTAGAATTGGAACGCTCGCGCTCGCCGTCAATGACCGCTACTAACCAGAGGCTGAGAAAAAAAAATGGAAGTACACATTTACAAAACAAACCTGAGGGGTTGTGGTTGTTGTGAGCCGTGAAACGCCAATTGGTGCACTTGGTGCCAAGTTTTGTTATTCATTGATTACGTGGCCTGGCATCTTAGCAGAAACAAAGTGCTGTGGTATTACAGAGCTATGTAAAGCCATAGAACATGGCCCATGACGCAATATTTCTAAATTCAAAAATTGAAGTCAACGACTTTTAAATACAGCTCCGGTTGAAATGGAAACTCTGGCCGTTATTTTAATAATAAATTCATTTAAATGAAAAGTGGCGCATTGAAACTAGATAACAATTGATAATAGTGACGATTTAAATACTATATTTGAAACCTACATGGTAACTCAACAACACGACATGCCCTAACACTAGAAGGCCGGACGGGTCCAAATTGGCCCTCCTTCACATTGAACATGCTGCCACGCCGGTTTTTTTTTGTTTTTTTTTTTGGGGGGGGGGTGCCGACGCTTTTTGACTTTTCTTAAGTTTGTCATGAACATATCTGCTAAGTTTCGTCATTCTGCGTTTGTTTTTTTCAGAAGTTATAAGGGTGGATACCTAGAACTACGGTAGGGTCCAAATTGGACCCTGGCTGTTTTTTTTACCGCATAGACGCGTTTTGTTCTTTTTTCGATTTCTGGCGACTGTCCTGCAAGTACATTGAACAGATAGGTGTATGGATGTCATGTGAATAGTCAGGTGTGAGTTCATGGTGGTGCTAAGTACAAGGCAGGTAGGCAACCAGCAATGCAGATCAAAGTTCTGTTCGGTCCACGTAAGAATGAGGCAACAGTGGGCACGCAGAGGGATACACTCGAGTCACGACATAGATGTCGAAAATCTATCTGATAGACGTCTTTTCCTAGGTTTATATTGGTCTCATAGACGTCTGAAGTCTGTTAGACGTCTAAGTGGTAATTTTTTTTTGGTTTAGGTTAGACAGCCTAGATCATTTAGAGCAAAATTAAATATTACCTTGAGAAAAATTTTGACTTCCGAAGACAATAATTTTCAGTTTCCAACATCACACATCGCAAAACAATCAAAGGAAAATCATTACACTATTAGCATATTCCAGTATTGCAACCAGGAACCTTCTGCTTTCTTCTCTATAGCCCTATCCACTACGCTGTGAGGAATCACTAACATGTAGTGCGGGTTGCCTACCCTGAGGCTCGTTAGGGGTTCGGCAATGTCGTGTGACATTTTAAAACACAAGTGGACATCATAAGGCAACATCAGCTTCAGAAAAAAAACGCATAGAGAAGCCTTAAAACTGCGAAAATTGGGGCATGGTCCAATTTGGCCCCTCCAGACGTTCTAGGTATGCGATTTTTGCGGGCCTTCTAGTGCTAAGATCAAGGAGAAGATCTAACACAATATGATTCTGGAAATTTAAGTTCCAATATTGGTCTCCTCATGAATAAAAAATATCAAGAAAGCGCTAACTAACGGAAAAGTGCCACTATCTACTCTAACAGATCAGTATTAAAACATATAATGCACGAATGCCAACTGATAAAACCCTCCGAAAACTGCCGTGGACAGTGACAGCAAGACAGTGCTTTGTGTCCTTCATGAAGATACCACACCACCACATTTGAAACCTGAACATCAACGGATATACGTGAAAGATGTAACCGACGACCTTCACACCTTCCAATCCGATTGAATACGAAATAGCACCGACAGAACAAATGTGTGAAACAACGCATGTTTCATGTGTTTCCGAGGAGTAACACATGTATCGTGTTCCCGAGGAGCAACACATGTATCATAGGGAACACATGAAACATGCATTGATCAAAGGGAAGGTATGTGTGATTTGAATGGGGGGGGCGCAGGGCAAGTGTTCGGATTCAATGCGCAACATGTTCCCCCAGAGGAACGCATGACACCTGCATTGAAATCGCAGCCAAACGGGAACGTATCAATTGATGCGTTGACTAACACGTTTGTTCTATCAGTGAAGGTAAGAAGATTGAATATCCCCAGATCAAAATTGGGAGTGGTGAATGTCTTCGTTTCCAAAAACATTTCGAAAGCCCAACGTTCTTCTCGGCGTCTTCACTTCCATTTCAGACTTTCCGCAGCAACAAACAAGGAAATAGAAATGTGGTCAATGAAAAGGCGAGGAACTCACCATATATAAGCCGCCTTCTCCCAAAGGCTGCAATTTATGTACTTTCTCACCTAAATTTAGGCAAGGATGCCGCCCTCGTCCAAATTTCAGGTGCGAGCGTAGAACTGTTGTTGCCCCAAATTGGAGCGTGGAAGTCCTGTAAATATTTGATCGCACTAGGTTTTCCTCGCGAATATTGTGTTTAAGTTCCTCACCTCTCCATTGCCTCTGTGCTGGAACTAAGCAAGTAGAATGTTTCTTTCTAGTGAACCGCACCATCTGCAAGCTCACGGACATTCCGTGCCAAACGCGCCTCCTCTTCGGTGGGTATCAGAAGATGCTGCCATAAAAACCCGGAAACGACGAGAAGATAAAGGGAACCACAAGCGCTGACCATCACTTCCTTGTTATCACAGCTTATGCCCGGACGCGTTTTTCAAAATAACAAATCTGCTACACATGCGCAGAGGATGACAGCACTAACATTCCTTCCGTCTTCTTGCCTTTTCTGGCTGGATATTTTTCGATGAAATAAGGGCGGATTTAGAGTGTGAAGCTGGCCGGGCGCCATAGAGCGCAATAAGTAACATCGGGGAGCGATTTTTGAGAGGACGTCCGGCGCAGCGACAGGTCGGTTCTGTCCAACGGATCGATCGGCTGACCGAAGACCGAAGATTCGACCGGTGAGATTTGGCTTCAATCATCACAATCTGTCGAGAAAATATCATTTTCAGAGGTACCTTAATTAATGGTGAGGAGCCTGGGCCCTGGGTACTCTGTTGTTAGTAAGGCCTGGGTTATTGTCACTATCAAGTGTCCACAAATAGGGAACTCATTTAAATCGCCAATCTTGCTCCATACTCGGGCGACGGCATCACGGAGACTGGGGTGGCACGGTATTCCTGCGAAGCTTCCACTTGCTATTGATGGACCTTTTTCATCTGCAGCGCCGCTGGACCTAACAAGCTGCCCCCGCTGCCAGCCGCTCTGCGAACACGTCCAGTAAATTGTCAAGTCGTCAACGGGAGCCCTGGTCTTCGGAAGTGAAGACGAGCCCCGTAGCAACTTCCTTGTGTGAGAAGCAAACTGATTGGAGTGAATTCTACTTCTCGCAAGTTTCAAGAGGCCAAATTATGGTATCATGGTTAGCCCTGTTGCGGGTCACTGGTGAGCTGGGTCACCCTGGTATGGTGTAGATGCTCAAGATTTCTGTCGTTTACTCGGCGCACTTCACAGTCGAACTTACCGGGCCCGTGGACGTTTAAAAGAGGTGTGGTGGTTTGGCGCTGCTTGGTCGAGGGCGGGCTGAGTTGACGTTGAGTTGGCTGAGTTGGCGTTGAGTTGGCTGAGCTGTTGAATTTTTGGTGTACACCGGAAACCTGATCAACTATGCGGATATAACGAAAATGAAAAAAATAATCAGAAAAAATCGTCGTAGAAACAAAACGCTGGCCAACCATATTTTCGTTGCGTAAATTTCCCAGGGGATTTTAATGTGACAGATGTCACTCAATAGAATTCCATTCGCCAGAAGCGGCAAGAAGATGAAAGGAAGAACAAGGGCTGACGACCCATCGCAGGCATCACTTGGCATGCGCAGACGCCATTTTTTTTGATAGAACACATGCGCTGCGCATGAGGTTTAGAGGTTAACTTTTGTGATTCCTTTCACCTTTTTTCGCGCCAGTGCCATAGAGTTACCCTAATTTCTTCTCCCACATAAAAACCTGTGGTTTACGCGACGTTTTGAAGCCTATCGACGCCATTGTGGTCCGCAGTATCCTATACAATCGTACTTTTCACCGGGCACATAGTACAATAACTACTGTTCGTTCGGGCAAACGTGTGTTCGCGTTGCCGACTTATCGTAGAAAAACAAATCCAATAAGAAAATAAAGTCCTTTCTTAACCTGGAGTACGGTGGCAACTAAAGTCAAACCTTCCTGAACAATGGTGGGCCCGAACTGAAGGACCCCCAGTTCACATCTGCAACAGGGTATTCCGGAGTAGAGCTTGACCGGAAACGAGAAGACGACAAGAATCAAAAAAGCGGATACGGAAGTCTACGGTATGAAGTTACGCAGCACGTGCCGCGCCGTCAGCCACAAGCTGACTCAAAATTTTAGAGGCTTAGCTCTCGCTGATGATATGTCACGACCATTTGATGGGGTCAGACACCGCATACTTCAACAGCGCGGACCGGGGACGTGCATCCTCTGGCCGCGCGGAGTGGTTCCGGCGCTGCCTGACCCTACCAAATGGTCGTGACATATCGTTAGCGAGAGCTAAGCCTCCAAAATTTTGAGTCGGCTCGTGGCACGTGCTGCGTAACTTTTCATACTGTAGACTTCCGTATCCGCTTATGTGATCCTTCTCGTCTTCTCGTTTCCGGTCAAGCCCTACTCCGGAATACCCTATTCTTCAAATTTCACCACAGATTTACCAATGAAACTACGAGACCGTGTCGCCACCTCTAAACCTCGTCGCAGGGAATCCGCAATTTTTTTGGATTTTTTTTCGTGAATATCTACAGGATACCCAAAACGCCTCTTAACATTTTCACACTTTTACATCCACACCAGTCTAGTGGCCCACCTGCGGGGCATTGTGACATAGTACCATAGTTGTGACATAAAGTAACATGGTAGTGACGTATAGCATCATAACAGGGACGTATGGTAACATAGTAGTGATATGTATATATACAGTAGTATCATAGTAACGAACGACGGGCTCAGGTTTACGATTTTAATCGAATAATACGTCTGCTGTCGCTGTGGGTCTTTTCTCGAGAGACTTGAGGTGGGGGACGAAGGCCCTCCGCTAACGCCGCCTGCCGGTAGAGCGCAGCGCAACTGGCACCGACGAGGTTTGCCAGATTGGGCGATTTGGACTATTTGAGTCGGTCGGTTTGCGACTCTTTATTCAATTTTGCGGTAAGTCGCGAATTGGGCTAATTCACAACACGATCAGTCGCGATTTGGGCGATGTAGTGCCACAACCTCGATTTCGGCCCCAAATCGAAGGAAAAACGGTTGGTTCTGCCGTCATGTTGGCATGTACTCGCCTTGTCTCCTGTCCCCACCACTCTGCACCTGTAGCATTCACTCACTTGTTTTCGGGAGCACATACGGTGGGAAGAGCGAGCCGGTTTGAAAGTGGTGTGAAAGCGAGTGGGGAAAATATTTGAAGCACTTCAATTCCTAATGAGAGTCGAAAAAGGCATCTAAAGGTAAGGATACAGTGAAAATTAACCGTCGTGAACTCTTAACCTGTTCTGCTGCTTTTTCTTCGCGGCATTCTTCAGTAAATCATATTCTCACTTGAAATTTTTCATTTTCCTCCGAAATATTACGTGACATATGTTGGAATAACTATGTTTCCTGTCTGTAATTTTAAACTTTTAAAGTTGGTATCATCAGTTAATGTACGAGCTATTCTTTTGTCTTCTCTCACTCCTCCTTCCGGTGTACTGCCATGCTAGTTTTTCAATAAACCTTTTTGTTGTGTTTAATCTTGACTTTTAGAAACGACAACCACCCATCTGCCCTCATAATCGATCAGGTTATGGGCCCAGGGCATTGCTGCGTTGTTTCAGAAGATAAGTGAACTGAAAAGGTGTGCATAGAACTTCGAATCCTGAAATATGGATATGATAGGTTAACCTCCCTTAAACCTCGCGTGAGTGGACGAAGTGAACGTCATTCCACTACATCGCCCTCGTGTGTGGTGAAGTTAGTGACTGTTTTTTGGTAGCTTGTGTCAAGAAAGGCTCAAAAAACAAAAATGACGGCTCCTCCTCCTCCCTCAACTACATTGGTGTCTGTGTCGGGTGAGCCATGCAAGCTGGAGGGAAGGGCGAACTATGCAACATGGAAGTTCCAGATGAAATGTTTTCTAATAGACTGTGGTCTTTGAAAAGCTGTGGAAGGCACCGATAACGATGAAGGACGAATTCAACGAGCGCTGGCCAAGATTGGGATGGCTGTGTCCACCGGCTGTCATTCTCGCCTCTTGGGTATCGAGACTGCAAAGGGTGCCTGGGACAAACTTGCCAAGGACTTTGGCGAGCAAGGCGTTGCTGGTCAACTCATGTTGGACTGTATCGAGCCAGATTGGAGAACTTCAAATCAGTGGACGATTACGTCAGTCACATCTTGAGTGTTCGTGGTGAACTAACAGATTGTGGTGTCACATACACTGATGAGAAGATTGGCTCGATGATGCTGCATGGTCTTCCTGACTCATGTACTTCGTTGATTTTAGCTTATGGCGCTGCTAATGAAAAAAGTAACTTTAGAATCTGTGTTGGACTTTCTACACAATTATGATGAAGGAAAGGCTGCAAGATCAAGTGAGACTGCTCTATCTGCTAGTGTTACAAATAACAATAGTGCTCAACCGACTTGCTACCATTGCCATAAAGCAGGTCACAAAAAACCGGAGTGTCCAGATTTAAAGAAAATCAAGAAAGCTGCTCACAAGAAGAAGAAGCAAGAAAAGGAGAAGCCGTCTAATCCGAGTAATCCAAATCAAGGACCGAAAAGTGTTGTGATGTTGAATGTTGCTTTAGCTAATGGAAATTTAGGTGGAGAGGATTGGTATTTTGATAGCTGTTGTAGTAGACCCATATCTCACAGAGAAGACTTAGCGAATTTCATTGATGCTAGTCAGTCTCTGGAAATTTTAGTAGCCGATAACTCAGTGATGAAAAGCAAAGGTGTTGGTGATGTTACTTTACATATCAACAACAAAGGTGAAACTAAAGCCACCATTTCAAATGTGATCTTTTGTCCAAATAGTGCAGCCAATTTAATGTCAGTGCATCAAATAGCTAGAAAGGGTAATATTCTTGTATTTGATGATAAAGGCGTTAATGTATCTTCCAAAGGATAGTATTGACATCCAAGGTGAAAGTGTGCTGACAGGTAGTGTGGTGAATGGAATTTACAAGCTAGGTAGAGATGGTAATTCTTCTGCTACTGTGTATGGAAATGTTGAAAAAAAAAATGTAAAGGAATAGAAAGTATTGCTTTCAAATCAAACCCCTCTATAACGCCATCCCGATAATAATAATAATAACTGACTCATGTACATGTTTGGGTAGAACGGTCCCAGATACGATCTTTTTCATGAGAATGGACCCCCTCTTAAATGACCCCAAAGCCCCGGGAAAACTGTCAAATATGACCCCAGGTGCTGCTGCAGGTGCCGGTGGGCACAAAAGGGCCTTCTTGGCCAGGAAGTGGAACGGGACGGCAAACTACCTAAGGGTGCGGTATTTCGAACTTGAACATTAGAACCGACCCCCACTAAACTTAAACCAGGACCTCTGTTTCGACGCCAAAATCGACCCCAGGTGCTGCTGCAGGTGCCAGTGGTCAAACCAGGGCCTCCCTGGCTAGGAAGTGGAACGGAACGGCAAACTGCCTAAGGGTGCGGTATTTCGAACTTGAACAGGAGAACCGACCCCTACTAAACTTAAATCAGGACCTCAGTTACGATGACAAAATCGATCCCAGGTGCTGCTGCAGGTCCCGGTGGGCAAAATAGGGTCTTCTTAGGCAGGAAGTGGAACAGGACGGAAAACTGCCTGAGGGTGCGGTATTTCAAACTTGAACATAGGAACCAACCCTACCTAAAATGACCCAGGAAACAAAGTGAGAATGCTTAACAGAAAAAGAAAACATGACTATGACAGAAAAAGACAAGGCGTCAACAGACAAGACTATAAACGAACAAGATATGAAGGTAACAGGAACTACAATAACAGCAAGAAACATGATAATACAAAGTACGACAATGACAGGTACAGAAAATTCAGTAATGAAAGACCAGAAAGAGAATGCCATGTGGCCAACAGACAAACAAACAAAATTGTCAGTAAAATCATCAAAATTGACAACAGGACTGACAAAAAACAAGTAAGTAAAGATCTATACACAACAATCATGCCGGACAAAAAAATTACCATGTATACACAACATGACAACACACATAAGTACATCTTTGTAGTGGACAGTGGTGCCACAGATCACATGACAAATAATATAGATCTCTTGGATAATATAAAAGAAAAACATGCTGAAATCAATATAGCAAAAAAGGGCATGGGCATGAGCTCCAGCCAACAAGGCACCATTCACACCCAAACATGTGACATAAATGAAGTTCTGTTTGTTCCAGATCTAGCAAAGAATCTACTCTCCGTTGGTCAAATCACAAAAAGGAATGGCTCAGTATATTTTCCAAAAAATAAGGTACAAATTCTGAGTCAACCCATTGTCATTCCTAAAGATTTGATAATTTTACAAGGCGAACAAACGGCAAATGGATTATTCACACTTGACTTAAAAACAGAAAAGGAAGCCTTACTAACCGCTCAAGAACAGAACATAATACAATGGCATATCAAAATGGGACATCTTAGCTTATCAAAGCTAAAAACTCTAACACAGATGTCAAAAGGTATCAATCTGCAAATACCATCAACAACAGAACTACTCTGCAGTGTGTGTGCTGAAGCAAAACAACACAAAAGGTCCCACAATACCACAAGAAGCAGAGCCACGCGACCGTTGCAGATTGTTCATACTGATGTGTGCGGGCCAATTGACCCTGAGACCCACAACCACAAAAGATACTACATAACATTCATTGATGACTACACCAACTACTGTGTAGTTTATGTCATACAGTTCAAAAGTGAAGTATATGATGTACTGAAACAATACGTCAACGAATCAGAGAACCACCATCAACTCAAAGTGTACAAAATAAGATGTGACAACGGAGGCGAATACATCAATGGTGATCTCAAGTCATGGTGTTACAAGAAGGGCATTGTACTAGACTACACCGTGCCAAGATGCCCACAACTCAATGGAAAAGCTGAAAAAATGAATCAAACTTTAATGAACAGTGTCAGAGCCATGCTGTTCCAATCCAAGATGAACAACAACATGTGGGGTGAAGCAGTACAAACTGCTGCTTACCTCATCAACAGAAGCCCGACATCAGCTGTTTCACAGCTACCAGCACAAATGTGGACAGGCAAAAAGATTAACATCTCCAACATCCAAACTTTTGGGAGCATCGTCTTCGCCAAAAACACAAACCTACTCAAGAAGCTGCAGAGCAGATCAAAACAAGCCATCTTAGTAGGATATACAACAAATGGATACAAGTTGTGGGATCCACAAGAAGAAAAATTTTTCGTGTCACGCGATGTCATCTTTACTGACATGATGTACGATCAGTACAAAGTACAACAGCCAAGAACTCCAATAGTCAAGTTCAGAAATGTCACACTCCATCCCAACCATCATGCCCAGCATCAAATCAATGAAATTCATGATGGAGCAATAGAACATGAACAAGATTTGCCCATGGACATAGAACCACAACAAAATTCAGATCATGAAGAAGATGCAAATGATCAAGAACTCCCATACCTAGATGAAGAACCACAACCCAAATATAATCTTAGAAAACGGGAAAACATCAAACCACCATCTCACCTGCATGACTATGAAGTATATTTCTGTCCAAATGCCGAGGCTCCTTTACCTTATGATCAATGCAGTAATGATCCCAACTGGAAAAATGCAATTGATGAAGAAAAGAAGTCACTCTACAAAAACAAAACATGGGAGTTAGTGGACCCTAAACAAGCACAAGGAAAACAACTCATAACAAGCAGATGACTTTTCAAGATAAAAGAAAATGGCACTTACAAAGCGAGGCTTGTAGCACGAGGATGCGAGCAAGAAGAATTGGATTATAAGGAAACATACAGCCCTGTAGTGGACACTTCCAATCTTCGAGCCCTGTTTGCTCTAGCTGTCAACAAAAACATGACCATTAAGACATTCGACATAAAAACAGCCTTCCTCAATGGACAACTTAACTCAGAGATATACATGAAGATACCACAAGGATGTCCAGAAAAAAATAAAGTGTGTCGCCTAAAAAAGGCACTATATGGATTAAAGCAAGCACCGCTGAGGTGGTCACTGCGATTAACTGCATTCTTAAGCACTCAAAGCATGTCCCAACTTATAGCAGATAAGTGTGTCTACAAAAACAATGATTCAACATTATATCTTGCTGTTCATGTGGATGACGGAATTATCTTAAGCAATAACCCCAATGAAATGGAGAGAATCTTGAAATGTCTTCAAAGGGAGTTCGAGGTCAAAATTGAAAATAGCCCCACTGTTTACCTTGGAATTGAACTCAAAAGAACAAAAGATGGTCTGTTTGCATCCCAACAAAACTATGCAAAAAAAGTTCTTCAAAAATATAACATGCTTGACTGTAAATCCGTTGACACTCCAATGGAAACAACAAAAATAGACAATGAAAAATCTACAAACGTACCTGATCACCAGTTCCCATATAGACAGCTAATTGGAAGTCTATTGTACCTGAGTTGCAAAACAAGACCAGATATTTCCTTTGCAGTCAACTACGCCAGCCGAGCAACTGAAAATCCAACAAAAGAAGATGTAACAAAAGCCAAAAGGATACTCAGATACTTAAAAGGCACCCTAGGTTATGGCATACTCTACGAAAAACACCAAGAAGAAAAAATTGAAGCTTACAGTGATGCAGATTTTGCCTGCTTAGGACCAGCAGGACAGATGAAGTCTACATCTGGCTACACTATTATGCTCAATGGCAGTCCAATTGTGTGGTGCTCGCGCAAACAAAGCATCGTCGCAACAGCAACCACCGATGCAGAATATGTGGCTGCTGCAGAATGTTGCAAAGAGCTCCAGTATATTAAAGCCTTCATCTCAGAACTAACAGGTCAAGATCTTCCAACTGTGATGTATATTGACAACCAGAGCGCCATAAAATTGATCAAATCAGGCCAAATGAACAAAAAGAGTAAGGGGTCGTCCACATATTACGTAATCACGTAGGGGGGGGGGGGGGGGGGGTCGGAGCTATGCTTACGCTTGATTACAGGGGGAGGGGGGGGGGGCGTCGTCCTGATTACGTAATCAACTTTGGTCCTCGCATCGCATTTTTTGGGGGATTGGAACTGCCGCAGTGCCGCGTCGCAGTTGCCCCGCTCGCGGGGTTTGACAATTTGTTACTACTTTAGATTAAATAAAGTACATAAATCATCCTGAAAATTTTTATTTTCCACTTACCCTCTTTTTACAAACGCTGGGTTCACGATTCTTCACATTTTCCGCAAATTCGCTTGATTACGTAATCTTGAGGGGGGGGGGGGGGGGGTCAGGCCGCTGATTACGTCTGTTGACTGGGGGAGGGGGGGGGTCGAAAATCCCAAAAACATGATTACGTAATATGTGGACGGCCCCTAAGCACGTCACCGTAAAATACTATTACATCAGTGTTGCAATGGACGAAGGTGTCTTCCAGCCCATCTATCTCAAAACTGACGACCAGCCAGCAGACATCTTCACAAAACCTCTTAAACACGTCAAGTTCGCCAAATTCAGAAACAAACTCTGTAAAAACCTCAACTGCTAAAGTGTGAATACTTCGACTTCCTTCCATCAGCCATCAAAATGTGCCCATTATGTATGTTCGTCCCTTATTATTGTTATTATTTGTATTTACTGTCGTCTGACTGGTAACGGCACAAGCAATGTATGTAAAAACACAACCATTCAAAAAAAAAAAGACCACAACACAACTCTATAAAAAACAGGGAGAAAAAAAAAACTATATTTTCTCAGTTAAACAACAGTACAGTTTTTTTTTTCTGTTCAAAAAAGGACAACATTTATTTGTTCAAGGGGATTATGTTGGACAGTGAACTGCATAAATGTAGTTATTTTTATTTTGTAGTTGGTACTGCTGGGCAGTTACCCTTTTTCTTCTGCTTCTGCGCTCCCTAAATAAAGTAGTGTTGTGCCAACCCTCAAACTGTATGGTTGTTCCATTATTCACCCTCAACAATGTGGACATAACCACTGCTTTTCTAAATGGTGATCTTAGTGAAACCATATATATGGAGCAACCAGATGGTTTTTCTGTTGATGGTAAAGTGTGTGCTCTAAAAAAGAGTCTATATGGTCTAAAGCAGGCTAGTCGTGCATGGAATGAAAGTATCAGAGACTTCTTAAGAGAATTAGGTTTTACGCAATCTGTATGTGATCCCTGTGTATTTGTTAAGAAGGAAGGTACTTGTACGATTTATATTTGCTTGTATGTGGATGACATATTCATTTTCACAAATTGGGCTAGTGAAAAAGAAAAATTGTATAGTTTATTGGCTAAGAAATATGAGGTAAAATTCCTAGGTCAATTAAAAAACTGTCTTGGAATGAGGGTAGTTTATAATAAGGAAGATGGTATTCTGAAATTAGATCAGGGAGAATACATGTCAGAATTATTTAAAAAAAATCAATATGTCAGAATGTTTCCCAAAGAGTACACCTATGTCAGCCAATCAAGACTTACCAAAGACTCAAACCAACGATGAAAACATTCCTTATCAAGAATTGATAGGATCTTTGATGTATTTAGCCATTTCTACAAGACCAGACTTGATGTACACTGTATGTAAGCGAAGTCAGTATAATAAGTGTCATGGCAATGAACACTGGTCAGCGGGAAAAAGTGCTTAAATACATCAAGGGCACTCAAGATTGTGGTTTAGTATTTACCAGAAGTGGGAATCTAGATATTGAGTGTTTTGTTGATATCTCTTATGCATGTAATGATGAGAAGGGATATTCTCATACAGGATATGTGATGAAATTAGGAGGGTCTGTGTTTGCATGGCAATCAAAGCAACTTAAGACTGTGACATTGTCTAGTACTGAATCTGAGTATCTGGGACTGACAGAAGGAATCAAACAATCTCTGTGTGTCAGAAATGTTTTAGATATCTTAGGTTTAGGAAAGATTTGTGTTAAAGTATTTAATGATAACAAGGGTGCATTGTGTATTGCTAAAGATGAGGGATCTCATAAACGCACTAAGCACATTAACATAAGGAGACTGTTCATTAAAGAGAGAATCAGGAAAGGACATGTAAAATTAGACCATGTTGGGACTAATGAGTTAGTAGCTGATGTTATGACTAAGGCTTTGCTCATTGTTAACAACAAGAAATTTGCAAAAGAATTATGTGTTAGACAAGTTTAAATTAGGCAGGTGTGTTGGAATGAATAACTATGTTTCCTGTCTGTAATTTTAAACTTTTTAAGTTGGTATCATCAGTTAATGTACGAGCTATTCTTTTGTCTTCTCTCACTCCTACTTCCGGTGTACTGCCATGCTAGTTTTTCAATAAACCTTTTTGTTGTGTTTAATCTTGACTTTTTGAAACGACAACCACCCATCTGCCCTCATAATCGATCAACATTTTTGGGGATCTGAGCGACCGCGACTTGAGCGACCTCAGATCGCTCTGGTGGCGCCTTGCTTTACTACACATCTGGCAACTCTGACCGAGAGGGACGGACCAGCTTGTTCAGACAACCTAACGGACGTAAGTGTCGTTACTTGGCAGGCACGGCCTGAACGGCGCTCCCACGGACTATGCGGTGATCCATGTGTATGCCCGTCACTTCGTCACGACGCGGTTTAAGATGGACTTGCACCACCAACGACAGGATCTCCTCGGTACGTGAACTACACTGGAATAAGGATTGGGGGGGTGAGTTCCAGTGCTTGGCTACAAATGTCTGGTCATGAGGGAGTCTCGGAAAAGAAAGTAATAGGGTACTCCGGAGTAGAGCTTGACCGGAAACGAGAGGACGACAAGAATCACAAAAGAGGATACGGAAGTCTTCGGTATGAAAAGTTGCAGCACGTGCCGCGCCGTCAGCCACGAGCCGACTCCAAAATTTGGAGGCTTAGCTCTCCCAGACGATAGGTCACGACCGTTTGCACGTTGCACGAGCACTAACTCATGGGAGAGAAATTTTGGGGGTAGCAATACTTACAAAGCAAGGTCGTATGCGGCATGATCTACATAGTCCATTGAGCTGAGTATAGTGGAAGGGTCGCGTACACACTCGAACTCAAAACAAGTTGAAAGGAGGAGTAAATTTTAAGACCCTATTTAAATAGGAAGCTATGATACCAACTCTAAATGTTTGCTAGCTTGTAAGGGTTTGGGAAGTTCTGAAAAGAACGAGCTGGCCCAAATGGGCTCCATCACGGAAGAGGAGTCTCTCGCGTTGTTTTATCAAACTTTGTACAGGATGGTTTCGAAATGCCATAACATCGATTCATGGGACGTCATAAGAAAACTAAATACCTTCCGCGCCCCGCAACACTGAAGTTGAGGGCGCACGATCGGCCTGGGTCGCGGCAGTGCTGCTGTTCTCTCGATAGCATTGAATCGGCTGAGTCGCGCCCTGTGGCCATGTTACCGATAGAAAAATTGTTCTGAAAGTCGAGCGTGACAGACTGGGGTAGACGGGATCTGAACTCCAATTGCATTCATCACATATTTTCACATGGTAACTCCAGGCCTACAACTGCTCTTAAATTCTACGCATGACAGGCCTCTGGGTGGAAATAAGGCTGTTCCGAAAGTGGCCTTCCATGTTCGCAGGCTCTCTCGGGGGTCTGTCGGGCCTGTTCATCGGCTTCAGTCTAGTGGCTGGCTTCGAGTGCGTGTACGTGCTCGCGATCAGACCCTGCTTCCGAAGTCATGCTTCTGCTCAGGTAAGGCCTTTGCGGACCAGACCGACACTTAGAGTTGTACAAAGATTTAAAGTCAAATTAATTTTGTTCTCTATTTTGAGAGAGTTTGACTTTGTTGACTAGTGCGTTAAAGATTGACTTTTACGATTTCTTGAGAATTTTTTGTGCCGCATGGGGCCGTCGCGAAATTGCATACTTTCCCCCATGTATTTCCTATGGGAAAACTAAAAATGGGGGAGCGTGGCCGGATTTGATCTGAGGAGGTTGAATGTTTTTTGGGGAGGGGTTTTATGACCAAGTACGGTAACCTAGGCGGTGACGTGCCCTCTCCGAGAAAAGTTGGAATTTTCGACCACCCTACCGCCGCGCCCAATTCACCGATTTGCGAACAACTCGTCCAAGTAAGGGGACGTTCAGAAACTGCGACCGTGACCGATATTAGGCCACTTTTTTTATTCTCTTTCCCCTCTATCTTGACCTGGCTATCCTAAACGTAAAGGATAAGATCGTGACCATGTGCTGTCCCCCCCCCCCCCCTAAATTGGTCACGTAGCTGGCGCAGGCTGCTGATCTGTAGGAGGAGAGGCCGCTAAATAAGATCGCCAGTGTACACACCACCTGTAGGTGGTGTTGTGGTGTCCGTTTCCACACCTGCGGGCCTCCGCTCAAAAAGTCAATATCGTGATCCAGGGTTTCTGCTCTAGTGCGACCAAACGAGACGTACTCGAATCCCGAGGATTGGGCCCAAATAAAACACCATTGCGGTCATTTTCGACTTTTTTAAATTTTTGGTCATACTAACCGTTTTTTGGCGTTTCATTTGGCGTGAAAATTGGACCACTCTGTTTACTGACGACCTATATTCTTACCAGGCTGTTTTTAACCGTCACAGTTTAATGCAATGTGAGCTTCTCTTGGCAGGTCCGTGTGGCTGGGTTGGGCAGGGCGCCGCGCCGGGCTGCATCTCTGGACGCTTGACCCCGCCGTCGGTGGTGGACAACGGCGCCCCTCCCCCGTCGCACTCATCCCGCCGCTGATGAATCGGAGGACGAACGCCACGAAACGACTTTCTGCACCCTCTTTTCTGAATGCTTCACTCAAGGCTCGTACTCGCGGGAAGTATAGGTTATTCTCATTTTTCTGCCTTTACTGCAAGCCTTAAATGCTCCCTTGCTTTATCCAAGTATCCCCATGCTTAAAGCAAGATGTGGGAAGGCTAGAATTTATGCAACGAGAAGCGACACGAAGAGTTTCCAAGAATACCTCAAAGCATCAAACTACTATGATTTAGCAGAGTATTCAGAATTGAGGGTGTGTTCAGACTCGCTTTGACTGCAAGATCGCACCGGAGCACCCTCAAAACTAACTCATTTTATACCTATTTCTTCTTTTTTTTCGGAACAACGGAACAATATTCACCTTAGTCGTGTCATTTCACATTTCTGCCGCGATGTCATCTGTGCCCACATAATAAAACTGCCATGTTATTCATTGTAACTTTGTGTTTTCCGTGTTAGAATTAAACTCTTGACTGTGACTCTTGATACACCATAAAGTTCCACTTCTGCACATTTTTTTAAACTAAAATGAATACAATAAACTTTCAAATTTCTAACTCAACATCTCGAAAGATGCCCGGTACCATTTCAAATGTGTCCACGAAATATCGGGAATATTTCCACCCTCCCGAAACTCTTTGTCCGCAATATCATCTAAGTGCGGTGTTTCTAGTCACATTTTGAACGGCAGATCTTGAAGTACAAGGCACTAAGGCGTTAAGAGTCAGTACACTCTCAAAAATTAATACTTGAACTAACGCAAAATGTGCGTTAAATAAAGATGCTTGTCGGAATAAGTTTAATCAATCCACGAAAGCTGTGTATGAAGAATCATTATCAAGAATTGCAGCTATACTTGAATCAAAAAATCTCGTCAAATATGGATGCTTGATTTCAGCTCAGTCATTTCTTACCGCAGATGCTTGTTTCAAGCATATTACGTTTGGCGGACAATTTGCTGTTTAAGCATGAAAAATGGATTGGAACAAGCATATTATGCTTGACTCAAGCTTCTAGTTTTAAAAGTGTGTGGGGAAAGGACTAAAAGAGCTCATAACTCTTAAACAGTAAGATATAAAGGAAATTATGCCCTTGGGTGGTAATTTGGGGTGTTTCACTGTACAAATCTATTTGTGTTCAAATTTTGACCTTTTCTCATACTAGAGAGGCCGCAATGGGCCAATATTTTTCTTTTTAGGGGGGATTCAGGGTAGTGGAACGACTTAGGATAGCGGGAAACGCAATTTTCAAAACAGGACAAGGTATTAAAGGTCTTGTACAACTATTTTAACAAAATTGTACAAGTCTACGGGCAGTAAGCAACAACAGACCTGGTGGCCTCGACCTGTTCTTTTCTCATGAGAGCCACGAGTACCCCACTGGTTTGTTCACCAATGACGGTGTGATGCGATCAACAAACAAGGCTGCTCTGCTGAACGACTGCCTGGTTCCACTGGACATTACAGCTACCACAAATAATAGTCCGGATGTAACCATCAAAATTCTGGATGGAGGAGCAATCATTCACATGCTTAAACCGTCGGCTTGCATAGTGGTTGCGGACTTCGTTAACAAAGTTTTCCTTCCCTTCCTCGGACGAGAGTGCAAATCGATTGTAAGGTTGGATATAGTATGGGACAGGTTAGTAATTTACCTAAAATCACAGTATTTGTCAAAACAATTTAAGAAATAGCATCTTCTCAGGCATTCTAAACTTTTTTTCAATTTAGGTACATTCAGAATAGTCTCAAATCTTCTACCAGGGAAAAAAGAGAAGGGCCACGGACAAAGGTGGCTCTTGACACAAAAATTCCCTCGAATTGGAATGATTTCTTGAGAAATTCGGAGAAGACTGAGCTGTTTGCACTCCTCGCTCAGAGTATTCGTGAGTTCAGACCACAGAGTGGAGCTCACGTCTTCTCCACATTTGGTGATGCTGTTGTGGCAAACACCGGGAGATTTGAATTGAGCGCCATTTCACCATGCAACCACGAGGAGGCTGATACGAGAATTTTTGTGCACCTCGCCGATACTGTTCAGGACACTCGGAAGCTCTGATCAGAACGTGCGTTACAGATGTCGTTGGCTGTTTCGTGTGTTTCACAGCTGCCTGCCTTGAAGAAGCTGTGGGTGCACGTTGGCACAGGGAAACGCCACCGCTACTTAGCAGCACATGAAATGACTGCCTTGCTTGGTAAGTAATGTATTTTTAAGTTTTCGTTCCAGATTTATGGTTTTATATTTACTTCATGACCGAAATGAGTCTGTATCTCGCGTGTGCAGGTCCAGAAAAGTCGAGAGCCCTCCCTGCATTTCACGCGTTGACGGGATGTGACAACGTTTCCGGCACGCACGGAATTGGAAAGAAAACGTGGTGGAAGGCACTGTCTCTTTGTCCACAAGCAATCCCTGCGTTGGAGCAGCTAGGGAAAGGCGACGTGGTGAATTCAAAGCAGGGATTAGAAGCACTCATCATGACTGCGTACAGCCCGTAAGTTATTGCGCAAACAAGCTAGCGCCATAGTAACACTACAAAAAGTCTGCTATAATTTAAACAGAATTCTATTGTAGAGCAAAGCAGTACGAAACCATCATAGCGTGCAGAAGAACTGTGTTTGCCAAGTCGACGCGGTCACTTGGCACTACGTCTGCCACAGAGGATGCACTCGCACTGCACATCTTACGCGCTTCACACCAAGCACAAGTGTGGGGCCAGTTGACAACGGCAGAGCAGGTCATTCCCTGTCCCTCAAAATGAGGTTGCAAAAAAAGGCCAGGATGGGTGGCTAGTTCTACACAAAACAAAACCTACTGCATCAGAGGCTTGCAAGAAATTAATTGTGTACTGCAACTGTGAAAGTGCATGTAGTTGTGCTAAAGCACGAGTAGATTGCTGTGATTTGAACGTGTATGTCGTAATAGTGTGTACGAGTATAATAGCATAATAATGTGATAAGTTTGTGATTTTTTTCGGGCATGTTTGCCTGAAGTTTTCTTCCTGTGATTTGATTTGCGAAGTCATTCCTGTAATTCTTGCTATGATTGTGACAAATATAATATAACTATATATATAAATATAAAATATATTATACCTAATCGGGAGCTGTCATTAAACAGGAAAAGATTTAAAAAAGCTGGTTACTTCTTTGCGTTATTTCTGGACAGAGCACGCGTGCAAAAGTCGTGTTGTAAATTAAGCGGTACATGACAAGCATGTCGGAGAACTCTATCAGTAGGAGGGTGCACAGGTGCCCAGAGCACTCACAGAATCGAACCCAGTAATATCAGACCGAAAAGGGCGCCACAAACCAAGATTTTGAACAACATATGGCACTCCTCGAGCTTGTAGGAGAGCAGGATTAAAGATGTCAGGGTGCGCGCAAGGTGCACAGGTGCCTAGAGTACTATCCGAATGGAACCCAACAGTGTCTGATTGTAAAAAGCGACAAATACCTCGATTTTGTACAAGATATGGCACTTCTCGAGCTTGTAGGAGAGCAGGATCAGGGGTGCCACAGTGCGCGCAAGGTGCACAGGTGCCCAGAGTACTATACGAATGGAACCCAATAGTGTCTGATTGTAAAAAGCGACAAATACCTCAATTTTGTACAAGATAAGGCACTTCTCGAGCTTGTAGGAGAGCAGGATTAAAGTTACCAGGGTGCGCGCAAGGTGCACTGGTGCCCACAGTACTATCCGAATGGAACCCAATAGTGTCTGATTGTAAAAAGCGACTGATACCTCGGTTTTGTACAAGATATGGCACTTCTCGAGCTTGTAGGAGAGCAGGATCAGGGGTGCGTGGGTGCGCGCATGGTGCAGCAGGTACCCTGGGTCTCCGTCGTTGACGCCCAGGATGATTGACCAAATTTCGTTGCAGACCGCCAACGAAAAAGCCGAACTCGATGAAAAACAGTATCTTGCCCCTGAAAGTTATGCAACCCGCTGTACGCGGGTCCTGCAAGTGGTCCCAACTTGGCACCACTTCTTAAAAGTTACCTATAGGTATTACTACTATCCTGAAAAGTTTCAAATCAGTACGCGAAAATGCAAGGTTGGTTCCGCTAACCGCCGCACTATACCAAGTGGTCGTGACATATCGCCAGAGAGAACTAAGCCTCCAGAAATTTTGAGTTGGCTCGTGGCCGACGCCGTGACGGAGGTACTCTCTGCTGCGGTTACCCTCATACTGTTTCCGCTTTTCTTGTTCTTGCGCGTCTTCTCCACCTCCGGTTTGAGCTTCTCCGAAATACCCTATTCACCCCTGATGGGCTACCAATTCTGCCAGGTGGAGAGAAGCTGCGGAAGGGCTGGCCATCCGTGTCCTCTCTGCAGCTCCTCAAAAGATGCTGATTTTCAGTGTACACGGATTTTTGGCACTTTTAAGGGGTTGACCTAGGTCGCGGCGGTCATTATCGGAACCCAGAGTTCACCGCTACCCCTGCCGATCAATTTAGGAACCTTCCACCCGTAACTCAAAAAATACCCCTCATCCCCTCCAAAATTAAGGGATAGGTGGAGAGGGTTGAAATTTGAGATTTGGCAGTTTTAGGCACCCACATGCCACACTGACTAATTTTCCTAACTTTCGCCCTACAAATGGGTTTTAACGATCTCCTTCACGGCAATTTTCGACAATGTCCCAGATAAGGGAGTGGTTCAACCCCTTAAACTGTATCAACAAAGTTGCGGTTTTGTGGCCTTTGAGAAGGGCCCTGAGGACATGCCTCCTCAAAACTTAGACGCTCTAGGTCTACTTGGACCGAAATGACAGGCTCTGCAAAAAGTGGGTCGGTAAATAAGACTCCCAGTGTATTAAATTTGACACCAACAATGTAACAATGTCATATGTACTGAACAAAGGTCCTTTACCTTATCAAATAAAGTGAAGGCAGAGTCAGCTATGATGTGTTTCATATTCCTACAGATAGGGCTCCGCCTGGAAACTCTTGCATCATAAAGAGTACCAGCTTCGCCGATGTATGTCTCTCACAACCAATCTATCATCACACACGGCTTGGACCTTAATGGAATAACCATGATGGTAGTTCCGATGCGTTGCTTTCTCTTCCAAATGTGGTCTTATGTTAACATGCATCCCATCCATGATTCCTATGATGCCAGGGAAATCCGATATTCTTTCCAACCTTGCTTTGATTTGATTGCGTTCAGCTTGATCAGGCCATACAATGTAATTTTCTGCCAATGCACCCTAAGCCTCGATAATGTATACAAAGTGATCATGCACTTCTTTAGGATACACTCGGAAGCGCAAAGCAACGCTCCGAGGCGCCCGTTTGACCATTCACGCCGTGGGTCTAACCGTGCATGCCGGGGGTTAAACCATTTTCGGCGCTCCATTCTATTGTTCATTGTAGGACGACTCCCGATGAGGAAGCCATTCATGCCATTGGATAGGGTCCGAAAAAGGTGGTGGGGTAAAGAGGACCCAACGCCGGTGGCGCCCTCTGCTGTCGGACACGCCAAACAGCTATGCCCCCCTACCCCTCCCCCTTCGTGCCCTTCCCCTCGCCCTCAAACCCCCCACCACTCTCTGAGTGCCACCACCCCGCTCCCCTCATCCCGCACCCAACCAACGTGGTGTGACAACCTTTTTTGTTGAGTCCAGCGTGCGCAGGTTAAGTGTTTGAATTTAATTATGGCGTCTTACTACTCTCCGGATCTATTTTTGGAGAATATTTATATTGTGATATTTTTGAACGACGGGGAGGTGACTGTGATGCCTCAGTATGATGGTAAAGGGCGAATACATGAGAGTGGTGATCTCGTTCACATAGGTGGTGAACCAGCAGTGATATTGGGTTGGAGTGGTGAGTGTAGCACATTGAAATGTTGTCTTGCAGAATTGGCGTGCACAATTTAACCTGACCTTTTCTCCTCCCGCAGAAGAATGTGAAGCTGACGCTGTGGAAGCTAGTTGAACTTATTTTAGACGCCTAGCAAAATACCATGGACATGAGGAGGATCTTTCGAAGTTCTGACTACTTGGCCATGACGTGGCCCGTAGTGAAATTTCGTTTGGAGATCAGCGTACTAACCCTGGCTCTGGTATGTACTAATCTGGAAGTGATTAATAAAGCCAGCTGAATTGTTTGTGTGTTTAAAGTAACAGTATTGTGAAATCTGCTAGGTGTGTGCAATAATATATGTAAGATACCTTCTTTTGTTGCTCATTTCAATTTGCCTAAAAACAAAGCTGGGTTTGTGCCTCAGATTAAATACAAACAGCAAAATAATAAGATTACATTTATTTAAATTATTACACTACAAATCAAACCATAACAAGCCCAGCTCCTTTCCATTTCTGAAGAAACGTGTCAGGACGGGCTAAAGAGTGCTGTTCAAATAACACCAATACAACAGAAATAATAAATTACAAGTTCATTTGATTATTAAGTTCAATAGTACATACAGATAATTAACAAAGGAACACATGGCCTTGTCTTGTAGTACCAAAGGCCTCAAACACCCTTGCAATTGGTAAAAAAAAAAAAAAAAAAAAAAAAGGGGAGGAAAAATTATACCTTACCACTGCGTCAAACCATTCTTGAGAATGACAAGACCGATAGGAAATTAAAAGCAAGCCCTCAAGGGATTGCTCGCACGCTTTACTGTCACAAAATTATTGTTGAAAATTCAGAACGTAAGTGCCGCAGTAATTTAACAGGCCAAGGAGGCAAGCGCTTATGGGAAGAAAAATGAAATGCAGGAGCTCTATTTTCCAGAAAATTCACCAACGACCCGAAAATGGCCCTTGTAGTCGCCTTCCCTGATTCCCTGATTTCTCCCTGACCAACTATTTTTTTCCCTGGCCAACTATTTTTTCCCTGACTTGTGGCCATCCTGAATGTCCCTCTTTTTGCCTACGTACAAGCAGAAAAGTTATGCCCGTTGCCTACAATGCCCTCACCCAACCTCATTAACTTTGGGACCAATGTCCCACTTTTTGCCTACCTCAAGGCAGAAAAGTTATGCCCGTTGCCTACAATGCCCTCACTCAACCTCATGATCATTGACAGGTTCAGCCAAAAATATTACCCCATTTACATGCATGTAAAAACATACTGTTTTTAGGTCCATCACAGGTACAGCAAAAACATTGAGTGATGGCTCAAATGTAAAGAGATACTTCAACCTGGCACCAGGGTCTCCCATCACCTCAAGATGACCTACTTTTTCTAATCCCCTCACAATGGCATAGTGACTCTCATTGCAATCACACTGATGTAAACAATCACATTCCATGACCTTCAGAAAAATGAAGATTTTTCCATAACAAACCTGGTTGTTTCTCATGAAAGCCACACAAGATGATGTTTGTTTCAAATCTCTGGGATATGTCTCGGCAACATATAAAAGTCTGTCTTTGAGAAGACGTTTAAATGATTTTAAATGTGTATATGCAATGTCAGCATTTCTTAGTGCTCCCAACACAAAGGGATTATTCACTTCATTACCATCATAAGTGCCCACAACATGACAGCTTAAGCCCACTCTTTCACATATTTTGCTTTGCTTTTTCTTTTGATTACAAAAATCTTTGGCACGCCCATCAGGAAGACAATCTACTTTTTGGGGCAGGCTTAAAAACTGCCAATGCATTCTTGCTACCTGGGAGTCTAAATTTGTTTTACCATGAATGACTCTTAAGATTTGACCGTTCAGATCTTCATAGGGGAAGCATGAATAATTAAATAAATTCCCATTCGCCCTCACACAGTCAGGTAAATGAAGCAGCATGTGAATATTAATGGAACAGAACTGGACATCATACAAACATTCAAACTCTCTCACAAAGTCATTCAAAAGTTCTTCAGCTGTATCTATCATTGCTGGAGAGATGGAAGAGGAATTCAAATATGATAATGCAAGTACTAATTTGAGGTAATGGTTGAAATAATTATGTCGCATGATGTGTTGATAAATTGGCACTGAATAGTAAAAAAACCAATTCTTTAGCTCAGAAGCTTTCCAATGGCATGCATTTTTTAAACTAGTTGGCAACCTGTGTATGTATTTTGGAGGTTTAATTTTCAGTAACAGTTCATCTGCAACATCATAGACCTGTCTTAGTGACCAACCTCTACCACTAAACTTTGGAGCAAAATGTAGACCCAATAGTTTCTTCACTATCCCCATTACCAAATGCATTAAGTCAACAGCACAACCCCGGACAAAATCTGGAATAAATAATCGCAGTGCAGTTGGGCCCTTCACTCCCCGAACTGAGGTGACATTATTTCTACCCACAACATCAATAGCTTGTCGGGCCTGCTCTGCCATGCGTTCTGCAGTTCTCTTTTCCAGAGGATTCTGATATCTAAAAACAAATGCCCGTTTCACCCTTGGTCTTCTATTGCGGTTACATCTGTTTCTGTTGCCTGCATCATTTTCAACTGCTGGTGCATCATTATCATTTTCAGCTTCATCTGGATTATTGTTTTCAACAACAATGCTTTCACCCTTTATTTCACAAGCAGGGCATCCAAAATGACCATTGGTGGATATGAGATTTAAGAATGCACTTTTAGCTGGCAAATTTGCAACACCACACAAAACTATGGCTTTCACATTGACTTCCTGATCTAAAGTTCTTATGTAGACATTGACTCCTCCCAATAAGTTCCTGAAGTCATCAAGAAATGAACGCATAAACAGGTTTGGCACTGGCTTCTGGGGACCAAACCACAACCCTGCAAGAAGAGTATTTTCTCTTTTAATTCTCTCCCTGTAAGGCAGCTCATTTATGGTCAGAAAGAAACCCCAGAAGCTGTAATTTCTACTTTGGAAGACTGGTACACCATCTGTATAATAAGTCATACTAAAGTTATTGGGCTCTGCAAGGAAGCCATCTGCAACTTGCTCTTTGTACAGATCACCATCATAAACATCCTCAATCCATCCCTCATTCATTTTTCGCCGAGCAAACCTGTGTTGAAGTTTGGTATAAAAATCACGCCTTTCAAACAATTTTTTAAGCTGAGGAATTAAAGGAGTTTGGATAAAGTAGGATGCTTGTCTCCTTCTTTGACATCTACGGCAAAATGCCCTTTCATTATCTAAACCTTCACGGCAAACAGAGCAATAAAATTTCTTAATAGTACCACCAGATGTAAAGTTGAAGTACTTTTTCAGTTTCTTGACAGTTAATGAAACAAAATTCAGTGGGGGACAATGCAACTTAACTAATTTAAACAATCCATCAACACAGGCTGCATTCAGATTATGCTGAATCATGAAAGCAAGACATGCTGCTGCACTTTCCCTGACAGTAATCGTGGCGTCTTGATATAAAGGCTGATCACCCAGTTCGTCATCATCAATTTCATAAATATTGTTCCCACCCTGCTCCTCTTCATCCCCATTATCTGCCTCATCATTATCATCACTCTCACCTGAATCACTCTCAACATTACCCTCATCACCGCCTCTGCCTCCAGCTTCATGTGCATTTCCAGCTTGGTTCTCAAACACTGGATCCACTATCTCATCTTCAACCAGATTGTCCAGTTCGTTGTCGCTTCCATCAAGATTGTCAGGCACAATGTCACCTCCGTCCAGATTGTCAAGCTCATTATCATTCCCTTCGTCCCTGTTGATATGGTTCTCTGCCTGGCCCGCATTATTTAGCTGTGGTTCTTGCCTTCCTGCTTGGAAATTCCTTGCGGCATTCTCACTGAAACACAAAAAACGAAGCAATCATTATGAATGCTTGCAATAAGAACAGAGCAAAAAATAATTTATCACAAATACATATATTGATGGAGAGAATTCTTACCCCAATACTTCAACAACTCTGTCAGGCTGCCTGCCATTTGGAATCAGATCACGGTTTTGAGGTTGGACGATCCCATTTTCTGCTCCTCTTCCACGCTGCCTCACAGGAAATGGATGGAATCTACTCGGTAAATGAACATGCATAAGTATTCACTAGCACTGTCAAACATTACTGGACAAATAAACATCACTGAAAATACCTATTATTAGGGGCGTTTTCCGGGGCCCGATTTCTCAAAGTTTGTATCAAACGATTGCGAGAGCTCACGGACCCTGGAGTTGTTGACTTAGGCATGACCGCTAGCCCGGTTTTTCCTAGAGGCACAAACCCACACAATACAGTTATTAATAGCAGGGTGAGCGAAATTACCGTTGGTGGAAATCGAAAGAAACTGACCAAGAAGAGATTTGATGTTGACTAGCAAACAAAACGAGCATTCAATGGAGGGTGCATTCACGTGATTGTGTCCGTACTGGTCGCAAAGCGGTCGATCGGGGCATGAACTGCAGTCCAACTTTTGCAATGTAAGTAAATAAATCATTAAACGAAATTACGACTTCTTGTCAAGAAAATCTTAAACCTGATGTAAACGATGAATGTTGATTTTTTTACTTTGCTTCCTTATTACTTTCCCTCACAAAATGGAGTCATTGTGGTTCGAACGGTACACTTTTTGCGATTCCAGGTTGGTGTCCGTGCAGCTATGACTACTCATCATGCTTCCGCTTGGCAGAGAAGAGGAATGGACCACATACCGAGAGGGTAGAGGCCCCTGGTAGAGGCCGGCCAACATAGATCTCTCCCCCCCCCCTCCGCTTGGCAGTGTGCCGTGTGCCGCGTTCGCCAGTGCTAGGAAACTCCCCGGTTTTAGCGATTCGCTAAAAACGCAAACTGGAGGATCATGTATTACCAACCTGACAACATTAAAAGAAAAATTGACATATTTAGCGATGATCAATTTTTTCAATACTTTCAGGACTCGTTTAGTAAATTCCAATGTATCTATATCACAACTGCTTTTAATTTTTTAATGCTGGCTTTTGAAAGTTGGTTATCGAAGTTGGCAGTAATTCATTTGTTTTATCCTCCAGTTTTGGCTTCCCCACCTCCTATCTTTTATCACCGAGAGTTCCCTACCACTGGCGTTCGCCATCTTGACTTCGTTCCTTATTGTGGCTTGGTTTTCGTTTCATCGTGTCTTTAAGTTTGTGAATTGTGTTCTTCGTAATTATTTTAGTGAGGTCGCCATGGCTCCCGTTGCGAAAAAATACAGGGTTTATTTCAAGCCTAAGTATGAGGGTGAAATAGGGTTCGTGGAGACTCTGAAAACGGCCCAAATTCCCAAGCGTCATCGGAAGGAGAACGCTTGGTGCAAATTGGTGTGGCGACACACCAATCCTGAATTAATCAAGCGCCTGGGACGTGCTGAGGATACCTACGAAGCTAAAATTTTGGCAATAGGAAGTGAGTAGTACCATAACATATGCATTGTTCCTAAACTTTGCGCAAATTTTGCCTCATGTTTCTTTTTGCCTAACTGGTTTCTTCTCTTGTTATCTAGCTGATGAGGCAGCGATGAATGCAATTGAAGTTAATGTTGTCACTGGGGAAATAATTCCTCCAGGCGACAGGGCATTCAGCATGCCTGTGATGGCATCAAAGAAGAAGCTAGCCCAGGAAGCTAAGGAAGACAAGGCCGCTTCCAAAAAGCCAAGTCAACTCGATGTAGAGCTGGCGCAAGAAGTACTGAAGTTAGATCTTCCTGGAAACAAAAAGAAGGGATCGACTGAATTTGACAGACCACAGCAACAGGGCGGAGTTGCTGCTGCTCGGAAAGCAGGCCCACCTCTGGCTCAAACCGCAAGGGACACAGTTCTTGTCGGTCCCAATGCAGAGGAAGAACTGCTCTCCCTTGGCACCGTGTTTTGGCATTTGGACTCTACCTTTTGTCGCCTTGGTTAGTACCTCAAGTTTGTCATTTGTCTCCGCATTTCAGCTTTGTTGACATTTCATAACCTTTTCTTCCTTGTTCTCAGCTTCCCGTGAAGCTGTTCGCTTAGTGGGAGAGATGCTTCACGGGGTGAAAGCGCAGCCACCCAACAGGCATATCAATGCCATCAGAGAATTCTTGGAGGGTGCACATCTGCGACTGAGTGACCACGTCAAAAGAAAAACAGCCAGTGGCCTTGTGAAGCCACCAGCACATCTACTAACTGTGAGTGATTGGCTTCCTTGATTTGATTTTATTATGTTGTTATTGGAACATGACTTCATTAATTTAATTTTTTTACTCTCAGTTACCAACATGTTATTTTGACCACAGCCCTGAAAAGGTATAGTATTCTTAAAGCCACAAACTTTTATAATTACCAATGTTGCTCAATTTTTCCTTTTTTAAAAGAAATTGTTTTCAGGTCCAGCTCTTTGGAAGCCAACCCATTTTTGTTAGTCCAGAGATGGCAGCCACTATTAAGGCTAAAACTTGTGGGCATCCCTGGAAACGACACGTGGATGTTATTCTGACTGAAATGTATGGGGACAACGTGAAGTGGCTTGCCAGCAGTGGCAAGCGGGGTAGTGTGGGAATTCATCCCTTGTTGAAGTCTGGACTGTTAAGTATGTTCATGAGATTTTGAACAGTAATGGTTTTCTTTCCCTCACGAAATAACTTATTCAAATATTTCTTTTTGCCTTTCAGAACATGTGCAAAAACTGGATTCCTCAGTCACTAAATCAGAACTGAACAACCACATCAATGACATGGCAGCGAACAGAAGAGCCTCTGCGAAGCGGTCTCTTGAGAGAAATCACACCCCGACCAACACCCAGACCAAACGACCCAAAGTGACCAGTGAAAGTGGACAGGTTCCCATAAATGTTGCAGCCAGTGGATCTGTATTGAATTTTGCAGGTTTGTCATAACTCAACACATTTGCTTTTTATTTCTTGTTTTAAACCTGTTCTACATGTTATACTTTAATGTTTTTAAATTCTCTTTCTGTAGGCTCAGTGACCCACACACTCCAGTCGAGCCAAACACCTGAAACCCCTTCGAAAGGTTTGTTATTTAATAAGAAAATGTAGGTGATGAAAGTTCTAGAGTATTGCAGCAACACTAGTTAAAATAATTTTTATTCTTTCCAGAACTGCCTGTGTCTCCCCAATTCACTCAAGATGGTTTTTGCAGTAAAGGTAATTTCTTCACATTTTATTGCAACCTTACACTTATTTCTCTTCATTTTTCTATTTTAGTGATGAATTTCTTACCATTCTGTTGACCTTTTCAGATGTGATCAGCACTGCAGGTGAAGTTCCTAAATCCCCAGCTAGAGTCTTGACATGTATGTAACTAATTGTGGCAATTAAGTTGTGAGTATTGCAGCAACAGTTCTTGAATTTTTTCTTATTTCCAGGTCTGACCAACATGTCTCCCTTTACTTCAAGTCCACAAACTTCCTCCATTTCACTGTGTGGAACACCACAAGAGAGCACTAACTGTGAAGGTAATTGCTTAGTGGATTTTTTTGATGCTTCAATGTTGTTATATTGGAAATGAAAATTTCAATAACTTTCCTCTCTTGGTGTCCAGGTAATGATCAGTTGTTTGACCAAGGATGTACAACGTTATTGAGGTCCAGTGACACTTGTGAAGTGCCGTCACCCATGACAGGTATGCCATGCCTACTATGTTCTTTTTTACCTACCATTATGCGGGTGTTTGTATCCAAGCAACAGAAAAACCTTCACTTTGTATAATGCAACCAATTTATCTTTGAAGGGGTGGTGTTGAGTAGTATGCATGCAAAATGTCAGGTCCAAGTCTGATAAAGAAGATGAGATATGAAATGGTTAGTTTTCCAAACTTGGAAATGATAACTTTAATAGAAACACTAAAATTCTTGTCATATTTTTGGGCTGTAACGTTTTTGTGCAGAGAATGGAAAAGTCTTTGCAATACTAGTTTGTTACTTGTGATGCAGCTCACTGAAAATTATCAGAAGTAAAAAGTAAGATGAGTGAATAGAATGGAATCTGACAACCCAAGCATTTCATATATCAGCTGCGATTTGAGATTGGGGCTCTAAACTCTCTGCAGTAAATATCCACAATTATTTCACTGATTTTTTTTAAAAATTCTTAATATGAGGACAGTGTATTGATGTCAGAATGGAGGGCATGGAAGTCATTCCATTCAAACCTCATTTCAATTGTTGCACCTCCTAAGATTGATTTCATGATTTTGAGCAAGTACATTCTGAATGCTGACTAATTGTTCTTTTTTTTTTCTTTTTTTCAGGTTCCAAGTTTCCTCCCAAGCTGCTGTTTGAACATTCAAGAAGTGTGTTTGTATAGTTACATGGGTTTTGTTTTTGTTTATGTCAATACATAATTTCTGCTTACATATCCATTAGTGTTTCTTTTTCTCTGGAATCCTTAAGTAGCACACTTAACTATTCAGGCCTATTGGAATGTTCTTCACATCTGCATGAGAAAGTGTAACAAACGCATGTAAGTAAAGAACACCTTGGGTAGTCTCTAATTGAATCCAGCCCTTTCACTCCTTGTTTTGAAGGACTTTTGTTCAAATACTGGCTCCCGAGTGTGTTTTTCCCTGCGTTTCTTGTCCAGGATGTACCGGCCAATACAGTGCAGTAGTGCGGGTTTTTCTACCAGCTCCTTACAGGCGCCAGTGGGCCACCCGGTACTGCATTACAACGATTTGAATTTTCGCGGGGTGTGGCTGGCTCCCCTGAGGGGTAGGCAACCCGCATCGCACACACACACACACACACACACCTGCTCGCGCATGCGCAGACGATAGGGGACAAGCCATTCTTCCCAATACTTCACTGAGAGCACCGGCGTGCATGGCTTACTCGCCTTGGTGCAGGATGCGGGCGGCCCACTTCCCCCACCACAAATTTTTCGCTCAATGGCGTGAATGGTCAAACGGGCGCCTCGGCAAGAATCGAGAGCACTGTAAGTAAAAGGTGGGCAAGGGGAAGCTGCTCTCTTATCAACCGACTAAGACGAACTAAGTGGTCACCAATTTCTTGCAACAATATCAGAAATGAGAGCACGCATGAGGTTAGGAAAGGTAAAAGCAGAGCGAGTTTTAGATCATTGAAACATAGAGGCACCATTACCTCAAATACTGGATGGTCCAGGGGCGGATCTATGATCGGCTCTCGGGGGGGGGGGGGGGGGGGGGCAAAGGCCAGCTGCCCCCCCCCCCCCCCCTAAATCTGCTCTTGGTTTGGTGAGACGAAAGTGCCACCGGAGCGCAGGGTCTCCCATTCAGCAGAATTCGTTCAAATTCACAGTAATTTTCTCCCATGCCGTATCGTCATCAATTGGAAATTTAATACTTAATTGACAAAGTTGAATTTGCAATCAAACAATGCAAGGTTAGTTTCTTCGCGCAAGTAAAAATTACGTTACATCTTAAAACTCGTCCAGTACAAAATCGGCGGTCATTGCCGCAGCATTGGCTACAGCTTCAACTTCCACCATGGCAGAACTTCAAACTAGCTGATTGGCTGAGCAAACTTTAACTTAAACTTTATCTTTGACTTGGGTTAGTCTTTATCTGCAAAGCCAAGGTGGTAGGTGAACCGAGACACGGACTCGGCATTTCGCCAAAGTTGCTTTTTAAAAAATACAGCAATTAAATAATATATTTGTGATTATGAGTTGGCATTGTATTCGGTGTCGTACTTGTGCGCTATCTCTTTCGCACACGCTTGGAATCGTCGTCTCACGCTTGAGCGCACTGATTTGAAATGGCGGAGAAAAGAGATCAAGACGCAGACGGAGCACAGTGGTTGCCGTGCCGGGTACAGTAGCAGCGGGCTGGGGTGGGTTAAGGTGTGATGGGCTTTTAAAGCGTGTTGAGTAGGATTTGATGCGCGTAGGGTAGGTGAGGTTACTAGAGGTTGCTTTTCGTAAGGCACTTTTACCCAGTTAGCCCTGCTGAACCTCAACCCAGCCCTGCCCGTTGCTTTGTTCGTCAGAAGCGTTCGCTAAATCTTGCTTCAACCATGATTAAATGGAGTGAATAGTTAAAATGTATACGATAAGAATTTCTGCAGTAAAAATATTATGGTCAAGATGTAAGTTGAAGCATTAATTCACATTCATCCCATGCGCCCGGAGGGCCTTAGAGCTCAGCCCGTCAAACCAGTCTTCGACTGCTACTAGTATTATTTGATTTCAACAGAGGCTCGCTCAAATCACCGACATCGAAAAACGAAAGCACCGTCTCGCCCGCGCGTTACGATTGTGTTCGCTTTTGTTTGGTAGACAATTGCTCTCGATGCGGTCGATCAATCGATGGGTTGGTCAATAGATCGATGGACCGGCCGATGAACTTTTCCTTAAGGAAATAGACCTCTGAGTAGCAGTCTGCCCGAGGAAGCCTCCAGCTCTGGTGGCGAACCGTGTCGCGTTAAACTTGATGTACCGAGGAATACCCTATTATCGTGATTCGCAACGAGAAAACTCTTAAATCTAGGTTCTTCTTCCTTGACTCTATCCTGTTCCGGGGCTGTCAACCCAATTCAGTGACACCAAACTTAAGAAATAAAATAAAAAACGCCTGAAATCTTCGGGCAGTCTACTAAGTGGCTGTGGCTGACTCGGCTCTGCGGCCCCCGTTGCGAGAGTAGCTGAGAGGGCGGGGGTGTCACGCCACATGAGCAGGCGTGGGTTCTGGACGCGCCATCGGCAGATGATTTGTGGCATTTTTGGTTTCAAAGATTGGTGGCACTGATTTTGGTGAGCAAAGCCGGTCCAAATTTAAGTAGACGAGAATATCAGATTCATTTGCTTTTGCCTCTCGAGACAGACCCATTTCTAGGCCGTTGCTTGAACTGTCTGCGTTATTTCTCTGGAAGTGCCTCAAGAGGTCCAACAAACAAGGGCCGCTAGATGGTTCTGGCAGGAGAGGCTAAAACAAATGGAGGCGTGAATCGGAGAAATCCGAATACGGCAAGGACGGGTAGCGACGCATACAGTGGGCTGTGCTTTTGAGTCCAGTTATATTTATTAAGTATCGGAGACGGTGGTCGGATGTGTGTTTTCTATCGGATCTAACCTCACCTTGCCGTATCACATCTCGAGGGTAAGCTACTCATTTGAAAAGTTCATTTACATTGAAACGTGCCATTACATCCTATGGCAGTTCTCCTTGCATTTGTGTTCCGAATGCGATGCTCCAGACATTTAGTTGGTTCAGTATCCCCTAGTGACTCATGGAAAATATGTTTTTGTGGTCCCACGATCCCACCTCTATCATTGTGGCAGGTTAGGAATACCGGTGAAACGCAGACAGGTATAGCTAGAGGCAGGAAGTTTCTGCAAGTCGCAAAATCGCAAGATATTTTAGAATTAATCGCACGATTCCCAAACTTTTTTTTATAACCTCCCCACACCCCCCTGATCCGAAATCCGACTCGCAAGAAAACGCAAAATCGGGCTTTGTTGGCAACAAGATCGCGCAATCGCAACAAAAGTCGCAAACTTGGTGTAAAACTCGCAAAATCGACGATAATCCCGCAAAATCAACTAGCAACCCGCAAGATCAGTCGTAAAATAACTATTGCTTGACTATTTTGGGGATTCATTCACCGTTTTACAAGGTTCGAGGGTTGAATGATGTCGATTGCGGTGGCGGCGACAAGTAAGGGGACGCAGCGACCGGATTAATTATCCTACAAGTAGTAAAATTGGTGAAATTTTCTTGCAAAAGTCGTAAAATTGGTGCAAATTACTCGAAAAAAGTCGCACAATCGCGTAATTTTGCTCGCAAAATAGAGCGAAATTGCCTGCAAAATTGGCTGCGACAAAATCGCAAAATCGACGCCGAAAAAGCGCAGAAACTTCCTACCTCTAGGTATAGCAATTGTTCTTTTTAACAACAAGGCATCCAATATTGGCTTCGCTATCGCTGGCACAGCAGCGAGAATGAGGAGGGCCTTTCCTGTGATCAAGAGGAAGAACACCTCTTCTTCTTATATTTATAGCACCAGTAGTGTAGAAGTTAGTTCTCGGCCTTAGCACGTTCAGGGCCCGACTGAGAAAGCAAACGGGGTTAGTCCCCAACTTTGAGGACAGCTTTTGCTATAGGAGTTCGAGTCTTAGGATAATGGTTAAATAAATGGATTAAGCACCCGAACTTTACCCGCAGGGCCCCACATGGTCCACTGACGCCCCCGGTAGGCCTAGGTATACGTGCGCCAGGCGCGGAACAGTGCTTTGCGGATAGCGAAGCCTGTTACGCCACCACGTGGTCTGGCGTACGCTACCTGGTGTGTAAGAGGATGAGAGGAGTTTCGTTGACTGAACAAACTCTAGAATTCTACTCGAAATAGGGTATTCCGGGGAAAGCTGAGCCGGAAGTGAGAAGGTATGAAACGAATAGGGAAACGGAACCTGGAGGTATGTGAAATTGCGCGCGTAGATGTCCTTGTTTCCGTCTGCTCTGCTGCCATTACGTGTTTTGGTCCGTGAGAATCGCCGCTGGAAAAGAGCCTCAAATGTTTTCAGATGGATATAACTATATAACGCAAATTTAAGTGAATTTGTTCCTCGACGCGACTGTAGTTTGGAGTCTTCGTTATGTCTTATATCAATCACTATATTTCAAATTGCATTACAAATAGTTGTTGCAAAAGAATAGTGATACACTCTCCATAAGACGTAATGGGTCCGTTATTGCAAACTTTTGCAATACACTGTATTACAAAAAGTTTGCAATAACGGATCCAATATGTTTTATGGAGAGCACCAATATTGTTTTGCAATAACCACTGTATTGCTATTTCAAAAATTCCAGCGCTTACAGCACTGAGTCGCCCTCGTTAACTGAAAGAGTGTTAATAATAAATTGTTTATCACAAGCTGGAAAATTAAGTTTAGAAAAAATTGAAAGGAAATACGGAAAGCTCTGACATTTGAACCCGCGACACCCGCCACGATGATCCGGTCTATTAGACCGCGCGACCAAGCCGACATTGTTACGAGATTTGGCGTGGCCGACCATCACAAGCCACGGCCGCGTTGTGAGGCGCCAACCAAGGCGTAGATCAATGCGAATATGGATACAAGTAGACGACAATAGGCCTCCTCATTAAACAGGGGACGACTCTAAAATAAATCGGATTTGATGTTATTACATGCCCAATGGTTGGACACTAGCAGAATGGTGACGTCTGCTTTTCATAAATGAACTGGAATTCTTTTTTGAAGTATATTGGTACAATTGTTTTAGACTCTCCGCCCACTCCGTTCCGCTCCGTGCGATGCCAATATTTCATTTTGAAACAATAAGCAGCCATGCTAAAATACTTTACATTCTATTAATTTGCAGTAAGTTACCAAGGGTTCAATTACATCGAATGATAAAAAAGATGTGAAATGTAATGCAGGAACAACGGTAACTACACTGCTCAACAAAATTAGCGCCCCACTTTTTGTTGGCGCCAGCATTTATAAGTTTTTCAACCTAGAACCTTGAAATTTGGTACAGACCTGCTCCCAACACTGGTCTCGAGCCTCCCGAGGCGCCAAGTTCATGGACCACCCCCTCCGGCTACAGCCACCCCTTAAGTGTGGCAAGATCGAAAAACGCCGTGAAGAGTTTCATTAAAACCCATTTGAAGGGCGAATATTGGGAAAATTACAGTCAGTGTGGCATTATGGGTGCTTAAAGCTGCCAAATCTCGCATTTCAACCCTCTCCGACCATCCCTTAATTTTGGAGGGGGTGCGGGGTAGTTTTTGGGTTAGGGGTGGAACGGTTCCAAAATTGATCGGCAGCGGTAGCCGGCGGTAGCGATGGACTCTGGGGTTCCGATAATGAACGCCGCGACTCAGATCAACCCCTTTTAAGTCCCAAAAATCCGAAAAAAAACTGAAAAATTAGACACTTTTGAACGATATCTTCATGCTTTTTTTTTTTCGCGGTCTCCTGATAGGGGTAGGAAGGCGCGGAAGCCGATTTTGTAAGGTTCCAACCTTTAAGTAAAAGATGTCAGACTGGGAAGTCGGTATCTCCTTCAACCCTTAAGACGCTACGGCGTGTACCCCTGCAAGCCATTTTTGAAAACAGTGAATTTTAAAATCGGATATTTTTGACCTTAAGGGTTTGATGCTGAGCGCAGGCGCCACAAACATCGAAAAAATGCGACGCGCCATCGTTTCCAGGCGTTCTTGGAACTGAAAGGTCCTTTGTTTCATTCTCACTTCTTAACAATGGCTTGCAGGGGTACACGACGTAGCGTGGGGCGCTAATTTTGTTGAGCAGTGTATAAATTTTGAAAGTTGGTAGAACCGCACCATAGCTCCGCCCATTTATGTGGCTCCATCAAGCGGCATATGAAGGAACTCCAATGAAACAACACACAGCAACGACACTTGCTGAAAATGGGGAGAATAAAAAGCGGAATAGTCAATGCAGAGAGCTCCTCGCTCCGCTCGGGCTCAAAAACAGTGATGTTAGCGCTTTGTTGTTAGTAAACAAATATGATACGCGTCTGCTAACCTGTACCGACCACCGCTCCAGCCTATTTTGGATATTCCGGAAGAGAATGTATCATTCTTTCATGACAGAGAAATGATCAGCAGTAGTCTGATATAATCTCGCTGTCCTGCTCACCAAATATGGAAAAGTGTGGTAATTATTTTTATAATTTTCAGTATAGTCTGCATTAGTGAACTTGCTACGAAGTAAAACACGCGGCGAACGGAAAGTAGCTCACCCGCGCGCGCGATTTTTCATACTGCCTGGTTCCGCTTCCGCTCTTTTTGATTCGTACCTTCTTCTCACTTCCGGCTCACCAATTCTGCGGAGTACCCTATCGGGTTAAGTCTGCAAGCAAATGTGGAAAACAAATATTTTTCACTTTCTAGCTCCGTGAGAAGTCGACTCCACATCATCTCTTTTGACCACGAATGCAGTTGTAGTTATGGGTGAACAGGAACAACTCAAATCTCACAGTGAGTACGGCCTTGAAACATATTTATGGCCTAATATACCTCCAAAACTTCGCTGTGTGGGGCGTGTATGGCTTGCTCCCAATTTCATCAAAGTTACAAAGGCTCTCTATCTTCTTACTTTTGTATTCTAACTTTCTTTTTAATCAGCTATGTTGGAATAAAATATTTCCTGCAAACTATACCTGTAACCCCGAGGCTTCTGAATCAGGTTTTCAGCCCCTCCCGACACGTTTCTTTAGAAACGTTAGGAGCCGGGCTTATAGTCTTGTGCCGGATGTTCGTTCACAGAAAAACTTCAAATTTGGATGATCAACTCATTTTTTAACGTAGAATAACGTACGGTGTCAACAATTTTCGATTCTGAAAATATGTGTTTGAGGTTAGGTGCGCCGCGCGCACGTTATTATCATCGCGGCGCGCTCAGGGACGTGCTCAGGTTAACGATTTAAATAGTAACAAATTAGTGTGCTGTCAGGCACTTCTAGGGAGATTGCGGGCGGAGGGCCGAAGGTTCCCGCAAAGGGGGCGTCCATAAAAGATGTCCGGGTATTTTCAGGCAATTTTCACCCCCTCCCCCCTCACGCCCACCCATGCCCGGTTTTAGAGATCCCCTACCTCCCTGGACGTCCAGTTTTTAAAAAGTGCCATATGTGTAAATATTTAGTTTCTGGCTTATAAATGGGGTTAATTTTCCGGAAAAGTGTGTCCAGAGTTGCTGTATGCATTTTCAAAGATACTTCAGCATCTGGGAGAGGCACTGGGTTGGATGCTTCGTGATTCCGGAGAGATAGCATTATTTTGGCGGTATTGACGTGGACGTCCATTTTAGTACGACATCCATTATGGACGACCCCAAACGCCCCCGGCCCCCGGCATACCAAGCTGGCCATGGCCAAGTCCCCCTCCCCCTGTCGAACCGAGGTGCCGGTGGAGCGCAGCGGAACTGGCACCGAGGTTGGGCGGAGGGACGGGCCAGCTTGTCTATTGTAACAAAGACCTAACTAGTTTCGTTTTTAGAAGTAGTGCAAAGTGACGATCCTTCTTGTCTGTATATTCCAAAAAATGATGGAAGCATATATGTTCTGGGTGCTCATTATAAGTAAATTGTTGTTTACTGTAGTGAAACTTGCAATAACCATTGCAAAACAGTGGATCGCTCCCTGCAAAGTTACAATCACTCCAAGAATTTTTGCTGATCACCAGGAACTTGGGCCAACATGTTATTACAGATTATTGCGAAGATTTATTGCAATTTCTATCAGTGTTTGTGCTACCATATATAGAACACATTTCCATATAAGTGCACTAGGAAATGTTATCTTTGATCAGTTAATTCTTACATGGTGGTGAAATAATTTCGTGCCAAGTTTTAACTCTTGGTATGTTTTTTTTTTTAATTATTTATTGAGTAAACTAAACCCACTGTACTGTGCTCTCAGACGCGCCTAATGGCCGGTGCTCGGTGTGTGGCAAGGCGAACGGACAGCCGTGCTCGCGCTGCCGCCTGGACTACTACTGTGGCAGGGCGCACCAGAAGCAGGACTGGAAGCGGCACAGCCAGGGCTGCGGCGTGGTGGAGGTACGCTCGGACCCTGTGCTGGGCAGGCACCTTGTGGCTACGAAGGACATCCCCACCGGCACCGTGGTCCTCCGGGAGCTTCCCCTGCTCGCCATCGTGCCACCCTGGAGCCTGCACTGGGTTTGTTTCTGCACTGTAACAATAAACCTTTTAAAATTGATTAGGAAACTTGCAACGCGAATTTTGTTTAGGATTTTCTAAACTTAAAACGTAAAATTTTAGGATCTTACGTTTTCTGTAATTGCTCTACCAGAGATCAAGGTCAAGAGGATCAAACCCCAGTGGTTTTTCTTTTTAATGTTTTTATTTCAATGCCTATGTTGCAGAATTTGTTGACTGAATTGTGGGGAAATAGTGAAAACTGTTTGGAAATTTCCAACTTTTTTTTACGGTGCGTGCGTGCACTTATATGTCATCCCGGCATTTCTTCTAGTAGCCTAGTCTCTAATATCGAATATAGCCACTTTTACTGACGGCAGTTTCCAACTTACAGATTTGTTTTTCCCTATTTTTTTTTGGCGGGGGGCAATTGATTCGTTTTACTCAGAAGATTCTTTATCTACGGGGTGTCAGTAACAAGAAACATACCTGACCAACGATCTTAAATAAGTGCGGCTCTGTGTGGTTGGACAGATACGTACAGGGTTGCCGGCCCTCCTGGACCGCAGGTGCTTGTTCTCCACTCACCACGCTGGGCCGGGACCAAGCATAGTGAACACGGTGGTTCTGTATTCGACAATGATGGCGAGCTCATCAAGCCAATTCTGCAGTATGAACTGGAGTATGGACATGGGGATAGTCAGAAGACGGCCACGGTCTTCATCATCTGTTGCTTGTAGTACTTTGTGGCGCGTGGAAATCTTCTCCAGAGTTGTGACTGTTCAGTCCGTCCGCTCCTGCCCGTATTGGGATCTGTTGTTTTTTCTTCATCAGCTTTATCGGTTCCTCCGCAGGATGGTTGCGTCGGCTGCTTTGAAGACGTGTCCGCGCGCATAGGAGGGCTAACATTGGGCCTGCCCACCGTCACTCGGTGCCGCGGGTGCAGTTGGCCCGTGTGCGGCAGGGGGACTGTGCGTACAAGGACAACCATAAGGCAGAGTGTGCCGCCTTCAAGCGGGCCGGCTTCAAGTTGTCCGCAGGTAAGGAAAGAAAGGTGAATAGGGTACTTACGCGAATCCTGTAACGGAAGTAAGAAGCACAACAAGAATACGCACTGCTTTCTCCAGGGTTGTTAACGTTAGTATTTTTCGTTAACGCGCTAACGATAACCCGTTATAAATAACCCGTTTTAATAAGGCGTTAACGCGCTACGTTAAAGTTAACGTTAGTTCTAAAAAGTAACGCGTTAACGATAAAGTAACGGATTACGGATTAACACCGTTAATGTTATTTTTTTTAATCAATAAAAAGCGGGAACTGCGTTCAATTCTGCACGTGCATTGTCACTGTCACAGATGGGACCAAGGAAAATTAAGATAAAAATCAATTTTAGGTTTGCATTAACTATTTCTATGCTTCATGTCGGATAAAGTAGAACGGGCGGCGGCGGGGCGCGGGCGGGAACACACTGCAATTTGAAAGTGCGCGTTAACGTTAACGACCCTTGTCAACGCACCGCGTTAACGTTACCGTTCATAATATTTTTAACGCGTTACCGTTAACGATAAATTGACGTTAACAACGTTAATAAACGCCGTTAATCGTTAAATTAACGTTAACAACCCTGCAGAGATGGCTATGTGAAGGGTTTTCACTTTAAACCAATTTTACATGCCTCAAGAAGCCGGTGGCGGTTCGGACTGAGGAGGTACTGGGAAACTGTAAGACCAGCTGTCGCTTTCTCCCCCCCCCCCTTCTCCCCTTTTTGTTGCCCCCAGGTTATGTGCAGCATCAACATCGACTAAACCGCTGACCGTGTTCTCGCTTTAACTAATTGGGTTCATTTGCGTGTAACGGAAAGCTCATATTGTCGCGTGTGACAAGAGTCGTGCTTGAATGCAATTGTTCCAGGGCGTTCATTCCCACACTGCTTGCCATATTTGGCAAAGCTTCAGACGGATAATGTCATTCTCGTTCGTTTCAGGAAGCCGCCAAAAGATTGGACCGTTGCTGTGGACCGCGCTGTCAGCACTGAGGACTCACCTGTCGTCGCAGAACCAGCCGAAGCTGCTTAGCCTGCAGGCCTCGCACCAGCAGGTGAGCGAGTGGTGCAGCGCTCGTACCCGCATCATGTAGTCTCAGGCTGGAAATTTTGAGTCCCGGTGATCATTTCGTGTTCCATTCATGTAACCTTAAGAATTTATTGAAAGTTTGGAAGGATAATACAGTTGTTCGTGGTACACCGTTGTGCACTCTCAGGGACGCACTTTCTTACACACTCTTTTAAACAATTATGATGTGTACCAAAATTCATTGTATTACCATCATTTTGTACATATTACTTACTTTGATCATGATGTTGCTTACATCGAAATAATGTATTATGGTATGGACTAACTGTTTGTAGTACATACCAGATTTAAAGTATGTATTACGATTGTACACAATAATGTGTATTATGTACCCTAATAGAAAAGGATGTCCCTTTTTTGATCCAAAACTGTCCCTCTGAAGTCCCTCCTTCAAATTGGGACCAGAAAAGGATTCCAGTGATGGCTGGAATCCCTCCGGAGTTCCTCTCGTCTGAAATCCCTCCGAAGTCCCTTTTCCTTCCGGGCCATCCTTGGGCACCCGTTCCCATTGCGGTATGATACGTAACTTTTAGAGTGTTTTCGTGCGTCCATACGAATTTTGATGCTACGTAGTAGCTCTGTGTGTTTCAGTACCTCTCCATTGCCGTGTGAGTGATGAAAATAGGGCCTAAATAGCGGTGGGCAGGGTGGAGGCTTCTCATCGCTGAAAGGGAGTTCGGTGGGATTTGGGGTGCGGTGAATTTGGCGAGGGGCAACGGAATCCCTTATCCCTTTTTTGCCCCCTTTTGGAACTTCCCAGGACTTCGGTTTAGGATCTACAGAGGGATTCCGGCATCAGGGACTTCGTAGGGATTTCGTTTTCTGTTAGGGTACACTCACTAAAAAGTTTAGCTCTTGTTTCACTCCTACCATTTGCAAACTTTGCACTTCCGAGATGACGAAATTCACCACACTAGAAAGTGCGAATATCAACGATCACCCACCCTTTCCTCGAATTGGCTTTACACTAGCGTGTGGCTTTTAGCTCGTTTATTACACTTCGAAGTGCTAGCGGTCCTCACGTTTGCCTTTTGGGTGATTTTTTTTTAGCGGTGGCACTTAATGTCACTTTGCACTGATAAGTGGGAATGATACGCCGTGCACTTTCGATTGCATTGCCATGTGCGATGTTTAGACCGTTACATTGTTGTGAGCAGACGTGTCAGACGGACCGCTGTCTGCCGCTGGTTAGTCGTCACAAAGTGGTCCTCCGAGGTCTTCCATTAAACCATGATGTCCTAACCGTGCTTTATTTATCCACGTCGGTTTACCAGTGGGCCATTTCGATCCTTATCACCCAAATCATGTCATAAAAATGTCGTGGTTTTGCCGATTTACCTACTTGGTTTCATTCATGTAGGATGACAGATAAGCGGCTATGAAGCGAGCTAAGTACAGTAGGAAATGTGGAAATAGGAAATTCTGGACATCATCAGAACCTTTAAAAATCTTTTACCGACCGTTTTATTTGTTAGAAGTCAGACAATTTTTCTAGGGGTGCTGCGGGGGGGGGGGGGGGAGGTTAGACCTAAGGCTCGCTAATAGGGTGGTCATTGGGGCTTAATCTCTTCTTTCTTTGTCCTGCTTCGCTGCCTGCTATGTCTACCCTTCCTATCGTCCCAGTCTGCATGCTTGCCCACAGGCCTGCTCCTATGCTTGTGCTTTCTTCCGCGCAGGCTGCGTCCCCGTCGTGCACCCTGGAAGCTGGTACCATGCCCTGCTGACGGTTCAGTAGGGCCCCGGTGCCAGTTACTAAAAGCCTGACGCACCCCTTAGGGGGTGTTAGCTAAGTTGAACATTACGATTCTGCCGCTTTGCCCTGCTAATGCTCTCCTCCTCTCTTCCCGTTCATGTGCATGAGTATCTGGCTCAGGGACGCGACCAAGGAAGGGAGGCTCCCCGCACCAGCAGAACGCCCGCCTCATAGCCCGACTTACAGTTGGGTTCACAGGTCAAAAGCCGCACTGGCGCACTGCTTCCGCCCGGGGATGGCTCACACTAGGCCCTAGTGACTAGGAACTCCCGCTCCCGGCTTCCGACCGCTGGTGCGGGTGGCGGACATCGGACTGGCAGCGGACGAGGCGAGCTGTCCAGGAGGGTGAAAGCGGGTGAAAGCCGCTCGGGCTGCGGGGGTTGCGCTGTGGCTACGGGATTCCCCGGCATGTGCATTCCCGGGGGCGGCGGTAGCCCGATTGGGCGGGGAGTCATCGGGGAACCCAACTGTGGGTTGGGGGCGTACCGAGGCGGGCAAGCAAGCACGGTCAGCCTAAGAAGGGATGGTAGCAACGAGCCGGGCACTTACGCCAGGCCCAGGACCCAGAGCGGGAGTTAGTGAACCCGGGTAAAAGGGAAGGACACACCCAGAGCAGTGCCAGAACAGCAAGGCAGAAGGACAAGGGCACCCGAGGCAGGCGCGGAGCCTCAGCGAACGGGCGGGACCAGGGTGGAGGTGACCCCGGCATGACCTCCTGCTTTACCGCTCGACTGCTATCCTTATTCACTGCTGGGTGTCGGGTGGCATTTTATCAACTATAAACTATTCATTCAAGGGTGGTCTTCAGCTGCCACGCTCAAGGACGTTTAAGAAAGGGTCCCCCGCCTGTCACTGTTAAGTGCAGCGGGGTGGCCAGTGTGCACACTAACCCATTGTCTTCCAGGTCTCGGTTTCGGTCCCGTGCCGGCGGATAATTAATACCGGATTTGGTCAGCGCACGGCCACGCCGAAACTGATAGTCCTATCCCTAGAAGTCAGACATTTGTTTTTATATCTGTTTTGTTGTGTCCAGCCGCTGGAGACGGCGCAGGCCCCGGGCGTAGTGATAGGGCCGGACGCGCGGTTCGTGCTGGGCCTGGCGGACTCAATCAGCTGGCGCACTTTCGAGGACGCGGCCACGCGCCAGCGCCAGCACTGGCCGGCCGCCGCTCGCTGGCTGCGCGAGGAGGCCGGGCTCACCTGGATCACGGAGGAGGAGCTGGTGCGCGCCGCCGGCGTCAACGACATCAACGCCATCAACCTCAACCCCATGGACATCGGACCCGACTCGCGGGTGTGCACTCGTTAGCGCTTTTTTTTTCCATTTTGTAGAGTTATTGTTGGATATACTCCATAACTACAGCTTATATACTGTAGGGGGCCTGGTGGATACGTTGCGGGCGCGCGGCGGGCGCTACTGTGAGTTAAGACACACACACACACACACACAGGCACGCACGCACACACAAACAGCTGTGCGCGCGCGAGAGAAAGACACTGTCTATGCCAGCTTGCTGCTGACTTTGTTTGTAGTGAAAGATTGTTAAGTTAGTAAAGGTTAAAAGCGGTTGTAAGTTTAAATTAGTTACAAATTAAAAGTTGTTAAAATTTAAGTTTGTCCGTTTGCTCGCCAGCGTTAAGTTAATTGTGAAAAGTTTCATGTGCAATGATTTGCACGGTCGGTTATGTACTTGTTAAATTTGCCCAAGTGTGCAAGTGTCACAAGTGCTTTTGAAGCCCACTTGCATTGATTTCTGCTCTAGTACACGTAAACAAGAGGCATGAAGCGTTTCGATGCTTCTAAGCTGTTTAACCGAGAGCTCGGCTCGGACTGGTCGAACACAGCGAATCAGGGTGTTGACGATATCCCGTTTCCTAAGTTACAATAAATTCAGGTGACCGTATCTGACACCAACCTTGAGGTTAAGCATGCAGCCATTGAATAACGCCCCTCTAAAATCACGTTCAATAATCCGGTTCCAAAATTCTATGTGTAACCTAGATTAATGTATGATGAGAGGCGAGGGACTTAATTTTTTTTTTTCAATCCGTTCGTTTTTGTTTCTTCCAGACTTTATTAGCCTTGAAAAAGAATGAAGATCCATTTAATTGATCCGAGCTAGTGTTTCTAATTTCTTTCTTAATCTCAGGAAATATCCAGAAATTTCCCGAACCATCCCGACTTGGAGAGTCTTTTCGAACATTTCCGGGGCACAGAAACATTAGCCACCCCATGATGAGGTTGAGGTTCTCATTACAGTACAGGGTGTGTTAAACGGTGTCGCTCTGCCTCCCCTCTCAGGGTCGCGGTTCGTTCCTGCTCGCGGGCGCATCCCTGCTGGAGCACTGCTGCGCGCCGACTTGCTTCCTGCAGCTGTACAGCTCGGACGGCCCGTCGTACGAGCTGGCGGTCGTCACAGCCAGGGACGTGAGGCGAGGCGAGCACCTGTCGCTCGACTACTTGGACACGCCGTTCAAGGGGGCGGTGACGCGGCGAGCGGTGCTGCGGCGGGGCTGGAGCTTCGTGTGTGCCTGCTCCAGCTGCGTTGACCCCACGGCCGCCGGCCTCTACATCGGCTCCCCCTGCTGCTCCCACTGTAAAGGTACAGTGTCAATTTTTCGTTTGTCATGTGTCGTTTTAAAGAAGCTTTGAGCTCTGCCACTCATGAGGCCAATTCATACCAGGAAAGGTGTATTTCCCTAGCCCTTATAGGTGAGAACCGAACACCCCTGGTCATGTAGTATTCACACCAGGATGAGTGTGATCGTATGCTCCTTATAGGTGCAATCTGAACACCGGTACCCACGTAGTATTCACACCCTTGTGGGGATTGATTTTCGCACCGCTATGGGAGGATGCATACACACCCCTAGGGGTAATGGGTCGCACCCTCGAAGTGTGCCTTTGTTGACACCCCTGAAGGTGTAACCATAAAACTCACCCCTGTAGGAGACATCAGGGTGTTAGCTCACCCCAAGGGGTGCAGCCAAGGGTGAGTTCGCCGGGAACTCACCCTAAAGCACCCCCAAGGGTGTAAATCACAGCAAAATGGGGTGTTATTTGGAAAATCTCACCCCTCCGGATTACAGTGTACCTGAATATGGACGTCGTGATAAGGCAGTCTCTTTGTCAGCTAGTAACGTGAAAGTACACTTTTCTTACAGTTTTTAGCCCGTCCCGACACGTTTCTTTAGAAACGGCAGGAGCTGGGCTTATACTCTTATGCCGGATGTTCGTTCGTTCGCTAGTGTGTACGCCGACTTAGCGTTCACAGAAAAACTTCAAATTTGGAGGATAAACTCCTTTCCTAACGTAGAATCACGTACGGTGGCAACAATTTTCGATTTGTATCGTATTTTTGATAAATGAAAATTTGTCTGTTCTTGCTTTTTGAGGTTAGGGTTGGCCGCCGCGCGCACACCATTACCATATCGCGGCGCGCACAGGGACGGGCTCAGGTTAACGATTTAAATCGTAACAAATACATCTGCTATTGGGCACCCCTAGGGAGACTTGAGGCCGAAGGCCCCGCAAACGCCGCCGGCAGGCCAAGCTGGCCAAGTCCCCCTGTCGAACCGAGGTGCCGGTGGAGCGCAGCGGAACTGGCACCGAGGTTGACGGAAGGGACGGGCCAGCTTGTTAAATTGTGAGAAAGTGGAAAATGGCGCGACAATAGAGTTTTTATTCCCGCTCACATGTGCTCGCCTTGCCTGCGGCAGGTGACGGTCGGCAGAGCTACATGGTAGTGCAGGACGACGGCGAGGGCGCCGGGCCGGTGCGCTGGCGCTGCCGCGACTGCGGCCTGGACGCGGACGTGAGCGTGGCCAGGGAGGAGGAGCGCTTGATGATGATGAGGATCGGCCGGGCCGACCTGGACGAGTATACCGCCGCACTGCGCTGCATGCTGCACCCGCACGGCCCTCTGCACCAGCACCACCACTTCGTGCTGAGCTGCACTACGACCGGCCTGCTGGTGGTCTGCATCTTCGTGAAGATGGGCCGAATATTCAACGGTGAGTACGTCAGGCGTCGCAAGTAGGGTAAGTGCGGGTGAAAATATCATGATGGAAACAAAATCATAGCACCTTAAATTGTAATACCCTCCCTCGAAAACACAAATTCGCACGTTTTGGATAAAATGTCAGGTACTTTTGAGAAGGGTGTGATTTTTTTTTGTGCTTGCATGTGCTTGTTTTTTCAGCATGATTTATTAGCCAGCACCTACCCTACGTCTGGTTTTCCTCTTAATGCATTACTGAAGGTTCCCTGGGAAATCACAAAGAATGTTGATTTGCAGTCCCTTCTTTGGATTTCACGTCACTTTATTTCTTGGCAAGAAATGTACTTTTCGAAATGGGTACTTGATGTAAACTTTGACGGTTGTGTGTCATTTTATCTTTGTGAATGTTCTATATTTCGACTGTCCTCACTTCTGTACACTTTTGGGAATGACCAAGCTGACCAAGCGAGGCCAAGTTTTCGAAACAGCCGCTTATCGCCCAAACTTGGGTGATGATCATAACTTCTTTGTTCTCGGTGACCGATTGTTCCACGTCCTGCCTGCCGCCCTTCTAATAACCGCCTCTGCCCCCCCCCCCCCCCCCCAGAGGCGCAGTACGTGAACTGGTTCGAACAATGCCGGGCGCTGCTCACGGCGGCCGAGGCCCTCAAGCCGGGCCTCTCGCAAATGCAGAGCAGCATCCTGTTCGTGGCGTTCCATCTGCTGCTGGCCATCGTAGAGAAGGTCGTGCTCCGGTGCGCCGGCGGCTCGCCGGAGGCCATGGTCGAGGAGCTGCTGCCCTGGCTTGTGCAGCTGCGCAAGTATCTGCGCCTGCTGGAGCCGTACTACCCAAGCTTCGAGGCGAGGAGGTACTTCCAGGACGTGTTCTTCAAGCCCGCGTCCGGCTACCTGGAAGGACTGCCCGACCACCTTTTCCTCGCTTGACTCGAGCGTCAGTGGGAATGATGAGGGTTTTCCTATTTTCACGAAGTCTGTTGTAACAAACAGTGTCTTCGAAGGAATCGTATTTTTTTTTAAATGTGCGCCTAATCTAATCAATGTATTTATAAAATCAAGATTAACCGGTGCATAGCCTTTAAAAAAATAAGGACTTTTGCGTTCATTCTGTATATCTCTAAAGCAATCTAATAAAAGCGTGTATTGAGTACGGTTTTGTTTGGCACGGACCCGTTTCCTTTGCACTCCATTGAGGCTACAAATTTAGAATACTGTTTCCACATTATCTCAGGAAGTTGTAGGTACACAGGCCCACTAGCTTATCCTGGGTGTAATGCAAACCTGTCGCATGGTATTTGTACACTCATTTTTCCATGGATTTGCGCACATAGTTACCTCAAAGCGGAAAATAAGTCAGCATGTCCTGATAGTGCAGTGATTTCTCTATGCAAATATAAGGCGTCTGCAATACGGCTCGATTTCCTCCTGCGTTAAACCGTGAGCTGCTTTACCGAGCGCCTGCGAGTGTTAGGGTAGGCCAGCCCGTGATTGGCTGCCCAACAGGCGCTATTCGTGCCCAGACTGGCGACAAAATCGTTGAAGTACTAAGTGGTTGATGACATATCTCAGCATGAATGTAAAGGCAATACATAGAAATAACAAAGTAGCTTTACTTTCCAGAAATACAGTTCTAGTGTGTTCCCTCATAGCCATTTCCAAAAGGAGGAAAATAATTGAAAACATTATTGTAGAGATACATGATTCAGTCCTTAAAATTTACAATTAGTCTAGCAGAAAGTTAGATTTCTTCCTGTAAATCACAATAGCCACAATAACGCAAGATTAGCGAGCATCGGCGCGCATCAACAGCAGTCGCGCGTGCAGATCCCAAGGCGGGGCCGCAGCGCCGCCAGCGCGGGCACCCAGCCCTCGTCGCTCGGAGGGTGCACGTGCAGCACCCGCAGCCCGGGGGCGACGTCCTCGGTCCAGCCGGTCACGAGCTCGCCCACGTTGAAGCGCGGCCACGGCAGCCTCAACTCGACAAGGTCGGGCATGAGGCTCAGGGACTCCAGGAGCTCCGCTGGCGAAAACTTGGCGGACCTGTGGGTGCGACTCAATACGTTATCAATCGTCAGCAGGGTTGGAAACCGGAATGAAATTCCACACTGAGGATGGAAAAGTCACGATCATTGACCAACGTTGGGCGAGAAGCAGCCTTGCTGGTGTGAAAACTTGCCATTCTGTTAGTACTTTGAAGATTTGAGACCCGAGTTGAAATGAGCTAGGCGCTGATATACCGCAAGTGGGTTCACGTGACCATTCTCTGACACACAATGCGTATGAATCAGGATGGTGACGATCGGACCTGCCACTCACTTCCACGTTTCCTGTCAGAAAAGGCCCCATTTTTGTAATCCTAGCACCACGATGAGTCCAACTCCAGTCTCCAATGTTGAACTTAATGGCACGTTTTCACAACTGTAACTTCCTAAAGTCCCTTGTCGCCCCAAGTCCGTTGATCATGATCATGACTTTTTCATTCTCAAAGTCAAGACACCTGGTCTAACGGTAAGAGCTAAAAGCACCATGCATAAAGTGTCGAAATTTTAGAATCCGCTTTGCCTAGTAGCGCACAAACCTATGAGTTCGGTGACCAAATGCTTTCACGTGTGAAGTCGCCTATCCAATGACGAAATTTTTGTACCGATCAAAAACATTGCTCACCACAAGCGTCTCATCTACAAATTAAATAGAGTATTCCTTATCCGGAGATACCCAAAACGAATGGTACAAGTGACGAAGAAAAATTCTGGAGTATGAGAAATTGCGTGCTTTTTCGGCGCCAAATCGAGTGATTTCGGAGCGGGGTTAAGACATGCGAATTATCATACTTCCGTGTTTTTCTTCGTTACGACTTCTTACACCGGCTATGGGCTCCTCCAGTAGTACTCGAGCATAATTCCGACAGTGTACCTGCCGATCTCCAGGAAGCGGGGCCCGAGGCTAGCGGCCTGCAGGAGCGTGAAGCCATCCGCGACGCCGAAGCCAAGCCGAAGCCGCAGCGTCCGCACCTCCAGTCGCGAGTGGTCCGCCACCCTTTGCAGGAGCGCCAGGTGCGCTGCCTGCAGCACGTGCACCTCCAGCGTGTCCAGGCTAGCCAGCTCCCGCAGGTGCACCAGGTTGTCGCTGGAGCGCGCGCGCACGGTGTGGAGGGCGCGGCACGCGGCCAACTCCCGAAACAGGTCGTGCGTGCCGCAGTCGACCTCGAGCAGCGAGTCCTTGCTGGCCTCCAACACGCTCCGCACCAGCCGCGGGCTCAGCTCGCTGCCGAACACGGCGCACCGCAGCGTCCTGAGCTTTCGAAACTGGAAGGAGAGCGGGTTGTGGCGGCCGCTCACTGTCAGCTTGACGAGGCACTTCATGGCGTCTACCGTCGCCAGTAGCACGTTCGGGTTCGGGTCGCTGTCTAGGCGCGTGATCCGGAGGCGCAGCTCTTGCAGGGACAGCCGCTCGTTGTTGAGGATGGGCCTCAGCAGCCGGGTCGCCATCCTGGAGACCCGGAAGTCGAGACTCAAGCAGCGTATCTGCAACCATTACGGAAACTTAGTCAACCTGTTCGAGGGGTCCACAGCTAAAGACAATCAATGCACACATTTTCTGACGTCACTGAGAACGGCGGGAGAATGAAAGGAATAACAAGCGCTGGCTCATCACTGCGCATGCCCGCCCAGACCGAGACACTATCTTATAAGAAACAAATGCGCTGCGCCTGCTCTGGAGAGGTCAGCGTTTGTCATTCATTTCATCTTCCCTCGGTTTCAGGTGACGTCAGCAGTCGCAACGGAATCGAGGTTTCCAATGATACTTTGGAAACGGAACCTGAAGAACAGAAACTCTTCCAGACCGGAAACTCTCGAGGGCAGGTGTGAGAAACTTTAATGGCGTTTTGAGTGAATTTGGAGGTTAGTTCTCATAGGTTTGACGACGATCTTGTGCGTCGATATTTCTCCTACCTATTCTCTAGAGTTTCCGGTCTGGCAGGGTTTTTGTTCTTCAGCTTCTGAGCTGTACTGGAAACCTCTATTGACTGTTGCAATAATCAACACAATCAGTATACACTTTTGGGCAGAGTTGTGGACCCCTCAATCCTGTTATGCGCAAAATGACATACAGATCCGACCTACGACCTACACGCCCTTGCGATAAATTGTGAGGTTCTAAATGCTGACTTACACGTGGCGACTCATTGGCCAGACGAATATTTCGTCATGTGACAATCGTCACCGAGAACTACATTGTTAGAAAAAGTCGTTTCAAACCGAAGTTTTTAGTACTACACCTTTGTCGTCCTCAAACATTTCATTTTCGTTTGAAAAGTCGTTTCCAAACAAGCTTCTTGCCGTTTGAGGATGACAACCACTTCTGGACGTGATAATCCTTTTATCACAAAATAAAAACTACAACCTAACTGTTCAAAAACGAAAGTTGCTGCAAAAAACAAAATTAGCAGCAGACTTGTTGCTAATTTACAACAACATTTTCCCCAGTGTAAGCCTCCAAATTTTTGACGTTGGCTCGTGGCTGACGCCGTAGTAGTAGCGCGGGAATACTCTGTGCTGCGGTTCACCTCTTATTGGATCCGCTTTTGCGATTCTTCGTAACCCCTTAACTTTTTTTTCGGCTGTTCTGACTTCGCTATTATGAAACAGCTGCTTTCCTGTCAGTCGACGAGACAAACCAACCAAGAGGTATTTCGGCCGTAAGAAGACAGAGGGAACAAGTCGTTGAGGTCCATAACCAACCCTCACGCCTGCGGCGTCTGTGTGGCTTAGTTTCTGACATCCGCTAGCAGACGCCGCAGGCAAACAGTTCAAGGTTTGTTATGGACCTCAACGACTTCTTCCCTCTGTCTTCTTACGGCCGAAATACCTCATTGTACGCACCTGCTGTTCAGGAATACCTTCCGGCACTGAAAGAAAAATGGCAACAAAGATATAATATCTCGACATGGTTCTCAAAAACTAGAGCAACGGTGGTTCTTTGCTTGTGTTATTGAGGTGTGCAACACGTAAAAATATTTATCGTCATTTAACGACAATCCTGTGGCTATATCTGAAATATTTAAAAAGAAAAAAAACGCTTAAAGTCGTCGCCGACCCAGTGACGCAAAGTAAGTGACGAGGAGGTTTTCACATAAAAAATTACTGCTTAAACAGCTGGAAAAGTGTACCTTTTTTAGGCACGAAGTAGCCTTATAGAATTCCCTAGGATTTGACCTTTTGTAGTTTCTAGGTTTCAAGCATGGCCCCTGTGTAAATTGTCATTTTGTAACCAAAACAAGTCTTCCTTCTCGACAACTTTGTTTAAAATTTGCTAAAGTACCTAGTAATCCAGAAAGTGCCATTAAAATCTGTATGGACAATTCTCTGAAATTAGGAAGTTAAATCAATAAGACTCGACTCGGATGGGGGCTGCCACCGCTTTCAACTCCTCACATTCTTGCGGTAAAGAATAGAAGACAGAGAGCGATAGATTTTTACTATAACACAGCTACGATAGATGCCGACTGCGATCCTATTGTCGCCATGGCCGGGAGCCGAGCCAGTGTTAACTGTTTCTGTCTTTCTCGTAAAAAAGCATATAGAGACAGAATGGTAATGGCTGGGCAATTCAGACATGTCCTGTAGTATCACGGTACTAGCACTTTTTCTCTTATGGGCGAAAGTACTGCTTTATAGTAACGTAACCTTTGGCAATCCTGCCATCTGATGACAGAGAAGAAACACAATCGCACTGTCGTAGGGACCGCGGCAGCCCGAGGGGCAATTCACTCCTGTAGTACCCTGTACAAAGTGTCCTGTAGTACTTTGTAATACTATTGTAATACCTTTCTGTAATACCACAAATCCAAACTTTTTGGCCCTAAGACATCAAAAAATGTATAAATATTCGAAAATATTAGGTCTATTGACCTTGTAGTACCTACTACTAACTACTGCAGCTGTCGTACCCTGTACACAGAGTCTCAGAGTGAATCGCCCCTTTGCGCGCGGACATAATACACCAACCTGCTCTTCAACTACAGTGCGAAATGAAATTAACCAATTTAATTTAGAATGGAAAATATAATTCAGCATTGAAACACACTGGTAGAAGAAGTTCTGGCTACGAAGAAAGTCGGCAAAATTAATCGGAAATTTTCGAAAAAAAAAAACTTGGTGATTTTCAGTCGTATTTTGCCAGGGGTTTCCGCCGCCTCTTTATCATTCTACGAGATGCAAATCCGGCTAAAACATTAAGTATTTCACATGATGTGGGATGATCGGGATCAAAACATTGCGATGGCAACCGCGGCGGGTCAATAACGCATAGTGGTAAAATCACGAAGAAAAAGTCGGTGAGTTGACACAAATCTTCGTGATTTCCCAACCTTTTTTTTTTTAAATTTAAATAATGAGCATCGCAAAGTGGTATCAAACCGTCCCAATACGACCAAAAGTGAGAAATTCGGAGGAAATGGTAGGATACTTATCGAACGTGTAACCGCATGCAACAAAATGAACCTCACATTAAAATTCTAAATTTGAGCAGGAGTAAAAATTTGAGGCGTATAGGAGTGTAACAGTGTTTTTGCATTTCGCTTCGATTTTACGATTCATAGGCCACACGAATATTTCGTCACGTGACGAATACAGCCGCAGAGTGACGACATGTTCAAGGGATCGATGAACCGTCTCAAGTGACGAACAATACCAGGTGCATCATTAGCCCCGGGCAATTTAGGTTTTAGGCAGTCCCGCAACGCAGTATCTCCGTCTCTTTCTGGCTCGGCCAGACGCTTGAGACAGAGAGAGACGGAGAAAGTGCGTTGCGGGACTGCCTAAAACCAAAACTGCCCGGGGCTAATGCTAATGATACACCTGGTGTTATGCAGTGATTTAACAAGTGCAGTCCGCTTACCTTGCACGGGGTGTTGAGTACGTCCGTGAGGACGGCCCTGGTTGTGGCGGCGCTGCGTTTCCCGCAGCTGAGGTCGACGTGCAGCTGCCCCAGGGCGGGCAGGCGGTGCAAGCCGCGGCTGCCGAGGTTCCTGGAGAACGCGTCCAGCCGCAGCCGGCGGTGGCGCCACGCGCCGGCGTCTAGCAGCAGCCGCGCCCAGCGGCGGCACACCAGCCGCAGCCGCAACAGCCGCCCGGCGTCCACGTCATCGCGGGAGTAGCTGTCGGGCTCGTGCACCAGGGCCAACACGCGCAGCACCAGCTCGTCCGGCAGCGAGTCCATGCCCCGTGGCTGCGTGGAATGAACCATTACAGTACAGGACATCTTTTCGGTCACCATGAGCTTTAAGCAAGCAATGGGGACGTTAGGTTAGAACTTGGTCAAGTTCAATGCTGAACGTTTCAGCACCAATGTTCGTGTACTGCTGTTTACAGTGCTGGTATGATGTGCATACGTCGTACACCGCAAGCCTTCTTTGTGGCTGGTGCGTCGTATAGGCCAGAGGCCAGAATTTATAGAGTTTCATTTCGAACGCATTGCAAGAGACGTAAAAGTCCCACTGGCGCATCTGGCCGGAACTAAAAAAAAAAAAAAAAAATAATAATCACAAATATAACAGCATGTGATGGGAAGGAAAAGAGAGTAATAGATGACTTTAAGAAGTATGAGTAAACAGAGTAACAGAGTTACAAATCTATTGCAGCATATGCAATATTAACACCATCACAGGTCCGAAGTCCCAGCCCTCTTAAGATAGCCTCGGCCATCTTAGGAGGGCCGGGTTATTTTCGGCCATATCCGGATAGAGATTTTAACACACAAAGTAGTCTATTCTTTAGGATTCAGATTTTTTTTGACATGGCCCCTTATGGACTTCTCCGATTGATTGAGAGTTTGCAAGGAGAAGGAAGGAGAGACGCTGATTCAGATTCTGATATGCCCATACGAAAACTCAAAAGCTGAAATTCAAGAATTTTCAATTAAAAAATTTGATGTTTCGAGTCGCTCTTATAGGCGAAAAGATTTCGAGTCGAGCTGCAGGCTGTTATGGGCGAAAAGATCGGGTCACGCAAAAGCCAAGCCGAGCCGAGGCAAAATTGGTGGGGAGGGTAAAATTACAACCAATCAGAGCACTGCCTGTTGCGCAGTACAGTCGCAACCATAAACGAAAACTGCTGCGTTTGAAAGGTTATCAAGCTTGGGGTGGTCTGATGCCGTCAGGTAATTTATCCACAAAAAAAATTGAAAAAAATGCCGAATTTTAGTCAAGCCATTCAAGTTACGTCCCACCACGAGCGAGGGGATTTTTTCCGCAAAAAACACTCCTAAGAGGAAAGAGGACCTCGAGCCGATTTTAAGTCGTCTTCTGACGATCGCCACGGTCACACCGTGGGGAAGCAGATATACACGCTCAGCCTTTCTTCGGCGCTTTGACGGGATACTCGTCATAACTGCGACGGGACGCTGCGGCAACTGGCGCGTCAACGTTTGACGAGCCCGCGCTTCGAAGATTTGACGGCAAATAGTTTACCAGTCACCAGTCAAAAGTTCACCAAGGATACGAACATCGTTCCTCCATGAGGTGCCCCTTTGAGGGTGCCATCGTGCTCTCCAGGACCAGGCCGACCCGCAGCCGCGGATCCACGGGGGGGCAAAAGGGGTTTTGCCCCCCAGGATGTTATCAAGGCGCCCGAAGGGCGCCTGAAATTTAGGCAACCCGCCGAACTTTTCGCCTCCGACCCGGCGCCGTCATCCGTTCGTCTCTGCGGTAAACGGTTCGTAAGACAGAGGACATACGACGAGGCTTCCGCGCAAGATACGGTGAAGACGCCGCGTTTCTTGGAGGCGAAGGCTTTTCTCCTACTCTTCATAGTGGGTGTCCGGGACTTCTGACTGCCAAGTTGTGTGAGGTGGTACGTCGCGAACCCAGGGCCGCGTCGGCGTAAGCTTGGGTGGCCTAATGTGACCTCCAGGACAACCGCCAGTAATAAAAGCTAGGTTATTTCGCTACATTTTCTTAATGACGGCGTCCTGGAGGTCACATTAGGTCGTCCAAGCTTACGCCGACGCGGCCCTGGATTCGCGAGGCACCGCCTCACACAAGTCCGCGGTCAGAAGTCGTGGACAACCCCTCTGATTAGCAGGAGAAAAGCCTTGGCCTCCAAGAAACGCGTCGTCTTCACCGTATCTTGCGCGGGGGCCTCGTCGTATGTCATCTATCTCACGAACCGTTTACCGCAATGACGAACGGATGACGGCGCCGGGTCGTCCTGGTCCTGGAGAGCACAATGACATCGTCAAAAGGGTACCTCAAGAAGGCACCCCTCCAGCCATCGAATAGGGTACTCCGCTGAATCTCAGAACGGAAGTAAGAAGAAGGGCAAGCAGTACTAAATGATGGGCGAGGGGGGAGGTGGGACTGTTTCCGTTTCTGTCTACCACCTCTCTCCTCGCCCATCTTTTAGAACTTCTTGCCTTCTTCTTACTTCCGTTCTAAGATTCAGCGGAGTACCCTATTCCCGTCAAAATTCAACGAGACGCGCGAAGCAATGCCTTTCATGGGAGGACGCACCCAGTCCCGTCGTTCTTCGTGCCGGTTCACCTGATACCACAGAAGGTTCGTCAATGACCCGATGTTCTCGTCGAGCTTTAACGGGGAGCTGCGATTTCCAGTCGTAAGACGCTTCTCGTCAATTTTCGACGAGCCCCGTCAAAATAAATTCTGAGCTTGCAAGGGTTCAATCTCAATATCAGTAAGTTGTAAAAAAATTATGAACCCCTTTGTCACACCTAAAAACGGCCGCAGCTTTGCGCCACAACTATTTTCTTCTCCAGCCACGAAAAAAAATTTATCCCCTATACCGTTCTCTAAATAATTCTTCTCTCTATCCATGGTACTTATCCGATCTCAGTGCGACTAACGGTTTGGTATCAACAGCTGGAACGCCAAACCTCTCCACAGCGCTATTTGAACCTTTTCCAGATCGGCGCGGAAGCCGTGATTCATGTTGCAGCGACAAAACTATCCGCCGCCCCCTCTGGCCCTATCTTTCCCCTTGGCGAGAGTAAAGACCCCAAGCATGGAACATTACTTTGTCCTTATCCATACGTTCACAACAACTACTGGTAGGCAGGTAGCCTTTTTGAAAGGAACACAGCAGTCCCTTCAGCACTTAGAGGTCTCCTATGCAAGTGCTTAGCCTAACGGTTCTTCCGCACTACGCTTAGTACCGATCAGCGCCCGCACGCGAGCTAACCGACAGAGAAGCGGGGAGATGGCCAGAACGTACCGCCGGGTACAGCACGAACAGCCATGAGCCTCCAGCCCTACCGGCGGTGAGGGTGGCGGGGCGGTCAACCCAGTGTAATCACCTGGACTGGAGAATGCTCTTACCAAAACGTCTTGGGTTGCCTGCCTCCCACTGGTGTCGGTTTCCTCTCCTCAGTCCACCAGGAGAATGAGGGGATGGGTTCTGCTGTTCGCCAATCCGGGTTGCCGCACAGTTTTGCAGTGCTCGGGAAAAACCGTCAGGAGCTCTCAGCGCTCTCTCCCAGGCTTTCCCTCACAGGCCTATCCTGACTACTGATGGGAACTTGCCAAAACAAACTTTGATCTTAGCCTAAAGGTCGAGAAGCGACAGGGGCAGCAACCAGCGGACCTGAGCTGGGTCCATCCTTGGCTCACGGCCGCGGTCGGGAGGGAGCTAATGCTTTGAAATGCGTTAATTCATATCAAAATGTCTCGCAGGCTCACAAATATATACGTCCTAAACTCAAGCTCATTGTTAAGGAATCAGAATATTACGAGTTTTCGGTCCGATGTCAAACTGATTTCATTATCCGAACCCCACTCTTCCCAGCAGGTTTCTTCTTCTTTATTGGGACTTCCGACTTCCATTTCGAGCTCCTCCCGAGTACTGTATTGCGCAGTTTCAGGTTTGTTGCCTACATTCCGGGGAACGTTTGGATTATTGGATTGGAGTCGGACACTATTCTTAACTTCGTGTCATCACGTCGCCATGCGAAGGGACGGTAATGTATACTACTCCACTCACAGGGGGAGACCATACTGATCTACTCCCTGGCTGCCTGGTACACCAAGCTGAAGCTGACATGCAGCGGTACACGGCGGGGACATGGATGACGGGGATAGGGATTGTCGAAGTGAACTGGACTAGGCCCTCATTCCGACGGTGTGACGTAAACGCCCCCGCGTTCTCCGTGGTCAGGGACGGACTGGCCATGGCGGATAACGGAAGACCCCGCTGGGACGCCGATCTAGAGAGACTCAGAAACTCTGAGTCTCTCTAGCTCCGACCCTGGCGGCCCCCTGCATCTCGAAGAGAAAGGGAAATAGAGTATTCCGGATAAGTCCGAAACGGAGGTAAGAAGTTGTAACGAAGACGAACGCTGCACTAAGAATGATAAATCGAGTAATTTTTGGAATAGAGCAGGGTTCTGAAAACGCAATTTCTCATACTTTGTTCTACGTTCCTCTTCGTTACGAGTTCTGAATTCCATTTCAGGCTTCACCGGAGTACTCTATTTCCGCCCCAAACGACTTGTTGTGTGCCGGGCAGCGGCGGGGTCCGCCTGGAGTCCGAAGGGCCCGATTGCCTTCCCCCCCCCCCCCATGATTGGGAACACGAAGGACCCAGGTTCAAATCCCGTCGTGTCGTGTGAGTTTCTAGGGTGTTTGCAACAACATCTTAATCCTCTAAATTCATTCAATTAACTGAATGACAATAAAAGCCTTACTTATGTAAATGTAAAATGATGTGAAACATTCGTAGAGACGATTTCAGTTATGTGGTCGTCCTTAAAGGATGCCCGGGTATATAGAGTGGAGGGGGGGGGGGGGGTCCTACAAACCCGACGTGGGTGGACGTGAGGGGGGAGGGCGTCGTACTGAAATGGACGTCCACTTATAATTAGGGGGTAAGAATTGTATGAGCGTGACTAGACCCTCATTTATTATTTTTCCTTTTAATAATGGTTCGGGTTCTTATCACATTCCACATTCTGCCTAAATGTTTATGGTTATAACCTATATATTCCCATATATTCCTAATCTGGGAAATAAAAAGGAATCTGTTCTGCTGACTTCTTTTCTACAACCACGAGAGTAATGGAGACAACTGAATACAAGGAACACACACAGACACACAAACACAGATTCAGAGAAAAACGTACACAGAACACCTAAGAACTCGAGATTAGAACCTCCGATCTTCGACTCGCCGCACCACCGCGCTGCCCCCTTTTTTTTTAATTTTTTCAAATAAAACGCTTCACGATTTTGCGTGTCATCCTTGCGCAGGAGCCATGCTAATCTTCTCTGTATCGTTCCAATTTTAGTATATGTACCGCCGAAGCGAGTAGCGCCCTGAGCTAGGGAGGAACACTGGGGACGTCCGCGATCGAACCCGATCACAATGCAAGCCTCCGAGGGTGGTGGCTGCGGGCTGCTCCACTCCGGGCTGCCCCGCTGCCCCGTGCCGGCCAGAGGGGGAGGAGGGGGATTACCGGCCGGCCGGTGGCTAGCAAAGCACTCGCACCCCTCACACATTAATAATTAAAAACGCGCACTCGTCATTTGAAGTCATTCTCCGTCAAGTTAAAAATTACTGGGCTCTACACTCGGACGTTGATTCCAGAACCTATTCATGTTCTACTTAGTAAATAACTGACTTCAAAAACAGTTGACGTATCACATGGACGAATTAGATCCGCGTAGAAAAGACTTACGCCTGCCTTATTCACATTTAAAAAGTAACACCGGTAAAATGCGTCGAGAATTTCCCACACATGATCGGTAAAGCCACTGTGGCACTGTACTGGAGTTTTCTCATACACTGTATTTAGCGCTTTCAATATGCACATGTGCCGAAAAATTGACAGACGAGTCGAATTTTTTTCATACACTGCATGGCAAAACCACTGCGACGCTGTACCTTTGTTTCCCCATGCAATTTATGGTAAAATCTCTATTAGTTTTGTATTTTCCCCCGAAGCCTTTAATATTGTATAAGAAATTAACGACACGTTGTGCCGGAATTTTACCATACACTGCATGGCCGAATCACTGTGACACTGTACCGCCGTTACCCTATACAATTTATAGCAGACTACCATCCGTCGGTATTTCCCCCATACATCGGGGCACGGTGTCGGAAAATTACTACACAACGTATGGTTTTCTGAAATCACATACGAATAATGGTAACTTTAACACACGTCGGTATCGTAAAAGTCCGATTATTTCTGACAGTGTAGTGCCTTAATTTAGCTGCACAACAACAGCTGCCATTAATGATTGGCTTGCCGAAATTACTTGTATGAGGTCGAATACATTGCATGGATGTCACCTCATCCCTTCTAGAAACAGTGTCACCATCAGCTACCTATTGGCTAACTATTTTCCTCTCAACCTTATCAGTCTGATTACTACATCGTGTTTGCCTTGTTTGTAGAGTATGCCCAGAAGAACAGAACCCCAAGGTGAAGCCGCAGCCGGCCAAGAAGACCAGCACCCTCAAGGCGCAACAGGATCGTAATTGTAAATGCCATAAGTGTGGAAAATGTTTCACCTTGAAGCACAATATGCAGCGAGATCTAAATTTTGTCTGTGAAAAGCAGGAGCCGCAGTGCCCTTGCCCCTCTTACTACAGCCCAGGACAACTAGAGCGCCGCTTGGGCACTGCACTCGCTCAACCGATGATGGTCGTCTGCTGCTCCGGAATACCCTATTTGCGCCTATTCTTGTCGACCTGGTTTACAGTGACGATGACGATGTAGTTGTAGGGTATTCCGGGGAAAGCTGAGCCGGAAGTAAGTAAGAGGTAAGAGGCAAAAAGAGCAGAAACGGAAGCTGGAGGTAAGGGAATTTGCGCGCGTGGACGTCCTTTGTTTCCGTCTGCTGCCATTACGTGTTTTGGTCCGTGAGAATCGCCGCGGGAAAAGTGCCTGTTATGTTTTCAGATGGATTGTAAATATAAAACGTAAATTTAAGTGAATTTCTTCCTCGACGCGACTGTAGTTCGAAGTCTTCGGTATGCCTTATCTGTTAACGCTTTGGTGTTAGAAAACAGGTATGATACGCGTCTGCTAACCTGTACCCACCACCGCTCCAACCTATTATGGATATTCTGGAAGAGAATGTATCATTCTTTCATGACAACATGCAGAGACACGATAAGCAGTAGCCTGTAATAATCTCGCTGTCCTGCTCAACAAATATTTGGCAATGTAATTATTAGTTTAAAATTTTCAGTATAGTCTGCACTAGTAAACATGGCACGAACCAAATAACGCGCCGACCAGAAAGTAGCTCATCCGCGCGCGCGATTTCTCATACCGCATGGTTCCGTTTCCGCTCTTTTTTGATGCGTACCTTCTCACTTCCGGCTCACCACTCCTCAGGAATACCCTATTCGTGGTACGAACCAGCAACGGCAAGGAGAATCGCAGGGTTACCCCGGCAGATTTGGGTTGCCAGGTTCTCTTCTCCGCTCTTTTTCTGCAAATACGTGGAGGGCCTTCCCCTCCGCTAATGCTGTAAAATACTTAGCTGTTGATGTAAAACTTTTAGCAGACTTATGGGAGGGACCAGATTTCAATTACATCTGCTCATGCATGTACCTTAACACGTTGCTCTGTATGGCCCAGTCTTTACATTTTCTGCCTTTTCCTTTGAGTTGGGTAATGGATCTCAAGTCAATCTTGTGAAAGGTACAGTGTTGGTTAATCCAATTGCCCTCAAACACATGTTCATCGGTGCCCCAGTAAAACTAAAGTTGTATGATACAAGAGATCATGTCCTTCGATTATGCTCAGATATAATGCCCTACAGAATTAGAATTGTGAAGCACACCGAAAAGAGATATGATGTGACCCTCTGAGGTTTAAGTATAGCATATCCTCTTAACGACCCTCTTTTGGCCAGAAAATTTATTTTTTATGGCAAAAAAAAAAGGCGGACTGTCGCTAACCAGCGACCGCAGGAAAAACCGGTTTTTCTGGCCAGAACAGAAGCAGAAGGTACGCAAAGCTGTCCCCACAGTTCAAACTCTACCCAGTTTAATTTTGGGACCAGATAAAACCTCTGCCACGGTGCCAAATACACTGAGCACACCACAGCTACGTTTAAAGCTGTTGCTAGGGCTTTTACTCTACCCAGTTCACTTTTTGGGCAAGTTAAAACCTCTCCGACGGTCCCAAAATATGCTCAGCACACCCCAGCAGCAATCAAAACTGTGCCCAGGGTTTTAACTCTACCCAGTTCAATTTTGGGACGAGTTAAAACTTCCGCGATGGTGCCGAAATACACTGAGCACACCCCTGCAGCTAATAAAATTGTGCCCGAGGTTTTGACTGTACCGAGTCCAGTTTGAACGCAGCTGGGTCGAGCGCAGTGCAGTTTAGCACCGTCGGAGAGGTTTTAACTCGTCCCAAAATTGAACTGGGTAGAGTAAAAACCCCGGGCACAGTTTTGATCGCTGCCGGGGTGTGATGAGTATAATTTGGCACCGTCGGATAGGTTTTACCTCGTCCGACAATTGAACTGCGTAGAGTTAAAACCCCGGGCAGTTTTGATCGCTGCTGGGGTGTGCTGAGTATATTTTGGCACCGTCGGAGAGGTTTTAACTCGTCCCAAAATTGAACTGGGTAGAGTTAAAACCCCAGCAACAGCTTTAAAGGAAGCTGGTGTGAGCCCAGTGTAGTTTGGCACCGTCGCAGAGGTTTAAACTCGTCCCAATACTGAACTGAGTAGAGTTAAAACCCCAGCAACAGGTTTCAAGGAAGCTGGCGTGTGTTTAAGGTGTACTCTGACACCGTCAAAGGGGTTTTAACTCGCCTCAAAATTGAACTGGGTAGAGTTAAGACCCCAGGAACTGCTTTGAACGCTGCTGATGTGAGCGCAGTGTAGTTTGGTACCGTCCCAAAATTGAACTGGGTAGAGTTAAAACCCAGGGCACAGTTTTGATCGCTGCTGGGTTGTGCTAAGTATATTTTGGCATCGTCGCAGAAGTTTTAACCCGCCCCAAAATTGAACTGGGTAGCGTTAAAACCCCAGGAACAGCTTTGGACGTAGCTGGGGTGAACGCAGAGTAGTTTTGCACCGTCGGAGAGGTTTTAACTCGTCGGCTTATTGTTCTGGGTAGAGTTGAAACCCCAGGAACAGCCTTAAACGCAGGTTGAGTACCTTGTGCGTCTTTTCTGGCCAGAAAAACGATTTTTTGACTGCGGTTGATGCTTAGCGACGGTTCCGTTTTTTTGGCCACATAAATCCAACTTTTCTGGCCAAAAGAAGGGTCGTTCCTCTAAAGTGATGATCGCTTCCAGGGGGCAGCAACCAGCGGACCTGAAAATCACGTGTTTATCGCCGGAGATGTGTGGTTCCGAACATGCGATTTCTCATACTTCCCCTGCATTGCATTCTTCTTCCTCTCCACTTCTTCCGTTTCGAGCTTCCCCGGAGTACTCTATTATCGGCGGAAAGTTTTGTAGGGGTTAAAGGCTGCATTACATACCTTCCCGGTAGAGGGGGGGGGGGGGGGTATTTCTCTCCCATACGTTCGTTCTTCCATTACAGTCGGTTCTGACAAAAATGCACATTAAACTCCTCTCAGAATTTCAAATAATGTCTGGGTTATCAAAAACACTACTTGTTGCAACATTAGCGTCAGTGCGTCGTTAGGAAGAACTTAAGTACGGGCTATAACGTTAGTGGGTTATCTGAAAGAATTTAAGCAAGGGCTATAATGTTAGTGAAATCAGAAGTAATTTTGGTAAAGGCAATAACGTTAGTGGGTTCAGAAAGAATTAGATCAAAGGCTATAACGTTAGTGAATTTATCAGAAATAATTTTGGTAAAGACAATTATGTTAGTGGGTTGTGAGACGGAATTCGAGCAAGGGCTACAACGTTAGTGAAGTTATCAGAAATAATTTTGGTAAAGGCAATAACGTTATTGGGTTGCCAGAAAGAGTTTTGATAACGGCATTCACAATCTTTGATTATCATAACTAGATACGGCACGGCATTACATGAACGTTTTCGACTTTAGCATAACCATATTTGGTACTGTTAAATCGTTATCAAAATAGCTCTTCACGATTTATGATAACATGTAGTATTACGGTAAAATAAATGTTTTGTTATGGTTGCCACCCCTGCTGAAGAGCAAAAGCTCTTCCAGATCGGAAATTGTCGAGGGCAGTGACGAGAAACTTGAATGGCGTTTAGGGCGAATTTTTGAAGGTTCCTACATTTGGCGCGGCCTTTGTACGTCGATATTTCTCATACCACCTCTCGAGAAATTCCGTTCTGTAAGGGTTTTTATTCCACAGCTTCCGCTTCTGAGCCTCGTTAGAATCCTCTATTAATAGGGTTTTGACTCAATTTAACATTTTTCCCTTTCCCAGTTTGTCACAGAAGAAACGAAAACTTACTGGTGGATCCTTTGATGCGCACGGCTGCAGCGGTGTGCCAGCACTACGAGTTGCGGTGTGACGAGGACCGTGCTGCCTTGTGGCCACACAACTTGCTTGTCGTGCGTGGAGGAGCGGACCAGGGACGGCGCCAAGATGTGCCCCTTCTGCAGGAAGGTAAGATTGAGGGGAAGCACTGCGTCGTTGATGTTCACGATGGTCCGCCCGCCGTGCTGATACACGTCAAAAATGTATGCCTGAACTTCGAAATGTATAATTTCGACGGAGAAGGTTGGATCTTGCTTATTAAGCTTTGAACCGGGATCTTTCCCAAGGTTCTCGACTATGATTGAAGTCAAGAAACTCAGCTGAGTGGGTACTGCCCGTTATGTCGCAAAAGTGTAGATCAAAAAGTGTAGTCCGGTCACGTCGACGTCGACTGAGGTACCAAACTTAATGGTTTTCAGCATAGAACCGGAATCCGAACCAGCCTCATGATTTTTGAACAGTTTTGGCAAATGAACCCCTCCAGGGTGAGGGGTATTATTTGATTAAGGGGTGGAAAGATAGAACGGGACATTAATCGGCTGCGGTAGCGATGGCCTTTGGGGTTCCGAAAATGACCGCCGCGACCCAGATCTACCCTTTCAAATGGCCACAAATCCGGAACAAGGAGAAAATCTTAACAAAATGATGTGATGAAGGGCCAGAGACCCGTTCTTTGTTAAGAACTATTTTATTTCATGAAATGTAATCGTTCTGAAATCACCAACAGGGTATTTCGGAGAAGCTCAAACCGGAAGTGGAGAAGACGCGCAAGAAGAAGAAAAGCGGAAACAGTATGAGGGTAACCGCCGCAGCAGAGAGTATCTCCGTAACGGCGTCGGCCACGAGCCAACTCAAAATTTCTGGAGACTTAGCTCTAGCTGACGATATGTTACGACCACTTGGTAGGGTCACACCGCGCATACCTCCTCCGCGCAACCTGAAGATTTGGATCCTCGGGCCGCGCGGGATACCGCTGCGCTGTGTGACCCTACTACAGAGTCGTTACATATCGTCAGCGAGAGCTAAGGCTCCAGAAATTTTGAGTTGGCTCGTGGCCGACGCCGTGGCGGAGATACTCTCTGCTGCGGTTACCCTCATACTTTCTTCTTGCGCGTCTTCTCCACTTCCGGTTTGAGCTTCTCCGAAATACCCTATTTTTACCCCATTCTAATAGGAGTTATTGGCAACAGATGTGTGGATGACAATGAACGTTACTTGAAATGCGCACTGTCTTCTGTCCTCTCGAGCTCCGTCCTCGCGTCCACGAATAAATTTCTAACTCACAAAACTCGGCCAAAATAACCGCATTTTCGAAGTCAACCTCCCACATGGAAAGGATATAGAGGTAGATTGCCACCATAAATCCCCTGTACTGTACTGACATGTCTAAATTCACAGTCAGTCTCCACCAGGCGCGGATCCACGGGGGGGGGGGGGGCAAAAGGGGTTTTGCCCCCCCCCCCCCCCCCCAGGATGTTATCAAGGCGCCCGAAGGGCGCCTGAAATTTAGGCAACCCACCGAACTTTTCGCCTGTTAGTAGGCAAAAAGTGGTACATTGCCCCCCCCCCCCCCCCCCACAAGTCGCTCCTGGATCCGCGCCTGGTCTCCACTCCGCGCTAGATCTTAAAAAGGTTACACGAAAACCAAGTTGTTTGTTTTGATAAAATAACATTTGTAAACATTTAACCAGAAATAAATGACAAAGCACATAGGAATTTAGGTTCCCTATCGGGAACGGTAGGAAAACAAAGTGAAGTGATCGTTAAATTGAGCCTAATCTTTCCGTTATTTTGGAGGTTTGTTACTTTGAAGGTGTTCATCTGAGTAGTGGCGGTCATTTTCGGAACCCCAGAGACCATCGCTGCCGTTGTCGATCAATTTTGGAGCCGTTCCACTCCTCACACAACAGATCCCCCCCCCCCCCCAACCCCTCCAATAATTAGGGGTGGTCAGAGAGGGTTCAGATTCGAGATTCGAGGCAGTTTTAGTGACCCACAATGCCACACTGACTAATTTTGCCAGCTTTCTCCCAACCAGTGGGTTTTAATGATCCCGTTCATGGCGATTCTTGGCAATGTCCCATAGAAAGGGGTGGTTTCCACCCCTTGAAATGAAACAACAAAGTTGCTGTTCTGGTACCTTTGAGAGGGACCCATGGGACATGCCTCCTCAAATTTAAACTCGTTGTCACTTTGTAACGAAATAACTTGCTATGCAAGAAGTGGACCCCTGAATAAGATCGTCAGTGTATCTAATAGTAGTTATATGTGATGAAAAATAATGTCAATTATATCCAATGAAATTATGACCACTGACAGTTATTGCGAAGAATTTTTATTAATTCAGTTATATCATATGACATTATATTCCATGACAATTCGGTTTAATTATTTTAAATACAGTATATTCCATAACACCTGTATCTGATGACATTATGAACAGTGGAAAGTATGAGCCATGGTGGCATCCTGGTCATCAGTTTGTCATCATTTGTCATCAATAAAAGTGCCAAAATACTTGTCCCTAAATACACTGTCTGTGACTTCACATACATCATTGTTAAATTTCTACACTTTCCTCTGCTCTGTTGGCTCCGTCCTTTGGGATAAATGCCCTTGTGTTCTTTTACATTTTAGCAGACCTAACTGGGACCAGGATATTGTTAGGAGCCATCAGCATACCGTAGAAGAGGAACGTTTTTGGAACATGTCATGAGTCGTTAGGATGGCATTGTCATCAGTATTATAGTCATGAGTCATTGTCATCAGTATTATAGTCATGAGTCATTGTCATCAGTATTATAGTCATGAGTCATTGTCATCAGTATTATAGTCATGAGTCATTGTCATCAGTACTATAGTCATGAGTCATTAGGATGGCATTGTCATCAGTATTATGGTTCTCAGAGTGTTAAGATATGTTCATTATGGTTTTCAATGTTACGTTTATTATGTCTCGTAGTGTTAGGTCTCAAGGATGGCTGTGTCATTGCATTCTGGCTTTTACCAATAGGACATTCGCCAGTGTCAGATCTGAGGACGTTCATTCCTTCACTAAACTGATTAACCAAAAGACTCAAATTGTCATTTCCTAGGTAGCTCAATCTTTTGTGCGAAGTATCCTCATTAACAGGCGCTGGCTCTGCTTTGAAAGCTGTGTTCTTAATATTAACTTTTAGTTTTATTCTACATACCCTATTAGATTCATTTGCAGATAACAGTGGCTTTCCCTTCATCAATATGTCCTCAATGCAATGATTTTTGCCAACATTATCCACAAATAGGGTTGTGGCATGCCTACTCCTGGAAAGACTACATATTGAAAGCTAATTTGAAAATTAATTTGGGAAATTTATTACTCTACATTTCGATAAGCCACTCTCATTTTAATTGACTATTATTACCCGCAGTGCCCTGAGTGCGTAATACTTTAACACTTGCACATTCAGTTGCTTCGGGATTTACCAAGTTGAAGTTGTGTACTAAATCCTTGTTATTGCACATGGTTTTGAAAGCACCACTATCCATGTAGACCACAACATCTTTATTATTTGTATATGTTGTGATATTCATTATTTTAGTCTATGGCATTTTATGTATGATTAGAATTAGGTAGGGCAAATGAACAACGCATTCTTTGTGATTTTCATACTCATGATATTATTTTTTCAAAAAGAACAAAAGAGTAACAGTACAGTGCTGCCAAAATGAGATACTGAACTGTACAAGTTCAGTATTCCCAAAATTTATTATGTTGATTTTCTTCATTTTGTCCGTCTTCACTGTGGTCCTCAAAGCTGGCACCCATAGCCAGCTTTGAAGGCCTTGGACCTCCCAGGAGGTCCCTCATCCCTGGATGAAGAGTTCTCAGCGGCGTGGCAGTCCTCGTCTGTCCTGCGTTTGCGTTTTTCGCCCTTTCTTATTCTGTCCCTGAAGTAGCAGCGCCATCCCTCGTGGTTGGTCATTTTGCAGTACCCGCAAGGAGGATGGGGCCCGTTCGGGTCGAAGCGGGGATCAGATGCTGTCGTCTGCTTGACCTGCTGCTGCCCCTGCTGCCGTCTGGACGGTGGCCTGGAGTTCTGCTGCTGTTGCTGCTGCCCGCTGGCGGCAGGTCCAGAAACAACGCTCGTGGCGGCATCATTTTGGTGTCTGTTTTCGCCAGAGGCATCGGGGAAGAATTTGAGCACCGTTTTCGGTGCATTTTCCTTCTTGGTGGCTTCACGGAGCAGCTGCTCCGAGAAGAACTCGAAGTCCATGTAGGGCCGTCCCTTTCCTCCAACAGACCAGATGGTCTTTTCCAGGACGGTGCACAAGGTGTTGTGCTCCGGGTTCAATCCCCGCAGCATCAAGACGGTCGCCAGCTCGATGTCCGCCTCTTCACCGGTCTGGTTGATTCTGTGCACTATGTCTTTGAAGGCTAGGACGTACTGCGTCATCGAGGCAAACTTGCTCTGCTTGAGCTCCAGCATAGCTGTCGACAGAGCGGTGCGGCGGATCGCTTCGAAAGTGTTGCACAATTTTGTCCACACTTGGTGCGCTGTTGGTGCTCCTCTTACGTAGTGCAGCACGGTCGGGTCTAGCGCAAAAACTATGCGGGCCATGGCCTGCTTGTCCCGCCGAGCCTCTGGGTGGTTAGGGTCCGCGAGCACTTCAGCTGGGGGGTCGGCCTGTGTGCATTTCCACAAGTTTCCAAAGGTGCTGAGAGACAGCTTCATCATCATTTTCCAATCCGACCAGTTGCTAGCCCCTTTTAGGGGTTGTATGGGTGGCGGCGTCGTAACGATCCTTTCCTCACGCGTCTCCTCGTCGCGGTAGGTCTGAGGTCTTGCTCCTCGGCGATGCATATTTAGTTTAAAGTTAGTCTTAAAGTTTTTGAACGCTTGAGGTGCACTTAACACACACAGACACAGAGGCACTAGTTGAAAACGCGGCACGGTTGCACCCTAACCTTAATCTGCGTCCGAGCCTCGGTTTGGTGAGTTCAGCGATTTTTACTAAGGTCACACGCGAATTACTCGATTATCCCTTGCGCAGTGGCAAGCGTCGACTGTGGCCCAGTAATATTGTGGCAGTTCAACAAAATCTGTTGGTGATTCGAACAGATAACTCAGGAGTGGAATAACAACACGTCTGCAAGAACGTTGCCAGGTTCGGTCGGGCTCGCGTCGCCCGAGTCGGGCGCACTCGGGCTCTCGAGTGCGCCCGACCGGCTAGCCAATGAAATCGCCCCGAATCGCCCGCGATTTGCAAGAAAGCGCCTGAAAAATCGCCCAAAATTTCCCCTAAAGCGCCTGGGAAATCCCTGGATGAGCAGATGGCTTCAAATTAAACCCGAGAACACCACAATAACAAACACATTTTTGAAGTGCCCCTTATAGTTACAGCGCATTTCCCTTAGAAATCTTAACTGTCTTCGCCCGAATATCTCAGATCGCAACTATATCAAGCTGAATATGTCAAAACATCGATTAAATCACCAAAAATTGATCCAAAATCGAAAAATCGACCGGAAAAAATAAATTGCGCCCGGGAAATCGCTTTTGAAGCGCGCGAGGTCTGCCTAGCTTAGTTAGCTTGGCGTCTGTAAATGCAGAGAAATGGTTGACGACACAAGGACACGTAATAGTAATTGTCACAAGGCATAGCCAAGCGCGCGCTTTTTGAATTCGAGTTTACTACTTTCGTGTATTTTGGATGGATCTGAGATGCTTGAGCCTTAAACTATGATCGCAAGGATATCAGAAATCAACAATTCGGCCGCAAACGTAACGAAAACTTTTTTTAATTTATGGCACTCAATCTTGAAACAAGCATTTTCTCCAAGAACATTGACTGGATGACTCAGCACTCTCAAGAAAGAATGCTTGAATCAAGTATAATATGCTAGATCCGAAGCAATTTTGAGGCTTCAATCGCAAATTCTCTGCCAAGCATGATATGCTTGTTCCAAGCATGACTATGCACGATTCAAGAATATTCTGCTTGACTCAAGTATCGTCACTACTGGCGCCAAGCTTTTGTGCTTGTAACAAGTTTCATATCCTTGGAACATGCTTCATATGCTTGTTACAAGCATTCTTGTGGGTAGTTTTACATCTCCTGTTTTTGTTTCCCCTGAATATCCCATTCAATTTTTGAAATTCACTATTGAACATTAAACCAAAAAAACAGTGTGCATCACATTAAGGTGGTGTGGAGGATTGAAGAGATATATCTGTGCATACAATTTTGATTAGTGACAGATAATACTCTCAATATATGCTTGATCGATTGCATCATTGTATTGTACAAAACCCACATAAGATATTTGTTGTGCAACTGTAAATTAATTTGCCAGTTCTATATTTTGTATTAATTTTTAGTTTCTTAATTTCAATGTAATTGTCTGTGCTTATCAACGACTGATGATAGTGATGTTACCTTGCCTTTATTCAGTTTGCATGATGCTGCCTGTGTAGCGATGACATTTGGTTGTGGAAAGGGACTGAAAAGAAACATAATTCACTCTATGACTTGTGTGCTGTCAATCTCTCGTTAAGACGATATCGCTCAGTTTTCGTCTGATTGATGTGTACGCCCGCGTAATTTTGACGTAATTTTCAGTTTTACTGAACGAGTGATAGGTCATAGTGAATTATGTTTGTTTTCACAGTCCATTTTCACTTTTTTCCAAACCGCACGTTGATCTCTTTATCCGTTATCGAGATTCGGCCAAAATGCAACTTTGCAAATCGAACCCGGAGCGCAGCTAAGCACGCACCTACGAAGGGTACATAGGGATGCCAGCTGAGCTCGTCACATTCGCCATTCTCAGGAATGGTTGAACGCACAAACCTGCGGTTTTGATCAAACGGTTTGTCTTTTCAACCCGATAAATTTAATCCCTATGCATTATTGTGCGAGACCCCCCGACCGTCGCACCAACTTTATGACGCAGGAAAGTGAAAGTTTTAGAGGGATGCTGATAATATTTTGGACTTAAATTTAAAGGAGAGGGATAATTTAGAACCTTTTACTTGTTTACGTTAAAATTTTTGAAAAAAAAAAGATAAAAGGCAAAAAAGTAGACTAATTTAGGAATTATCTTAAAAATAATAATCTGAAGGGAAATAAATCTTATTGCATTAAATTCTTTGTGAAAAGTTATCATGGGTTGTATTCAGGACATTTTTGCATACATTTCACCATTTATCTACAACTTTGACCTCTTTGATCGCCAAGTCCCATGAATGACCTTTTTAAAAAGGGACGGACATTGAATGAACTTCTTCTCATCCCTCTTCAGCTAATTTTTTTCCCACTCCACATGCCTATATTATTAGCTGTTCCTGAGATTCAGGCAAAGTAACAATTTGATAATCAAGCTTTGAGTGCTACTGTGGTTAGACGTTTAGACGATATGTTTGCACAGGGTCTGTGACACCCTGTTGTATAGGTGTTGCAGTTGTAAAATTCTTAGGATGTAATTTTTATTTCCATCTCTTTGCCTTCTCACACATTCATCTTGTAGCAACACTCAAGTTTTGTGGGTAAATGTTATCTTTTCAAAGTACTGCAGGTGTCTGACGCCAAGAGGAGATGCATGACGCATGAGTGAAAATGATAACATTAAATACCGTCATAAATCTTTCAATTTTTTTAAATTTGTTTGAAATTTTAGTCGCTCTTACAAGTGTTTTCCTACAAAATCGTTGGGTTGTATAGTAAAGATGTTAACTATCAGAAAAGTTCACAATTGGGAGTTTACTAATTTTGAGCACATTCTTGGTGGTGCTTCTGCAAACTTTTATGTCTTAATTCCTTCCATTCAAGGCTTTGCAAGTTAATGACCCTAGATATCAAGGTAAAATAACTGAAGAGTTTGAAACTCCTTACTTTGGTTATTGACCGAGCCAGCCGCCTACCTCCGCTTGAGCTACGCCAGACCCAGGGCTAGGAAACTCTCGCTGGGGGAAGGAAGAAAAAAAATGCGTCGTTGGGCAAGAAAAGGCTCTTGGATTCTTCTGCAACACGGCCTCTGGTTGGGCCAGGTCGGTCACGTGGCTTGCCCAACGCACAATTTTGCGAAATCCCCCCTCGCCCAGAGTTTCCTAGCCCTGGCCAGACCCAAATCCAGCGACCAGCGAGTGAGCCTTCTTTATTTCTCATGTTTTCCCTGCCACAGCTCGCAGGCCGAACCAGACGAACAGGCGCTGGTGAACCGCAATCTGTCTGGTGTGCCCTACCGTCACCGTCTCTTGTTCCTCTTCTCCTCTTTTGTTCTTTCTTCTCCGACCATGTGGCAGGCTGCTTCACCCTAAAACAATTTATTGGGTTTCACGTATTTCAAAGAACATTTTTGGACCTAAGTGACGATTTTTCTTCAGCACGCATTAGTTTCTACCCCTGCAAGTGTTCGCTTCGTGCTAGTCTGTCAAGAATGTGTCGAATTCGTGTATGTCGCAAGGTACGCGTTCTGGTTGGGAGTTAGGCCTCATTATTCCTCTCAAGGTTAGGCGCGAGGAGCGCGAAACGAAGATGTTTTCTGTCTCATAATACTGTTCGCCCATTATCTTTCTCGATTTAATGCAACGTCTTCCCGTTTTATTTTTTGAGCTTTGTTGGCCTAACCTTTGCCCTTCCCGAATTCGTCATTCGTCTTACTGTGAAGGCCTTATGGCATCAGTTCCGAACGTGCATTCCATTATCGTTACGTAACTGATCATTTAATTAAAGGCAACTTATTTTCGTTTTTGTCTCTGAATGTGATTAGATACAGTGTGTTCGTCTTCTTTGTCTGGTTCTCTGGTTACGTTCGTGTATTATGTTGCAAGGTGTAGAAGACATAACCTCACTCATGAGCGAGCTAGTATGCCAGTCAACCATCTTTACTGGGTGCTTAGTTTCTGTTTATCAGAGCTGTGTTTAATATAGCAAGATGTGCATCTTTATTAAGGGTCATCTGAATTTTTCTTGTAATACTGAGTGGAGTGCGCCAGTCTTGGCCTCGTGCTGACACGATGGCATTCTCTGATCACTCTTTGAGTGCTGAAATTGCAGAGGCTAGTCATAGTAAGGATATATGTTTCTTGTTTTTTTTTTTTGATGTGCAGTATTAATATGTCTAGTTTTTACTGAGGATCCAATCCAATGTAGCATGTTCAAAGCTTAGATTAACATCAGTACACGTGTATGATTTTGTGTGGCGTTTCTTCATTACTGTGTGCAACGTGGATGTGTTCATTGTGTTTTACAAGAATAATTTCTGTTGTAGGAATGGAAGCGCCTTTCAACTTGAGGGATGGCACTGTATCGAAGGACAGCAGTTCAATTTTTCAGAAACAGGTGTGTATGCTTTTATTTCCATTCCAGGTCTTATTGGGACACACGAGTTCTAATTTCATTCTGTTTTAAAAGAACTTCTCAGACATTCTGGACTTGTTTGTGTTGTGCAGTATCAGTTTTTCTTGTTTTATTAAGGATTCAATGCCATGTAGCACGTTCAAAGTTTAGATTAACATAATTACGCGGGCATGATTTTGTGTGGCGTGTCTTCATTACCGTGTGCAACGTGGATGTGTTCATTGTGTTTTTTAAGAATAATTTCTGTTGTAGGAATGGAAGCACCTTTCAACAGGAGGGATGGCAGTGTATCGAAGGACAGCAGTTCAATTTTTCAGAAACAGGTGTGTAAGCTGTTATTTCCATTCCAGGCCTTATTGGGACACATAGGAGTTTTAATTTCATTCTGTTTGAAAAGAACTCTCAGACATTCTGGACTTGATTTTGGTTTTATGAACATTCCTCATGGAATTTCCCTGAATTTCTCAGAATGTAGGCGAAGGTTTTGAATGCGAGGTTTCCAGCCTTTTCTGAAAGGAGGTCTCCAATGGTGGCCAATCTTGGTGTTTGGAAGGCCTCAGAGCAGAAAAGCCCAATAGGGTATTCTGGAGTAGAGCTTGACCGGAAACAAGTTGAAGACCAGAATCACAAAAGCGGATACGGAAGTTTACGTCATGGAAAGTTACGCAGCTCCTGCCGCGCAGTCAGCCACGAGCCAACTCAAAAATTTGAAGTTTGACGATTCCTCTCGACCTTTTGGCAGGGTCACACAGCGCCGGAACCACTCCGCGTGACCTGAGGATGCACTTCCCCGGGCCGCGCGGTGGAAGTCCGCGCTGTGTGGCCCTACCAAATGGTCGTGACATATCGTCAGCGAGAGCTAAGCCTCCAACTTTTTGAGTCGGCTCGCGGCTGACGGCGCGGCACGTGCTGCGTAACTTTTCATGAAGTTAGCTTCCGTATTCGCTCTTGTTATTCTTGTCGGCATCTTGCTCCCGTTCAAGCTCTCCTCCGGAATGCCCTATTACCTATGACGTTTCGATCACCAATTTTCTGAATCGTGTCAGTGTTTTTTTTTTTTTTTGTAACTGCTTTACAGAATATTTTACACACAGAATTACAGAATTATTTTACAGAATATTCTCACAACATGTTATCAAAGGAGTCGTGTTCCCCACTTTTATAATTATTCGTAAATGTTATTTATCGTTCTACTTTTTGCAGAGCCTGTCATTTCGTTCCAAGTAGACTTAGAGCGTTCAAATTTGGGGGAGGCATGTCCCAAGGGTCCTTCTCACAGGCCCCAAAACCACAACTTTGTTGATTCATTATGATCCCGTTCACGGTGATGTTCGACAATGTCCGACGTGAGGGGGGTGGTTACAATAAATCAACAAAGTTGCGGTTTTGGGGCCTTCGAGAAGGACCCTTTGGAAATGTCTCCCCCAAATTTGAACGCTCTAGATCTACTTGGAACAAAATGACAGGCTCTGCAAAAAATAGACCGATAAATAACATTTACGAATAATTATAAAAGTAGGGAACACGCCTCCTTTGTTAACACGTCGTGAGAATGTGAGCCTATTCTGTAAAACTAAATGAGACTCCCTGTGTAGTTGAGCTGAGTTTCACACAATTTTTAAGCTGTAATATATCTAAGGACATGCCTACTTCATGAAGGTGTAGTATTAATGTCACCCTGTTCTATGACAGTGTGGATGAAAGCACTGGCACCATTGAGAAAATAGGTGTTCATGGAGTCATGGTAAGTTGTTCTCCAATGTTTTGACGCATGCAGGAAAAATTGGGAATCTAGCATTCCAAAATCTTCGTGAGATCTTCATTTTGAAGACTATCCTTGAGTATATAGTTGTAGAAACACACAAAGGTTTAGAGTAACTGTTCTTTTAAAAAAGTATTGAATTTGGACTGCTTGTTGTCTCTTAAATTACATGTGTGTGTCAAAGTACATATGTGTTCCTAAACTCCACCTGTTCAATGGTTTGTATTCTTTCTTTGTGCTCGTAAGGAAGGCTGTGACAATGTCTTGTTGTTTTGTGCTAGTGTTAAAATCATTATGAAGGGTTCAATTGCATGAACCACATTGGTTCTGTCAAACCCCTTTGGCAAGTGTAAGTTGAATTAATTTTCTGTGATTCAGACTTTTACACACATGATCTTACTTAGCGGTCCACACTTTGCACTGTCATTTCCCTCCTGGGTTACGTAGAGTTCAAATTCTGAAAAGGTTGGTCGCAAGAGTTCCTCTCTGGTGTCCCAAAATGACAACTTCAATGATTCATTCTGGGTGGTTGATCAATTCCCAAAACTCGAAAATCGCGGAATATGGGGTCATTGAAATCTGTGTGTAGGGGAAAGTTGGCAAAATTACTGTCGGAGTGGCATTGTGGGTCAGGAAATATCGAATTTTAACTTATAGCTCCCCTTAATTTTGGAAAGTGTAAAGTTAGGTGGAATGGTTCTAAAATGGATTAGCAGGGGTAGCGAGCGATGGTCTGTAGGGTTCGGAAAATATCAGCCGCGACTCAGATTAACCCCTTCAAGGAACAGAATAAAAGCTCGTTTCAACGGTCACTTCGTGTTGTCCCGACCTGGCGTTCCCAATGGGTAGGAACTTGTGAACGAAGCTGCTGGGACATGCCTCGATACGGTCCAGAAAAATGATACTCAATAAACACTCATAAAATCAGTAGTACGCCCTCATAACAAAATCAATTTCATTGTTGGAGTATTAGATACGGGCGAAAATATGCGGGGTTTAAAATGTTAATGGGCGAGATCGAATTGGGATGCTGTCACAATATACAAGCTCTGTGCGACTTTCGCAATTCCTGTGAGATCACCGAAAGGAGTCGCGGGGGGCACCCGAATGAGACCTAACGGCCCCTTGCGGCGGTAAAAATCAATGTTGCAGAAACATTTTCAAATTTTTTTAAGGTCAATTTGGCTGTAATGGGGTCCCTAAGGACTTAAATTTCAAGGGAAACGGTATAACTTTAAGGGTTTGCGACAGTTTGGCGTTTTTATTCCTAAATTCGCGTCAATCTCATTGTGATTTATTTCCGCACTTTAAACGCCGATATCTCAAAAACCGTAAAAGTTACAGCGTTTTCCCTGAAAAGGTCTTTAGGGCCCTACTTTGGCTAAATTTTGAAATATTTTGAGAAAATTCTGCAACATTGATTTTTACTGCTGCAAGGGGCAGTTGGGCCCCATTCGGGTGCCCTGCGTGACCTTTTCCCACAATCAAAAAAATCTGAAAAAAATATCTTGGTGAATGACATGAACCAGAGCACCGCGTGCGCAATACGGGTCATCAACTTTCAAAAGTGATGTCAAAAGCTCCCGGTCTAACTCTCTGTCATCCTTTTCTTTGGTTGCTCCTTTTCCCCTTCCTTGTCTTGTGTCTCCTTCTTGTTTGGTTCTGTCACCTGTTAACAGATCGAAAACAGTTAGTGATCCTTAACACGCGTGAGTCGTTGTGCAAGCGTAGGAGTTTTTACTTTTGATGGTATACCTTGGATGAGGCACCCAAATGAATATTTGAAAAATTCCAGTCTGTTACGTTTTTTTCTGCATCTGCCCATGCTGCCCGCATGTACGAGGGCATACCATAAAAATTTGCTACCCTTGCGTCTCCTGGCAGATTCCGAGAACACTTTGCTAGCTCTTCGTTTCTTTTTCGACGCTGCAGCTTGTAGACATCGGACATGTGCCGTGCCATGTTAGCACCTTCCAGCGCCCCGCAAAGCAGGCACCAACGAAGGCGGTGTTTCCCAACAGCAGCATCATCCGCCTGCGGCCTGCAGGCGCTTTCTGCCCGGGGCAATTTTTTGGAATGATTTATTTTTCTTGTTTTCATTTGTTTTTTCTTCTTCTCGGTCCTGTGGGCAAATAACATTGGTAAAACAATATTTTTTTTAGTGTTTCAAATAACACAAATTTTGGTCCTCACTTCTAATGTAACAACAATCGAGTGGCGCCGTGGCGTCGTGCCCGATGGGTTGCGTACCTATTGGCGTCAGCTCTCTCGACGTTTACATGGCTGTCCTCGTCCCACCACGCATTTCCCTCACTTGTACCACTAAGACTACCGTCCCTCAAATACTCACAGCAAATCTATGAACAACTTACAAGATCGTTCAACAAGCATCTTCACGGTGTACACCTCCCAGTCACTCGAGTCCTTCAGAGGCGGTGCCGCCTGCATCGCCAGATCCCAAACGGTGCCGTGTCCTCTAGTTCTCTTCGGGATCCAGCACTTGTAAGTCCCTTTTCGTCGTGGATTCGGGTTCCTGTTGTCCACAGCGATGGTGGCTTCTCCGTGCATCTCGCAATTTATCCACACCCAGGGCACCGCCATTATGCCCTTCGAGTCGATGACAACAAAGATAGACCTGAAACAGAACAGAAAGCAACCGGTCTACTTCCTTAGTCAGCGGCTGCTTCCCCTCCACGTAAAATTCACACGCAGCGCCGACATGTTGTGTGGTCTGGTCGGTCTGCGTGTGCTCCAGGATGTCGCAATAACCTTACGTTCGGGCTTGACGCCCTGGAACAGCAGGCCAACGAGGAAATCGTCGTCTGCCACCTTCCTCGTCTCCTTGATCTTGTTCACTTGGGCCACGAAGTCCGTTACATAGTCCGTTAGATTGCCCGTCTGCTTCATCTGGATCAGTCTTTTTACCAATCCCAGTCGCTTCGCCGTTCCCTGATCTTCGTAGATGGCCACCAACTTTGTCCACATTTGGTGCGCCGTCTTGGCGCCGGTTACATGCTGGACTAAATTATCTTCCACCCCGAACATTATCGGAGTCCTGGCGTACCTGTCCCGCCTGGCCAAAGGGTGAAGGGAGTCGCGTTGTGCCTCCTGGTGAAGTTCTCTCGCAGGTGGTGTTCGTAGTCCCTGAGATGAGCCTCCATGAGCGTTTTCCAGGTAGCCCAATTTTCTTCTCCCCTCAATTTCTCACACTCCCCTGTCCTCGAAGATGTCGCAGAGGCACTCCCAGGCCTGTTTGGCCGTCCTGCACTCCCTCACGTAGCCCATCAGGTTGTCCTCCAAGACTAGGCAGATCCTGGTCCTCGCCCTGAAGTCCCGTTTCTTCTCCTGGGATCGTGGATCCGCGCCCTCGTCTGGCTCGATGATCAGTCAGTCCTGCAGGGCCTCTATGCCCAGATACAGTTCTACCATGATTTCAGGTTGAGCAGCAGGATATGGCGAAGACGTCCTCCGACAGCCCCCCACATGAATTGAGACTGGAGACGGTGTTCCTTACCGCCGTCATGTAGTCCCGCAGGGTGTTGTGGCCTGTCTCCTTGGTCTCCAGCAGGTCGCGCAGCAGTCCGATTTTTCTGTACACCCCCTTGTCTTCGAACACGGAGCAGAGGGCGTCCCAGGCCTCCTTGGAGTACGTAGTGTCCAGTACGTGCAACATCACGTTTGTCTCCAGCGCCCAGGGCCCTCGTGTCACGCGTCATCTCGCGGGCCAGGGGCTGGTCCGGCACGTCCTCGGATGGCAGGGCGAGAATACAGTCCTGGAGTTCCTCTTGCATGAGCGGCAGCCTCATAATTAATTTTCACTGCTTCCAGTTTTCCTGTCCCTTGAGCTTCTTGACGTTCATGTTTTGCTGCACTACGGTGTTCACAGCAAGCTCACTTAATTTTTTTGGCGACCCACATTTCTACGTGCAGCCATTGCCTATCACACAGAACACAGAAACACTCACACACTAGCACCCACTGATCACAATCATAGGCACTAAAAACGTTTACGAAAAACGTGGTTGTCTAACCTCCAGTACTAAGTGTTTGAAATTGAAGTCTGCCATTACTGCATTCTCACATCGCAGCGCATGCATGGCATTAATCCTTAAAAGTGATAATAAATGTTTTAGTGATATGGGCCTTCTGCCCGCAGAAACAGTGATGGGCTTCAACAACTGCAGTGCAACAACACCGACGCCACTGTTCACCACTGCGTATGTGATGTTAGTCGATACGGGTACTATGGTGTAATTTGCCACACCCTGATACAAAACACTGTACTCAGATTTGCGACAGTCTCCGCGTGGCTCCGGCTCCCATACACTCTCCCGTTTCTGACGTCAAACAATATCCGACGAGAAACGGGCAGACCTCGCTGTTTCTCAGCCTCTAGTCCCAGCGACCGCGCGATGGTCTGAGATGATCACCTGCACCTGCAGGTTGGCACGTACCACCACATAGGTGTCATGCTGCTCGGTGCCATCGTGCCGGTACCCATTTTACAATTCGCGACACTATCAATCGAGCCGGCTAGAACCACACGAGGATATGAAGTTACATTTGATCGGATTCCTGAAATCCAGGTTTATCCGAATTGGAATCCCCCAGAGATATGTAACTGCCTCGCTTGCTCGCTCCCAGTTCATGGATATACCAGGTGTATCATTGGCCCCGGGCAGTTTCGATTTTAGGCAGTCCCGCAACACACTATCTCCGTCTCTTTCTGGCTCGGCCAGACGCGTGAGACAGAAAGAGACGGAGATAGTGCTTTGCAGGACTGCCTAAAACTGAAACTGCCCGGGGCCAATGATACACCTAGTACTCGACCATTCCGTCCTTTGTCTCCGACGCGTGGCTTCCCTGCCCACAGTACGTCATTCGGCGTAGAACCTTGATCTTGCAAGTGCTGACGTGTATGCTGTGATAGGCGTTCGCCTGCACAACCTGCACTTGATGCTGGGTGGTCTCGCCATACTCGCCTGGCTCCGGGCAAGAGGCCACGTCCTTCAGCGAGATGGTGGCCACCCTTGAGTGCTTGCCTGCACAGTCGAACCCTATCAGCTCCGAGCGATTGAGACTGAGCTCCATTGCGTTGTCCTGCGCCCCCAGCGCAGGCAACGGAGCGCCCGCCGCCTTAACGCCTCGCCAATGGTTCTGTGCGCCCGCTACAGCGCTCCGTGTGATTGGGGATGCAACGGAGTGGTACGCACATGCCGGACCCCCAACATGGACACGTGATGTAGTATGAAACCTATGACCTAACCTAATGAAATTACTATTTATTCTGGACGGAAAGGATTGTGCTGGGATAGGGACACTGGCTCTCACCAGAATGCAAGTAGCGAATTCCAAAAGATTTTGCAATTTATAATACTGTTTTTATTACTTACTTAGTATACAGGGGACAGCGACAAATCTCCCTGAAACAGTGTCCTATGGCTGGTGAAAAATTCTTACTTGTCACTTGGTGAACTGCTGGAAGCGGACTGCGAGTCGTTGTCAGCGGTCTTACAACACCAGTCCGTGGGTGGCAGGTCATTCCCCAGCCACTGCTGCACCTGCAGATACACTCGGAAGCTGTGCTGTCGGGTCGCGTCGTCGGTGGGCGGGAAGGTGGCGAGGGTTGGGACTGACTTGTCGTTGAACGCGTCGTGCCGCAGGTCCAGCAGGGTGCTGCTCGTCCGGGCCCCTTTGGTCCTGTACAGGGCAGTCATGAACTCGACGCCTGTATCCCCGACCGTCTTCTTGTCGACCCCGTCCTCGTTGAAGACGCTAACACGGCGGCGTAGATCTTGATCCCTCTTCGGCAGGTTCCACACCGTCACCTTGCCCTTCTTGAAGATGGCAGACGTCGTGTCGCACCCGGACATGGCGTGCGCGAACAACAAGCAGTCCACCATGGGGCCGACGTGGTGACGCATAGCCCTGATATCGTACGTTTTGCCGATCCCCGGGCTCACCATCGTGATGTGGCACTCGTCGTCCGCCCTCGCCATGAGGATCGCCATGATGTCGGTGTCGGCCGCGATCACGGACACCCGACAGCCCTGCCTGGCCAAGTCCAGGGCCGTCTCCGCGATCATGACGTCGGCGTCGGCCTCTCATTCACATCAGCACACCGGAGGTGATAGCGGAGCATTGTGATGAGGAAGGACTTGTTCTTCTTGTTTGACACGAAGTCCTCCCTCTGCACACGCACCGCGGTGTCCTCGTCGAAGTGGATGATCGGACAGGCACGACGTGCCGCCACACGGCGCTCCTGCTCCTCGCACTTTGTGCTCAAGCGTACGTCGTAGCCGTCAAACACCACGACGGCGTTGGTGTAGCTGGCCGTGACCTTCGTGACGTACGCCTGGAGCACGTCTCCGTATGTTGTTTTCCGGCCGAGGAAGGCGTCCAGCCGCGGCCGCGCCACGGAGTGGAGCAGGTAGCCGCCGTCCAGCACAGTTCTCGGTAGCAGGGAAGTTTCGGGGTACTGTAGCGCGACACGTGGTGTAGTGTGAAATCTACGACCCGGTGGCTAGCTCAGGACCACGTGTGCGTTACTCCTAATGCAAATTACTACTTATTCTGGACGGAAAATGATTGTGTTGGGATCGGGACACTGGCTCACACCGAAAATACAAAAGCGGCTTCCAAAAAGTGTTGCAGTTTGATACTATGTATTACTTACTTAAATACACAGGGGCAGCGACAAAATCTCCCTGAAACAGTGTCCTATCGGCTGGTGGAATCTTCTTACTTCTTAACTGTTGAACTGCTGGAAGCGGAGTGAGAGGGAGCCAAGGGCCAGGCGACACAGCTCGCCGCTGCCCTGTTCCAGCGCGGGCCGTCCCTACGGACCGGCTCGGCTCGCATGGCGCGGCCGGCCGCTGGCGGCTGCTCCCACCTCACCGCCTGTTAAAGCGAAGTCTCGATACCGTTGCACTTCGGTTGGCGATACTGCGCCGGCGCACCGCGCGCGAAAAATATGAATTTATTAATTTACTGCGGGTCGTTGTCATTGGTCTGACAACAGTACGCGTCGGGCAGGTCGAGTGCGGCCTTCGCCGGCTCTTCGAGTAGACTGGCGTCGGTGTTGTCCTGCTCCTTGATCAGAGTGGCCTTGGTGTTCAGCCTCATGGCCCGCTCCTCGAAAAGAGCTGGTGGCGAGGAGGCCTCTAAGGTGTGGTGGAGGGACTGCAACTGAACGGCATTGTGATTTGAAATATCAATGAAGCTAGACGTGGAATTTTGAAGGGAACGAACTTGCGATCCTACTGAATGTACCACTGCAATGACAGGATTGAGTTCCTTCTCTGTTGCCGAACCACCGACCCATCGCAAGATATCGCCAATAAGCGGAATCAGAGCACGCTTAGTGCGGAGACCAGAGTGAACATTACGGAAAATTGACATTAGTTCATTAAGAATTTTAACGCTCAAGTGGTCGACTTCAGAGAACGCAGAGCATGAGATTCGAAACGCGCGCTACACTTTAGATGAGCGTCGTCAGTCAGCAACGCACTCGGAAAATCCGCGAAACTGTCGCAAACTTGGATTGCAAGCGACTTGGCGTCGTCACACGAAAAACGCTTGTTCGTTTCAAAAACTAAAACAGGTTGTAAATCTGAAGGTATTACCGTTACGGATTTTAACAACGAAGCAGCAAGAACAGTATCATCACTCATTCCTGCCCGGAAAACACAACGTTTGATGCAATTTAAATCTCGCCATCGAGAGGAAGGGCACGGTGGTCCCTTTGTCGCTGCCCTTCCTCTCGATGGCGACCAGCTTGTTGGGCCTCCCGTGTGCCTACCTCGGCCATGAGCGCGCGGCCGACCGCCTCCGACTCATGACAGGTGACATCCGGGCCGCCCCCCTCCCCCGTCGCGATGTTGCAGACGCCGTCGGTAGGCAGGAACGGGGAGTGGCACCTCAGCCAGGAGACGTACTTCTTCACGTCCATGTCGCCCCGGTCCTGCCTGCAGTCCCGAAGCTCCACATGCTGATGGCTTTGCTCCCGATGCAAGCCCGCAATCTCCTCCACAACATCGCTGATTTCAATTGATAGAGACATAGTCAGAGACCATTTCAAAACCACGCTCTGAGTGAAATTTCGTCCAATGAAACCACCAGGCATCTGCAAACAAACACTGGAAATTATTGAGATATTACATTTAAGTTCTTATAAATATCGGGTACGTAGGTCACAGCCCAATACAGACCTTCATGGGGCGCATGAGTCGCTGCTCAATCAGCATGTCTGTCCAGGTCCCCGACCAGCCGCCATCCCGCCGACGCACGGTGACGAACCCCGCGCGCGTTCCGCGCATCGGGTTTTCCAGCAAGCTCGGCATGTGCTGCAGGTACAGAACATAGCACAATGTTACAAACAACAATTTAAATGTGGTTTACAGGGAAGAAATTACAGGTGGTACAACAATTGAAAGTACATTTCAAAATAAACAACAATTTTACACCATAGTGGACAACCTCCACATGAGGCCGGGTCCTGATTGGGGCGAGCATTACAAAACTAATATTCAGAATGTGGCCCGGGCCCAGCGCCTCTCCCGGGCCGTGGTATCTCCGTCGCGCCGCAACCACCGCCATCGATGGTCACGTACTTCCAGCGCGCCGCAGAGTACCTCCGTTTCAATTTGCGGCTCGGGACGGTGACTTCTTCTTATTCTGCTTGGCAAACTTCACTCTGCGAGCAGGTCCGGGTGTGGAGGGCCTTGTCCGCTTGCCTACAGGAGACTGCTTGCGCTTGGGTGATCCCTTGGCAGGGCTCTTCGATGCGGAACGTGGAGACTGCTTCCCTGGCGAGCGAGATTTGCTACGTGACTTGCTTGAGCCTCTTGAGGTTCCTTAGGAGGTTCCTTAGGAGTAGAAAATTCGTTTTCCCGCGGTGAACTTTGCAGCAACGCTGTTCGCCACCTCGCACATGTTGTTTACGTTGTGCATAAGACTGGGGGCGTTGTTGGCGACTCGCTCCATGATCGCCATGACTTTCGGCCACACCTCCGCCCTCTCATCATCTGGGGAACCAAATTTTCTTCTTCCTCGGGATCCTCCGCCACTTTCTGCCGTTTATCGTCCGGGGCCACTTCGGTGCCATCGTTCAGTCGTTTCCTGTTGGCTTGATCTACGCCTGTCGCCTGCTCCTTCTGCTTTTGCACTGTTTTGCCAAAGTAGGCATCACATTTGGTGTGCTGGCCAAATGTATGCGCAGCAGCATTCATAATGTCGCCCCGTAGCTTCTGCGTGCGTTCGGACTGCGAACCTGGAAATACTATATTAGCGTTCAATTAGTAGCAGTGCTGCCCGCAGGTGGCGGGTCGAGGGGGCGCTGTACCTACCGACTTTCTGCCTCATTCTGTACAGACTGGCAACAGACACGGCGTGGGCCAGTTTTGTGTGCTTCTTGAACACAAGTTTTCGCATAGCTAGAACCCCCTTTTTTTCCGAGCCTTTAGGAATCGCAAGCTTCGTGTCGTTCGAGAGGTCACGCAAGTTCCCTCTGAGGTTACGCAGCAAGTGGTTCTTGCATTGGAGCTTTTCTACTTGCAGGCCTGGGTATGGAAGTCTGTCACATATCATTTTGTAGACGCCGCTGTCACCATCACCTGCAATGAAAGGAGAAGGTTGAAATGATGTTGATGTTGCAACCGTTGATCCCCGCCCCCCTGCCCCCGCCCCTGGACACGCGCCTGCCCCCCCCCCCCCCCCCCCCCCCCCCCCCCCCGCCGGCAAGTAGTGGATGCCGTACATCTGCAATCTGCAGGCTGCTTATAAAACCATCGAACAGGATGGCCGCCTCCATGGCAGTGGCAGTGGACGGCCCGCCGTGGTTCAGAGGGCAGCAGTGAGCCGGCGGCTGCGCCTTTTTCTCCTTCGCTAGGGCGCACACGAAGCAGTACTTGTTCCTCACCGCAAAGGACAGAGTTCTCTTCGTTCTCCAGCCAATGATGGTTGCCTGTCGAAATGAAAGGGAAATGTCAAAATACACTTGTGTTCCGCGCTGCCGTGCCGCAGCGGCTGGCACTCACCATGCCGGAGAAGGCGCTGTAGTTGTTTTTGTAGGACCGACGGCTCCACATCCCGTCCGCGACGACCGTGATGAAGGGGATCTCGTCCGGACTGACGTCGCCGGCCTCGATAGCGAGGCGCACTTCCTCCCTGCCCGCGGCCAGCATTGCCTTCAGACAAGCCTGTTCCATCGGCGCTGGGATGCTGCGCTCGATCTTAGCGTAGGTCTGGGCTGTCATGCAAGGCATACTCGCTGCCGCGGACATGTCGGTTAGGTTCGCCAGGCCGCCGCCGGACATTGCCCCGAGCACCATAGCCCGGTTCGCACCCTCCTAGCCTTTCTCTTCTGGGTCAGTGTTCAAGCGTGTGTGCATGCCACACATGGAACACTTGAACCAGAGATAGGACCAGTAGCCACGCGGAACCTCCTTCACGAACCTGCTGTCCACGAAGGAGCAGCCAAAGCCACCCGGGTGCACGTCGAGTTGAATTTGGGCAATCAGTCTCCGTATGCTCACTACGCGCCGCCCAAAGAGCTCATTGGATTGAGGGGCCACCTTTGTGAGGCTGTATTGTACGATAATATTTGGCCTCATCGCCAAAGACAGCCTGCATTGCAAACGTTGCCCAGTTGGAGGGTGTTTGCGCTTCTTTGGCTGATTGCCTAGGAGTGAGTTGAGCATACACGTGTGATCCGCCACACTCTCTCGAAGTTATTGTAGCTCAGTCCTATACTACTCCACTAAAACGTCTTTGACCTGACATAATCTCTCTCCTCAGTTTGCCAGCCAGATCACAGTTGTCAGTATCGGGCTGCGAATCGGCGTCTGGGCTGTTTTGCAGGATTGCGGAGGCCATCCCACCAATGTAATTGCCCACCAAACCTTTAAACATTCTCTTGCGATCTGTGTTTTTTTTACTATCTTTAGAAGCCTGCCAAAATAATCAAAAAAGAGTTCAGTAATTGAGGCAAGTGCAAAGTGAGAACAGAAAGTGAAAGCAATACCTTTTGGCTGAGCTGTTCCTCGTCTGTTGAGAGAGGCGTCGATGCTGCTGGTGTAAGGCCTCTTCGAGGCCACCGTGAACCTGTCCTGATTTGGCCCTTCAATACCTGCTGTGAGTCTGAAACAGATGTGGTTACGAACACTATACTGTTAGACAAATCTGAATTAAGAGGCATAAGTTGGTCTGAAATTTCTGCTCTGACTATGGTCCTTGAATTAAAAGCATGTTGAAATGAAGTGTCAGACTCGAAACGCTAAACTGCTAAGAAAGCCCCTCAAGAGACTCGTAAATGCTACGCGCTACACAATTTCGGCGCACGGCACACTCTACTATTCGGAATGAATGTTGCAACGCCAGCACGTGTCGTGATAGAAAATGACTTACCGTCGAGAGCCAGCACCTGGACGTGGCCGGCGTGTTTTCGATTCGCTATTTTCAACCTTAACTTGGTGTAGTCGAAATCCTTCTTAGTTCTAGGATTGAACTGCCTCAAATCAGTCGTGCGTACCACCTGCAGCTCAGTGTTTTTTCTCCGACTTCTCTGGCCACACAACAGCGTACTTAATCGTCACGCATCCTGAATCCGTCGAAACGTTTGGCTCTCTTCTGCCCTGCCCAATAATCATCCATGAATTGAATGATGTCACCTGAAAGGGTGCCCACCTGCTTGTCGAAAATCTGCTGGATGTCCCACACCCCAGCAAACTGCTTTGGCCTCGTGAGTTCTCCTTAAGACTGGCCATTTTGGCATGAACGATGTGTGCACGAGACACATTGGGTCGCACGCGTTGTTACCCTTCCTCTGTGTGGAAAAGGTTTGGCTTATGCATGCCATAGTCTCTGCCCCGTAGTCTTTGGCCTCATGAGCAGCAACAAGCTGAAGCCTTTTTAGCTCCTGACTCTCTTCAGTCTCACCTGCTGGGGCAGACGAGGCATTATTTGGGCGACAATAAGCCCCACGGACCATGCGTATTCTAACCTTCACTGGCTCAGTGGCAGTTTGTTGTTCACTTTTCTTGGTCTTTTTAGGCCCCTTCAATTCAGTACTTTTAAGATAATTTAACATATTATATATTTTCAGCGCGAGATTGTTGCGACCTGTACTACATGCTGTACCCAACACAACTTGAGTGAATACATCCTTGTATTTGCCATTGCTGTAGGAAAGTACGGCATCTGCGTACAGACGGCATGTCTCTATTTTATAGTCCATTTTGATATCAGCCCACATTTGATCTGCAATTCTCTTTGCTACTTTTCTTGTGGCTGTGTCCTTCACCTCTTTCAAATCTGGACATGGTTCGTTTAGCTGCACTTCTGGAAGAACCTCGTTTAAATTTTAGCATATCTGTGTGGTGCGCAGCCTTCGACTATGCACAGCCTCCAGCCTCGTACAACAGAGAGCTGCCCTGCATTCACTATGAGGTTGTGTCTAATGGCAATCTAAACAAGTTTCAGTTCCCAGCCTGTATTGGAACTCACCTTGGGCTTATTTCTGGGTTCAGCGGATCATCCACTGTCACTGCTGCTAGTGCTGCTAGGAGTGCCTGAAGAAGATGGTCCTTTTCTTGCCAGAGTGGCTCGAATATTCCTCTTACGCATCCCCTGCTCTAACTTCGGCAGGTTTTCTATACAATAATAACCACATGAAAGTACTTGTTACAGAAGTGGGATACATCATGTTGCTAGAACAGTTGTATATCTCAACAGCTTACCTGCATCCAGCAAAGTTTTTGCTGGGTTATGGCCAGATTCAGAGGTGGAAGCCTCCGCTTTATGTGTAGGGACCTTCCGTTTCTCTGATAGCATTCTGGATAGAGGGATGTAATTTTTGCCCGATGGACTCAAGTAAATGTCTAGATCCTTCTCGTAATTTACACTTTTCATGCCTGCCCAGTTACTCTGGAGTAGTGAGCCACGTCTTCATTTCTATCTCCATTTTCATAGCTACAGAAGACATGGGGCTCGTTTGTAGGCTCCTCCGGCTGCGTTTGAGCACCGTGGACCACTGTCGCTGTCTTGGAACTTATACTCTGCTTGACTTAAGCACCATGGCAAAATGAAACGTTTCCTGTAACTAAAAAAACAAAATACAGAAGCTTAAGAGACATACATTGGAAAGCGGTCCACACTACAAAAGGGTGGTCCATATCCGCAAAGTGGGGTAAATTGTTATGGGCTGACTCGTCAAAATTTTCATTTTGGCATTCAAAAAATGTGTGCAAAACCGGAAATCTGTCGGACACTATTTAGGGGTCGCGCAGGGGTCACGAAGTGCCCTTATGAACAGTAAAAATCAATGTTTTTTGAAAATTCGAAAAAAACTATCGAAGGTCAATGTGGCCAAAGTAGGCTTCTAAAGTGCCAAAATTTCAAAGAAAACACTATCTCTTACGGTTTTCGAGATATCGGCGTTTAAAGTGAGAAAACATTGATTTTTACTGTTCATAAGGGCACTTCGTGACCCCTGCGCGACCCCTAAATATTGTCCGACAGATTCCCGGTTTTGCGCACAGTTTTTGAATGCCAAAATGAAACTTTTGACGAGTCAGCCCATAACAATTTACCCCACTTTGCGGATATGGACCACCCTAACACTACAACGCAAGAGTAATCATCCCACTTCAACATGAAGTTGTGCCTGTAATCGCGCACACCCAGGAAATTGTGTTCTCTATCCCGGAAAAATCAAGAGCATTTGCATTGAATCCAGTAGTCATGCACTTGGACCAAGAACATTTTACTAGATTTAATGCAAATGCTCTTGATTTTTCCGGGATAGAGAACACAATTTTTGGGTGAGGGCTTACCACAATTACCAAACTCCGAATGAAAATAAATAACTCAAATAAATACGATTTACGCAATTTGAAGGAGTCGTGCTAACGTCTGGCGTCGTGCGAGTGGATGTGTGTGGTCTCCGAGTGACAAAACCAGAAGTTCCTCTTCCTGTCGTTCTTCTCTTTACTTCGCCAAGAGTCCAAAAACGCGTTTTAATTTAACATTTCAAATTATGTGAGAGTATTTTGAAGAAAGTGTGCTGTGGAAGAAGACATCGAAATATTGCTTTGCTTTTTCGTTTTCCACATTACGTGTGCAATATTTTCAACCCTGGCATGCTAGGTGCTAGGGTTGGTGTCACCGGACAGCAGGCTGATGACGTATGGCTTGTTTATCATGTGCTGTTGCTGAATTGCGTCGCGCGACGTCCCCAATTTTACTTCGGTTCGTCTTAATTTGAGAAGTGCACATGAAATTTGGTTCGTTTTTAAAATGTTGCGCCCTTAACCTACCCTCCCTCTCATACACCTCTCAAAATTACGACCAAGTGCAGCTTTTATTTTCGCATTTATAGAAGGGTGAATGTTTGTGGGTAGGTCTGGAATTTGAATTAGAACCCCACTTAGCCATACACTAATAAATTTACACAGTTAGGTTATAAAGTGTAACAAGAAACTAAATTTGAAAAATTGGAATATGATCGAAGCAACACAATGTAATATGGCAGAGTACTCCAAGAACCACCCTAGGGAAGTGCGGGACCTCAGCAAAACAGCAGGCCCTTCAAAACAGCAGGACCCTAATATTTCTGGAGACTTAAAGATTCTCAAGTCTGCAGTCTTGAGCCAAGCTACATTTAGACGCAATGTTGTCTCGATATAAGTCCGAGTTTCGGGAAAATCAAGTCAAGTACACGTTTTTCTGGGTGTAGTATAAATACTGTAGCGTCTTCGATGGCGACATTGGTTTGGGGTATCAAATAAAATATTTTCGTGGTTTAATGTGACAAGTTGAACTTTATTGTCAACAGGGAGCTGTAAATCGTCACAACAGAGTCGGCGCAAGTAGCCAGCACCATCAGCAGCTTCTTCAGCCGCGGTTCACGAGCCTCCTGCCGAAGCCGGTGGCGGTGTTGACGGCGGACTGCAGCGCACCGATGCCCCTGCGCGCGCCGTTGAGGATGCGGTGCTCCACATTCTGGGTGGCGTTAATGCCGAAGTTGACTGCCTTCTGTGCCCCGCCGACCACGGACCTGGCTGCGTTGGCGCCGGTGCGGAGCCCGAAGTTACCGGCGTCCACGACCTTGTTGACGACCGCCTGGGTAGCGTTCACCTGGAAAGTGCCGTGGTAAAGATTGGTAGTAGGTGTACAGTGAAAGCGTGGTTGGGATACAATGAGGGACGATTTGCGCGCGCCGGGCTTTTCCGATGTATTGTATTGCAGAGTTTGTCGAGCAATTCAAGCAGAAAAATGATAAGTTGGCACAACGAATTTGTTTGTTGATTTTGAAACTAGCAACAAGTTTTGTTGCAAGAACGAAATTTTCGCTGGCACAACTAACACGGAGTTTCTCCAACACGAAATTTTGGTTCCCTCAACCAAATATTTTGCTAGTCACAAGTATTTGTTGTTACAGCGATTTTTTCTTCTGCGTGAAACAGAATCCATTCCTCCAATTAACAATAGTAACTCTGGCCTTGGCTTAGAACAAGCGTCAGTGGAGTCACTATTGTTATTCTTACTAGTTTCTGCTCTGGAAATATTCTTGTCCTTCAACTTCCGTTTTGGGGCCTCACGGTAAAATGTCTTAAGGGGAACGTCCGGTAGGGTGGTCCAAATCCGAAAATGTTGAAAAGGTTTTGGGGCCGACTCACAAAAAGTTTCATTTTGGCATTAAAAAAATGTGTGCAAAACCAGAAATCTGTCGGACAATATTTAGGGGTCGCGCAGGGGTCACGAAGTGCCCTTATGAAGAGAGAAAAACAATGTTTTTCGAAAATTCCCAAATTAATATGTGAGGTCAACGTGGCCAAAGTAGGACCCTAAAGGGCTAAAATTAAAAAAAAAAAAAAAAAAAAACTGTGTCTCTTACGGTTGTCGAGATATCGGCGTTTAAAGTGCGTAAATCAAGCAAAAACACGAAAAACGAGGGTTTGCTTGATTTTCGCACCTTAAACGCAGATATCTGCACCCCTGCGCGACCCCTAAATATTGTCCGACAGATTTCCGGTTTTGCACACACTTCTTTAACGCCAAAATGAAACTTTTTGCGAGTCGGGCCAAAAACTTTTTCAACATTTTCGGATTTGGACCACCCTAACGTCCAGCAGTCTTTCTCACCTTGAAGCCAACGACGTTCCCGACGGCGCGGCCCAGTCCGCCGGCGCCCACGGCTTTAGCGGCATTCTCGACACCGGAAGCGACGGCACGCGCTGCGTTGGCCCCCGCGCCGACGACGGCACGAGTGGCGTTGAGCTTGAGTCCCCAGCCCATCTCCAGGCCGCCGACCACCGTGTTGGCAGCGTTGGCGCCCCCGGAGACGACGCTGCGGCCCAGCCCGGCGGCGGCGTCCACCACGGCCTCCTTGGCCCCGACGGCCGCGCGGGCTGCACCCGCCGTTAGGTTGGCCGCCGCGTCCACGGCACCCAGCTTGAGGTCCGCCACGCTGCCCATCACTCCAGCAGCAGCACCGCCCACGGCGCCCGCCACGCCCGCGCCGGCACGAGCCGCACCAGCCAGCCCCAGAGCCAGCCCCAGCCCGCGGCGCTCGCGAACTGCGCTAGCCTGCTACAGGACACAGACCGTTGATAACCTGCGTGATACTACACTTTACAAACACTGGGGGTTTCTTTAACGACATTGTTCTCTTTGAGGGAATTTAGATTGGGCGATTTACCAATGGATCTCATAATCGTCGTAAAATAACTAACTTCATCGCCAGCTGCAGTATTTTTTTTTCTTGTACTACCGATGCTTTACAAGAAAGTGGACTCAGATTGAATAAGGAAACTTAATTGGGAAACGGTTTGAAAATAATTTAAGCATAGTCGGGATTCTTTTTAGCAAAAATTTTAAAGTTTGAACTTTGTACCCTACATTGCACTTGGTGCATAACATTTTGCTCTAGTTCAAGCATATGTTTTGAGAGTGCACTACGGAATTATGCCCATTGAGCTCTACTACCTGGCAAGCGCAGACCACCAAGAGAACTGTGACGGCGAGAACCTTCATGTTATAACGTGGGCACTTCTGTGACGACTGTTGCAGGGATAAAACCCCTTTTTATACACCTGCACCTACCGGCCCCACCGACACAAGATGTTTGCACAGCCGCCCCAACCAAATCGAGGTGGACAAGATTACGAATATGAGCGCTCACCGAATCACTTTGTGTCAGCTCAGCTGTTGCGACACATTCTGGGAACAATGCTCACTGACCGCACGATTCCCAAAAGTTCGTGCCTCAATGAAAACCTGACGTCACGAATGAACGTCTTCGATGACGCGAGGTCATTCACTGACGACACCATCTGTGGCATCGCTAACCCGATTATGCAAACACTAACGGCAAGCCGACTCTCCCATTAGAGTGCTGCAATTTTTGGTGGGCAGTAAGAAGAACGAAACGACTTCCAAAAGCCGGTGGCGGGTGCAACCAGACAGTGAGCGCCATCGTTTTTTAGAAGTCGTCTTGTTTTACCGGCCGAATCCTTAGTTGGAATATCCTATTCGTGTGTAAGTGGGGTAAATTGTTATGGGCTGACTCGTTAAAAGTTTCATTTTAGTATTACGAAAATGTATGCAAAACCAGAAATGTGTCGGACAATATCCAGGGGTCGCGCAGGGGTGCCCTTGTAAACAGTCAAAATTAATGTTTTTTGGAAATTCAAAAGAGATATTTCAGGTCAACCTGGCCAAAGTAGGACTCTACAGGGGAAACACTGTATCTCTTACTGTTTTCGAGATATCTGCGTTTAAGGTGCGAAAATCAAGCAAACCCTCGTTTTTCGTGTTATAGCTGGATTTTCTCACTTTGAACGTCGATATCGCGAAACCGTAACAGATACAGTGTTTTCTTTCAAATTTTAGCCCTCTAGAGTCCTACTTTGGCCAGGTTGACCTGAGATATCTTTTTTGAATTTTCAAAAAACGATGATTTTTACTGTTGATCAGGGCACTTTGTGACCCCTGCGCAACCCCGACAGATTTCCGGTTTTGCACACATTTTTTTAATGCCAAAATGAAACTTTTGACGAGTCAGCCCATCACAATTTACCCCACTTTGCGCATATGGGCCACCCTACAGCTGCCTAGGCACGCTGGAGGACTGCAGCCAGCATCGTATCGCACAGACGGTACGAGTGTAATTCTGTCCAAAAAAGTTTTCACTTTCAATTTATCCGGCTGTTAGGAAGTGCGGTTTTAGGGCCAAATAGTTCGAAAAAGCCTGAACCCGAATTTTAACAGACCAAACTTTTTTCTGTCCAATTTAGGCGTTTACCGAAGTCGTAACATAGTCGACAATGAGACTGATAGAACGGGAACGACTTTTCGAACGTCGCCAGAGAAAAAGTTTTGCCTCTTAAAATTCGAGCACATACTTTTTCGAACTATTTGGCACTAGAACCGCAGTTCCTATCAGTCGGTTGAACTTTAACACGCTAGGTTTTGCAGATATTTAAGTCCCAACATCGCTGACCACGAGACAGCACGGAAACAGATTTTCAATCTTCGCCAGAGATAGTTTGGCCTGTTAAAATTCTTAGGCGGGCTGTTTCGACTTTTTTTGGGATTAGGACCTCACATCCTCACCGCTGGAGGAATTTCAACAGGCTGATTTTGGCGGCTGCCAAGCGGCACACACCACCAGAATTTTGAATTTTGAACTCGTGATAGCGTCCAAACCGTACTTGTTAAAATTGTCTCTCTTACATTTCTCGACGTTTTAAATGAAAAGGAGTGGATTTGAAAAGGAAAATTCTGGCTAGCATATGTTTCTAGCCAGAATTACACCGGTACAGACGGTCTGCGTGAAAAACAATAGTCCTGCGTCCCTAGCCTCCTAGGCAGGACGCTAGTGGCTTAAATGTGCATTGTGCACTGAAGAACAAGAACGAGTTTTTGACGGAATCCTATCGTTTGAAATACGCTCTTTTCAACCAGGGGGCGCGTCAACTGGTCCAGCTCTCCAACTGGTCCAGCCCGACAACTGGTCCAGCTCTACAACTGGTCCAGCACGACAACTGGTCCAGCCCTTGTGTCCCTCACTCTGTGCCGACAACTGGTCCAGCTTTTAAACTGGTCCAGCAAACTAGCGCGTGAGGCAAGGCGACAAGTGGTCCAGCCCGACAACTGGGCCAGCCCGACAACTGGTCCAGCTTTTCAACTGGTCCAGCGAACTAGCGCGCGAGGCAAGGCGACAACTGGTCCAGCCCGACAACTGAGCCAGCCCGACAACTGGTCCAGCTTTTAAACTGGTCCAGCGAACTAGCGCGCGAGGCAAGGCGACAACTGGTCCAGCCCGACAACTGGGCCAGTCCGACAACTGGTCCAGCTTTTAAACTGGTCCAGAACAGCCGCTCTGTTACCTCTCGCGAGTGCCGCGACAAGTGGTCCAGTGCTGCCGTTCTGTTCTTTTCCCTGAGCTTGCCGACAACTGGTCCAGCCCGACAAGTGGTCCAGCCCGACAACTGGTCCAGTGCGCCAAAACCGCGCTCCATCTGCCGTTTATTCGACGAAGCTGTCGCTAGCCTCACACCATGTACGATGCTGAATCTGGCCCCCTCGGTACCACAAGAGAACCCCGCGCGAGGCTACGTGTTACCAGCTATGAGAAACTCTAAAGTCACATCATTACGCGCACTCAAAGCACATTATGAGCAGCGATATAAGCAATTAGCAGAATGTATTCGGTTAGGTTTTCGTTTTTGAAGTCGTGAGGCTCAGAATTACTCCCGGATTCATTTTTACTCTCCAAACTGCAAATTTTATCCAATCTGCGGCATTCTTTCGTACTGTGACACCAAGAACTCTTGTGGTAGACATTAAGACACATCATTCATGTACTGCGTGTTAGTTAGGATTTCGTTAGCATTAGAATTTGAAAATAAAGTGTCTAAGATAGTGCCGGTAGCCTCGGTGGCCTTTTTTCAGTCACCCTTTTGCGTCTGCTACCACCCAGTACCAGTTCATAATTGGACTTCCCACTTAAGGCCGTGCCTGTTGAAATTTGACTTCGGGCTAGGATGATGAAATTTGATATACCCCTAGATTCGGCTCTAAGTAGGGGCCCTGCAAAATCGCAAGTCGATGAACCAATTTTTAACGGAGATGCATTTGGTCAAAGTGGCCAAAGTGGCCAATTTTTAGAAACGCCTGTGCAAAAAGTATCCATCGCACGAGGTTGGTGAGCACAGTTTTAGGAACGGGACAGAGTGGCCTAGCGTTCATACCTAGTCCGAAGATTGGGTTACGCTATAAAGTGTTTTGTTTTGGCGTCCGAATTTGGCGAATTTCGATCAGTTTGTAGCAGAGACTTTTTGAAACCCGCGGGTATTGGGACTGGCTACGGCACCTCGGGGCGTCTCTCTCATTTACAAAAATATGCTCGCCAACCTCGTGGGATGGATAATTTTTGCACAGGTGTTTCTAGTGTGAGGGCTGTTTCGGGTGCCTTGCGTCACTTTTGAAACTGGCGGGCTCCAAAACGCTGTCTGCACAGTGGCGCTGGCGACGTATGGAGGAACTGCGTCGGGAGTAATGGGATGCAGGAGTCTTAGCCTCAATTGTGTGCATAGGATGGCACAGACAAAGAGAGCAGTAAAGGCGGACCCGCCGGACCCCGCCCGGGCTCGAGCCGGAGGATGGAGGAGGCCCACCTGGCGATGCGACTTTGGCTTTCCAGCTCTTTCCTCCCGCGCACGGGCAGAGCGGCACAGCGGCACGCGTCAGCTTTCCTCGGTCTCCGACGCCTCCCCTGTTGGTTTTAGACGAAACACTACAGGCAGAGCGATTTTACAACATAGTCTGAGCTTTCCAACGGTGTGTCTGTCGCATCGATTAGACCACCCTAGCGCGAACTACTGCCTTATCAATATGTGAAAGCTGCGTCACCGGCGCCTTGCAGGCCGTGCGCGTCGAACTTGTCGCGTCCCCAGCTCCTTGGCTATTGACTTTAGAGGGAGAATGTCAGCGAGCGGGATGTAGCAAAATGTATAAGCTTTCCGCTGCTGTGCCAGCCATGCGGATCCGACGGTTCTAACGCTTACTAGAGCCTCAGAAGTAGAAACCCTTATGTCGCCGGCGACCGGCGGGGCGGGCTGAGACAAGATCTAAGTTAAGAACGGAAGCTACAGATTACTGCAAAACACCAATTTGTTCAGAAAAACGTGGTATAGGTATTGGACCGATCATTGAACAAATCCAAACGCATTTTTAAAAAAATTGAAAATGGACTAGCATGCTATTGCCGCGAGAACAATACCGTACCGAATGTGCGTGCCCGGAGACCCCGCGGAGGCTGTTGACACTGCATCAATGGGGATGCGTATAATTACTTTATGGCCTACGACCTGGAGGGAGGGCAGCGGGGGCCAAGTCACTGACCCGAAGGAGCATTAAAATAGGTCCAGTAGCTGACATCGAATGGTAACGCAGATAGGTGGTTATGTTTCTAAAATTCACAACGACGGTGGCGCTATCCTACGGAAAATGGCTGAACAAAAACTGTCAGGGGGTATCCCCAAAGCTACTTTAGCGGATACACTTTATAAGTGACTCTAGCCGTGCTCGGAGTCAGATCCACCAGGGACCACCTTAATGTCGAGTTGCAAGCAACCCCGCGACCAGCGTTTTCCGTCTGCTACCATCTAGCACCAGAGCATATTTATGGACTTCCCGCTCCATGTTGTACACGAATGAACCCTGGTACCAGCCATTTCCCGCCTGGTACCAGAGCATAATCGGACTGCTCACTCCACGTTGCATACGATTCGCCCCCGGTCCAATACCCCCCCCCCCCGGTACCACCGGGTACCAGGGGATATTTGGACTTGCTCCTTCCGATAGTATACAAAATTAACACTGGTACCAACCATTTACTGGCTGGTATCACCTGGTACCAGGGCATATTCGGACTTCTCACCCTATGCACGGTAACAACAAAGCCTAGGAATCCTAGGGGATTTTGTCAAAACCGAGACAACTTGACCCAAACCTAGGAAGTCCCTAGGAGTCGGGAGAAGATTCCTAGGGACTCCCTTGGAACTGGTCACCTTGGTCTACGTTCCTAGGAAGTCCCTAGGAAATCGGCGCGATTCCTAGGGAATGCCTAGGAATCCGTTCCAGGGGTCCGGAAAAGAGCAGAAACGGAGATAAGAGAGGGGAACCGCAGCAGAGAGTATCTCCGGCCGCGGCGTCGGCCACGAGCCAACATCAAAAATTTAGAAGCTGAGCTCTCGCTGACGATATGTCACGACCATTTGATAGGGTCACTCAGCGCAGCACGTCTAGCGCGCGGCCCTCCGAAGTAGATCCGGAGGCCGCGCGGTTGATGCGCTGTGCTGTGAACGACAACACACGGCCTTTGCCGTACGTGTAGGGTACGTCAAGCCACTTGGCCACATACGGTAAGCCTGTCTACATACACACTCGAACGACAACACACGGCCTTTGCCGTACGTGTGGGGTATGTGAATGTACTTAGCCACATACGGCAAGTCTGCCTTCATACACACTCGAACGACAACACACGGCCTTTTGCCGTACGTGTAGGGTACGTCAAGCCACTTGGCCACATACGGTAAGCCTGTCTACATACACACTCGAACGACAACACACACACATACCCCACACGTACGGCAAAGGCCGTGTGTTGTCGTTCGTGTGTGTATGTAGGCAGACTTGCCGTATGTGGCTAAGTACATTCACATACCCCACACGTACGGCAAGGGTCGTGTGTTGTCTTCCAAAGTGTGTGTAGGCATGCACCTCGTATGTTGCTCTGTTTGTTTACATAACTCCTACATACGTCAAAAGTCGCGTCTTACATATGGCCCACATACGGCAAAGTTGCTTACATACATCAGTTTACGTCCACATACGGACCACGGTCCATGTGACATGCGGGCCAAATGCGGGACGTGTATTCTGATGTACTCATCGTATACGATCTGTGTGTGCACCACATGCATTTCACTTCTTCATGAAACCTTGGAATTTGGGTCGTTTTAGGGATAACGTGTGACCAGGTTAGGTTAGGTTAGGGGTGCACCAAATACCCAAAATCGATAAAAAACGATAAGAGAAGCCCATTTAATTGATAAGAACCAAATTTGAACGAACGACTAATTTTTAAGAATTTTTGGGAAAACCATCGATTTTGTTCGAATTTTCGAAATTTTGAACGCGTTGCGGAGACGGAAGATGTTGCCCAAAAAAAAAAAAAATTGTTCCAAGATCCTGATGCCATGAGGCAACTTTTCCGCACTATTACGTTTGCGATTTCGAAAAAAGTTTTTTTTTTTGGCCCACTCTACTAATTAGGCCATTTTCATGAAGTTTGGTAGGGGTATGTTTCTGAAGTCCCCGAACATGATACCATTTGAACCGCATTGATATATCTATCCGTTCAAAATCACTGTAAATCTTAGAGTGATGTTCCTCGCCCTTGGAAGGCGAGGTTTTTGACTCAAATTTCCTCGCCCTCCCAGTCATCACCCTAAAAGGGCGAGGGTATCGCGGGATCTCGCCCTAAAAAAGCGATGTCGGGGGGTAATCGCCCTAACAGGGCGATGTTCGTGTCCCTAAATGGGCGACATTCAAACATCTCGCCGTAGGGCGATGTGTCTTACATCGCCCAAATTGGGTAACGAACCTCGCTCTTCGATTTACAGTGATCTCGTCCTTGGCCCCGAAGCCTTTACTGCCCAAGGTCACTGCCCCCGCCCGCCTGGTCCCTCAGCGCGCACCCGCTGCCAGGGTCCATTCATCCCCGGACCCGGGACCCGTGCGGCTCGCCGAGAGAGCCGGCCGCCGCATGCTCCCCTCCCCCTCCTCCCTCATGCGAGCTGCGATGCAGGCCGTGGTGGCGGCCGTCCGGCAAGCCGTGGCGTAGCGTGGCACGGCTTGGCGCGAAAAAATATATTGAGAAAATTAAAAAACGAATCGTGGAGTTTCGCATGCAAGAAATTTGACGCCGTTGGCGTGCATTTCGGCATTCCGCTGCTGCCCGCAGATTTTCATTTCTAACGGCCTGCTGGCGGGTAAGCTCTAAGCGGAAGTCAAGTAATACCGGCATGAAGAAAAAAATCGGAGGCAGAAGCGTCAGTGTGACTCGTTACGCGCACAAAGCGTCGTCAGTCGGCGAGGATTCAACCTGAAAGTTTTCAAAGCCTGGCCCGGCGCTGATCCGGGTGATCTTCTGACAGTGGTGGTGGGCGGTATTGAACCAACATTTTTGAGCCGCCGTACATTTACAGACGCCCTGGTAAAAATAATGCGTATCGTTACGCCCATTTGAAGCGTTCTCGCAACTACTCCCGGTTTGAAACGGGGCAGTTTCATCAGTAGCGGATCCAGGAGCAGCTTCAGGGCGAGGCAATGTCATGCTTTTTGCCTACTTACAGGCGGAAAAGTTACACCGGTTGCCTACATTTCCGGCGCCCTTCTGACGCCCAGGGGGGGGGGGGGGGGCGACGCCCCCATCGCCCCTCCCCTGTATCCGCGCCTGAGTTTCATCGGGTATGCTTCAAAATGGCAGTAACACACGGTGCTTTAAGCCACCTGTTAAGTGTGGTTTTAAAGGTTTTGTCAGAGTTCTGGGTAAAGAAATCATATTTTTCCAACTTTCCCAATTTTTCGAACCTTTCCAACCTTCGTAGAAATTTCCGAAAATTTTCCGAAAATTTCTTGGAAAAACTCGTGTCTAGAAACCCTAGGGGGGGGGGGGTCGAGGGGGGCCCGGGCGGGCAGGTGGCGGGGCAGGGGGAGGGAGGGGGCGGGGGAGGCCGCGTGACTAATCAGCACTGGACAGAACAGACTATGAACCGGCACCGCACGTGCTTTCGGGGAAAGTGTGTTTGGAGTCCGTCTTCAAAAACAGAGACTGCGCGCAATTATGACGGAAAGCAGGTTCTCTGTGCGGTTTGAGGAACCTACCGTAAACACAGTTTGGAAAGCACGTTTAGAGTCTGTTCTGAAGAAACTTTCTACCCTCAACAAGCTTTGTTTGTTATAAGCACAGATGTGTAACAGCCTTTGAACATACTCCAAAACGGAATCTGAACATGCTCACGGTTCTACTTTTCGCCAGGGTACCACCTGGTACCAGGGTATATTTGGACTTCCCCTCCTTAAAGCATACAAATTAACCCTGGTACCAGCCATTTCCTGTCTGGTCCACCTGGTAGCAGGGCATATTCGGACTTCTCATTTCATGTTGCATACGAATCGACCCCGGTACCAGCCGTTTCCCGCCTGGTACCAGGTCACATTCGGACTTCCCCCATCCTCTAGTAAGCGAATCGACCCCGGTACCAGCCATTTCCCGCCTGATACCACCTGGTACCAGCACATATTCAAAGAGTGAGAAGTCCTAAAATGCCCTGGTACCAGGTAGTACGAGACAGAAAACGGCTGGTACCAGGGTTGATTCGAAATGAACATGGAGTGAGAAGTCCAAATATACCCTGGTACAAGGTGGTACCAGATACCCAGGTACAAGGTGGTACCAGGGGGAAAATGGCTGGGACCGGGGTTGATTCGCGTACAACATGGAGTGGGAGGTCAATAACTATGCTCTGATGCTAGGTGGTAGCAGACGGAAAACGCTGGTCGCGTGGTTGCTTGCAACTCGAAGTAAAGTGGGAAGTTCAAATATGAACTGGTACCAGGTGGTAGCAGACGGAAAAGGGTGACTGAAAAAAGGCCACCGAGGCTACCGGCACTACCTTTGTCACTTTCTTTTCAAATTCTAATGCTAACGAGATCCTAACTAACACGCAGTACATGAAGGATGTGTCTTAGTGTCTACCACAAAAGTTCTTGGTGTCATCGTACGAAAGAATGCCGCAGATTGAATAACATTTGCAATTTCGAGAGTAAAAAATGATCCGGGAGTAATTCTGAGCCTCATGACTTCAAAAACGAAAACCTAACCGAATACATTCTGCTAATTGCTTATATCGCGGCCCATAATGTGCTTTGAGTGCGCGTAATGATGTGACTTTAGAGTTTCTCATAGCTGGTAACACGCAGCCTCGCGCGGGGTTCTCTTGTGGTACCGAGGGGGCCAGATTCAGCATCGTACATGGTGTGAGGCTAGCGACAGCTTCGTCGAATAAACGGCAGATGGAGCGCGGTTTTGGCGCACTGGACCAGTTGTCGGGCTGGACCACTTGTCGGGCTGGACCAGTTGTCGGCAAGCTCAGGGAAAAGAACAGAACGGCAGCACTGGACCACTTGTCGCGGCACTCGCGAGAGGTAACAGAGCGGCTGTGCTGGACCAGTTTAAAAGCTGGACCAGTTGTCGGACTGGCCCAGTTGTCGGGCTGGACCACTTGTCGCCTTGCCTCGCGCGCTAGTTCGCTGGACCAGTTTAAAAGCTGGACCAGTTGTCGGGCTGGCCCAGTTGTCGGGCTGGACCAGTTGTCGCCTTGCCTCGCGCGCTGGTTCGCTGGACCAGTTGAAAAGCTGGACCAGTTGTCGGGCTGGCCCAGTTGTCGGGCTGGACCACTTGTCGCCTTGCCTCACGCGCTAGTTTGCTGGACCAGTTTAAAAGCTGGACCAGTTGTCGGCACAGAGTGAGGGACACAAGGGCTGGACCAGTTGTCGTGCTGGACCAGTTGTCGGGCTGGACCAGTTGTCGGGCTGGACCAGTTGAAAAGCTGGACTAGTTGGATGCGTCTCTCTACCAGATAAGAAGCAACGCGAAATTTTTAGGTCTTTAAGCCGAAAATAGGGGTTCCATATGTCTCAAGGGCTATAGGGTATTCCGGAGTAGAGCTTGACCGGAAACGAGAAGACGACAAGAATCACAAAAGCGGATACGGAAGTCTACGGTATGAAAAGTTACGCAGCACGTGCCACGCCGTCAGCCACGAGCCGACTCTAAAATTTGGAGGCTTAGCTCTCGCTGTCGATATGTCACGACCATTTGATAGGGTCAGACAACGCATACTTCGACCGCGCGGCGTGGTTCCGGCGCCGCCTGACGGTCGTGACATATCGTCAGCGAGAGCTAAGCCTCCAAATTTTTGAGTCGGCTCGTGGCACGTGCTGCGTAACTTTTCATACTGTAGACTTCCGTATCCGCTTTAGTGATTCTTGTCGTCTTCTCGTTTCCGGTCAAGCTCTACTCCGGAATACCCTATTCAGATCTCGGGAACTAGAAGAGATGTCGTCACCGTTCAAACGGCTCCGTAAGTAAACCTTAAAAAAATTTCTATCTCAAATATTGCGAGGTGCACAGCCAAAAATGTGTTTTTATTTCACAAATTCAAGATTTCCACATAATAGTCCCAACATGATGTAAAGTTTTAATTATATAAGGAGATGCACTATTTTATTGTCTCTCCGGTGGTGCCTTCATATTTGCTGTGATTGCATTAGTTCTCGACCTACATCGATCTGAGTGGTGCGAGGCGACTGCCGATCGGGCCGGCCGGCGTGGCCGCTGGCCCCCGTAAGCGACTGGCCTACAGCATAGGCGGCGGCCGGCCAGCATTAACTTGATTTTGTAGTTACTTACATATTTATTTTTGGTTAAGTACCTTTTAAAAAGTAGAGTCACCAATGAAGAACTGAAATATTAATACTAACCTAAACAATTGTTATTCACACTTACATTTACACAAGAGTGGGCTGCAGGAAAACCCTGCTCTGACACATGGATAAAATTTAGTGCACTTGTTTTTACAGTTTTTACAGCTTGTTAGTATTTTACAACCTTTTCCAGCGGTGGGTTTAGTCATCCATTTGGGCTTGTATTCTTCTTCGTCTTTTTCCCACTCCCAGTTTTCTGGGTCATACTCCTCCTGGATTGGTTGCAATGACTTGGCCCAATACTGTGCTTGTACAGAAGCCCGGAGTGTGTGCTGCTCAAGCGCGTTAGCTGTCGGTGGAATAAAAACCTGCTGGCGACCGTTTTGACCAGCTATCCGTTGCCGAGTGTCGTTGTATGCCTAGCGACAGAAACGGAATGTAAAAGTAGATAATTTTAAAACCCGCTAATATTTGACTTTCGCACGGTGTATACGCACTGGTCGTAGAGATGTGAGGTAAAATTTTCAAGAATGGCTATGATTTCCTCACCTGCCCGTTCCCCAACGCAGTGAAAGCGTCCGTGGTGTCAGGGTAAGCATTCCATGCTGCCATAGCAGGCACTTTTCCGCGTCAGAAAAAGGCTGACGTCGTATCGCAACCGGTAAAAGTACGAAAAGCGGGCAACGCTGCACTGATCACTGGACCTGTTGGCAACAGAAAGTTTATGAGGAGTAACGCTTGAAAGGTTGAACTGAACTAGAAATTTCTGTGCCATACTGTACCTACCGCATGCCGTAGCCACATCATGAGCAGGGATGTATTGGTGGTGCCTCCCGGTCCCAATAGAGACCCACAGCTCGTCCAGTCCCTGGATTTGAAAGAAGCAGGACACGGCCAGGACTAAGACATCCGTGTCAACAATCCGAACCAGCACCCTGCTGCAGCCGCGGGCGGCAGCGTCCGCCACGTGAAGCATGAGGCGGCCGTCGGCTTCCTCTTGGGTGCAGGGCGCGATGCTGGTTAGGTCTCTGCCACAGTTAGTAATGACGTTGGCGAGGCGGGTGGCGTAAATCTCTTTTCCTTCCCAAAAATTAGCCAAATTGCCCAGTGCTTCCGCCAGGAGGCAGAACCGCTCCTTTTTGTTCCTTGCGTTTTTAAGTACGTTCGGCCAGCCCCTCCAACCATTCGGGAGCTTTCCAGCAGGGGTTCAGGTGGTACTCCAGCAAGATACGGTGGATCGCTGCGATAGTCATGCTGATTGTAGGCGTTGCGTGCACCAACCTGCTGTGGTACACCGCAAAAAAAGTAATCCAACATTTAGCGGATTCCGCTTCTGTGAAGTCGGATTTCCTCTAATATATGGTATCTAAATTCTTCCACTACCAATGAAAGGCGTTTCCTCTACTTTCTAGAATCTACGCCGAAGAGGACGATTCCTCTCACGAGGAGGCGGGAATTCCTCTAACCGGCAGAGGTACACTCCAGTAACCATCTGAGTCCAGACCCTACAACTGTGAGAGGCTAATTCCCCTAACCATAAGCGGGGCCATTCTCTAACAGAAAAATGTGTCAGCCGCTATCACATATATTATTTTGATTCTTTCTTACAGACTTGCGCGCCTCTTTTGTATAGTCTGGGGGGGGCAACAACACCTCTTTTTGGGAAACTTTCAGCCTACTTGCCACTTATTATGAGTATTGTGCAGGGATGGGATGGGATGGATGCATAACGCACGGTGATTAGTGGGACATACATTTAATACAACACACACAAAACATTAGGCACTTCCATGTAGTTGTTTCCAAAACTTCATATGAATACAAATGCTGATCAAACCCAACTGTTTTTAACATGGGCAGTACAAAATAAATCTTGGAGCTGCAGGTTAAAATATAGTGAACAACGCCAAACCGTGGTAACATGTTCCTGTAATCTACAGCAAGGACCATGTTTGGCTCATATTTAGTACCTTTTATCTCTCCCCATTTCACACAAAGTGCTCTGCCCACCGTAAGCTCGCATGGTAAGATATTTCGGATATACTCATACCCTTTGACTACACTAAGAAGGACTCCACTGTGAGCTGATGGGTCACAAACAGGGCCAGACAAACGGTTTCTTACAGATAAATCGATGTCAAAGACGTAACTGAACTTTAATTGACAATGGTTGGGGCAAATTAACTCTACTGCCACACAGATGGGCGTCTCGCTTCGGGCGCCGATTATTTCACTCCCAACGAGTTCATGAAATATGGGTTATAGGCCCCAGCAACAGAATCAAATCAGGGTGATGAAGCATGTAATGAAACTTAATTTCAAGTAATCCAGCAAAGAGTTCAATATGCAGTGTTCAGATATTATGGTTCGTAAGTACTCAACCATCCCCTTTTCAAACACTGGAGCTGTCAAGATATCAACTATTTCCCGTAAGATCAAGAAAAAATGCCAGACTTTATCGTCCTCTGGTATGTAGTCTCCTACCATTAACGCAAAGTATCGGATAAAAGTGAGCATTTCCACTGCATTGAATTTAATATTTTTCTTCCTTAAATGCTCATCACTGATTAGAGAGGGAACGTTGCCACCTTCCACCAGAGTGTAGTCAAAAGTACGGATACGCTCGTTCAGCATTAACAGACTGATGTATTTTTTTCAGTAACAAAACAATGTAGTACACTATTTGCCCCTCTGCCAAATCATGCATAATATCACAATGAGGATTTTGGGTTGGGTCGCCATAACTTGGAATTACATTGAAAATACACCTCTCTGTCAATCCTGTCTCTGAGGAATTCTTAACCAACAAGTCAACTTCATAATTTTGAGAAGTACGTAGAAGCAGATATATGGTACAAAAATTCTTCCAGTACCAATGAGAGGCATTTCCTCTACTTTTTAAAATCTACGACGAAGAGGACGATTCCTCTCACGAAGAGGTGCGTTGTCCATGACCACCACACACTGTTTTCCAGGGAAGTGAGCCGCGAGTGCCGGCAACAGTTGCTGCTTCACCCACTTCTCGAAGAGATCCGCGTTCATGTCGTGGTGGTAATCGGCACAGGATTCTTTGATGTTTTTGACGGCCAGCATCAAGCACCCCGGCAGCCAACCTCCTTCGTAACCACAGTGCAGGATGATGCTTGCCCCGCGACGGCGGCATCTCCATCGTGCATTTAGCGGTCCCATCCAACAGGCCGTACCGGGGCATGTCATGTGTGTCGAACCAGGAGAGGAGCAAGAAGCGAGTCTCAAATCTCACCTACAGTGCTTACATGACACAATCAGTATTCACACTGGGGTAGTTGGTATGTCGGTCTCGTTCGCATGAAAAGAGTATGTTTGTGTTAATTGCGTGAAAACAAATGTAACTTACCAAGTAATTTACAAATTTATCTTTCATATATTATAAATCAGAATTCGTACACAGAAAAATATGGTAGCCGGGGCACAAAATACACTACTAGAAAATCAACTACACCAATTTTAATATAAAGAAATACACAAACTTTTTCTTCATGCAGTATAAATACAAAAATCCAAATCCAATTTAAAAACAATGAACCGCGCTGGAAGTAATACACATTTCATCTGTTATATAACCACATACAGTTTACTAACTTACAAGTATTGGAATATGTATACTACACCTTTTGTTTCCTTGCCTCTCTCTCATCGGCTGCCCTGATGGCGTCTTCTACATACACAGGATCCCTGATAGACGGCCATGCCTTTGGAGTGACTTTTCCACATAGCCACAGTCCATCTAGAAAGCGGTCAGCACCGGAAGCATTTACTTCCTCCACAAATCATCATCCCTCACGATCGTCTCGTAAAAGAAATCTGTCGCCGTATACACCACAAACATACAATAGTCCCGCCCTGTGATTGCAAGCTGGCCCTGAACCTGATAATAATATTCGTGTTTGCGTTTTAGACGCAGACCTCCTTCTCCCATTTATTTGGCTTTTCACTCATCTTCTTGCCTCTGTCGGCCACCGCCTCGGTTTCTTCATCGAGTACCTCTTCTTCGGAGTCGAGCTGACGAGTCGAGTCAACCGGACGAGACGGAGAATGCGTATGATATCGTACCCCTGCCCAGGTGTCCAGCTGGGGTCCGGGTGCGAGAGACGGTCTACTTTCGACTTTGAAAAGGTCAGGGCTGCCAAAAAGTGAGGCAGCATGCTCGGTATTAGAGACTGCCAGATCTCCTCTACCGAATGATATTTGTCAACACAAGGCTGCTTCCGAATATCCTCCAGAAGTATTTTAGCTGCGAGATCCAGCACTCTCTGTTTTTCTTCGCCCTCCTGATTTCGGCGCTCGTTGTACCAATTTTGGTAAAGCACCTTACTTCCGAATCCCGAGGAATTTACAATGCCACGCGGCCCTCCCACGCCGCCCGTTATGGAGATAGCATCGCCGCAATGATGCTCTAGTTTTTGACGCAGACTCCTTTTGCAATATGGCACATCACACAGCTCTGCGTACATTTCTTCCACCTCCCCAAGTGAAAACTGGCACTCCTCGCTGCTCTCTAGTTTTGGGCACAACTTTATGAATGCCTCGGCCTTCAGGGCACTTTCTGTACCCACAGGCCGTTCGGCAGGGGCCACGCCACCCGGGACAAGTGACCCTCTTAAGAAATCAGCGTGGCAGCCACGGTGGTACCGGGCCTCAAGCGCCGGCCGATCAGACCCCATTCCATTCAGTCGAAATTAAACATCGAGGGCCCACTCCACCCTAGACGGGCCCATTTGCCACAAGTCTGGAAATGTGTTGGGGCGATCCGATCACACACAAACAATAGTTTGGTTAGTAAAACACCCCACATGAATAGCCTTAAGTCGCAATTTCGTCCGTTTTGCTTTATCTGGCACCGTTTCTGACTTAAGAGCTCTGGAACACTCAAAATGAATAAAAAAAATTTCAAACGTTTAACTTCGTTATTTCTTTACCCGAACTTTTTCAGGGTTAGTTCCTCTTCCGAAGTATCAGGTTGCAGGGCCAGCTTTTGGGCATCAGAGAGTGCGGCAGTGGGGCCGTAGTCCTTGTCAGCGCCGGTTGTGCCCCACCCGCACTCCCTGAGCCCGCCGCTCCGTGCGCCGCTGAAATACCCGTTTGTTACGCGCACTGGGTCTGCAGTCGTGGATTCTTCGAAGAGGCGAAGATGGCGAAGATGGGCCCTTGGTGTGGGATATTGTCGCAGCTTCCACCCGGATGTTGTGGTCAGAGATACAATATAATTAGAAACAAGCTCGGCTTATAAATGGTAAGGCTTACGTACTGCGGAATCGTCGGACATCTCCCCGACTGGCATGAACCAAGGCGGCGTCCCGTCCCCGGCCGAGGGGGAAGGGGGGGGGGGCGGACCAGGAGCCCCGGCGTCCCCTCCCCGCTGCTGGCCGGGGAGGGCGTCACGGACAGTCCCTTCGTTGCGTCGCCAATAGCTCGGCGACACTTTGCCCTCTTGCCATCTTGTTGTAAATTCGAAACTGCGCTTGAACACAAGCTGCTGCAGAAGCGGGTCCTGGTTTCCCACCAGGGACAGCAGCCTGAAGCCCGAGTGTTTACCCTGTCTGTTCGGGGCCCAAGTCGTGTCACATCCCGTAAAGGCGTGGAGGATCAGCAGGTGCTCACGCAAGGGGCTCTAAAGCCTTTTGAAGTTTTGCTGAAAACTCAACGTGGCGAGGACTGCCTTGCAGGTATTAAAATTTTACATCGACGTCTGGTCAGCGTGTGCGAGAAGCAGCTCAAGCAGGTCGGTGTCTTCTCCCACCATCACGACGTTGTCTTTGGAGCGAGACACCTCAACTGCTGTTTGGACGATGGTGTTGTCCGCGTCTCCGTCAGCCTCTCGCAAAAATACGCCAGCAACACGTACTTTTTGGGAAAGCAGTGGGATCAGCTGCACCTTGTTGGGTGAGCTGCCCAGAAAATCGTCCCGCGTATGAATAATGTTTTGCTCGAGGCTTACGGCCACCTTTGCCACGACGGACGCTATTCTTAGGTGCTGCACGTCCTTCGTGCTGGCCCCGTTGCCGTACCCTTCGAACAGTACGGTGCTTGGTGTTATGGAATTGTAACCTATTAGGCTTTAAAAACATTTTTTAAATTTGGAAAGTGGACAACAACAAAATTTAGGATGAGGTTTTTGGTAAATTCAGAATATTTACCTTGTTTGACATGCATTTACTGAACGCTGAAGACAGTTGCAGTTCGGACATCTCTTTGGCCACACTTTTCCCTGAGCATCTTGCAAGTATTCAGTAAAATGTTTTACTGAACATGCGCTGCAGAGAGATGTGTGCCTGCATGGAAGACATGTCCGAATTGCAATGTTTTCACTGCACACACCCACTGCAGCAGCGGTTTGAGTCCGGGATGGGTTCGTCCGTGACTTGGGCCAGGGCTCGGATCAAGCTAGCAAGCATCTTCACCTGCTCTTTTGCCTCTTTTTGCGGTAGGACAATATTCATAGCTGCAACCTTTCAGCAGTCCCTTAGAGGCGTCGCCACTCTAAGCTCCAGTGCATTAGATAATTCTAACTCAGCAGCACTTGTTAGTGGGGTGTTTATAAAAATGAAGAAACGTGTTCGTCTAGGATTCATGAGATAATAATGCAAAAATGCAAAAGGGTTCAGCTGGTCAATTCCGTCAAGAATGTATTTGCAATCAAAAGTGAATCGAACAACTAAACCTTAACTTTTGAAAGATACAAATACAATTAAATACAGCTTTCCCAGTGCTTGTGCCTCCACGTGTGCTCACCTCCTGGACGCGCGCTGTCCAGCGCACAGCCCAAAGCAAACCCACTGGAATCTAGTACAACGCGGACCGATACCACCAATACTTATGTCTGTAGCACTCAAGCACTGTTTCACTGTAACCACCTTGAGGGCTTGCATGTGCCCCTCCAGGTCGTCACCCCGCACACCCCACAAATCATCGAACTCTCGCACACAGTACTCTTCTGAGCGTTCGGCGAGCAGTGCCTGTGCATGTGCATGCTCCCTTCGCTCCGAATGTGACTTGTAAATTCTACGCGGTTTAGTGTTAACAAAAGCTGTATTTGGGAACATCGTGGTTTCTTAGTGGGATGACATGCCTGACACAGACCCATTATTCGCAACGTTGTCTCCTGCCGGATCCCACCACAAACTTTCCGCGTCCAGATTTACACAAAAAAAAACAAAAAACAACCAATCGAAATATATCCTCGAAATTCAACAAACAAAGAAACAAGATACGGTTTTTACCGTTGGGCGCCAAATGTAGCGCGACACGTAATGTAGTGTGGCACTACGACCCGGTGGCTAGCTAAGGAGCACGTGTGTGCTACTCCTTATGAATTATTCTGGACGGAAACGATTGTGCTGGGATAGGGACACTGGCTCACACCGAAATGCAAAAGCGACTTCCGAAAAAGGTTTCAGTTTTATAATGTTTATAACTTACTTCAGTACACAGGGGACAGCGACAAATCTCCCTGAAACAATACTACCCCCGGCCCCGCGGCCGGCCGCTGGCGGCTGCGTTCACCTCACCGCCTGTTAAAGCGAAGATTTGACACCGTTGCACTTCGGTTGGCAATACTGCGCCGGCGCATCGCTCGCGCGAAAATATGAATTTAATAATTTACTGCGAGACGTTGTCAGCGGTCTGACAACACTGGTACCGCGGGTGCGCCGCGCGCCGCCCCCTGCCGCACCTGCCTCGAGGCCGCGGGGGGCGGCGCCGACGCATCCTTTGGGCCCTTCGCAACAGCCGCATCTGCGAAGGTGGTGCAACCCCTGAGGGTTTCGGGGAGGATACACTTGACCTCCATAACAGCGTCATCGTCCAGCAGCCTGTCCGGGGACAGACCGGCCCCCTCGATGTATTTCTTGATGGCGGTATCCTCATTGTTGATACCCTACGCCCTTGGGTAGCGGCCGGCCGCCCGTTCTTGCCAAGGTAGGACTCCTGGTACACGATTTCAGACACCAATCTGCCGCAGCGGGTGGTTTTCATACGCTTGATTACCCTGCCGAATACGGAGGTGGAGAGGTAGCCCCGCTTCTCTATTTTCCACCTGGGCTTGTTGTTCTGTCCCCTGGTGGACCTCTCTATCTGCTCCTTCCTTTCCCTCGTGTCCACCCGCTGCGCATCGCTTTCCACTTGGCGGCCATGTCTGGGTTTAGTTCCTCGTCTGAATTTTTAGGTTGCAGGGCCAGCTTTTGGGCATCAGAGAGTGCGGCAGTGGGGCCGTAGTGATTGCCCGTGTAAAAAATATTTATTCCGAAACTGAGCCGAAGTCAGCCGGAATGAGCCCGAAGCTCCTCGGACTGTTCCTTAAGATGTCCGTTTGCTGTTCGGACTCTCCGATTTGAGACCGAGTCTCGGACCGAGTCGGAACTCGGGCAGTCCGGATTCATTCCAGAATTCCGGGCATATCCGAAACAAGTCCGTCCTTTGCGGACTAATCCGTTATCGGCCCGAGCACTCGGACTCTTTTCGGACTTCTCCGTATTTCACGCCGCGTTTTTGTGGACTTAGAAAATTTTCACTCCTGGCATGGAAACTCATGGAGGACAGGCGTGAATTTTAACTAAGATTTGTGTTTGAGAATAGTAAAAAGGAATGGCCTCAAGTGTAACTAGCAACCCTATCTCATACAGTAAAACTTTGTGTACAAAAAGTAATCGACATTTCGTCGAACTGTGCGTTTTTTGTTTCCACTGGTCTCACGGTTTTTAAGTTTTGAAAATGAAATAGTATTTCCATCAAAAATTGCATAACATCACTGTGTGTAGTGGATGCAACGCTCGGCACAGCGTCGAAAACCGCACAGAGATCCGCCCATTACTTTGCCTTCTACGGGCGAAGAAGCGCGGGCTCGGTCGACTCTAAAGCAGTAGCCAGCTCGGGGCAGTCCTCCACAGATGTCCGGGTAGCACAGTGAGCAAAGGCGACAGCTGAGAAGAGAAGGCACGCTGGTTCGAGTTCGCTTGGACTCGTTTTTCTTTTCGGTCGCGTCAACCGGGCTAGTCCGAAAACAGTACCGGGCTTGTCCGACTAGAGATAATTCGGACTTTCCGTAACCTTGCCAGAATCACGACATTTCGGTACTTTTGTGGAATGGGTCCGTCGGGCTCCATTCGGACCATTCCCAGCGTCGGACTCAGATCGGAACCTCACATTTTTAAACGGGTGTCAGCGCCGGTTGTGCCCCACCCACACTCCCTGAGCCCGCCGCTCCGTGCGCCCGTGAAATACCCGTTTGATACGCGCATTGGGGCTGCAGTCGTGGATTCTTCGAAGAGGCGAAGATGGCGAAGATGGGCCCTTGGTGTGGGATATTGTCGCAGCTTCCACCGGGATGTTGTGGTTGCGACGCCTCCATGTGCTTATCCGTTTGCCCCCATTCGTCTTAGATGCTAGCGAGATGATCCGCTCCGCTTGGTTCGTGGTGAACTTGCAAATAAGCTAGTCGGCCATGCCTTTATTTGGCCCATGAGGCCGCACTGCACGGCCACGACTACCTTTTGCTCCGCGCCATCTTCCTTCCGGTCACAGACGTCCCCGCAGTTGTCATGCTGCCCGAAAACGTGGTAGGGGCCATTCCTGAGGGTCTTCTTCAGCCCCTGCACGTCCTTTTTCTCATCTGCGACCTCGATCGCAGCATGGGCCCCTCGAATCAGCCGGTCAGTGCGCGTTTTTCCCCCGCTTTTCGTTCTCCTCCTTGAGCAGCTTGCGTAGCTCTAGGGAGAACTGCGTGTTGTTTGGCAGGTTGTATGTATTTTCCCGGTGAAGTTCACCACGGCATGGTTTGTGCACTCCACATTAGTGATATTATAATAGAGGTGTATTTACTAAGACTTGTTGATGAATTGACCATCTAAAAATAATTACAATACATTACATATTTTAAAATAACTTGTTTTTACACACAAATAAACATGGTTGCAGATGACAGGTTCTTTTAATTTATCAAATAAGTATATTAAACTGTAGAACATTTTCCGTGCCTTGACTTGTCCTCGGAGTTGAATTTGCTGCGCCTGCCGCATAAAAAAGCGTTTATAATCTATTTTCAGGGTTTTTAAAGTGCATTGATGAGAACGTCATAAACCTACCCGCAAAACTTTGCGAAACTACCACCCGTCCCCATTGTTCTGCCCTGAAGTTCTCTATCTTCTTCAGGAAATTGTCGTGACCAATGACGGTTCTGATGGAGTTGAAAGCTGCTATCCTCGGTGATGTCGCAGTTTCCTGCCGCGGGTGGCATATTCTCTTCTTCCCGTGCTGCAAAGAGAACTGAAACAAGAGAAATGCAGTAGAATGTCGTGATAAATTTTTGAGTCTTTACCATTGTCTAACACTTGCAACTGGTACCCATCCATGGTGTCAGCCAGGCCAGTTGCACTGCAAAGTCAAGTGTGGACTAAGTCCACACTAGGAAGCGTGGACCACTTTGGTCCACACTAGGAAGCGTGGACCACTTTGGTCCACGCAAGGAAGCGTGGACCTCTCGTGGTCCACACAAGGAAGTGTGGACCACTCTTGGTCCACACCTCACCGCGCCTTACTTTCCCTATCTGATACTATTGGCGTTCCACGTTCCCTAGTGTGGACCAAGCCGTGGTCCACACTTCTAAGTGTGGACCACCCATGGTCCACGCTTCCTTGTGTAGACCACTAGTGGTCCACGCTTCCTTGTGTGGACCAAAGTGGTCCACGCTACCATGTGTGGACTTGGTCCACACTTGGCTTTGCAGTGTGTGTCCGGTTCATCCGCGGCATCCTCGTCGTCGCTCTCGTGGCTGGGCTCTGGACAGTTGGTGCAGGAATCGCCGCATCAAAAACCGCATGCTGTTGTGCAAGGCAGGCCTGCCCTCCGGCATTCGCAGTTCGCACCGCAGAGTGACTTGCAGTTGCAAAAGACCAGCTTCGGGAGGTAACTTACTCGGGGGCCGCGAGGATGCTGCTGGGAACGGGTAGTAGACGCCCTTCTTCTTCCGCAGCCCTACTTTTCCGCAGGCAAATCGACTCCCTTCCAGGCGTGGACTTGGTGAAAATACCCGCATCGAGTGAATTTTAAATGTGTCTGAGGTGGGTGGCAGGTTACCAGCTCAAAACTGAGCTCGGCGACACTTTGCCTTCTTGCCATCTTGTTGTAAATTCGTAACCGCGCTTAAACACAAGCTGCTGCAAAAGCGGGTCTTGGTTTGTCACACATACACGCAGAACAGCTGTACATTAAATAAACCCTTTACAATTGCATCCATGTGACTGCCAACTCACATCCTATAAATCTGTGGTAATTATAATTTCTAATTGTAAGCATTGATGTGGCAGATTAATCAGGATAAATTTGGGAGAGGCAATAAGAGATGTAGACGGTTTCACAGTTCACACAGAAGTCACTTCATTTCATTCTCCTATTTCACAGGATACAGGTGGGACATTTGAATTGCTGACAAAGCTTTACATCAATGCTTACAATGAAAGTCTAAATGAACCAGTATGCACTATCACCATCATATATTTACAACAATAAACAAAAACCCCTTCCCCCACTCTCACAACTACCCACACCGCACAAACATAACAGAACTCAGCTCATAAGAGGGTACACAAGTAACACATCGCTCCCTTTATAAGGACAACTCAGTCCCTTGCATTTAATTTCCACCAACGGCCAGGTCCCCACACTTAATGACAGCTTACTTACAAGGAATGTGCCAAGCTGTGAAGATTTAAGCGGACTTCTGTACCCATCAGTGTACTTCATAAACTCCCTCCCCACAAGGAACTGGCCACGTTCATTCACAACAATATTCAGGGCCTTTACCACACGATCATTTTTAAGGATTACAAGGTTATTTCCACACAGCAACGAAACCTGACGACCGTTCCACCACAGCCTCGAGTAACAAATTCCCTTTAAACCACCTCGAGTACCCTTGGTGTGGACAGAACTTAAAAGTACTCCATTATAAGGGACGGTGTTTCTGGACTTATGTAGTAACCTCTCTCTGGTCCTCTCCGTGTATCTCTGCACTACCTGTTGCAATGGACGGTGGTTGCCGCGTATCTGCTTCTTCAGTACAAACAAATCATTCTCGAAAGGGAACGCAGAAAAGTTATCTAAATTTCCATGTGATCTACAGTCATCCACTAAATGAACTAGATTATGGACATTCTACGACACAAACTCAGCCCCTACTAAAGAATGAGACTCCCTCACAAATTTCCTAAGTAACGTATCTGCAGTCTGCAGCATTTCTTTGGACAGAAACCCTGCACACAGCAGCGTCACTGCACAGCGCAGCAACATGAAAAGCCTGTAGAATGCTTCAGGGATGACTCCTCCGCGTAAAACAAGTGGAGCCAAATACAGAATGAATGACCGCCATTCGGTAGCTTTCCATCTCTTAATGTTTTTAAGGCTCCTGGGTTTTATTCAGAACTCTCGTGGCCACAGAGCTTTGCACCTCTCCAGTCTGTCATTTATCAACTTACATGAAGATTTTGACACCCTACCTCTCATAACATTTTTCTTGCCATGCACCACCCAGAACACCAATCTCCTAGTTACCCCTAGACATATTAAGTGCATGTAATCCCTGGGGAAACTTCCAGTCATTTATATGGGGAGTTCCTCCTGAGGGCTGTCCTCAATATGGTGGTCCATATCCTCCCTGGCACGGAAGGACTCATTTGTCCCCAAAGGTGCGTCTAATTTGGTGTATGTGAGCTGCCCCTTCCATCTCCCTCTGTACAGCCATCACATCCGTGGTAGGCTGTGTGTCCCTTCACCCCTTTGAGAAACGCTTTTGCAGGTGCATCACACACAATCCTTGAGATAGTGACCTTATAATTTTTCCCTTCGTGCTCTAAACCGCCCTCCATGAGAGATTTAACATCTGCTATGAAATCCTTCATGAAAGGTCTCAGGGGTGGTTTCCCCTCCCCAGACCAGACCGCTGACATCATTGGTGGAATATCTAGACCATCTACCTTGAAGAGAATGGGGTAAAACTCCAATGCAGAACTTTTAAATATTGGGAGACCGTCTACATTTACAGAAATCCTTAGTTCTGTGAGGGTTGGATCGTACTCAACACATTTCAGCAATGCCTCTCTCATGCCAAAATTATAATATTGTCCCTCCCCCATGACCTCAGCGGGTACCTTCCCGGACGTCCAGCCCAGCACAGTGTCTGTGTGCAAGTGAACAGGTGGGTCTACCCTATAATGGACTATCCGCAGAAGCGGCCTTAACGTTGTCTTGGGTACATTGTACGTAATCGCCCAACTCCGCAGCTCGTCCTACAGTTACGTGGGTCGCGGCACCTTGCCCTCATCTGGTTCCTGTTCTACGTCCGACCCTTCGCTGCCGTCCGACCACCCTGACAAATCAGAGAAACCAGACAAATCTCCCACCTCCGAAAGATTTGATATCTCAGACCAATGATCATCCTTAACAGGTATGTCGCATTCCTCTTGCGCTGGGCGCGCGCGCTCCGCCCCCTCCCCCCCCCCCCCATCATCGTCTTCCTCCACCAAAGCCCGCAACCAATCCTCCGACGACTGCAGCAAGTCCTGAAGCTCCCGCTCTACTTGCTCTGCTCGCCGTCGGTACGAAGTCGTTGTGCTAGTCATTGCTTGCGAAGAGTCGGATTACTTGTGGTCCAGTAGCCTGAACGGCGCGCGGACGACGGGATCCTCCAGTTTGATCCTGGAACACAGAAAACCGAAATGCGTAAATCAATAGGCTCTGTTGCGGCGACTGCCGGACACAGACGGGCGGGTACCGGGGGGAAGGGGGGGTGGGGGGCACGTGCTGCTCGACACCTGCGCCAGTCAGGGGCGTGGGCGGTCCATGGCGCGCTCCGGGCCGGGCAGCCAGGGCTGCTCCCCCGGACACGATAAGGAGGCTGCCATGACCACGAACAGCGAGGGCTTGGCGGGGCGGGACGAGCGGAGCGAGCAGTCAGCTTAGCGGCGGCCGCCGCGGGGCCGAGGGGTGGCCGCGGGGGCGGCCGGGGGTGAGGCGGTGGGGGCGGCCGGGTGGCAGGTGGGGGGCGGCGAGCGGTCAGGTGGGGGGCGGGCGGGGGGCCGAGGGGGCTCCCCTTGGGTGCTGCCTACAACCAGCCTGTGCCGTGCCCCATGTCTGCGCCCACGGCACACGCACACACACACACACACACACACACACACTCGCGCCGAAGATCGCGGAACGCACGTCCGCTCTCCTCCCGCCGAGGGGCGGCCGGGGGCGGCAGGGGACGGCCCGGGGCCGGGGCAGAGGGCGCGAGGAAGCGAAGCGAGAGCAGCGCGTCTGCGCGTCGTTGCATGGAGGTAGACCAGCTGGGCGTCAAAGTCAAAGTCGCCGCTTGCTGCTGAGTGCAAGCCCCCCCCCCCCCCTTCTCTCAAATCGGCACGGCCCGTGGCGAGGACTGCCTTCCAGGTATGAAAATTTTACATCGTCGTCTGGATCAGCGTGTGCGAGAAGCAGCAAAAGCAGGTCGGTGTCTTCTCCCAGATTTAACATCTGCTATGAAATCCTTCATGAAAGGTCTCAGGGGTGGTTTCCCCTCCCCAGACCAGACCGCTGACATCATTGGTGGAATATCTAGACCATCTACCTTGAAGAGAATGGGGTATGCAGAAGCGGGTCCTGGTTTCCCACCAGGGACAGCAGCCTGAAGCCCGAGTGTTTACCCTGTCTGTTCGGGGCCCAAGTCGTGTCACATCCCGTAAAGGCGTGGAGGATCAGCAGGTGCTCACGCAAGGGGCTCTAAAGCCTTTTGAAGTTTTGCTGAAAACTCAACGTGGCGAGGACTGCCTTGCAGGTATTAAAATTTTACATCGACGTCTGGTCAGCGTGTGCGAGAAGCAGCTCAAGCAGGTCGGTGTCTTCTCCCACCATCACGACGTTGTCTTTGGAGCGAGACACCTCAACTGCTGTTTGGACGATGGTGTTGTCCGCGTCTCCGTCAGCCTCTCGCAAAAATACGCCAGCAACACGTACTTTTTGGGAAAGCAGTGGGATCAGCTGCACCTTGTTGGGTGAGCTGCCCAGAAAATCGTCCCGCGTATGAATAATGTTTTGCTCGAGGCTTACGGCCACCTTTGCCACGACGGACGCTATTCTTAGGTGCTGCACGTCCTTCGTGCTGGCCCCGTTGCCGTACCCTTCGAACACCACGGTGCTTGGTGTTATGGAATTGTAACCTATTAGGCTTTAAAAACATTTTTTAAATTTGGAAAGTGGACAACAACAAAATTTAGGATGAGGTTTTTGGTAAATTCAGAATATTTACCTTGTTTGACATGCATTTACTGAACGCTGAAGACAGTTGCAGTTCGGACATCTCTTTGGCCACACTTTTCCCTGAGCATCTTGCCAATATTCAGTAAAATGTTTTACTGAACGTGTGCTGCAGAGAGATGTGTGCCTGCATGAAAGACATGTCCGAACTTCAACGTTTTCACTGCACACACTGCAGCAGCGGTTTGAGTCCGGGATGGGTTCGTCCGTGACTTGGGCCAGGGCTCGGATCAAGCTAGCAAGCATCTTCACCTGCTCTTTTGCCTCTTTTTGCGGTAGGACAATATTCATAGCTGCAACCTTTCAGCAGTCCCTTAGAGGCGTCGCCACTCTAAGCTCCAGTGCATTAGATAATTCTAACTCAGCAGCACTTGTTAGTGGGGTGTTTATAAAAATGGAGAAACGTGTTCGTCTGGGATTCAAGAGATAATAATGCAAAAATGCAATAGGGTTCAGCTGGTCAATTCCGTCAAGAATGTATTTGCAATCAAAAGTGAATCGATCAACTAAACCTTAACTTTTGAAAGATACAAATACAATTAAATACAGCTTTCCCAGTGCTTGTGCCTCCACGTGTGCTCACCTCCTGGACGCGCTCTGTCTAGTACGTCCACTCCCCTTGCTTGCCCGGTACCTTCTCCCCGTCTGTCCCGGGTGCATCCATCGGGGCCGCGCAGGTCGCCGACGGCGCCAAACAGCGCAGTGGTGCCGTGCTCGTACGGCGTGCTCTGCACCAGCGGCTGAAACGGTAAAGAGTCCACACAGGACTGGAACGGCACGGTGGTCTCCCCCGCTATCGCTGCACTGCCGCCGCGCTGCCCAAGACCCCCATCCGACTCCAGGCCGTCCCTGTCCACCCGCAGAAGTTTCCTGGCTTCACTCTGCCCCGTTCCCTCCTCGGGTGAGAATTTCCCCACCGGCCGCATTCTCACGCCCTGAGAGCCTGCTGCTGACTCCATGCTGCCCACGGACCCCAGACTTCGGCGCGAGTCGGGCTGCTCCTGCCCCGTGAAATCTGGCGAAGGCGCACGCATATTAAATTGTGGGGCGCGAATCGCATCTAACCTCTTGATGTCATCCCAAGATCTTATAACGTGAACTCGCGACACCATCATTGCTAGAGTCTCATCGGACAGCTTGGCGGCCTCGTCCGCCGCGACGGTTCCCATGCGGATCAACTCATCCCGGGCTGCGCTACGCGTTTTTGGCGAGTACTGATTTAGAAAATCAGCCGCAGCCGCCAGCGATTCGATCGGAATATCGATCACCTGCGTGGCGGTTGCTCCCCCGGACGCGGCCCCAGAATCAGCCTCCACCAACTGACCGAACATGATCACTGAATTTTCTAAGCGGAAGCTAATTTGAAAATCCTGGTGCCCAGCGCACAGCCCAAAGCAAACCCACTGGAATCTAGTACAACGCGGACCGAATGCAGCTCCCCTCTAGCTCTCCACGCACCCACACACACGTGGCACCCACACAAGAGTCACAAGCACAGGCAAAGCACACACGAACGAACACACGCACACGCAAAATATCACAGACAACGCACTTTCCTGAAAACACTCACTACACAGGAAATACAAGGATCAATAACAGTATACTTCAACTTATACTATTTCACAGCATCTTAGGCAAGGCACGTGGCTCCACTTCCAAAATACACAGGAACGAAACAGATAGAATCCCCCGTAAAACCTGAGCAATATTTGGTCCTACCGACTGCGCCAAATGTTGGCGGGGTGTTTATAATAATGGAGAAACGTGTTCGGCAAGCGTCTTCACCTGCTCTTGTGCCTCGTTGCCACCGCCGTCGGTGCGAACACGTGGTCGAAATCGGGCTCTCATGCTTGGAGAGCGCGAATCGTGTCACCAATACTTATGTCTGTAGCACTCAAGCACTGTTTCACTGTAACCGCCTTGAGGGCTTGCATGTGCCCCTCCAGGTCGGCACCCCGCACACCCCACAAATCATTGAACTCTCGCACACAGTACTCTTCTGAGCGTTCGGCGAGCAGTGCCTGTGCATGTGCATGCTCCCTTCGCTCCGAATGTGACTTGTAAATTCTACGCGGTTTAGTGTTAACAAAAGCTGTATTTGGGAACATCGTGGTTTCTTAGTGGGATGACATGCCTGACACAGACCCATTATTCGCAACGTTGTCTCCTGCCGGATCCCACCACAAACTTTCCGCGTCCAGATTTACACAAAAAAAAACAAAAAAAAAACAACCAATCGAAATATATACACGAAATTCAACAAACAAAGTAACAAGATACGGTTTTTACCGTTGGGCGCCAAATGTAGCGCGACACGTAATGTAGTGTGGCACTACGACCCGGTGGCTAGCTAAGGAGCACGTGTGTGCTACTCCTTATGAATTATTCTGGACGGAAACGATTGTGCTGGGATAGGGACACTGGCTCACACCGAAATGCAAAAGCGACTTCCGAAAAAGGTTTCAGTTTTATAATGTTTATAACTTACTTCAGTACACAGGGGACAGCGACAAATCTCCCTGAAACAATACTACCCCCGGCCCCGCGGCCGGCCGCTGGCGGCTGCTTTCACCTCACCGCCTGTTAAAGCGAAGATTTGACACCGTTGCACTTCGGTTGGCAATACTGCGCCGGCGCATCGCTCGCGCGAAAATATGAATTTAATAATTTACTGCGAGACGTTGTCAGCGGTCTGACAACACTGGTACCGCGGGTGCGCCGCGCGCCGCCCCCTGCCGCACCTGCCTCGAGGCCGCGGGGGGCGGCGCCGTCGCATCCTTTGGGCCCTTCGCAACAGCCGCCTCTGCGAAGGTGGTGCAACCCCTGAGGGTTTCGGGGAGGATACACTTGACCTCCATAACAGCGTCATCGTCCAGCAGCCTGTCCGGGGACAGACCGGCCCCCTCGATGTATTTCTTGATGGCGGTATCCTCATTGTTGATACCGCACGCCCTTGGGTAGCGGCCGGCCGCCCGTTCTTGCCAAGGTAGGACTCCTGGTACACGATTTCAGACACCAATCTGCCGCAGCGGGTGGTTTTCATACGCTTGATTACCCTGCCGAATACGGAGGTGGAGAGGTAGCCCCGCTTCTCTATTTTCGACCTGGGGTTGTTGTTCTGTCCCCTGGTGGACCTCTCTATCTGCTCCCTCTTCTCCCTCGTGTCTACGCGCTGCGGCATGGCTTTCCACTTGGCGGCCATGTCTAGGTTTAGTTCCTCGTCTGAAATATCAGGTTGCAGGGCCAGCTTTTGGGCATCAGAGAGTGCGGCAGTGGGGCCGTAGTCCTTGTCATGTGCTGCAGAGAGATGTGTGCCTGCATGGAAGACATGTCCGAACTGCAACGTTTTCACTGCACACACTGCAGCAGCGGTTTGAGTCTGGGGTGGGTTCGTCCGTGACTTGGGCCAGGGCTCGGATCAAGCTGGCAAGCATCTTCACCTGCTCTTTTGCCTCTATTTGCGGTAGGACAATATTCATTGCTGCAACCTTCCAGCAGTCGCCACTCTAAGCTCCAGAACATTAGATAATTCGAACTCAGCAGCACTCAGTTGGTCTTGATCATCTGCATCAGTTAAAAATATCACGTGTCAAAGTTCGTTATTGGCCTGGCCTCTTCGACGCTCCGCAGTACGGCCTTTGTGTCCGGGTGGATCACCACTCCCGCTGCTCGTCGGATGATGGTTTTCTTAAAGCCCGCGATCGCGCGGCGCGCTCTTTGGTCCATGGGCCACGTTCCCATCGCGTATGTCACGGCCGGGCGCACGACGGCCTTATACACCCGGAGCTTGGTCGCCACCGTGGCCCTGTTCCTTCTCAGAATGTTGTGGAGCGCACCGTACGCCCTCATACAGCAGGCCTTCCTCTGCCGGGCTCCCTCGTTGTACCTGCAGTCTGCCGAGAAGGTTGTTCCCAGGTATTTGAAGGTCCTGACGGTCATGTCGCCCACTGCTAGCGCGGGAGAGGGGACATGCGCCCCCCCCCCTCTCCCAGCCGCCATTTATTTTGTCTTGGCGGAATTTATTTCCAGGCCGGAGGGCGCTGTCCGTTGGACCAGTTCTGCCGCCGCCGTCCCGGCCTCCTCCTCTGGCCGGCCCACCGCAGCGTCAGTTTGGTGATTTGCGGCAGGATCGGCGCTTCGAAGTTGAGAATTCTGCATGCCACCTCCATGCCTGCGCAGGACGTACTTGTTGTTCTCCGGGTTGTGTACTGCTCCCGCCATCCTCCTGATGATGGTGCCTTCAAAGCCACAAAATATGTTCAGCAGAGCTCTGAGGCGGCGGTCTCTTCCCTGCTTTTCCTCTTCGATTCCTTTGTGTGCTGCAGCCTCCTGGTCTCTTGCCTTCCATTGACGCGCCATATTCTCCCTTTTCACAGATGACGCCCCCTTCCCTAATTTCCTGGGCTCCTTGTCACGAGCATCCAACCTTGTTGGATTTGCCATGAGCCAGGTCTTGCAATGATCTTGCAAGAAGATAGGTTTAGGGAGGAGCTCAAATCGAAGGAAATGTAATTCACAAGCACCACTACTGTGGTGTAACTCACATTTGAGCACAACCATTTCATGCCAGTTCAGCCGCGTTCATGTCCTAGTGGTAATCAGCACAGGACTCTTAGATGTTTTTGGCGGCCAGCATCAAGCACCCCGGGAGCCAACCTTACCACAGTGCAGGATAATGACCCGCTTGCCCCGCGACGGCGGCCAGGGCAGAAAAACATTTAAGTCTGACATTGTTTACATGCCAATATAATAAACTGTTGATGGATTAATGGCAATTGCACATTCGCAAACAAAATGGCACACACATCAGTCATCACATATTGAGTGAACAAAACACAGAAACAATGGCAAAGAATGAAGAAATACTGAATATCATAGCAAGTATTCTGCAGGTCCTTCAAGAGATCAAGTAACTACGGCATAGAACATGAAGGAACCTGTAAAACCAATTTGCACTTACACCTACAGAACATATTATACGCGTACTTAAAGATAAGAAACATATCATACATATATCCGTGCATACATCACAATTAATTAATAAACAAAATAATCAGAAATACAATGTTGACACCCTTTTCATAGTCTAGTTGAGAAAACTTTGGAAACATAAAAGTAGCCAACTATAAAAACGAATAAAAATAAAAATCGGAAATACGATGTTGATATGCCTTGTTTGGTTAAGGAAACTTTGGAAACATAAAAGTAGCCAAAGAACAAAACAAATATTAAAAATGAAAACAAAGAAGGAACTAAAACCGAGGAACAAAACAAAGGTGAAATGGGATTAAACGAACAAAAAGAAGAGGGAAAAAAGGGAATAATTGTGGCCTGTGTGTTCTAAGAACATACCACAGACAACTTTATGTCACACTTAAACAAAGAATCCACATATTGATAAAATTTATGGCCTAAAGAGGAAACTTTTAGGTAGTTCTTAACAGCCAAATCAACAAATTTAACACCTTGTGGTATGATTTAGAAGTTACTTGTTGATGGATGCCCCATGAAATAGCCAAAACAAAAACCAAAAAAGGAGGAGTAAAACTTGAATAATACAATTATTACAAAGTCTGAATTTTTTTTCAAAATAAAACGTGAGACTAAAAAGATTTTGTGGTTCTTAAAAAGAAAGAGCGGTCTCTTTCCCGGTTGTACGGTGTAGAGCTTCTGCGGCCTTCACAAAAATAGTTTCTTGTGATAAGCATACAAATATACTTGAGTTATATTTCTGACAAGCATAATTTTCTTCACATAACATTAAGATTTTCTTACCATAATATAATTTTGTCTACCGATAAGCCGAAATTTTGCTTAACATGAAATGCTATGCGTAAGAAATTCGATACTTAGGATAAGAGTACACCTCTACGTACTAGAGAACGTTTGCTAACATCAACGTCACATGCTATCCCCCGCTTCACCGCCCTCATGCGCACAAGAATTAGTATACTAATAGGAAGAAAACAGCTTGAATATGAGAGAATGATTGTTTCTCCGAGAGATGGCGCTGGTGGTCAACGGCGTTTTCTGGCTCGCGCTGCTGATATACATACAGCAGTTACCCTAGTCTCCGGGCGAGTCCTCGCCGTACGTGCCCAGTGAGGTGGATCTGGGGGTATCAGTTGGGCATGTTTGAGATGTTCGGAAAGCATGTCTCTTACTGAGCGGTCAGAAACCCAGTTTTAAGAGTGATGGATTTTACAGTGAAAATGAGCATGCTTTTCAGAAGTCAACAGTAATCTTACTATAAAACAAGTACACTTGTGTTGAGAACACTCATATGCTTGAAACTTAGAAAGTTTGTTTCCTGATAAGACAAAAAACAGTTGTCTTGAGAATATTCACATGCTTAAAACTTAAGCATATTTTATTCTTAGCATAAGACTAAATATACTTGTCCCAATAGTAAGAATATTTTCGTCTTACCCTAATGCAAATTGTTTTATCATAAGAATCTATTTTTGTGTGAGTTCTGTGTCGAGAGAGTTGTATCAGTCTCACTCCATCTTCCGTTAGGAGATCTTCCGTAGCGGCGGCCTCCGGATTGGTACCTCTCCCGTGAGTAGCCTTTGTTGTAGTCTCTCCCACGGCTTTGGCTTCTGCCGCGTGAGTAGGGTTGCGGTTGTTGTCTCGGCCACGGCTGTAGTCTCTGCCACGGTTCACGGTTGTAGTCTCGGCCACGGCTGTACACTCGGTACACCTGTATTTTGGTCGCGCTTAGCGAGTACTTACTCCGGTCGTCCGCTGCGCTGCTGCCGTCCTGGCCTGTTGGTCACTTTGCAGGGCACTGTACGATCTGACGAAGACCGGGTTAATTTCTATCTACGCGAGCCCGGGCTCGCTCGACATCCCTCCCGCCGGGCGCTCGCCGGCTCCGCGAGCCGCTCGGCGACCCGAACCCTTTCGGGTGTGTGACGAATTGCAGTCGGGGGTGTCGTCTGCTAGGTGCGCCGGACTACAGGCACGGCCTTCCTACCAGGTAGCGCAATCGGCGCTACCAATGCGCCATCAGGGTTGCCCACACTGACGTGGCGGCGCGGCGGGTTTGAATCCCGCGGTAGGGCTCCCTAACTTTTAGCATTACAGCTACTTGAACCTTTTGAGGAAGTGCTTGAAGCATTACTTTCAATTCCTTCAATGTGTCCTCCACTAGAAGGCGGACAGTATCCCAGACAATACTACGTACATAAGAGTAAATAATATTGGCAGGGATACCTTCATTGCAAGGAATGCACTTCAGAAGCGCTTCTGTTATGGAGGCCCTCATACTATCATTGTTGAACATAGTATTTGCACTCTTGTATGCTGAGTCAACAATCTTATTCGGGGTTTCTTGCGCTCTCGTGTTGGCCACTGCGACACTTGCCACAAGGCCAACACGAGCGTGAAACAAACACGACGAATCTGGATCGGTTTCATTGGCTACCTTCATCAGCTGGCTGAGACTATTCCTGATGTTGTGATTCTACAGTTCCCCTGGGGCACTGGCGCCCTCTTGAATCAGCCGGCTGATGAGGGTGGTGGTTTTCAAGAAGAATTTATCTTTGTCGGGCAGCTGTTCGATGAGTCCTGCAAAGGCGAAAAACAATGCAATGGAGAGCCTGCACAATATGGTTGTTAACAAAGAGTTATTGCCACTCTACACATTTTAGAAAGCACCGCAGATGATTTCTTGAAGGGGACGGGTAGTGCTTTCTCATATTCCATAAATAGTAAATAGGTTTTCCAGAAAATTTGCAGAACTTAAGATTAAATTGATGATCTCCTTCACTCACCCATTGCAAACTTAGCAAAATTATTTGGGAACACTTTCAGCTCCCTAAGCTCGCTGGGTGGCAACCTGGTCCGAAAGCTGGCTGCCTCCGTTCTGCCAGCAGTAGGGCATTGAGCCAGTCCTGCTCTCTTTTCAGGGTATACAGGGATTTCAAGGCCTGCTCTGTAATGACAAGCCCAGAATAATCCCCTGCGACCTGCAGAAAACAAAATGGTCAAAATGCAATTGGTAATATGCTCAGTTCATGGGGAGTTTTCTAATAAATGCGTTTGCAATACCTGCTCTACGGTCATAATCTCTCTCTTAGGCTCACGAGTGGTGAGCTCATCACTGCCGCTGCTCGGCCGGACCCTGCTTGATGCCTTCGTTCTCGTTGACACCTTCGTTGAACAGCTCTTTGACAAGTCTGAAATTACAATCTCACATTACTAGAACGTTTTTTTACATTACAGGCACAGTCCTTGAACAAGGTGGGAGTACGCCAGTCCACGTCGGGGCGTACGCTTCGCACATCGCAAAGCAATGCTCCGCGCCTGGCGCCCTGGCGCACACCCACCTTAGTCTGTCAGTGAGGGGGTACTCGGGGGGCCGCGAGGATGCTGTTGGGAACGAGTAGCAGACGCCTTTCTTCTTCCGCAGCCCCACTTTTCCGCAGGCAAATCGACTCCCTTCCAGGCGTGGACTTAATGAAAATACCCGCATCGAGTGAAATTTGAATGTGTCCGAGGTGGGTGGCAGGTTGCCAGCTCAAACTTAGCTCGGCGACTCTTTGCCTTCTTGCCATCTTGTTGTAAATTCGTAACCGCGCTTAAACACAAGCTGCTGCAGAAGCGGGTCTTGGTTTGTCACAGCTTGAAGCCCGAGTGTTTACCCTTTCTGTTCGGGGCCTAAGTCGTGTCACATCCTGTAAAGGCGTAGAGGAACAGAGGTGCTCACGCAAGGGACCCTAAAGCCTCTTGAAGTTTTCGGCTGCTGAAAACTCTACGTGGCGAGGACTGCCTTCCAGGCATTAAAATTTTACATCGACGTCTAGCGTGTGCAAGAAGCAGCACAAGCAGGTCGGTGTTATCTCCCACTATCACAACGTTGTCTTTGGAACGAGACACCTCAACTGCTATGAAGACGATGGTGTAGTCCGCGTCTCCGTCAGCCTCTCGCACAAATACGCCAGCCACACGCATTTTTTGGGCCATGCCAGTTCAGCCGCGTTCATGTCCTGGTGGTAATCGGCACAGGACTCTTTGATGTGCCGTGTTTCACCTCGGGTTTGAATGTAATTTTATTAGACACAGGCTTTTGGCAGAACATTGCCTTCTCATTTAACTGACTGGACATATCTTCATCTACCTCCATCCCCTCCGAAAAATTCCCCTCCGTGCCTATTGAGGTGTCGAGTGTGCGAGGGAGCTCCTTGCTCGATTTCGTTCTCCTTCTTTGGTCAAGAATTTCCCTGAATCGTGCCTCCACAATAGATAGCCTGACAGGCTCATTCCCGGACTGTTGGTTATGGTCATGTTTCCTTGCCTCGCTACTTTTGATGTTAAACTTGTCTTTTATTTGGGTCCATGTTACCTTAAACACAAGAAGGTAATTAAAACTTATATTTTAACTGCATTTTGGAAAACATGAAGTATGAAGGGTAAACTTATATCACCGTGAACCAGCCTTCGCTGTTGTTCATTCCGTGTTTCCGCTAGCGCCATCCACAGCTTCTTGTCTTTCATTTTAAATTATTTGCCATCCTTGAGTATATCCCGTGCACATAACATGCTCAAGGAGGCTGCAGGTGTCCAAGAAATTTTCTGCATAACAGAAATATTTTATGACTTTACTGGTTAAATTACTTTCAAGTGCAACAAATAATTCAGGATACTGAAAGCAGAGGTGGATAGCGTTAAAGCTACTGGTGCAAGTGGTGGTGATAGTACGGTTGATAGTGCAGGAACAGGTGCAGGAATAGCTGTGGGAACAGGTGCAGGATCATGTGCAGGTGCAGCAGCTACAGGTGGGGCCGGAGACCGCACAATCAAAAACTTCTTCCCATTCACCATCAAATGCTTTTTACCTTTTTACTCTTGAGTCAAACTTTCCCTTTAGCTGTGCTTTATTTGTGGTAGCAGAAGCAATACATCCGAATACCTTCAATTTTGAAAGTTCTGGCCTTGATCCCGTCCACAACTCAGCTGATACTACCTTGTCCTTAAGAGCTTGGGTTGGCGACCTGTTGAACAAATAAACTGCAGTTAGTAAAGCTTCAATCCAAAACCGTTTGCTCAGACTTCTGCCAAACAACGAACATCTTGCTTTTTCCAGCAAGGACCTGTTCAATCTTTCAGCAACACCGTTTACTTCGGGAGTGCCAGGAATTGTTGGCTCACAAGGAATGCCACGTTCAAGAAGGAAAGACTGTTAATTTTCATTAACACATTTTGTTCCGTTATCACATCTGGGGAAACAAGACAGACACATTTTCGAGCCGAACAAGTCGTGTTCGGTTCGTGTTCGATCGAGATTTCGAACGTTGCCGTTGACATGGTATCCACCGCTCCAGCTGCCACCTTTGTGATAGCTCCCTCTTTGAGCTGGATTGTAGGGTCCTTGCTGGTTGAAGCCTCCTCTGGCTCCACGATTAGTTACCCCTCCTGGCTTCAGGCATTCCGTTGCCTTGTGGCCATGGCTCTTGCAGTTATGGCAGTGGCCATAGGGGGTGAACCGATTCCCTCGCCCTGGACCTGAAACACTCATAGAAGCATTAAAACTTCATGCGGACCACGAATGGCCCAGCACCTCCCCTAGGTCTGTTGTAACCCATACGAGTCTCATACTCATCAATTCTACTCCTAATGTACCGAAGGTTTAGATTAGAGGAGTTCGCATCAATCCCTGCCAGCTGGGTGGCATACGATTCTGGTAGCTTCCACATGAATTCGTATTCCACATCCACTTCTGGCTTCAAACTACCTGTTTTCTTCAGGCTTCTCACGAGCCCGTCGAACCTCAAACAGAAAGACTGAAAGTCTCCTTTAGCAGGATTAAAGTACTTGAGCCTGTCATACTCTCTCAAAAATACTCCACGAGCACTTAAAGAAGTTCTCTCGAACCTCTCTATCACCACTTTTCACATCGAGCAAGCACAGCCCTTCTCCTTTAGCAACTCCATGGGCATAGAGTTGTTACACATTTTCTATTTGTATTGGTGGGACAATAAGACACCTGCAACCGTCAACAGGTTAACTTTGGGAACAAGTAGTGAAAGCGTACTTCATAAGCCAGAATCCAATGTTTCGCAGGTTCATCACATACACAGGCATTGTAGACATGATGGCTGCAGTCCACACATCGAAAGCATGCTGCTTTCCTTTCACGATATCGAAGTAATCCCTTTTAATTCTCGTAACTACTACCCTTTTTGCAGTCTTATCTTCTGAGTTATACTTTTGAAGCTCTGCTTCCCTGGCTCTGGCTTGGGCTGCAGTCTCGCCCTCTGGTGGATCTGCAACATCTTTCACAATATCTTCAAAAGAAGTCTGCACAAGGTACAGAAGCTCCTTCTCATCTAAAATTACTTCCATGGGTAATTTCCAATCGTCGCAATTCGTTCCGTCAAAGAGTTCTTGATTCGTTCGCTCTTCTTCCATTTTAAACAATTAACTTAGAAACTTCGAAAACGTGGTAGACAACGCGGCCTAACCTCCGGTTTCAGACAAGTCCACAAAGTTCTTTTATTTCACTTTTAAACACAAATTCACAAATTTCGTTCTCCCCACACGTGACCTGGGCCCATAACCTGTTGTTATTTGTCAGGTAGTGTGTTTGGGAAGCCAGGGAATCGTGGATTAACTTGGATACTAAACTTGGGATACTTCACGATATTTACTTCTCTGACATATATACAGCAGTGTTAAACAGGAAACAGAAAAAAACAACGAAGAACAAAAACAAGTAAAGAAAAAACAAATACAGATGACATTCAGTTTTAGATTGGAGTTGGCAATTGCACTATGGGATAATGCTGCTACTGTATGAGAAATTGCTCACTTCAACAGTTTCTTCTCTTTTTTACGTTCTCCATCTAGTTTTCTCTGCGTTTCTGTTTCCTTTTTTCGCCGGTGATCATTTCTTGCATCCTGAATATATTTAGGCTCCCTGACGTCATTGGTTTCCTTTCGCACTCTGCAGCAACGGGGAAGGATGCACTGCGGAAGATAAGCCTCTAGGTAAAACCTGGTGAAATGAATGGAACTCGGTCAAAAAAATGACAGAATAAATTAAGAACCGTTGTCATCAATGTCAAATATGTACGTACTTCACAAGATGTGGCTCCATATCCTTTCTCCAGAATTCGTCGTCGCGGGGCACAATGAGCTGCAAGTCCCATTCGTCTGTCCATACATATAAAAGTGCACCATCTCGGCCCGTTATATGTAGCTGGCCCTGGACTTGAAAGTGGTACCGGTTGCGCTGCTTTAGTCTCACCGTACCGCCCACGTCCATTTCCAGGTACGGAAGCTGCGGCATATTCGATTTTATTAGAAAAAACAAAATCACAGAGGGGAGTAATGTTTGTTTATACATCCACTATCTCACCTTGTTACTTCGGATCGCTTCTTGAACGGACGCGAACGGTTTGGCGCTTGTTGAGCACTTCACTTCCAGGACCCTCGTGGCCCCTATCAGCCCGTCTGAAACCAGTGGTAGAATAGTCAGAGAGTTGGTTATTAGGAACACCGATGCGCCTACGAATGGCATACGAAATACACACTCACCGGGTGTCGCACCAAGGAAGGGGTGTTGTTTGTCCACAAAGAGGCCGCACTCCCGCACACAAATTCTGTGGTGCTCCTGCCTCGTCCGCGACCCCCGATTTGCACGACTGCAGCTGGCCCTTTTTCTCCCCGTTGTGCAAGAGGTCGTGCACCATCTTTTTACACGACGTGTGCGCCATCCGTGCACATATCTGTCCAAAGGACGATGCACACAGCCGGGGGCGCCGCTCCACAAACCACTCCTCGGACCGCGGCTTGAAAGATTGGATCTCGTCCAGCCTTTCCAGGTCTAGTTGTAATTTGCTTAACAGCTCTTCCATTCTCCTCCTCATGATATTTAGTTCCTCCTGAGTGTCCGGAGGCAGTGGTGGGAGCGGCACAGCCCTGGCGCGGGGGGCGCGTCCGGGTCGTCGGGGTCATCGGGGTCCTGGGGCGCTCGCTGTCCCAGCCCGCAGTGCCGGTCAGGCCCTGCAGCTGTTGTTCTCTTCCGAGGCACACGTCCCTCCCTCTCCCGCTGCCGCCGCAGTGCGCGGCGCCGGCGCACAGAATCCAGCTGCCGGGCTTTCTTAGCGGCATGCTGGGCTGTGTAGAAACCTAGGGAACAACAGGGCATGCGTTAGTTTACAATAGAGCCCCCCGTATCCCTCACCAATCTGCGTACAGTACGTACCTAGACGGTTGCCGCTTGTCAGTTTCCTCTGTACCTCCTTTTGAAATTTCCCGCCTGTATTCATATATAGAACTGCAGCGGAGCATCTATGGTTGTAAGACAACCGGTGGGAGTAAAACACCCTTTTCCCATTTATAAATTTGGCGATCACTCCGTTCGCCGCTTCCGCCTGGTTGTTTGTTCTGGTTGTGCAGCAGGCTTGAGGCGTGGTCGGCCATCGAGTTGCTGTACTATATGACCTCCGTCAACATCCCAGCCCTTTCAAATCGGGGGATCAGATCCTCCTCAATGTTAAGGCCGGGCTGTGGAACAGGCGAGGGCGCCGTTGAGGTCGACGGGGCTGCGGCGGCCTGTGCTGCGGCCTCCCGGGCCTGTACAGCCTTGCAGAAGTTAGTCCAGGCATATTCGTTCCAACTTCGGAAAAACGGACTAACTAAACTAAACTCCGGAACCTGGTAGAAATTTGTATGGAGAATCCGATTCCGTCGGGTACCCACTTGGGATCGTTGAGGAAAATTCGGAAAAGCGGGAAAAGTGGTCTATTTTGGCGGTTCCGACTTGGTTCACTATTTTCGCTCTAGCGGGTGAACGGTTGCAGATAGAATCGCCGTTCTTGGTCCCTGACGTTCCTCACACTCTCCCGCATGTCCCCTTCACTGATCACTTTGTTGCCCGACTGGTATTTCATGCAAAAAACCCGTCCGAAAGAAATTCCCGGCAAACTGTCAAAAGCTAAAATTTGATTCTTCACATCGCTGCTCGTAAATGAGGTCCGATCGACTTTTTTTTCACTCGAAGCAAACCTTGCGCGGCTATTCTGCAGCTCCATGACGGTACTCTCGCTTTTTCGATCAGACCTACGGTGACCGAGGTTCTCGGTTTGAACCTAAGCGCTGCAGCTCTCCGCGTTGCTCCGCGGCACAGGCTCCACTGGTCCCCCCACCACCGCCGTGCCGAGGCGGCGTCCGGGGAGAGTGGTCTCCCTCGCTCCCGCAGGCCGGGCGGCTGTGAGTGCGACAAGGAGCGCTGCTCGCTGCTCTCGCACGCGGCCGGCCTGGCCGAACCGGGCCGAACGGATGCCTAGGGAAGCCCATGCAGGGCGAAGGGAAATCTCTAAAGTCGAACGTTAGAACTTGCGGGAACGGGTTTAACCTTGTGCGCCCCTGTTCAGAACCCATTGCAGAATCATATTCCGTTCAGTCCCTTTTGGGGACTCATTGTGGTAGTAAGAGAAGGCCGTTTATATGCGTCAGCATTTGAATAGCTTTGTTGAATTCTTTGGTTTTACGAGTTACACATCTCTTTTGTTCAAGTTTAAACATGATGTAACAGTTCACATATTTACAATATATATTTCTTAACAACAAAAGAAAGCTTCGATCACATAATTTCATGAAATAAAGCAATTATTTAATTTAATAAATTTTCTTGAAGATTTTCGGTGCTTCGAAGGACGGGCCGAAATCCTCGTCTGTGTTGACTCCGTCCGTTTTTCTTGCAGTTAATTGGCTGCGATACACCGTCATCGCGTCCTTTGCAGCGATCTAGAAGTTTGTCCTTCAATTCAATTGTTGTCACCTTGTCTCTGTTGGCGTTCTTTCCGTGAAAGGGCGCCTCTTCTCCATAGAACAAGCAGCAGCTGGAAAGTTTGAATCCTTTTTCATCACTGCGTAGGATGCGCGCACGTGCAACATCAAAGGGGCGGACGGCGGGAGTTTTGTGACGCTTAAAATGCTTCGTGTATTTCTGACGACAATCCTTCTGCACCCACAGAAATCCTTTTGTGTTCTCGGCCGTTTCCATGATCCAATGCAGTCCATCCTTGGTAATATAACTGCATCCCTTCAGCCTCTTCAGCCCACCCTGGCGCTTGTTCGGAAGCTTCTTTGATACACACACTTTAGCTCTGTCCGATAAAGCTGTCTCACACAAAATGCACTTGCAAATATAATTTGGGGCATCGTACCCATTGCACTCGTCACTAGCACCATCACTACACTCGTCCGCATTGTCCGTTTCCATGCCGCCCGTGGGACTTCCCCACCTCGCACCGCACGGCAAAGGGGGCGCACAGGCGTGGCACTTCCCTACCCACTGTCACTGACACGACCACCGCACGCGCACTAGCCAGAAAACTCGATGCCGCAACGACGCGAATCCGTGCTGCCGCTATGTGTTCACTCCGAAAGCTCGACAAGACTGAGGCTCTCTGCCGCCTTCTCGTGGGCGCCTGTCGTCTGCGTTTCTTTCCAAAAGCAGAAAACATCCTTCCCCACTCCCCCTGGCCTTGAATTGAGCATTTCGTTGCAGATGGTGCGAAAACGTGCACAAACAGGGGCGCACAAGGTTAAACCCTTTCCCGCAAGTTCTAACGTTCGACTTTAGAGATTTCCCTTCGCCCTGCATGGGCTTCCCTAGGCATCCGTTCGGCCCGGTTCGGCCAGGCCGGCCGCGTGCGAGAGCAGCGAGCAGCGCTCCTTGTCGCACTCACAGCCGCCCGGCCTGCGGGAGCGAGGGAGACCACTCTCCCCGGACGCCGCCTCGGCACGGCGGTGGTGGGGGGACCAGTGGAGCCTGTGCCGCGGAGCAACGCGGAGAGCTGCAGCGCTTAGGTTCAAACCGAGAACCTCGGTCACCGTAGGTCTGATCGAAAAAGCGAGAGTACCGTCATGGAGCTGCAGAATAGCCGCGCAAGGTTTGCTTCGAGTGAAAAAAAAGTCGATCGGACCTCATTTACGAGCAGCGATGTGAAGAATCAAATTTTAGCTTTTGACAGTTTGCCGGGAATTTCTTTCGGACGGGTTTTTTGCATGAAATACCAGTCGGGCAACAAAGTGATCAGTGAAGGGGACATGCGGGAGAGTGTGAGGAACGTCAGGGACCAAGAACGGCGATTCTATCTGCAACCGTTCACCCGCTAGAGCGAAAATAGTGAACCAAGTCGGAACCGCCAAAATAGACCACTTTTCCCGCTTTTCCGAATTTTCCTCAACGATCCCCAGTGGGTACCCGACGGAATCGGATTCTCCATACAAATTTCTACCAGATTCCGGAGTTTAGTTTAGTTAGTCCGTTTTTCCGAAGTTGGGCTCTTTTGGAACGAATATGCCTGGACTAAAGTACCGGTCACACGCCGTGTGCCGGCCGAACACATGAGCCGCGGCGTTCAGGATGTCCGCTCGCAGGCGCTGAACGCGTTGGAGGCGCGTGTGAGAGCCTGCGAGGGGAAGGAGTGTTGGACAAGTGAAAGTCAAAAGAAGCAGGTGGTCATGGGCCCGGCTATGTGTCTCCGTATCTTACCAGTCTCACGCGCGCTATAAACACTGGCCGTACTGATAGCCGTCACCAAGGGCTCGATGTTGTCCCTGACTAGGCATCGGAGGGCCAGCATCTCCTTTTTCATAATGCGACCTCCTGCCTGTTGTCCTTGTCGACGTGGTCGGGCAGCGGGAGCTTGGTGTTGGCAGAGAATTCCAAGAGCCACCCTCTGAGGTTGCGTAGAAGGTGGTTCTTGCAGTTGATTTTCTCCACCAGCTCCAGAGGGCCGTAGGGCATTCTGTCGAGCAGCGCAGCGTGCACGCTTGCGTCCCTGTCAGCTAATAGTAGGTCGTCGTTAGAAAAGAAGAAAGGAAACTACGAATCCCTTCAATTTGCCGTAACGATATTACTCACCCACGAGCTGATAGTACTTGACGCCGTGCATCTCTACACTGCAGCAGAATCCCTCCACAATAATGCTGGTTTCCATCTGCGTTGGGGGCCCGTAAAATTTTTGGCACACGCATGAGGCTTTGATCTCACTCTGTTCTTGGCCGCCATGACGCACACGAAGCAGTGCTTGTTGCGCATGCCGATGAACAGAGCTCGACCCGTACGTCTTCCAACAATCACAGCCTGAAAAAAAAAAAGTCATTACTGTTTTTAGCGACGCCTCACAAAAAAACGACTACGACCTCGATACCCGAAAGGCACCCCACACACACCCACACACGCGCACAAGAGCGCGCGCGCGCGCGCTCACACACAAACACATACCCACACACACTCGCACAAGCACACACACACACACACACGCGCGCGCGCAGTCACTTACACTTAGACTAAAACAGGACTATGTCCCAAAGAAAGTGCTTTGCTTACCGCGCCTGACTGAGCGTCGTACTTGGTCTTAGCTCCGCTTGCCCCACGAACCGTCGGGCGCTAAGTTTCCTGCGGCAGTGGCCAGGCGTCTCTCCTCTCGACCTGCCTCTAGCATAGATTCTAGGGTGGCATCTTCCACGGCAGAGCCCACCTTACGCTCGCGCAGGATGTACGTAGTCCGCGCCATGCACGGCATGTCCATTTTCAGGCATGGGCAGCTGTGAGATAACAGGCGACTAACCTCAGCCGTCTGCTGGTGAACGACGAAGGGTCCGAGTTGTTGCCGTGAACTCCAGTGAGAACAATGAACTGCACGGAAACGAAACGTGAAATCACGAGGAATGCTGCACCACTTAAGGCAAGTAAAAGTGGCGACAAACAGTTGAAACTAACCTCAGCTTCGTCCACAATCAAGTACAAAGTCCGTCTCTGGCGGTGAGTGCCGATGCGGCCAGGGTTTCTAGAGAGAGGAAGGTCGTACCAGCTGACCGAAAACGTCGTACCCAGAGCTAAAAAGGTCGTACATTTTGTTTTTTTCGCAAAACGCAAAGAAAGGGCTGCAAAATATTTAAGAAAAATCGTTTTGGGCGCCAAAATGAAGTAAAACGCAGTGATTTACAAAATGATGGCAAGGAATAATGAGCGGAGAGGCATTTTGTGTTGGTGTGGTGGCAATGCAGTGTGGTTACGCGCCGATGCTGCCATCTACCATGGTACCAGGACGAGAATAACAGCAGTCGAGGCCGAGGCGGTGGGAATGAAACGATTTGAAATGAAAGCGTTAGACATTGTGGACATTAGACATTAGAAAATTGTGGTTTGATAGAAAATATTATGAAATACAATCATATATCCGCCAGCGTAACGGTCAACTGTGTCGGGCCGGCCGCACAAAGTGTTGCATTTCCGAATCATAAGGGTGTTTGCAACCATTGAGTAGAACAAAATCCCATGATTAGAATGTATTCTAAGTTCAACAACGCTATTGTGGTGTTCTTCCCGGACCACACAACCCTATTCAAATTTGATTTGTGGTCACTAGACAACCATCAAGCTGTGTGACTTAATGCGCTCAAAATCTTTCGCTCGCAACTATTTCGAAATATTAATATTAGAAAAGAGTAGTAGCCTCAAAGGACCGCATGAGATGCTCGCCAAGCTAAGGATAATACCTCCATACCTCCCCTGTCCCCTCGCCCTTGCGGGAGACGGCATCACTGCGCGCGCTCGCCGGCCTGCTTCCCGGCCAGAGTCGGAGGCGTGCAGTGTGTCCTGGGGCCTGGGGGATCCCCAGCACGGTTCCTCCGTAGCACAAGTGGCAGCGTGTCAGGTTGGTATGTATTGGTAAGCGTGTTCTATTCTCCGTGAGGTTGTTTCTGTTAATGTGTGTCCTTCACTGTTCTCAGCCCAGCCCCATAAGAGCGAGAGAAACAGAGCGAGCAGGTAGCGTTGGAGGGGGAGGAGAGGTGCGGAGGGGTCTTCCGGTCGGCCCGCCGGTTATTTTTAGGGTTATCGTTAGTTAACCCTTTAACTGCAGGTATCTGCTGGATACAAGTTGCTAGTTGTTCTCTTCTCTTCTATACTAGTATACTCGCTTTGCTCGCTGGGGGCTCCGCCCCCAGACCCCGTGCAGGGCTACGCCCTGCTGTTTCTCCCTTTGGCACTATATTTGGTAGTTTTTATAATTTCAAGCAGTCCAGTGGTAGGACAAGGAACGAAAAAAAAAAAAAAAAGGTTGTGCCCACCGTCACCTGCAACAGCTCGTGAATTCGATTTTGGCATTGTCTCTGCGTTCCTGGACCCATTGTTAACGGGATCCATTCTGTTAAAGAAGTACGTATCTCTCACCAGTTAGTCCCGTTCCAGTTCGAGCCCAAGAAGGGCCTGTTTTGCCCACCCGCACCTGCAACAGCACCGGAGATCGACTAGGTTTCTGGGATTGTTTTAGCAGGGTCGGTTCTCATGTTCAAGTTTGAAATACTCCACATCTTAGCAGGAACCATCCCGTTCTAGTTACTGTCTAAGAAGGCTATGGATTGCCCACTGGCACCTGCAGCAGCACTTCAGGTCGGTTTTGACACTGTGACTAAGGTCATGGGGTTGTTTGAGCAGGGCTCGGTTCTTATGTTCAAGTTTGAAATTCCGCACATTTTAGCAGTTTGCCCTCCCGTTCCACTTGCCACTTAAGAAGGCCCTGATTGACCTTCCGACACCTGCAGCAGCACCTGGGGTCGTTTCCAGCAATTTTACTAGGTTCCTGGGTCATTTAAGGTGGGGTTGGTTCCGATGCCCAAGTTTGAAATACCGCACCGTCAAGCAGTTTTCCGCCCCGTTCCACTTCCTGTCCAAGAAGGCACTGTTTTGCTCGCCGGCGCCTGCAGCAGCACCTGAGGTTGTTTTTGGCAGTTTTCCTGAGGATTTGGAGTGATTTGGAAGGGTCCATTCTCGGAGAAAAGTTCGTATCTCGCACCGTCTAGGAGTTTGGCCTCCTGTTCCAGTTTCTGTCGAAGATGGCCCTGTTTTGCTCACCGGCACCTGCAGCAGTACCTGAGTTCGTTTTTGGCAGTTTCCCTGTGGTTTTGAAGTCATTTGAGAGGGGGTCCATTCTCGGGAAAAAGTTCGTATCTCGCACCGTCTAGTTCGGCGTCCTGTTCCAGTTCCTGTCCAAGAAGGCACTGTTTTGCTCACCGGCACCCGCAGCAGCACCTGAGGTCATTTTTGGCAGTTTCCCTGAGAGTTTAGAGTCATTTGGGAGGGGGTCCATTCTCGGGGAAAAGTTCATATCTCGCACCGTCCGGGAGTTTGGCCTTCTGTTCCAGTTTCTGTCGAAGAAGGCCCTGTTTTGCTCACCGGCACCTGCAGCAGCACCTGAGGTCGTATTTGGCAGTTTTCCTGAGGGTTTGGAGTCATTTGCGATGGGGTCTATTCTCGGGAAAAAGTTCGTATCTCGCACCGTCTGGGAGTTTGGCGTCCTGTTGCAGTTCCTGTCTAAGAAGGCGCTGTTTTGCTCACCGGCACCTGCAGCAGCACCTGAGGTCGTTTTTGGCAGTTTTCCAGTGGTATGGAGTCATTTGGGAGGGTGTCCATTCTCGGGAAAAAGTTCGTATCTCGCACCGTCTGGGAGTTTGGCCTCCTGTTCCAGTTTCTGTCGAAGAAGGCCCTGTTTTGCTCACCGGCACCTGCAGCAGCACCTGAGGTCGTATTTGGCAGTTTTACTGTGGTTTTGAAGTCATTTGAGAGGGGGTCTATTCTCGGGAAAAAGTTCGTATCTCGCACCGTCTAGGAGTTTGGCGTCCTGTTCCAGTTCCTGTCTAAGAAGGCCCTGTTTTGCTCACCGGCACCTGCAGCAGCACCTGAGGTTTTTGGCAGTTTTCCAGTGGTATGGAGTCATTTGGGAGGGTGTCCATTCTCGGGGAAATGTTCGTATCTCGCACCGTCTAGGAGTCCGGCCTCCTGTTCCAGTTTCTGTCCGAGAAGGCCCTGTTTTACCCACCGGCACCTGCAGCAGCACCTTAGGTCGTTTTAAGCATTCTCACTTTGTTTCCTGGGTCATTTTAGGTGGGGTTCGTTCCGATGTTCAACTTTAAAATACCGCACCGTCAGGCAGTTTTCCGTCTCGTTCCACTTCCTGTCCAAGAAGGCCCTATTTTGCCCACCGGCACCTGCAGCAGCACCTGGGGTGATTTTTGCCAGTTTTCCTGGGGCTTTGAGATTATTTCAAAGGGGGTCAATTCTCATGAAAAACATCGTATCTGGCACCATTCTACCCAAACATTTACATGAGTCAGTTATTATTATCGGGATGGCGTTATAGATGAAGGGGTTTGATACTAGGGGGCTCTGGTTTCAAGATTTCAAGATTCAAAGATATTTTATTGTCGTGTAGTTTTTACATTGACACATGGTACCCTTGTGGCACGCGCAGCGTGCCCCTACCGCCGTCCACTTTTGCTTACTATACTAGACACATATTGTTCCTATATAAGCTAGTCTTAACGGCCGCCTTGTGCTGCAATTTAAGATTGTCCGGTGTGGCTATTTGCCTCTTCTTGGTTATCATGCGCGTGCAGGGATATAAAGCTTAATTTAAAGAAAAAACCCTGCTAGGGGATATGCTATCTACAAGCGCTTATTGGATTATTTACATATTTACAACAGTTTAATATACACAATATTAGAGGCCGAATGGGTGGTTCCTCTGCGACGCCTTCTGATGAGATTCCGCCCCCCCTAGGGACAGGGGGGGGAGGGGGTGCGCCGTGGTCGTCGCTCGTCGTGGGTTAGGTGGTGCGCCAGTTGTGTGGGTTTTGGGTACGTGTATTACTGCTCGAGTGTGAAGAGTAGGTTCTTCGGCATTTTGTGTCATGCGGTATGGTGTGGTTTCGGGTGTGTATTGTCCGAGGCCAGCCACAAGTGGGTTGGGGTGGTCTGTCGTGGATGTGTAGAACTGTGTCAGTGACTTCACCAGAAAGTCTCCCAGTCGTGGTGTCCCCGCCTTCTCGTGAAGTTCAGTAATTGGAGTGCGGCGTCTGCTGTCCGTCGCGAGTCTTAGGTATTTGTTCTGTAGTCGTTGCAGTCCCAGTAGTTTGGTGTGGCAGATCATGCCCGCCCACGCCGGTGCCGCGTAGGTAAGAACGGGTCTGATGAATGCGTTGGCTAGGCGGGTCCATTTTACTGCGCCTGTTGATTAGCGGGTATAGGATGTTCATTGCCCCTGCTGTCTTCTGTCGGATCGATTTAATTTGTTCCGCCATGTTCAATCGTTTGTCCAGGGTGATCCCTAGAAACTTGGCTTTTGGTTTCCACTCCAGGGGGGCTCCGTCAATGCGTAGCGTTATATCATTGAACGGCCGTGTAATCCGCTTGCTGAATATGACGGCTTCTGTTTTTGTGGCGTTTATTTTAAGTCGCCAGAGTTCGAAGTATTGCAGTAGCTCTTCTAGTGCACGTTGAAGGTGCCTTACTACCGTCTCCGGGTCCTCGTGTCGGTAGTATACTGTCGTGTCATCCGCATAGAGTGCCAGGTTGACGCGCAGTGGTCTAGGGATATCGCTGGTGTATATAATAAACAGTATTGGTCCCAGAATGCTGCCTTGTGGTGTGCCGTTTGCCACTATTCGTGTCTCCGACCAGCAGCCTTCCACCACTACTCGGAACGTTCGTCCCGTGAGGTACGATCTTAGAAGCGTGATGAGGGCCTTGCTGATGTTCATCATCGCCATTTTGTAGAGCAGTCCTGTGGTCCACACTGTGTCGAATGCTGCGGACGCGTCGAGAAAGACCGCACCCGTGTGCTGTTTGAGGTTGTATCTTTCCGTGGACGTGCCCATGGCGTCATTCGTAGTTATCCAGCAAGCATAACATTGAGGAGGTCGCCACGGCCAAAGGAACACATGAGTACTCGCGCGCCTCGCGGCCGGGCGGCGGCAAGGAGGGGGAGAGAGAAGCGGGGCTAGGAGGGGAGAGGGGTCGGCGTCGCCTAGCCAGGCGCAGCAAGCCACGCTACGCCACACCGCGCCACTCCAGCCAGCAACGCCTCGCCACGCTTTGCCACGCCTTGCCACGCCACTCCACTCCAGTTAACTGAGACTCATAAAGGTGGGTTTACGATGACCAGGTCTCGCGTCACGCCAGGGGGGCTCGCGTCGCGCCTAGTAGTCGACGCAAACGTCAGCCGCGAACCCATTTACGATGCTCTGAACTCCAGCCGCGACGCAAGGATTGGTTGAGGGAACTCAGCAGTCAAAGCCAGGGTTTCAACTGATTGCACCGCGAAATTTTTCATACTATGCGAGTGAAAAGTATCAACAGCTGTCTGCTGTTGTCTGGTGTAAGTTTAAAGTAAAACTGTCAAACACATCAAGCATATTGCCCGAAATGACCGAAAAGAGAAAGAAAATCATAATATTATTGCAACTAATACGAATGCTGCTTCTGCTGAAGCAGAAAAACGCCAGAGTTCGAACCGTGGGCGTCAAAAGCGTGTTCAAAAGACGAATTGAAATGGGCGATGGACATAACCTTCTAAATGAACTTCGATTTGAGTCTGCAATGTTTTATAACTACACCCGATTAAATTACGCAAGGTAAGCGCATTGTGGCCATTTGTATTGTGTTGTAATTTGCATAAATCGGGTTCGTGAGGCTACGATTTGCCGCCAACATTAATTTGCTTTCTTTCTCAACAGATTTGACTACCTCCTCAGTCTTGTTGGACCTAAACTCACTAAAAGAAAGATGAAGACGGTAATCTGTCCGAAGCAGCGCCTCGCCCTGACCCTCAGGTTTAACATTAAATGCATATTAATTCTTTGGATCAGGTTAGTATCTGTATGGTATTGTTCGTCATTTACTTTGCACTGGTTCCAGGCACTTAGCTGTTGGTGACAGTCAAGCCTCTCTCAGTTTTGCTTACCGTGTGGGGCGAGCAACTGTGTCAGTAATTGTGAAGCAGACTTTAAATGCTATTATTGAAGTTCTGCGGACGAAGTTTCTGGTTGTACCCAACACCAAAGAGGAATGGAAAGTTGTGGCGGCTGGGTAAGCTACTTTCCTTTGGCATTTGTTGTTTCAGTAATAAACATTAGGATAAAATATAATGTATGTTGCAGGTTTGAGCACCGGTGGAATCTCCCGCATTGTCTAGGTGCCATTGATGGGCGCCATATGCAGATTCAGTGCCCAAAAGCCAGTGGTTCAACGTTCTTTAACTACAAGAAAACTTTTAGCATTAACCTAATGGCTGTAGCAGGGTGGGACTACTCATTTATTGCAGTGGATTGTGGAGCAGAAGGGTCATTGCCTGACAGTGCAGTGTTCCAAGATGCTGAGTTTGGCAAGAGATTGGATGCAAAAAAATTGAATCTTCCTGATGCCAAATTCTTACCTAACAGTGACAAAAAATTTCCCTATTTTTTTGTTGGAGATGCCGCTTTCCAGTTGCGTGACGATTTAATGAAGCCATATGCTGTGAGAAAATTGAGTTTGAGGGAGGCAATTTACAACTACAGAATCAGTCGTGCACGCAGAGTTGTTGAAAACACTTTTGGAATTTTGGTTAATAGATGGCAGATATTTAAGAAACCTCTCTGTTGCAGTCTTGAGACTGCAGACTTAATTGTAATTGCCACAGTGTGTTTACATAATTTTATTATCCGCTCCAGAAAAGCGGATGAGCAAGAATCCTACATGGTTCCCTCGCTAGTGGATTCTGAGGAGTCTGATGGTACCATTACAGATGGCACTTGGAGAGGGCCGGGTGAAAATGGAGCCCTACTGCCCAGGATGGGCACAAGAAGTCGAAATAGTTCTAGAAATGCAACTGCACTGCGAGTGGTGTTAACAGATTATGTCAATGATGAGGGTAAAGTTGAGTGGCAAGAACAAAGAGTAAAAGCTGGCTTTTGGGGGGCTCATATATCTTAGTTAATTATTGTTGTAAATAAAAATTTGCTTTGCATTAAGAATAAATCAATTTGTAAATCAATTTGGAATTTATGTCCGGAGACAAAGGATGAATAAAGAACTTCTTTCTTCCACCATTAACCCTGTGTACTGTGTTCTTTATTCTACTGCTCCTAAAACTGAATCCATGAAAATTAATGAGATCTGAGGCCTATTGGCTGTGATTTTACAAAATCTACAAATTGCTTCTTATTTTTTCCCAGAAATACAAAGGAGGTGTGACAAGTCAGTAAAATACATTGAGTTGTTGAAGAAATGCATTTTTATTGGAATAGCTTAAAACAAATAACCGTCGCCAGCTTCATGGCAAAAATAGAAGTAATCTTGAATCAAAACAAAGAATTGGCACAATGGTATCACAGGCGTACAGTACAAACAAAACAGGAGAAGGACTTGCACAGCTATTACAGGCTGATGCATCTCTTCACAACAACTGTTGTGTTCGAGAACATATCACGCCTGTGATCGCATTGTGCCAAATCTTTCTCCTTATGACTATCAAAGATATCTTAAAGATAAAATACAAAATGCACGGACCAATAACAAAACCATACATTGTCCTCACATAAATTTAACTTGAACATAGTTATCTCAAGGCCCACTAAATAATAGATTCATTCAGAATAGAAAAAATACTGACTTATTTGTTAAATCTAATCTTGACAAAACAATCTCAATAAAGTAAATATAATGTAAGAAAAATAGTGATTACAGTAAAATCAGTCACAAAAATAATGCATCACAAAGAAACAATTTCTTATGAAATACTTTTAAAATATTTAACACTTAACAGTAGAGTCATTACTTTGGCATTTTTATCACAGAAAAAAGTAGTAATGCAACAAACAATGTGTGAGAAAACTAATGTCAGAGCTGAGGAAGCTATTACAGTTAAAGTTATCCCACAACATTGTTTGTTGCATGGATACTTTTTTCTGTGATAGCTTTGCCTTCAGCTCTGAGTCCTACTATCTCACACTACTGCGCCTCCATTTCATCTAATAGTTCGTCCTCTATCTCTTCCACCAACCTCTCAAATTTTCGCCGCCACTGCACTTGCTTTCTTGCGTTCTTCACCTTATCTAAAGTCATCTGAATCTTGGCACATACCAAAGAATTCTCCGAAGTTTCCTCCTTTACTCCCAACGCCTTGTCTGCTGAATCAATCACTTTTGACAATTTCTGAAGCACTTCTGCTTCACGCTTGGCTTTTGTGCGTCTGTCTTTGATGGTTTCACCCTTCTCCTCCAAAACGGGCAGCTTCTCCATGGTTTGTGAGGGCTGTTTGAGTTCATTTGGCTTCACCTTTTTGTTAGACGTTGAAGGCCCAGGGTCCTCCCCTTCCCTTTTCTTTTCCCTCTCTTCATTGTTGGGAACATCGGGAAAAAGTGTCTTTTTGGCATTGGCCACCACTGGTGTTGCTGCAAGTAGCTCACGCACCTGCTTGGACCGTGGGGTATCTTTTAATACTATGACTCCGTCTTCTCCCACAACTTCGTCAAGAAGCATCTCAGCCACCTCTTCGGCTTGGGTCAGAAGCTCATCTTCGTTCTCTTCATCATCCTTTTCTTCCTCACTATCTTCTTGAGTCTGTGTTGCTTCTTCAAAGTTGTTGAAGCTTCTGCAGCACCATAAAAAGAAACAATCAGTTTCAATTAAAAAAAAAAACTGTACACATGCCACAAAGGGAAGCATGCAGCTCAGCGATATACTTACGGTTTCACTCGGAGAAATGGCTCTAAAAAAGCCATCTGCTCATAGAAAGGGAAGGATTTTCTGTCTGACTTCCCAGCCGCACCACTATAATTCTCGCTGTTCCTCAACTTCTTCTCCTTTGCGAAGCCGTCCCTGAGGTATTTATAGTGTCTCCTGAACTCGTCAGCAGTAACTAGAAAAAGAATGCACAGGAACTATAAGCTTCATCAACCCAGAATTAAGAGAGAGAACTAAGGAGTGTAGCAGAGTACAGGTTGTGGTAGGTTATGGGTATGGGTACTGTGACTTTGATAAGCAGCAGTGGGGTTGGCAAAATCTGAGCATTAGCAGAAGCCAGATGATTACCTTGACTGTCTACATTATACTTACTCTTCAACTCATCAGCAGCTTCTTGCACCACTTGATTTTTCTTTTTGGAGTCCTTGTAACCATCTTCCCCTTTGGCATATAAAAATTTGTTAACTCTAACTTTCTCCATAACTTGTTCTCGCAGCCGCATTTCCGCTTGCTTCGCGGCTTCTTTTTCTTCTTTTGAAGGTTTCTGGGACATTGTTAATTACACTATTTATATTAAATTAAAGAAAACTCCAACCACAACTCAATCACCCGCCAATATGTATCGCTCTCCTCAACAAACCGCTCCGACTGCTGATGGTTCTCATACTCGAGCTTTTCTCGTTTCTGATTGGCTGCTGACACGCGGCTGGCGTTCGCGTCGCGGCAAATATCAAGCACGCCAGATATTCTGGCGCTGGCGGCTGGCGCTCGCGTCGCGGCGACGAGCTCGACGCGACGCGAGCCTGCATCCTAAACGCTCCCATAAGGTCCCAGCGGGCAGATCGGTTGGCGCGACGCGAACCCCCTTGGCGCGACGCGAGGCCTGGTCATCGTAAACCCACCTTTAAGAAGAAGATTTCACCAGCCGATAGGACACTGTTTCAGGGAGATTTGTCGCTGACCCTGTGCATTTAAGTAAGTAATAAATAGTATCGAACTGCAACGCCTTTTGGAAGTCGCTTTTGTATTTCGGTGTGAGCCAGTGTCCCAATCCCAGCACAATCCTTTTTAGCCCGTCCCGACACGTTTCTCTAGAAACGGCAGGAGCCGGGCTTATAGTCTGATGCCGCATGTTCGTTCGGGCGGACGTATGTTCGCCGACTTATCGTTCATAGAAAAACTTCAAATTTTGAGGATCAACTACTTTTTTAACGTAGAATCACGTGCGGTGGCAACAATTTTCGATTTGTATCGCATTTTTGAATAATGAAAATTTGTCTGCTTTTGTTTTTTGAGGTTACGGTTGGCCGCCGCGCGCACACTATTACCGCGCACAGGGACGGGCTCAGGTTAACGATTTTAATCGTAACAAATACATCTGCTATCGGGCACTTCAAGGGAGACTTGAGGCGGGGGCCGAAGGCCCCCGCAAACGCCGCCGGCAGGCCAAGCTGGCCAAGTCACCCTGTCAATCCGAGGTGCCGGTGGAGCGCAGCGGAACTGGCACCGAGGATGACGGAAGGGACGGGCCAGCTTGTTCCGTCCAGAATAAGTAGTAATTTGCATAAGGAGTAACGCACACGTGGTCCTGAGCTAGCCACCGGGTCGTAGATTCCACACTACACCACGTGTCGCGCTACACACACCTTCGACCACTTGGACAAAAAGTAGAAAAAGGACTTCGTGTCGTCCTTCATAAAAATTCCAGACAACACCAGGCAAAACACGAACTGCTCCTCTATGGTCGCATTCTCGCAGGCCGCGCACAGTTTAGCGACCGTGTCCTGGGTTTTTGACTGCACAGTTTTTCTCTTCTTCTGGGCCTCCGTCCGGAAGAAGGAGACGAAGGCTTCGGTCGTCGGCACCAGGTTCGCATTTACTTTCTCATCGACGTCGATGTCCATCAGCAACCGAAAGTGGTGCTTCAGGAACTTCATCTTGAAGGAAATGACGCACACATAAGCCAACAACAAATTAAAAAAAAATCCCTTGCAAATACTCAAAAATGACTTTACCTGAGTTATAAACGGCCACTTTCTGGTGAATGCGTCGATTGCACCACCCGTCTGGATTGTCTCCACGAGCTGCATTCGCTGCGAGGCATAAGTGGAAGTGGCGATCATGAACTCTTCTACTTTGTCGTCCTGGTGGTCCTGTCGCTCACTCCTGTTGTCTGGGGGGAATGCGGTGTCGAACTCGTTTTCCAGCCACTGCTGCTTTTCGAGCTGACTTTCCGCCGTTTCCCCATCCCCGTGTGTTGTCGGGAGGAAATTGCGTGTACCATACCGCATTTTCTTTGTGACATGGAGGCGAGACCTGCCCTTGGTTTGAGGCCCGGACTCCACCTGAGCTTCGTTCCGGCCTTCCCTCCTCTGCTTCTGGATGACGTACCCCATTTTTCTCTGGATGGTAGAGTATCCCTGCCCGTTGTTGTCACCTAGTCCGGGCAGGCGCCGCACCATATCCGCACAAGATGCTCTGTACCAATGATGTGCTGGGGTCTCTGCAATTACGTTCAAAGTCATACTTTACAACTCAAATCTCTGCTTCAGCACAATTAGTTGCATAACTGTTGCATTACTTACGGGCACTGCCGCATGATCCGCGCGCGACGTGCCCCGCCCACTTCAGGGCCGCACGGTCTATCTGGCTGGGCCGATGAACTGTGTCGTACGCCTTCCTGAAGTCGATGAACACGACGTGGGTGTCCAGGTTCTTCTTCCGTCTCTTCTCCCTTATCTGGTGCAGAGTGAAAATCTGATCCATCGTTGATCTCCCCTTCCGGAAGCCGCACTGATAGTCGCCGAAGGCTGCCTCCGAGAAGGGGTCCAGTTTCCACTTGACCAGGATGGTAAACAGCTTATAGGCCGTGTTGAGGAGCGTGATCCCCCTGAAGTTGTTGCAGTCCATGGTGCTGCCGGACTTGTGCAGCGGCACGATCACGCTCTCCGTCCACCTGGTCGGTATGGTCTCCTCGTCCCAGATCTGGGAGAACAGGCTGTGCAGGGCCTCCGCGAGTCCTTTACCCCCCTTCCTCAAAAGCACGTTGGGGATGGCGTCCGGTCCCGGGGCGGTGTTCCTCTTCAGCTGACCCATGGCCGTCTCGACCTCTGCCAGCGTGATGTTGTACGGTCGCGCCAAGACTCTCAGTGTGGACAGCCGCGGCGACAGGCTGGCCCTGTCCTGGACCGCGCTGGCAAGGTCCTCCCGAACGGCGAATCCCGTGCCCAGCTCGTGCCTGGAGTCCTGCCCCCCGTAGAAGAAATAGTACCCCGCGATCTTGATGACGTCCTCCCCCAGCCACCGCATCTCCTGCAGGGCCGCGATGTGCACGCCGTGCCTCCTTAGCTCCTTGGCCACCGTGTCGGCGGCTCCCGCCGCCCACAGCGTCCTCACGTTCCAGGTGGCGATGACCAGCGGTCTCTTCCTCTTTGGCCTCGCGGCACGCAGCGTGGCGCTGCCCATCTGTACCGTGGGGGTGCGCAGCGCGCTCACGGGGGGAGCTCGTGTCAGGGGTGCCACTTCCTCCACGCTGAAAAACGTGCCCGCGATGTGTAGTAGCCGGTATGGGCCCCTGGTAGGTTTTCCTCGCGGCCGTAGAGCATATCTCTGCCGTTCTTCACAGACCTCTACGACCACCTTTTCTTCAACCGCGACTCCCCGCTGAAAGCTCCTGGCTTCCCGGGAGATATAGTTTCTCTTGGGACCCTGTCCCGTCGCCGCGCCGCTGCCCGCTGGCCCCTGCCCGGCCGTCCTGCCTTGCAGGGCCAGTGCCGCGGCCGGGTGTGTAGCCCCGGCCACGGGTTTCACGAATTTAACCCAGCCCGCGTCGCACTCCACCGCCCCTGCTCTCCCTGGTTCCACGGCGACCAGTCTTCGTGTATTCATGTTTGTGCGCATAGCTTTATCCTCCATGGGCCTGGGGGGCGGCCTCACCCGACTTCTCCTTCCCCTCCGTTTCCTTCCTCGCCCGTCCTGGTTGTTTTTGGACGTCCCCTCTGCGGCCCCTCCCGGCTCGTTGTGAAATATGGGGTCTCAAACAACTGGTACAGTTGTATGCTCTCATTAATGAGGCCATCAAAAGCTTTTCCAATAGCATAGCAAGTGGTATTTTTCATTATTGATTTATCTACTTGGCACAGTTGCAGCCCTTGAATATCCGAACTCTTCACCACGCACACTCCCGTGCGATACACGATACCCCGAAAATCAACTTCATTAGCTTCCCATAGATCAACCATATCTTCTCTCGAGAATAGTGACCTCTCCACCCTTAACATTTTCGATCTGTGGTTTGATGGTCTGAATGGTTCTGGATCTTTCACCAGTAATTCTTCCAAAAAGAGCCCAGAGCATCGAAGAGCAGGCTGCAAATATTCATGTTTCTGTGCAGTTGACTTGGTAACATTTCTTAATGTTTTCCCACAGACTAAACTTTCTTCGTTAAAACGGTGTTTAGACTCCATTCGTAGAGTAGAAACTCTTGATAAAGGGCCGTAATTTTGTGTCAACTCGGCGTAATGGGAAAAATAGTGGTGTTTGGGTAGAAATGGCACGGTCGGGATAGGGCTTTTCCTCAAACTTAAATATCGGTGAATCTGCGATTTTAAGTACAGCAAAAAAATTTCTGGAATAACTGGGCACGTAATTATTCTGCACACCTCATTTAAAACCATTAAAATCTGCCAGAGTGGATGAGATTTCTTGCGCACATACGGCCCCAACAAGAAAGGTATAAATTTTATAAAATTTCATATCTGAGCCGCTTTTCCTTTAAGTGCTTTTCTTTTCAGTGATATGACTCAGGGCTTATCACTTGCGTCACCATGCAGATATTTGAAAGCCTTAATCTCTTCGTTAATATCATCCATATTCATCAATTTCAGTTTCTTCATTCTTTTGATTATACGCATAATATCAATTCTAGCAAAGCCTTCAAAAACGTCATGATCGATGCATGGAGGCAATCCCCACGTGGGACGCCAATACTGTAACTGACAGAAAACACTCTGATGTACAATTCCCTTGCTTTCTGCGCTGTCCCTCTCAGCCTTAGCCGCATGCCTGCCGTATGACTGTGCCGTCCGTAGCGGTGCTACGTTTTTCCCTCTCCGGTAGTGAACATGCGGAACTTCACAAAAGCAACAGACGTGTTTACTCGTTGAGAAATTTCTGGTAAAGCCTCCTATGAAATGACTTCCTTCGTTGTCTCCCAGAATGAACAACACACCCACTTTCGCCCTCTGTCCGTCAATCATCACTCCACTGATCTCTAACTCCTTCAGTTCTTCAAGAAAGGGTTGAAAACACTCGTTCCTGCTTGAAATGTATGACATCAGTCTTTTTAACCAGCTGTACTAGCTGAATAGGGTCAACCTGCGAGCGATTCCACGGTGAAATGTTTCCTACCGTGTAATATACACCAAGCATGTTATGCTTAGTGGCCGCGGAACCCAAAGGGTTAGCAACTTCAAAAACGTCCTGATACAAAATCAGCTGCACAGCGGATGGTCCGTTAGAAAAGAGAGTGTGCTGTTTGAAACATTTACCGTCGTGTACATCAGAAATGAATGTCTCACAACACTCTCCTTGTACTGCACTAATACTTGTGGATCTCGAAAGAATGCTTCTAGTGAGTCTTTAATCGGCACATAGTGATAGCACGACTTTTTCTTGTATTGATTTTTTTCCCAAATACCTCCCTAAGGGTATTATACTTCCATAATGGTTTTTAAACATTTCATGCCGGGTATAAATAGAACGCAGAGGACCAGTTGGACCGTGGAACTTACTCAGTTTGTCTGAGTTAAAAACGTTTTCTACAAGACCAGTCAATTTCTCAGGACAGCCCACTTGTGCCTTCAGGGCTTCGCACACAGAAGCCTTGAGTATTTTTAACATTTCATTTATATATCAGCAAGTCTGCGATGCAAAACATTATTTACTTTATGATGTACTGATGCCTTAAGGGCCATTCCCACTGGTTCAACTTCCAACTCTAGCTTGTAGGTGCCAGTTTGCTCTGCTGTTTGAGATGAGGGTCACCAATGACACGTATGTTTTTGGATTCAAAGATTTCACATGTGTCGTTTCTAAACAGGGTGATGTAACCTGACTTTGAGATACTGTTTACTGATAGTAGGTTTGATGCCAAACCTGGCACGTAAGTCACATTGTCTATCTCCTCTAGACCAATGCTCTCACCGGCAATAATTTTTAGTGTGCCTCCTCCTTCAGTGTAAAGGGATTGTCCTGTGGCACAGGTGATTGGCTCCCTTCTAATTGCAGTGAAATTGTGCAGGAAATCCCTATCATTGGTCATGGTTTTTGATGCAGCACTATCAATATACATTTCAGTAGTATTTTTATTTATATAATTTACAGCATTAGCACCACCATCACCCCTGGCCATATGTTCATGACCCACTTATTTGGACCCTTGGGTCCAGCACTTGCACTTTCACCACTGGACGACACTCTGAACCTTTTCGCACTACCACCGGCACTAGCACTTGCACTAGCACTTGCACTTTCACTTTCACTGGGGTCGCCATTTCTCTTGGCAAAACGGCAGTCTCTCGCGGCGTGGTTGGTCCTCCGGCAGTGGGGACACGCTGGGAAAGGACCCTTTCTGCACATGCTTGTCGCATGATTTGTCCTGCGACAAATGGTGCAGTGGGTGTGTTCGGCTGTCATCTGCTGGCTGTCGTTCTGCTGGGCGCGGTGTTGCCACGCCTGGCCGTGCTGGCTGCCCGGCCCGCGGTGTTGCTGGCCCGCCGCCTTCCTCTTGTTGCCGCGCTGCTGCTGCCCCCTCGCGGAAGACGGCTCCATGTGGCCGTGGTGTTGGTCCGACCCCGGGTTGGCGCCAAATTTGAACGCCCTTCCGGGCTTCTGGTTCTCCTGCTCCTCGACCCGCGCTTCCTTGAGCTCCTCCACGACGACAGCGAACTGCAGGGTTGTGTCTCGGCCCGCGACTCCTCCGGGGATGGTGGTGCAGGTCCGTTCGATCAGCTGCCGCAGCTGCCTCATCTCGGGCCGCATGTGGCGCAGCAACAAGATGGCCGCCACATCGTCCTCCATGGGCCTCCCGGTCGCCGCGATGCTGGACACGGTGTCCTTCACTGCCATTACATACTCGCGTAGGGAGGCGAAGCTGGCCTGCCTCGTCTCAAACAGGTTGGAGATCAGGTTGATGCGCCGGTGCACCCCCTTGTCCTCGTACACGGAGCACAGAATGTCCCACGCCTCGGCATAGACGGTCTCTATCACATGAATCATTACGTCTCGATCGAGGGCGGTACAAATGCGCGCGTGCGCCCGCGAGTCTCTTCTAAGCTCCGGTGATGTGGGGTCCGCCCGGGCCTCATCGGTGGGAAGAGCGCTGAGGCAGCCCAGCAGCTCCTCCTGGATCAGGGTCAGCCGAGGTCAGCCGAATGGCGAATTTCCACGTTTTCCAGTTGTCGTATCCCTTCAGTTTCCCGATGGCCAGAGGCGGTGTGGCTATGGAAACGCCAACCGATGTTGCGCCGCCGTCGGCACTCTCCTGACGACTCGTTTGCTGCCTCCTGGTGGCCATGGCGACGATCGTTGATTGCACGCTTGTTTTTCTTAAGTCTCGATTTCTATCACTCAAATCACTCAACACAGAAATATCAAACTGAGCGCAGTGGTAACGGTGCTGGGCCCATAACCTGTTTTAATAATTTGGCGATAGGCTCTTGGATAATCAGGATGTAATGCGATAACGAATAAAGGACGAAGAAAGAACACAACTACACAGCACTGGGACTGGAGAGGAAGTAAGGTTTATAACGAATAGAGGACGAAGAAAGAACACAACTACACAGTACTGGGACTGGAGAGGAAGTAAGGTTTATTTCCGACTTGGCTGGCTGGAGCGCTGGAGTGCAGCATTGCAATGGTGCATGTGCAACTATGTACAGGCAGTGATATGCATGTACACAGAAAATGTCAGCAGGATTGTACTAAGTATTTACAATATCTACAACAATTTCATCAGTATTTGAGCCAGGGCTCGATTTTTCTGCTGAGCTTTGCTCCAAAGCAGGGGAGATATTCTCCATGAATGTGACGCTTCTCTCAACAAATATGTGTTTTGGTCTTAATAAATCCATCAATTTAAATCCTTTCTTTTGATCGTCATAACCCATAAATATACATTTCCTACTTCTGTCCCACAAATTCTTACTTTGGTCTCTAGGAATGTGCACATAAGCACAGCAGCCAAAAACCCTTAAATGAGATAGGCTGGGCCTGACTCCTGTCCAAGCCTCATATGGAACCTTCCCTTTAACGGCCTTGGTGGATGACAAGTTCTTGAGATAGACAGCAGCCTGAAGGGCCTCCCCCCAGTAATGCAAAGGTAGACCCGCTTCCTTCAACAAGGCACGAGCCCTTTCAAGAAGGGTTCGATTAGCCCTTTCAGCAACACCATTTTGTTCAGGTGTGTAAGGCACAGATAATTGTCTAGCGATTGCTTCTTCAGCGAAAAATTTATCAAAGGCTTCGTTACAGTATTCCCCACCATTATCAGAACGCAGGATTTTGATATTTCTCTCAGTATGGTTTTCTACTAGTATTTTGTATTGTTTGAAGCATTCAAACACTATGGTGTATCTTGTCTGGTCATCGATGAAGGTCACATAATATCGGTCATTATTGTATGTAAGGCAATCAGACACTTCATACACATCAGAGTGTATGATATCCAGCATGTGTGTGGCTCGTGGCTCTCCTAAACATATCGTGAGGAATGGGAGCTCTTGTATGTTTTGACACAAGGCACGTTTGGCACAGGTCAGATATAACAGGTGTGGTGTGAGAGAGTCCATAGATGAGCCCATTTTTCAAAAGATTTAAGCTATCTCTTCCAATATGTCCAAGGCGACGATGCCATATGACATTTGTATAAAGCCCTGCACTGGCCTTCAAAGTGAGATTGTTTGATTTTACATCTAATTTTAATTTATATGTATCATTATTTTCAAAAGCTTTGAGCAGAGGCTCCCCCTTAATTATTTTACTGCGTTTGTCAAAAATCCCACAAACATTATTGACAAAGACAGTAACTAGTCCATTTTTGCTAATGCCACTAACTGACAGCAGGTTTGAAGATAGGCCAGGCACATAGGTCACGTTTGTAATTCTCTGAAGTCCTGGATGATTTTCCACCAACTCCCAGTCTCCCTGTCCTTCTGTATAAAGTTTTTGGTCTCCGGCACACTCTATAGGCTCTCTCGATATCGGTATTAAGTTGCGCATGGAGGTCTGGTCATTGCATAGGGTCTTGTATGCACCACTATCAATATACATTTCAATTGTTTTATTCACAGGATAGGTATGGGTATTGGTATTGATATAAGTATTAAGTATTGGTATCAGTATTAATGCAAGTAAGGTTATCAGATGCAGAGGCAGTGGCGACCTTCGCCATGTTCAGTTTCCAGACCCTCGGTCCAGCCCCGTACTCCGTTCTGGGCCGCTTGGGGTCGGGCCCGGCCTGCTCCTGTTGTGTGCGCTTGGTAAACGCGCTCACGTTCCTGAACTTACAGACATCCTGGGAGTGATTTGTTTTCTTGCAGTGGATACACAGGGGGGAATGCACCCATCGGAGCCGCTGCCGTCGTTTGCACGGTCGTCTACTGGGGCTGTTGTTGCTGTTGCTGTGGCACCTGGTTCCATGGCTTCCGCCAGGGGGCGCCACCAGGCGCTGCAGAGCTGAAGGGGGCGCTGCCACCGCCACCATGATGGCCGCCGCCGCTCTTCCGGTGTCCCTTCGGTTTCCCGCCGCTGGCGCCCGGTTTGAAACGGCCGAATGTTTACAGCGCCGTCCCGCCGCGTGGTTTCTCGGCGGCCTCATTGGCCACCTGGCGCTGTAGCTCCTCCACGACGACATCGTATGGGAGAATCTGGTCCCCGTTCCGGTCCTAAGTGACGTTGATCCTCATGATAAACAGTCGCAGTCCTTCGTATTCCTGGTTCAGGCCCATGAGCAGTTTGAGGGCGGCCATGGAGTCGTCCACGGGCTTTCCAGTCTCGGCGAGGCTGTTGACGATCTCCTTGAACGCGTAAATGTATTCGTCCAAGGAGCCGAAGTCCGTCTGTGACGCGGTGAGGAACCGGCACATTAGACCCTTCCTTATTTTGCCGATTTGAGAAATCTGAAGGGTTCCACCCTAGAAAATATCCCTTTTGGTGTCCATTTTCGAAAAAACTTTGCCCGGTCTCGATATGACGTTATTGAGTGCTGCCGCGGAGGGCCTAAATGCCCCTCTACAAGGCAAAAAAAAAAAAAGTTTCTCATAAAAATTTGGAAAAAATTTCAAATGTTAATTCAATGAAAGTAGCGGTCTGAAGGGCTAAAATTCCAAGTAAAACGTCGTATCTCTTGCGGTTTCGGAGACATCGGCATTGAAAGTGCAAAAAACCGCGTATACCGCGGTTTTGCTCGGTTTTGCTTGGTTTTTGCACTTTCAATGCCGATATTTCCGAAACCGTAAGAGATACGACGTTTTACTTAAAATTTTAGCCCTTTCGGGCGCTACTTTCATCCAATTGACATTGAATTTTTTTTCCAATTTTTATTTTGATACTTTACTTATTTTCTAGGGTGGAACCCTTCAGATTTCTCAAATCGGCAAAATAAGGAAGGGTCTAATGTGACGTCTAACCGTCAGTTCTGAGATGGGCATGACTTGTAGTTCTTAATGCACCTAATTTGCATGTTACTTTTAGGTGTCTGGGAAGGCCACCTGTGAAGTGCTGTGCATCTGCATGTGTCCTAATGAGAAGGCTCAGATATTTCTGGAACAATGTGCCAGGGCTCAGAGAGAGTGCTGCAGAAATGTCCAGTATGAGTGCCATTCCCTTACAAGACATGTTGAAACCCTTCCGACATGGCCAATGTAACGTGTTTGCCTACATTGACAACGAATTCTGCCAGTCAACATGGTTCAGTATATAATCCTTCTTTCATGTCATGTTCATTTTAGTGCATCTTATTCTTACTTCCGAAATCATACCGACAGGACACCACAGAGAGTTACCTGTTGTGGAAGATGGAATTCGCAGCAGTTTTAGCATTACGGAATGTGAGGTGCTCTTTGGTTTTCCTCCTCATTAAACAGACTGTGCAGATCTCAGTATATGAAGACGCAGGAAACTTTTGGGGAGAGCGTGGTGCATTCCACTTGTAGCCAAACTGCTTCACTCGCTCTTTGACATCTTTGAGAAGAAAATTTGGTAATACCTTTTCACGTCCTTAAAAGTACTGAGTCTTTTCCATGGACGAAAGGGAGATTACAGTATTTGTTATGTTGATCAATCCCTTCAGGGCTTGCTTTTAATTTCCTATCGGTCTTGTCATTCTCAAGAATGGTTTCACACACAGGTGTAAGCCTTTTTTTTTACCAATTGCACCATCTATTCCTTCGTAATTTTCTGTATGTGCGATTGAACTTAATGATAAAATGAACTTGTAATTTATTATTTCTGCTGTGTTGAAGTTATTTGAACAGCACTCTGTAGCCCATCCCGTTCTTTACAAATGGATAGTCTGTTACAATGTTAGCATGGCGGAGATAGCAGTACTAGAAGGCTCACGATTAGGGATTTAATAAGGAGTGTTGTTTGCATAATATTATAAATTATATATTAAATTATCTACAATCTTTGCTCTGACTGTTAAAGTGTATTTTTTTCCTCATGTTGCGCAGATTTGGTGCCTTTCACTTTCATTTCATTGCGTGCAATCACTGTTACTGCGTGACAGAAAATAACAAACCAGAGGGTGTCCTTCTTGTGAGGTAAGTTATCGTAACCTGGAAAGGTTATGACACTTTGCTATATTTTAGTGGGATCTAGTGTTTTGCTTCACAGTTCATGTGTTTCACGGACCCTGTTCTTGCATCTTTAGATTGCTTGAACCTTTTCCTGGTCCTGCCCTGCTTGTGGGTACCACATAACCAACCAGCACGGACTGTGTCGACGGGCACTTTCATTCGTGCGTCACCATTTATTGCACGGCGTTATAACATTCAGTCGTGTTGGGTGTCCCGCATTCCATTAAAGTCTGTGCAATGTAGACGTTAGGTGGTATTGCGGCTTGTAATGAACCGTACCGGCAGCGATTTGCCGCCAATTGGGGGTAGCCCGTTGCCAACGTACACATTTGTCAACCAATTTACGACGCCGTTTTAGTACATAACGCGGTATTTCTTTTGTTCATAGGCATGTGCTGGGAGAGATATGGGACACGATGACCGGAGTAACAGTCACGATTTATTTCATATTGTGCAGGTGTTGGCATTATGTTTGCCTGTTTGTGTGTTGGGATGTTTGCACAAGGAGGCTGTCAGCGATAAAGGTAATTGTGTGGTTTTTTGACAGAGCCTGTTTGTTCTCCTAACTAGGCACGGCGCATCGCCGATCGGCTGAGCTCGTCATGACATAACAAAAATTAAAATTTGAAAAAAAATTATATATACATATTGAAATTAGTTTTAGTTCTTAAGTGTAGTAACATGAATAAATTTAACTTGTTTGGGATCGAACTGTAGAAAAATTATTTCTGTGAATAGGATTTTACGAATTGTTTGAATAATGAACACAATAGTGAACCATGAACATTAAGAATTAAACCTTTATTTCAAAGTTATTCAAAAATAAAATGAACTGAGATCTGTTGTTTACCCACCAAACTTCTTGTTGGGTTTTGTTGAATAAGAGATTCCAAGATAATTCAGTTCTTCATTAATGTGTCACAATTTTTATTTGACTTGAAACATGGCGGCATTACACTTGAATGAACGAACGAACAAAACAAAAACAATCTTGGCAATGTCGTCATTACACTTGCACGAACGAACGAACAAAACAAAAACAATTTTGGCAATGTGGGCATTACACTTGAACGAACGAACGAGCAAAACTAAAGAAAAACAATTTTGGCTTAGTGATGACAACTTCAACACTTCTTGATTTAAAAAAAAATTGGTACTTTTAAGATCTGAAATGGAACTTAATGTTTCTCGGATTTGAACCTTTTCATTGGAGATGTAGTTGGAGTAGATGGGTCAGATGAGTCATCATTTTGGGGTTTATGAATGTTTGCTGAAAAAGAAAAAAAACATCACAGTCACAGCTAATTATTAAGAAGGTAATTGAGAAGCACTGCAATGATATTAAAGTCTAAGAATTGTGAAGTACTTACGATCAAAGATGGGGAATCTAAATTCCTCGATTTTAGCTTTTTCTAACAGTTTGGCTACAACATTGGAGCCAATTTGACCATAGCCTACAATGAACCATTCTTCTCGACTCTTGACAGCTTGGTCAAATTCTTTGATTTCCTCTTCTTGCCATTCTTGGAATTGGGCATCATGGTAGAATTGGATTTGTACATTGAATTTGTAGTCTAATAATACAATGTTACTGTTTTGTCCAGGCTTGCTTTTGTTAGGTACCTGGGCGGCACTTTTGACTCTAAAAGCCACAAATTCCGGCAATTTTTCTGGTCGAACATAGATCGGCCGTTGTTCCATGTTTTTTATGCGGTCCTTAAATCCCATCTGAAACAAATACATTACTGGATTTTCATTTTACAGAAAAAAAATATCCTAATATGAAACTAAGGAACATTTGGGTGAGCATAAAATGATTAAAGTCAATTTCCGCGACTTTTCTTAGATTATTTTCTGACGCAATACCATTTTTGACTGGTCAAATGGCGCGTGCGACGCAAAAACGACTGAGACGGTCGGACAAGTGGGCAGCACGAAAGAGGGTAGGTTAACGTTATACTGCATTGAAATTTGTTCTGTAAACGGTCAATGGCGGAAAACGTCTACGCCGCAGTCGCACACGATGATTTTTCTCCGATCACAGAGTCAATTTTCCTGAAATTTCGCTGATTTCCCTGACCAATATTTTTGCTGACTCCTGACTTATGGCACCACTATAACTACGACATAACTTTAATAGCACTTTTCATCTTCGAAAAGTATAGGAAATATCAGATAGATTGTTACTGTAAAATTGTTAGATCGACAACTACATTTTCTTAGAATTTCACGGTATATGACGAAACGAATTATTGTTGTCCAAAATTTCGTAGGCAATGTACGTCCCAGGTTTGAGCAGCAATACTTACGTTTACGCAAGTTGAAGCAGTTGAAGCGTTGAATTCACAGAATTTCGGTACTCCGAATGAGAAAATGCTTGATAGCCTGTCAGTAGACTGACGCAGACTTCCTATGATTTCGTTCAAATTGGTCTGGATACGCGAACTGCACACTTGCCAAGCAAAACCGGCTACGACTGGATATCAAACTGAAGTGACGATCTTCATTTGTTTCTATTTGCTCTGGAAAGGAAGAAGAATGTTAGAACACCCTGGCCAATACGGGCTGTGACCTGCAGCCACAATTAATAAAAAGAAAAGAAATAATACTTCAAGTACTGGGTGGAAATGCGGGAAATGCAAATGGTGGAAAAGAGAGAGCACTTACATGTTAAGTTTGAATTTGTTCCAGAACAGGTGTCTCTGCGCTAATTGTTTATGATTATTTATTTGCAGCAGTCTTGTGAATGGAAAATCGGTTATCTGAAGCCCTTTCAATGTTTTGCATCGAGACAAAGCAACATATGTCAATCCTATGTTAAATTCAATTTTACCAATGTTCACATGAACCTGTATTTGTTTCACATAATTTTTTAGGTTTTTTTTTAAATGAATAATAAAAAGATAAAAACGAAAATATGAATACAAAACATGTACCTTTGTTAATGTCAATCCCTGTGACTTATGAATTGTTATGGCAAAAGCCGAAGTTAGAGGAAATTGAGTTCTTGTACATTGTGTACCGTTCGGTGACTGCCAAGAACATGTAATTGCAGGGATTGGTACAATCTTCAATTCTTCATCTAAAAAAGGTCCCTCATAATGGTCAAATTTGCATATAATGGCATATGGCTGATCTTCTGGTGCACTTCGATCGTCTTTGTACAGAATGTCAACAACTTCTCCTAAACTACCATTAACAAGCCCTTTTTCAGTCCACAGATTGTTTGTTACCATAATTCTTGCTCCAATTCCTAATTTAATTTTTTTTTTCAAACCACATACTTGTTCTTTTGTACCTTGTTTGGCTGTGGAATTGTTGTGAACTGCTGGAATGTAAGCAAGTGGCACGTCCTTGTTGTTTATTTTCTAATTTCTTAGTTTTGTTGTATTCTACATTTTTGTCTCTTTTCTTGTGGAAAATATATGAAGGGTATTTTCAAAGCTTGATTTCTCTTGTTTTTGAAGGTTAGACGTGAATCTTGTTTTTAGAACATTGTAATCTTCCATTGTAGCCTTGCCTGCACTTATATTATCAAGTACTTTCAAAAACGTTTCATCATGTTGTCGCATTACTTGGTTCAATTCAATAAGCTCATCAAATTCTTCTAATAGAGACTTGCCAGATAAAGTTTCTTGTGAGCCTGCATTTCGACTATAAATTGGTTGGGCTGCTGGTGGTGGTAACTGTGCAATGTCACCAAAGAAAATCACATTTAACCCACCAAAGTCGTCTTCATAATTTTTCTTTCCTTGCTGACATCTACGGTGTATTCTGGCCAACATATGTGCACTGATCATACTGTATTCATCAACAATTAAGTATTTTACAGGTTCCATTTCAGATTCAAATTTCAAAGTCCTGAAATGCCCCTTTGGGATATATATGTAATTTTGAATGATGGTGCTACCACCAATGTTTGTTGCTGCAACTCCTGTTGGAGCTAAAAGTAAATATGAATTTGAACCAAATTCTCTCTCCAGCTTCCAAGTAATGTACAAAATTAATAAGCTTTTTCCCGTCCCCATAACAAAACAAAAAAGAAAATGAAATGAAACATTAATGTTTGTACAGTAAAATTGTTACTGGGGGAAAAAAAGGATATAATATATTTTCCTTCATACCTGCTTTTCCTTGTACAATAATTTTCTTTCGAAGTTTTGTTCTTTTAGTGAAATTTCTTTTTTTCATTTCATCAATTTGTTCATCAATCATTTCTAATACTTTCTTTTGATCAGCATTGAAGTTAACATCTTGTACACTTCTATTTTGATGAACATTTTCAGTTGAATCTCTCATTCTTGCTAAAAAAGTTTGAATTTCTTGAGCGGATCCAAATTTGGAATATCTGTGAGAGCTTTCATGCCAATTACAAGCAAGGTCAAATTATCTTAAACCGATTTCTGTTTCTACTGTCAGTTGCTGGGACCCCATAGCCGCAATATTCATAAATTCTTCTCTTGACAAAATGCTATCATCACGAGCTTCATAATAATCATCATGATCTTGATCAGATGAGTCCTGCAGTCGGTGAGAAGTGACTAAACTTTCCATGTCTTCATTGCCACTTGTCAAACTGGAAACATTATATCTATCATACAATTCTTTCCAAGACACAAAGTTCTTTTCAAACTGGGACATACTGTCATGAGGTACATGTAAAATTACATTGTACTAATAAAAATTGTCATTATCATCCATATCATTCTTCTTAACTGGTTTTGGGAATGTCAAGACAATGTTTGTATTTCTATTCTCCTTACCTGATGGCAATTGATAATGCTTAGCTATGTGTTTTAATGAATATTGATGCAAAACTTTACGTGAATGATATTTCTCAATAAATGATTTTTGATGTTCTTGGTTAAATAGAGTTTCTCTTTCAAGAGCACTGAAATAGATATAAATGAAACTTCTGCTTCCTGATGAATAGTACTTCAATCCCATAATATTATGCCCCACTTCTTGAGCACTAAAGTCTCTCTCACTGCCCAACTTTATAAAAAGTCTTTGTATTAGTTTTCTTCCACTATCTTCTTGATTAGTTGTGTCCATAACATCTTTCATTAAGTCCTTAAACAGCCCTGATTTGGTTTCAGCTTTTGTGATGTACTTGGCCAGGTATGCCATTAATCTTTCTTTAGAAACAACTGGTGCGATATCAATGTTAGCTCTCCAAAGCTGTAAAATTTCTTTATTGTATTTGTTTATCCTTGGATGATTTCTTTTGGTTTGTAAGTCAAGATTATTTTTTTCATCAAAAACAAATTTAGTGGAATCACTTAGATCCATAGGAAAACCAAAACGACAGCCTTTCTTGGGATCACGGATACAATAACTTGCTGTACATTTCGTATGCATTTGTACTTTGTTGATGAGTTCAGCCAAATCTTTGTCTCTATCAACAACATCACACAATCTGATACGGCATGGATGCTCTACAGCTGGTTGCTGGTTAGCATTAGGGTGTTCAGTACACACAAAGTCTGCAAAATAATCAGCAATATCTTTTGCCATGTTACTGTCTATTTCTTCAATTTTAGTAACATCAGGAGCATCTCGAAGCCAAAGTACCTCGTGGATGTGGGGACTTCCCCTGAAAAACAATAAATAAATCATAAAAATGCTTTAAACTGCCTTCTTCTGACATAAAATCCTTGTATTGAAACATACCTGTGTTGATACTCTACCCTAAACCAGTAATCTTTCAGCTTAAACTTTGGAATAAGAACCTGAAGTGAAATATAAGTTTAAAAAAATTAATATGTCAATTTGACAAAATGGTATTGTAATGTAAAAACTAGGATTGAAAGAAATTACCATTTCAAAAAATGCCTCAACACGATTCAAGAAAAATTCATCCACTATGATTGGATTGTTTGGGCCGATTAATACTACTGCCAATGGGAAAGTAGTTCATTTCATTTAATGGCAAGTTAGCTTCAAATGTGCATTCCAAAATTGAATAGGTGTCAGTTCAGTTTTATTAAATGTAATTCAATTTAGAAACCATGTTGTGAGCTGTTTACCAAACAAGTAATCGCATTGCTGTAAATTAATTTCATTTGCTGCATGAGATATTAGACTATGCAGTGCAGTGTGAACTGCGGTGTCGCGATATCAGCAATACCCCCTGTGAGCGGGAAGCACGGAGTATCGACAGGTGCACTCGGACTGCGTCGACAGGCACTGTCAATCCAGTTCTTTCAGCATACTTACTTTTTCCTCATCTCCTACTCTTCATAACTTATGTTTGTGTGTAAAGTATGACCTAGATTTGCCAAGGTTATTCAATTACGTTTCAAATTTGCCCTTTGTTACCTACAGGTGCAAGCTGAAGCGCCGCTGCTCAACCTTAGTCCGGGGAGAAACTTGGATTGACTGGATATTCGTCTTTGGACATATGCTTTTACTTGCATTGCTATGAACTGTGCCTCAAGGTAAAAATATCTACTTCAAACATGGTGATGAAATATTCATGGAAATAGTCTTACCAAAAGTGTTGTACTTGTGACCTGTGTGATGTAATAGGAGCTTAAATTTTAATGAAATGAATGTTTCACTGCATTAATTAAGAGAGAGGATATTAAGCTTATTCTAATGTTGTGATTTCTCTGTTTACAGCCCGTCGAGATGGTGCATGCACCATAAGACAGAAACCTTCGGCCTTCACGCCCACAAGACGCAACCCGCCCAACGTCTGTGCCACATGGGCTGCCTACCCGCTGGATGCCAGGCGCTGCCTACTGTCGTGTTGCCTACCCGCTGCGTGTCAGGCGCACCTGTTAAACCTAGTCACCGCACTCAAGTTATGTTTCTGTATGTAATAAATAAGAGCGTGGAATGTACAATACCTGTCTTCCGTTATTCCTACACGCCTAGAACCCCTACCACGCACGACCATGGACAACCGTAGAATAACGTCCGAGGACCACACAGAGAACCATTCAGAAAAAGTCATTTTTTTAGTCCTGGGACTAAATCTCAGACCACTCAGAACATAGTTATGTCTTAGTCCTGGGACTAAATCCCAAACGTCATTACAATTATGGTCCTGGGAGAGTAGCCAGAGGGACAACCCTCCTAAAACGTACCAGGACTAAAATTTTAACCACCCAAAGAACATCATTTTTCACTACATTTAACTGCCAGAAGTAACTACTATAAGACTACATCCCAATGACAACCCGTAGTCCATTCGGGGTGGTCCCAGCATCATTCAGGGTAGTAACCGCTGGCGACTGGGGCTTCGGGGACGTTATGAATGCGATGCTGGAGCGGTGAGCCGTGGCCCCCTCCCACAAGAGGGGCGTCATGGTGCTGATTCCCGAGTCGGAGGGGGGCCCGATGCCATCAGGGACCTGCGCCCGGTGACGCTACTCAACGTCGACGGGGAGGTGTTCTCGAGGGCCCTGGCTAAGCAGACGGCTGACATCCATGGTAAGATCCTACACCCCATGCAGGTGCAGCCCGGGAGCTGCAGGACGATGCCGACCGCGCTGGGGGACGTCCAAGACACCATCAGCTACGCGGAGTATACCAAGACCGGGCTTGGCGTCGTGGCGCTGGACATCGCCGGCGCCTTCCACAACCTGCCGCACGTCTTCCTGTGGGAGGTCCTGCGGCAGCACGGCGTGGCCGAGGGGCTGGTTCATCTGCTGAAGTCCATGTACAACAGCGTGCCGACGGCGGCGATGCAGCTGCTGCGCGGCATTCGCCAGGGCTGCCCGGTCAGCATGCTGCTCTTCAACATCGCGAGCTCGCCCCTCGTCAAGGCGTTGGATAGCAGGATGCAGGGGGCTGCGGATCCGCGGCGCCAAGATGGCAGCGTCCGCCTAACGTGGACGACACCGTGGCGCTGTTGCGCGACCAGGACGAGGTGCTCGTGCTCGTGGACACGCTCCAGCAGTCTGGTGACGAGCGAGGCCTGCACGTCAACCCCACCAGTCGCAGGCCCTGTCGTTGGCGAGGTGGCCGCGGCGGGCCCAGCTGCCGCTCGCGACCGTGAAGGAGGTAAAGATCCTGGATGTGAACTTCACAGTCAGGAAGCGCAGAACTGGAGAAGAAGGTCGGGGGCCCTACTGCGAAGCATTGCTCGTGAGCGCGCGCCCGCGCGCCTTCAACATTCTTCAACGAGTGGCCTACTTGCTTACGCCCTGCCGCTGCTATGGCACCTGGCGCAGGTCGCGCCGATGCCGCCCTCCACGGCCAGTGATATCATCGGTGTGATGGGTAAGTTTTTGTGGGCAGGCTGACGCGTGCGGTGCGGGTGCCGTTCGACGTGCTGATCCAGCCCAAGGAGCGCGGAGGCCTGGGCCTGTGCTACCCCCTGCGGAAGTCGGCGGCTCACCTCGCAGTGCGCCGATAAAAAGACCATCGCCTGGGAGTGGCTGGGGTCGCTGCGCGAGCAGCACGGAGCCGACGAGGAGAGGCCGCCCGCCTGCGTGGGCCACGTAGGGAGGCTCGCAGGGTTCTGGCGGCGCCGGGGTTCCCTGCAGGGGTGGTCGGCAGGGAGCTGACACGCGCCATCTGCACCAAGGCGATCGAGGTGGTGCAGCGGGTCCCCCGGGCCATGAGGTCCCCCGGGCCCCGGGCCAAGGAGGAGCGGGCTATGGTCTGGCTCCGCGTCAGCCACAAGATCATCCCCGTCGACGCCAGGGCGAGCTGGTTCGAGGCGGCCCACGATGTCCTCCCCACCGCCATCCGCTTGCAGGCCGCGCACCAGGCCGACGCGCCGGACGTCCCGCGCTGCCAGGAGCCCGAGGACGTCGTACACCGCCGTGCGCGTTGCGGTCCGGAGAGGAAGGCGACGCAGGAGGAGTGAGCGGCGGCCACGATGGCCGCACTCACGGGGGCGCCGCCGAGTGCAGACGCAACCGTCGAGCCTATCATGAACCTACTCGAGGGCGCCAAGGGAGCCGCGGCCATCTGGCTGCTGGGCACGGTGGTGCACTTCTTGGCCACGAGGAGGGAGGCGGCGGTGCTGGCGGACTTCTTGGAGAGGAGAAAGAAAGGTTTGGAGGTGGGCTTGAATGAGTTGGTGTGGGGCTACTGCGCATGGGTTCGGATCCCCTGGCGCTGGATTCGTTCAGACTGCACTTCCGTGCGGACCCATGTACAAACCCCCTTGGTCCAGTCCGGGGGGCAGAGGGCCAGTGTCGTCTGAGCCACTCATTTTGCCACGGTGATGAAAACTAGCTGGCCTGGGTTTAAGTCCCGCTAGGGGTTATTCTTTTTAAACTCCTTATCTAGTCAGTTCAGTTAAATGTGAGTGACCAGGAAGAGACGTAAAGAATTTTTTTCTCTCTTTCTCAAACTGGACCACAAAGCACAAAGCAGTAGGCGGAGTAGGGGCATTGTGCTATTTTGCTGTTTAGTTTTATTCTTCATTATTTATTTGTTATGTTTCTGTGTAATTTAATAAATAATGTTTTCTAAAACCAAAAAAGTGTGTTTAAAGTACTTTCTATGAATACAGGTAACAGCTACAAAGAGAAAGTAGAGATAAAAGAAAACAAAGACGATTTGAGAGGGATTTCACATGGCGCTACTGGTGTTTGGTTCTGAGAACGAAACAGTTCACTAAGGCTCAAACGCTCTGCCATTTTCATTTCTTTATGACAGTAATTACTTTTTATGTTCAGGTACACCAACGTATACTTGTTGGTGTGGTCAAGTGATGTGTGTAAGTTTTGATTACTTTTTATTTTTGTAGGCATAATTCCCTATCCGAAAGGCTTATAAAGTTGCCCTGAAAATTCAAAGAACAGAGAGGTGGATTAAAAGAAAGATCAGGAAGGATCCGCAACAAGGACTCTCTTATGAGGTACATTTAAATTATTTATAATGTCAAATTTAAATGTTAAGAAATGTTATTTGTGCCATTATTTTTGGTTTGTTTACCTTGGTTGTAGTGCTGCTTGCTCAGACTTATAAGAAAATATATTTGTTTTTAAATCTGGAGGACAAGAGAAAAACATTTTCAGCAAGCCAAAAATTCCTAATGAAGGGAGAGGGGAAAAAAGACAATTTAAGTGATCCTACAGAGATACTGATGCCTATTAGTAAAAGGGAAGGGACTACACATGAAGCACGAGACAAATATTATGGAAACGAGACTCCAATACTAATTACCATTTTACTTTTTTCATTTCAGATATTGGTCTTGAAGATAAAGTTCTAAGTGGATACAAGAAAAACAACCCTTTTGGCAGAGGCCATGCTAAATTGAATGAATCGCTTTCCCACCTACTTGATATTGTGGTGACTGTTTCACATGGCGGTTTCTCTTGAAACAAGCCTAGTCAGAGTAAGTTGCCAGTTCTTATTGTTCATTTATGTTCAGAAGGGAAACCCTGTTATCTATTACACACACAATTGGCAAATAAATGTATCGTACCGTTTTAAATGGTGAAACTAAAGCGTGATTTCATACCCTGGGCGTGAAAAACAGTTGCTCAATATTTTTGCCTCTTTTCCAGTAAATCTTCTCCCCAATTCAAAAAACTAATCGCACCATTGAATTCAGTGCAGTGAGAGCATCCAGCAGTTGAGGTTCATAAGACTTTTTCAAAAAGTCAATATTTCGGAAAGGAACGATTAAAGAGGTTTAGCTTTCGACTACATTGTTCCAGATGCAACAGTAATCTCGTTTTCAGAACTGTTCTAGGGAGGTGAATCTGGTGCTTATTTAAACAGATTTAAGCATTAATTTTTGTTAAATTTGGTCCTTTAAACCTCTGGGAAGCATATAGGAATCAGGTTGATTTACACTTTTGATTCACTGTTGCAGACACTGAAATGTTTACTAGTGTTATCACAGACACGTAGAATAATATTTATAACTTAATCTATCTTATTGTATATGTTTTCTATTTTTCAGCTGTTTTGTACTTGCAGAAATCTCTGAAGGCTTCAGCACAGCTCAAGCTAATACTTGCCTGGGAGAAACTGGGATGATTTCATTTGTCTATGGATATGCAACTGCACCCAAGCTACGAACTATGACTCAAAGTAAAATTATTTATCGAAACATGGTGTAGAAGTGTTTACTGAAACAGTCTCACAATAACTTTGGCCTTATGACATTTGTGATGTTAGTAGCTTTTATATTTTAATGAAAGGATTGTTCACTTCATTGTGTAAGAGAGAAGATTAGTCTAAGCTTATTCTGATTTTGTGCCCTCTCTGCTTACAGCCTGTCGAGAGGGTGCATGCACCATCAGTGACTTGCATCCCGCCCCTCCTGCTCAGACGCCTCACGCCCAAAAGTCGTTACCCGCACAACGTCCGCGCCACATGGGCTGCCTGCCTACCCGCTGGATGCCAGGCGCTCCCTGCTGTAGTGTTTCCTACCCGCCACCTGTCAGGCGCATCTATTAAACCTAGTCACATCTCACCGCACTCATGTAATGTTTCGGTCTGTAATAAATAACAGCGTGCAATGTACAATATGTGTGTATGTTATTCCCAAACGCCCAGAACCCCTACCGCGCATGACCATGGACGGCCATAGAATTATGTCCGACACAGACGACCACCTAGAACATAGTTATTTTTTTTCTTCGTGGGACTAGAATCACAGACCTCATCAATGATGGTCCTGGATGGTGAACTGCTGGCTAGACGACCCTCGAGGAACTTCCCCGGACGACAATTTTCACCACACAAAGAACGTCATTTTTCCCGTAGTTCATTCGGGGACGTCCCAGTATCATTCAGGGTACTTACTACCCGCTGGCGACTGGGCTATGCCGATTACAATGCCGTTTGAACGGGGGGCGATATCTCTTCTATAGTTCCCGTGATCTGAATTGCCCCTGAGACGCGTGCAACCCCCATTTTCGACATGAAGACCTAAAAATTTCGCGTGGCTTCTTATTTGGTTGAAAAGAGCGTGTTTCAAACTATAAGATTTCTTCAAAAAAAATCGGCCAAATATAGGCCAGCGTTGAATTCTGCACAAAATTCCATGAATACTCAAAAAATTATGTGCGAAAATGTTGAATTATTTTTTCCCACTACATATTTCTGAGAAAAGAAGCCAAAACACATGTATGCCCCCCGTAATTTTTACGACATTTTCATGAAATTTGCAGTCGATAATTTTCTCGTGGCCCCGTGCAAAGTACCGTTTGAACCGCGTTGATATTTCAATCCGTTCAAAATTGCATGCTGGGCCCCCAAGTCTCCACTGCCCCCGGTCACTGCCCCCCGCCACCCGCCTGCCTGGTCGCGCACCCACAACGAGGGGTTCTTTCGTCCCCGGACCCGGCATCAGTGCAGCTCCAGTCAGGTAGTGTTGCTGCAGTTGCTGGCGAAGCAGTGACATGCACGCCGAGAGAGCTAGCGGCACCGAGAGGGCCGCGCTCACCCCCCCCCCCCCCCCCCCCCCCCCCACCCCACACGCGCGGAGCCGGGAGCCGGTGGCCTACAGCGGCAGGAGGCCTTCCCGACATTCGCCTCTACAAGTGATCGGAGAACAGACGTGCGTGCTTTGCTTCCTTGCCCGTGTGTTCGTTCTTTCTCCCAGTGTGGCAACCATTCCTCAACCGTTCACCACAATCAATCCTGTGTTCAACTGCGTTCTCTGTCTGGACGGTGAGTAACTTGGCGGCAGCACTATTTTCCTATTTTCACAGAGCGTAGCTATGTAGCCCCGTCCGTGCGCCCCTCTTTCTGTTCCCGCGGCGCGCTGCCTGCCATGCACATGGTGTGTCACGGGTTAGCAATTTGGGCAATTCTACATGTGTGAGTGTGTGTGTGTGTGGGGGGCGGGGGTGCGGAAGGGGGTGAGCGGGCCTTGATAGGGGGCGTGCTGTGGCCGGGAGCGTTGGGGTCGTATTTGAACCCGCGAACGGTTGTGATCTCTGTAATATTGCTACGTGGCGTGGCGTGGCGTGGCGTAGCGTGTGACGCGGGGCGGGCCCGTTCAGTGGCGGCGCGTGGCGTGCACATCGCTATCGGACGCCACTGCACTCCGTACGTTTCACACCACACCACCCCACGCACCGTTTGGCGCATCGGCTCGTGCACTAGAGTAGTGTCTGTCTGTCCTGCCGTTTTTTCAACCTTGCTCAGGCGGGCCGGCCTCCGGCCGTCGGTGGTTGATATCACCCCTCCCGTGAGTCTGTGTCGCAGTCGCATAGGCCTGGAGCGCGCTGCGAGGTCTCCAGTAGTATACCTGCTTCGCCTGGCCGGCACCGTCCTGTGCCTATTGTCGTAAGGGACCGTCCAGTAGTGCGGAGTGAGGCGGCGTGGCGTAGCGGCCGTGCTGGGCGCTTCTTTCTTTGCGTGGAGGTCGGCCGGGTCCACCTGGTCCACCGGGACACCGGCTCCAGCCCGGCCTCGGCACGGCCTCCGGCATCCGCGCGGGGGAGACGGTGCTGTGCTTGGGGAAGGGGGGGGGGGGTCTATCAGTCTTGTCCGTCCTTGTTTGTATTTCAACCGGCAAGCTGCAGCGCACCCTGCTCTCACAGGAGCACGGAAAATTCGTCTAGGGGGGGGGGGGGCAAGGAACCAGCCGGGTCAGGCCTAGGGGACCATCCGGTAGTACGCTGTGTCGCGTCGTGGCGCGGCGGGGCATTGTCCCTTCGGCTCCCAGCAGGCGCGAAAACTGTGAATCGGTGGGGCCCGGCTCGCAGACCGGCCCCGGTACCCGAGACCCTGGGTCGCACCTGCTCCCGGGTGCCGGGGCCCAAGGCCGGTCTGCGAGCCGGGCCCCGCAGGGGCGCCGGAAGTGGGGGGCAGGGGGGCAGCCTGCCCCCCCTGTAAAACGGCAGGGGGGGCATTGCCCCCCCCTGATATTTCACCTCTTGGTAGCACGAAAACTGAAATCTAGGAACGGTGCCGCAGGAGGCTTCTGAATCGGTCCCGTTTTGCCGCGCCACGCGCGCCTTGATGACGGACCGCCTTGCCTGACTGCGTCGCTTGGTGTTGATTAGGCGGCTGGCCGCTTTAAGTTTTTGGTTCATCGGGCTCTGCTAGAAAATAAGAATGTCTTTCTAGTGCACTTACATTTTCTGTGAACTGTAAACTGTCAGGAAAAACATGTTTCATTCCAACTGTTAAGCAAAATCGTCAATGTGTGTCACAATTTCCGCTTATCAGAACACGAGGGGGGGGGGGGGGGGGGGGGGGGCAGGGCTGTGCCCCCCCTGGCGCACAACACTTCCGGCGCCCCTGGGGCCCCGCCATTGCACACTTTTCGCGCCTGCTGCGAGCGGAAGGGACAACGCCGCGCCACAACGCGACACAGCGCACTACCGGGTGGTCCTCTGTGTAGTCCTCTGGGGCACCTGGGGCTGGACCGGCTCATCCCTCGCGGACGGTCCCGGCCGGGTCCCAGCCTCGGAGGCTGAGGGCCGCCGAACCCTCCCATCCCCCCTCTCCCTCTCGCTATGTCTCTCACTCTCTCTCTCTTCCCCTCTCTCTCTCTCTCTCTCTCTCTCTCTCAGTAGGCACTGCGCTGCGCTGAGCCGGCTGAGCCTGTGTTGGAATAGCCCAGGATTCCTATAGACAAAAATGGGGGTTTTCGAAGAACTAAAACCAGGAGTATTTCTGACTTGTAAATCGGACAGAACTCGGAAAACAAAATTCTTGCGTCTGAGGGCTTCTTCACTGGGGTCTATTGTACCCAGTTTTCCACCTCCCGCGGTGATCGCGACTCAAACCGTAACGGAGCGCCACGGAAAAGCGCAAAATCACATCACATGACGTCACGCCCACATGACGTGAGTTGGGCCGGAAATTTTTGTGGCCGCATTCAAGGGACTACGCTAGGTATACTTCCATCCATGGCGCCCAAATTTTGCGCAGCGTCGTTGTAAACCATGAACTTTCCAAAAAGACAACCGTGGTCAAAATCCCAATTTCTTGGAACACCCTAACGCACGTGCGTGTGAGGCGGAGGCCGTGCCCCCCCCCCCCCCCCCCCCCCCGGCTGCCGGAACCTTGGCACCTAGAGCCGGAACCGGCCGGGGTTCTAGCCCAGGATTCAAAGGTTTTAACCTGGAACTAAAGGAGACTTTCTGACTTCTGATAGAACTCGGTACGCAGAATAAGAAGCATTTTTGTCACCCCCCGGCCGGTTCCGGCTCTAGGTGCCAAGGTTCCGGCAGCCGGGGGGGGGGGGGGGGGGCACGGCCTCCGCCTCACACGCACGTGCGTTAGGGTGTTCCAAGAAATTGGGATTTTGACCACGGGTGTCTTTTTGGAAAGTTTATGGTCTACAACGACGCTGTGCAAAATTTGGGCGCCATGGATGGCAGTATACCTAGCGTAGTCCCTTAAATGCGGCCACAAAAATTTCCGGCCCAACTCACGTCGTGTGGGCGTGACGTTAGAGAGGGGCAAAAAAAAGCGAAGTCAAAAATGTCAGTGAGCGAGATCGAATTCGGATGCTATAACAAAATACAAGATTTTTGCGACTTTCGAAATTTTTTTCGATCACCGGAAGGGATCGCGCAGGGCACCCGAATGGGGCCTAACTGCCCCTTACAGCAGTCAAAATCAATGTTGCAGAAAAATTTTGCAAACATTTTCTAATGTTAATTTGACCAAAGTAGGGTCCTATAGAGCTTAAAGTTCAAGGAAAACGCTGTAACTTTTACGGTTTTTGAGATACCAGTGTTTTAAGTGCGAAAATAAATCAAAATTAGATTTCTGCAAGTTTAGGACTAAAAACGCCGATATCTCAAAAACCGTAAGAGTTACAGCGTTTGCCTTGAAATTTAAGCCCCTTAGGCCCCTACTTCGGTCAAATTGACCTTAGAAAATATTTTCAAAAATTTTTTTGCAACATTGATTTTAAATGCTGTAAGGGGCAGTTATGCCCCATTCGGGTGCCCTGCGCGACCCCTTCCGGTGATCGAAATTTTTTTTCGAAAGTCGCAAAAATCTTGTATTTTGTTATAGCATCCGAATTCGATGACATTTTTAACTTCGCTTTTTTTTGCCCCTCTCTAGCGTGACGTCATGTGACGTGATTTCGCGCTTTTCCGCGGCGCCCCGTCACGGTTTGAGTCGCGAGGTGGAAAACTGGGTATGATAGACCCTAGAGAAGAAAGAAGCCCTCACACAAGAGTTTTGTTTTGCACGCATAGCGACGGCGCAGGGGCGGTCACTAAATCAGGCGGCCCGTCGGAGTGTGGTACACCTCTAAAACTTCAGGCCCCATGCGCCTAACCTTGGGGTTGTCCGACCGCGCCCACATTTTGCACAGCGTCGTTCCCAACGAGACACCCAACATTACAGATTTCTGGGAAACCCTAATGTGCGTCCAGCCTCCCGCTTCTGTCCTGCCCCCGCCGGCCGCGGCCTCTCGCCTAGTTTTCAGAAAGAGAAAGGACACAACACAAAATGGCGTAGTTCGTTTCCCAGTTGGGGCTATTAGGTTAGGGCAGCCTAATGGCCCCAACTGGCTTGCATATCCGAGGGCGACGAAAATGACACATGCTAAACTGTTTTTATAATTAATTATTTATGTCCATGTTTGTTATCATATGTGCAGGGTCGCCAGTGCTGTATCCGAAAGTGGTGACGCCCCACCGTCGTCAATTGATATGCCCCAGACCGCACCAGCCAGAAAATGCAACAGACACAGGTGTGATTGATTAATTTACGGACCTAGTTCCTAATCGATTTGGGTGTTGTCTTCGTCTTTTCTTTGTGTTGGCTTTGTGGAACCCCTGATATGGCTAGCAGACAAACGGTTCAGCGGCGCGCGCGTAAGACATGCCTTGCATTGCCAGTAGATTCTGAGTTAGCGCAGCAACATTTAGACTCATTCTGCGATTGGGATGAAATCAAGTGCGAGGAGATGGCCAGTGTGGCTGCCGATGTAAAATGGGAACCTAGTTCAGATGAAGTCAGTCCCAAGTCACATAACGGCGGCGAAGGCTCCGATATCGACGGCGGTGGCCAGGACGGCGAAGCCGGCGAGGAAGACGACCTACAAAGCGTAGGTGATAACGGCGTCGTTGAAGGAGAGGACACCGGATACGATCGGGAAGTGGAAGAAGACCAGTGCTCTGCGGGAAGTGTCAATGACGGGCAGGGCGGTGACTACGACGGCAACCTTTCTGATGCACTGTCCAACGCAGACAGTGAAGTAACTCAGATATCGGACGACAGTGACGTATTCCCCACTTCTTATTTGAAGACGGGCTGGTGTCAGTGGTCACAAACACAGCCAAATAATCAGCAGTCTATCGACGGGGACATGGGAAACGAATGGGTGGCAAAGAGGCGGAGGATGAACAGCCCGTCGCCGAAACGAAACGGGTATAAGCCGTCCAGCCCCGCCACCGCGCAGACCACGTCCTCCGCGAGGCAGCAAACGAGGCCCCAGCCAAGGCTGCAGCCGCCACCGCTGCCTCGCTGCCAGCCGCCGGTTTCAACTGCTCGTGGGGCAGGACGCCCGACTGTGGTGACGAAACGCCCTATTAATCTCCCAGACCCCCAGCGGCCCGGTATGAATGGGACCAACAAGGGCCAAAGCGGCTCCCACCACAGCCCCAGGACCAGTGGGAAGTACCGGCTAGGCTCCGGCAGTAGAGAGCAGCCACCGCAAGGGACACCCCGGTCTGGTCAAGACCGTGACATCCAGCAGGGCAGTTCCAGTGGGAAGTACCGGCCAGGCTCCGGCAGTAGAGAGCAGCCACCGCAAGGGACATCCCGGTCTGGTCAAGACGGTGACAGCCAGCCGGGCAGTTCCAGTGGGAAGTACCGGCCGGACTCCGGCAGTAGAGAGCAGCCACCGCAAGGGACACCCCGGTCTGGTCAAGACCGTGACATCCAGCCGGGCAGTTCCAGTGGGAAGTTCCAGCCGGGCTCCGGCAGTAGAGAGCAGCCACCGCAAGGGACACCCCGGTCTGGTCAAGACCGTGACATCCAGCAGGGCAGTTCCAGTAGAAAGTACCGGCCAGGCTCCGGCAGTAAAGAGCAGCCACCGCAAGGGACATCCCGGTCTGGTCAAGACGGTGACAGCCAGCCGTGCAGTTCCAGTGGGAAGTACCGGCCGGACTCCGGCAGTAGAGAGCAGCCACCGCAAGGGACACCCCGGTCTGGTCAAGACCGTGACATCCAGCAGGGCAGTTCCAGTGGGAAGTACCGGCCGGTCTCCGGCAGTAGAGAGCAGCCACCGCAAGGGACATCCCGGTCTGGTCAAGACCGTGACAGCCAGCCGGGCAGTTCCAGTGGGAAGTACAGGCCGGACTCCGGCAGTAAAGAGCAGCTACCGCAAGGGACACTCCGGTCTGGTCAACACCGTGACATCCAGCAGGGCAGTTCCAGTGGGAAGTACCGCCCGGGTTCCGGCAGTAGAGAGCAGCCACCGCAAGGGACACCCCGGTCTGGTCAATACCGTGACAGCCAGCCGGGCAGTTCCAGTGGGAAGTACCGGCCGGTCTCCGGCAGTAGAGAGCAGCCACCGCAAGGGACATCCCGGTCTGGTCAAGACCGTGACAGCCAGCCGGGCAGTTCCAGGAGTGGAAGCAGGGACCAAGTCAAAGAGTCCACTGCTCGTCTAATGACCAGGGTGTCTGAGATGTCAGAAGGTAAACAATATTTCCTTGATTGTGCACACAACGCACGCTGTCTTTGTTACAAGAATATATCTTTTGTCTCCCCTCTTGTAGATGCCAAGTGGGCCCATATGTTTAGGCTATTGGCACAAACTCTTGCAGCGATGAAGGACCTTACCACCCAATTTAGGCAGATGAAGTATCAACTGCAGGGTAAGACCTCCAAGACAGTGGTCCCAGGATTCACCCTGCCTCTTGCGGATCCGGATGTGCTGGTGAGGTTTGATCAAGAAATCAAGGGTAAACCGGCATTGCAAAAGGAAGTGGTATGTATTATGTGCTATGTATGAGCTTGCGTGTTTCACAGAGTGACGGTGTGATACATTACATTTGTTACCTTCCAGAAAAAATACCTGGTGACGCGGGCCATGGAGGGTGACAGTGCTTCGCGAATTGTGGCAAGAGCCATGGGTGGGATCCTCACGGACTACGCAGGCTTTTTCCTCAATTTTCAGGGCATCAAAACAGGGGGCAGTGTTGTGAGTTCTTTGACAGGGAGGGTAGGGATGAAGAAGGTGGCGAAATGTGTTTATAACGTCATAGAAAGTGCTTACATTGAGGTTGCCAAAGATGTTCCTCGTGTGTCATTCTCAGATCTGAAGACAAAGACTGTGATCTGGTTTTCCAAACGAAAGCCACCTCAGCCTGGAAAGGATGCGAAGGGGAATGAATTACAAGTTTGTCTTCCATGGGTATTCAGTAACGACTGCGAAGATATGTTGCTGCAGGATGAATAAGTTCTTTATTTCTTTCTCATCAAAAGTTCATATATAGAGAAAATGAAAAATCGTTATTGTTATGACCCCTTATAAATCTCTATCTATATGTATCCTATGCATTGTCATCTCCATCAATATGTATTACATGCGTTGTCATCACTTTAACGGGCAGATGTTGTATTTACATAATACTCTGCCGTTATTATCTTGTACTCATCTACAATAAATCTCATTGTTTGTCGCTATCTAATTTTTGAATTTAGGATTTCCTACATTCATGCCAAAACGAATGCACACATTTACACAACTAACCACGAGCCAGCGCCATACATGATCACACAAGTAAAAAGTTATATATACATTTGGAATGCAACAATCAATCCAATAAATAAATAAATGTCAGGTAGCAAATCTAATTCACACTACTGGGGCACTGAATGCTGTGGAGTACATAAATAGATAACAGCTCAAATAAATAACTCACACCACCTCAGGCGGCACTAAATTTTCATTTGCATTCATAGACTGCGGGGGCGGGGGCCTTATTTAGCGGCCCACTTTTTGTAGAGCCTGTCATTTCGTCCCAAGTTGACCTAAGGAGTTCAAATTTTCAGCAGGCATGTCCCAAGGGCCCCTCTCGTAGGTACCAAAACAGAAAATTTGTTGATTCATTCGAAGGGGTTGAACCACCTACTTATATGGGACCGTCGAAAATCGCCGTGAACAGGATCATAAAACCTATTTGTAGGGAGAAAGTTGGCAAAATTACAGTCAGTGTGGCATTATGGGTCCCTAAAACTGCCAAATCTCGAATTTCGGGATATCATTAGTACGGGACGTGAAATTTGACTGGTAGCTCGGTAAATTCAGATTTTGTTTTTAGTCTACAGGGAACGTCCGTGGACGTCGTGTGGCAACTTCCAAATCAGGTCCTTTAGCACTATTTCACGAGACGTCCCAACGTGCCTCTGGGAACGTCCAAGCATCATTTGGAGTACTACCTGCAGGCGACTAGGCAGGAACGAGTTTTGCCAATACATCAGAATTGATGGTGTCCTTAAGTGAAAAAATGAACTATTAGCAGTTTCCATTTTGATTTATACTAGGTGGATTTAGTATCGTGTGTGAGGGCTGAAGCTGAAGACGCACATCTTTTGTTTCGGGTTCGTTCCTTTTGGCTTTGAAGCGTCGACGCGTGCAAGAACTGACAACGTCGCCAACGCCTATGGCTCGGGGGTGGGAGGGGGAATGGGGGCAGCACTATGTGGGGACGGTGCTGCAGCAGAATTGGATGGGGGTGGCCAATTCTTTCACCCCTGGCCAAAGCCGTGACCGTGAGTACACAGGGCCCAGCTCAGTCCCCTTGTTAGTGGAGGAAAGTTAGTAAAAAGTTAGGAAAAAATTCGGGAGAAAGGAATTTTGCTCGATTCCTATGGATTTGAGGGCGTAGAACACGAATCCGAGGAGTCCCAAGCCGGGACCCTTGGGGAAAACCCAGGAAAGCGGAAAATGTGCACCAATTTGGCGATACCGCGTCGGTTCAGTTTTTGTCACCTCACGGGTGAACGGTAGCAGCTCGCAACCCCGTTCTAGGCTCCAGTTGTTCGTCACACTCTCCCGCACATTCCCCTCACTGGTCGTACCGATGTCCGGCCGATATTTCATGGCGAAAAATGGCTCAAAAGAAATTTTCGGCAATTTGAAAAAAGTAAAAATTGTGTTCCACACATCGCTGTTCGTAAATGAGCAGGGAATGCCCATTTCGCCTCGAAGGGAACCGTGTGCGCACATTCTTCAGCTCCATGACGGTACCCTCGTTTTTCCGCTCAGACAAGTAGTGGCCGAGCTATCCGGTTTGAATTTGAACACTGCAGCGCTCCGCTCCGGCTCCGCGCCGGCCCGCGCCGCTGGCCCCACTGGTTCCCCCACCACCTCCTGCGGCCGCTGCGTCCGATCCAGCCCGATCTGTCTCTCTCGCACTGCCGATGCCGCTGTGCGTGCGACAAGGACGCGCTGCGCGCTGCTGTTCCTCGCACGTGGCCACCGCTTTTCCTGCCGACGCAGTTTCTCCGGTGCGCGCCCGAGAAAAATTCGATGTATCAAGAAAAGTAATTGTCCGAATGGGCTGATCGAGGTGTCATTGCGTTCGTCACATTTCAGAGAACAAAATCCCGTAGAGTCCCGGCCTGGGACTCTCAATGATAGGCTACCAGAGGCTATGCAAAATTTAAATTTGAGATTTCTTTAAAATAGTGAATGTGTCTAGATATTTGTGGTCAAAGGATTGCTTGGGTGAGATATAGCTTAAATGAAGCTTTAGGATCAAAGTTAATTTTAATTTAGATCACAGCTCATCAGACTAGATTTAAAAAAAAAACATCGAATAGAAAAAAATTAACATTTTGATTTCATGACGCTGTTTGATTCTTAGCCCGAATGGATCTTCGCTCTCCCGGCGGGTAGGCCATCCGATTACTTTTTCTGACAGCGACAGATGGTTGCGACGGTTGTGCTTCGTTTTCGACTGGAATGGGAATAGGAGTGCGTAAATTTTAATTTGACGGGGGCTTACGTTGTGAAAGAACGGAATCTGTCGTCTTACCTGCGGATAGGGGTGGTTCGGGTGCTACCTGCGCCTGCGTGTGATCTGCGTGCTCCTCAAGTGCAGTGTAGAGCTCTGAAAACATCCGTCAGTTTAAATCCAATGGACAGGATATGTAGCAATGTAAATTAGTATTTGCTGTGCACTACATACCCATGGCGTCTTGCAGTATATCAGATGCGTCCGCGCGGTCCTCGGGCTGGCCTACTTCCTCCTCGTGGATTGGCCCCGGGCTGTTAGTGCACGAGTCGCCAGAGCAGTACCCGCAGGATGGCGAGCACTCCATGCCCGCCCTCCTGCAGCAGCACCCTGCTCCGCAGACCCCTTTGCAATTGCAAAATATGAGCTTGAGGAGGTAGTCAGGGGCCGCGGGCAGCGTCGAGGCGATGGGCCGCAGCCGGCCGCCCTCTTGCTGCCAGCCCCAGTCATTCGGGGGAAGTCCCGCGCCGCGCCACTCCTGCACCTGGTGGAACGCGCGCCACGAGTGGTACATGGCTGCGTTCGCTGTTGGGGGGAGTCGAGCGAGCTCAAGCCTTGATGTTATTGCTTGCCTAGCCGCCTTCTTGTTGTAGTGCCGGTATCTCGTCTGATTTAACCCTTCGCCTCGCTTGCCCCCGTACAGCTGCACCAGGAACGCCTCTCCAGCTGCTGTTATTTCACCCAGAAAAAGCCGTTCTTGTGGCAAGAGCAGAGCTGAGCTTGATACTTGCTCTTGACCAATGCTCTTGATCCAAGATCATTACTTTTGATTCAAGAGCATTTGCTCTTGACATCCCCGGTATCTAAAGTTCATTAGAAAAACATAGCGCAGGCCAGGAAGCGACCCGGCACCGGCATTACCATTGCTGCGCGGCGCCCTGCCGCGCTGTTCTATCTCGGCTACGTACGTGACCGCCTGCCAAAATTTCGCTTCAAAAGAATTAGTTTGGCGGATGAGACGAGACGAGCGCGTTCCTGTCCGGCGTTGAGCCCGGCCGAGGCTCGCACGACGCCAGGTCGGGCGGCTTGGCCAGTCCGGGCCTTCGCTGCCGAGCCGAGCCGAACCGAACGAGCCAGCTGCGCGCTTGACTCCGCCCGTCGCCTCGCCTCGCCTTTTCCGTTCTCATTCCGCCACAGTCCGTCGAAGCGACAACAACAACCATGGATGAAGCTCTCCTGGAAGAAGCTCTGGCAGACTGGGGTCTGCCACATTTGATTGCAGCGTGCAGAGGTAAGGACGTGTAGTGTAGATGCATCGCTATTTTCAATATCACTTTGTCCGGAGTGCGGGTTGGTGTTATGAACGAAATGCGTATCGGCCCCCGTTTGTTGTTGCCGCAACGTTTCTTCGAATCTTCGGTCCGTCTGTCTTCTCGGCTGCTTTAGACATCGGCAATAGAGTACCTGCTCTGAAAGGAGTAAAAACGTATGTTCACCGACAGGGAGGGCGGTCATTTCCCCTCTGAAGTCGAGGGGCGTCTCAGTGTTCATCGCGCCATTGCTTCCGTTTCGTATGCGTCTTCGCAATAGCCTTTCCTGTCACACTAGGGTACAATGGATAATAGGGTATTCCGCTGAACCCCAGAACGGAAGTATGAAGAAGGCAAGAAGTATAAAAGGATGGGCGAGGGGGGACGTGTTGACGGAAACGGACACAGTCCCCCCTCCCCCTCACTCACCTATTAGTACTTCTTGCCTTCTTCCTACTTCCGTCTGGGATTCAGCTGAATAGCCTATCTAAAAACGGAAGAAGGGAGTGCCGTAGTTATTTGAGCTCTACTTCCGTTGCTTGATTCGAAGGTATACCCTATTGGCATTTTGTTTCGGATGCCGTTTTTCCCGTTTTAGGTAAAATAAGGGGGGGGGGGCGGCTTTCTGGCCTCAGGGGAGTTATAGAGGTTTCCAACGAGGCTCCGAAGCGGAAGCTCTGCGCCGTCTGAACTGTAGCATTCATTGTTTGGTCCGTTTTGAACTTCAAGTAACTCAGTTTTGTTTTTAATTTCAGAGAAGAGATTTTCCTTGGAGGCACTTCTGGAGATAGATGTTTCGACTGTGTCTATGGTCACCAATTTTCCTGGCGAGCAGCTGCTTTTGTTAAAGCGTGTTCGTGAATTCAAACAGGTGAGTTTTGAGTGTGCTGGCAAGGCTGGAGAACCGCGTGTGGTAACTTCTAGTGGGAATTTATTGTTATTTATTTTGCATGTATTGTGTAACTACATTATGTAGAGATGTAGCTTATGGTCTTAAATGCGTTGAAACTGAAACACTTTCATTAATTTTGCATTGTAGTTTAACTATTACCTGATGGGATTGTAGTTTCTTGTTAAAATTTTGAATGTTTATCATTAAACTAAATCTCGTGTATCATCCCAGTGCATATCAAGATTTTATTATGGCCATTTATACAAACTTATTAGAATATGCCAGGTGAGCTCTGTGGGAGAAGGATTTATGTAATCAATTTACATTTTATAGCTATATTTTCTATAATCTCTGGGTAGTCAGCAATGTTCTGCAAATTTTGGGGGGTTTGATTTCAAGTTCAGAAGTCTGGACACATTGATCTATCACAGTTTACAACAGTTGTAACCTCCCTCTCTTTTTTAAAAAAATTTGTTAACTGAGAAAAATGCTCGTATTGCATTCAGTTTATTTGAATTTTTAGGCATCACTTTTTGCCTGTTCGTTATTCTGTATTTTGTATTCTTTGTTATTAAATGTAAGGAACTTTATGAATAGTCGATGTTGATGTTTGTTTAATTTGTTTATTCAGGCACAGATCAGTGGTGGTGTCCAGGCACGGAACAGTGGTGGTGTCCAGGCACAGAACAGTGGTGGTGCAGCTAACAGAGATGCGGAAGTTGCTGTGGCTTCCACGTCCTTTTCCAATTTAGATAGTACCAATGAAAAGTCGGTTAGTAGTGCTGTTTGCATGGTGTTTCTTTATTTAAATTGTAAGATTGTTTTGTATTATTGTGTGAGACTAACTTTATTGTGTCATTTTCCTGTTATTAACAGGCATCAGGTACTTCCAGCAGGAAGCGTGGAACTTCTATGCCCCCAAATCATCCAGCAGCTAAAAAAATTTCATTCTTTAATGATGAGAGAATTATTGATGCTCTTGTAAGTTTTGCCACACTGCAGTGCTTTATTCTGTTGAATTTTTCCTAATTATGATTGCATTTTGTGTTAGGATATAGAACAACTGTTAGCAACTGACCGTAACGGTCAACAAGTTCTTCGATATTACAAGGATGAGGTGAATAACTTTGAAAATGATTCTGGGAATGAGACAGAACCTCCAACCCTAGGTAAAATCCACCGTGATGTTGTTGTGGAAATAATTGTAAAACATCTGAGGACCAAACTTCAACGGCCAGATCACCGCCTTTTTTCACGCCTGGCTGCCAAAGTGGTGGAGCTCTTTCCCACAGAGGTTGAAGTGAGTCTTTTGTTATATCCAGAACTTTGACTTCATCTTTTAATTTATTTATTTTTTGAAATTCTGCTAACGTTTTGCTCTCCTTCATTTAGGAAACCTACTATGTGGCACCAAAAACCCAGAGTGAGACGCAAGTCCACCCGAAAGGAAAGTTTCCGGACAAGTTCCGAAATGAACAGACCAGAGATAGAAACCTAGCTCTGTCAGGGCAAAGAGCCGCCGTGGGGCCTTCAGCCTCTCAAAGCAGCAGGAGCACCAATAAACTATCAGCTATTCTCAGTAAACGTAAGTTGTTCTGTCTCTATTTCTATTTCTATCTCAATCTCAAGTAGATTTTCACAGTACCACTTTATTTGCAGCTATTTCACCCGAGGTTATTGGGGCCTGCGAATGGTTGGAGAAAGGCAGGCAGTGGCCTATGGTACGTGAGAAGTGGATGGCATCTGCTCCCAAGAGGTTCAGGGAAATTTTTTGCTCTGGTGAAAAGTTCATCAACACCTATTTAAAGAACTGGCCTGTGTTGGCTCATCCGTCTGGAAATGAGTTGGTATGTTTGTTTTTTTTACTTATTTTGCTGTTGTGATTTCTTTTAAAGAAATAATAAGCACCTCTCTCTCCTCAGATTTTGATTGATTTTGATCTACTCTACCCGAAGGCAGAGACAATTTTTAGTTTCTTTGCACATTTTGAGAAGAGAACCATATCAATCGCGAGGAAAGACGTGAAGGACAAAGGTCTCAAAACTCTCTTGACAGAGGAGTATAAAACAAGTCTTGACCAAAGTAAGCTGCTCTTATTTGCAAAGAAATTTAAAACACGGCCTTGCTGAGCGTTAATGTCTTTCTCTGACCATCTAGATGCACGAGTGAGTCTGCTGCTGAAGATTTTGCCAGGAATCAGAGCCTCTCACACTGTGACAACTACCAATACTACTTCTGGTGCTCGTGTGACTGAGAAGATCAGTATAGATCGTGCCACAGACAGTTATTTGGTGCATGTTCATGTAAGTCAACCAGTAGTTTTTAACTTGTCTGAAACTTGAATGCGCATCACTTGTTTTCCCTTGCTGACAAAAGTCTAGCACTGTACCACTTCATGCATACTCATGCTTACCATTTTTACATTGAATTATCAGAATTACATGGGCAGTCGTGAAAGTCTAGGACTGATTTCTCACACTCACTTTGAGGCTTATTTTGCAGTAATTTTCCACAGCAGATTGCTTTACTGGATAGAACATGGGTTTGAAGTGGGTTACTTTTTGTATCATGGTTTGACCACTTCATCAATTTCTCATATTTTTTTCATACAATAGTCACTTCTAATTCATGAGGTTAAAAATTCAGCTTGGTTTTAGACTTTTACATTATATGGTCATTTTAATTAATCTTTGGTATATCTCACAATTTGAGGAATTGATTTTTTAATTGCAATGTGTAAACTTTCAGGCCCCAGCTCAATTTTCAAAAGCAAACATCTGTATTATTAATTTTCTTTCTGAATGCTTCATTTATCCATAATTTTATTTCTTCTTTCTTTCAGACTGCAAGTGCCATCACCAAATCTCTTAAAGATAGGAGGGCTGTTCTGCTGTCTGAAGTAGATGAAGACGGAGGTGGCCAACCTCTCATTGTTCTTGTGGGTGCCTCTCTTTCCTCTGTCGAAGCATCGTATGTCTCGATAGCAGATTACCTGTACAAGACAGACGGAGTCCTGGAGGCGGTGGATGTTTTTTTCAAAAGTTTCCATGCGCTTCACATTCCGTACCCTCCAGAAAGTGCCCATATTTGGACCACCCTTCAGAGGGCTATTTATAAGTTTGAAACTGAGTGGGATCATTCATCGAACATTCTTCACTCGTGGATTAATCATTATAAGATTTGAGTGATAGTGCTATTTCTACTGTTTTTGTATTTTCTAGCTTTGTTTATCTGATCTCCAACAAGGATTCTAGTATAGTGTCTAGAATTATTTTTTTCTTATTTTTGTGTTTTGATTTAAACTGGTGCATTCAAAATGTTGCTATGTCCAGGTTGTGCAAATGGAAGTTTTCAATCTGTCAATGAACTTAGTGCACATGTTCGTTTATTTCACATTGATTTTTTCAAAAGGAGTTTTCGCTGTAAACAGCAAAACTGTTGTAATGGTAGTGCGTGTTATTCTTGGGCAGGGTTTGTTCGACATATCAAAAGATATGCTGCTCGTGAAGTGCCTCTTGTGAATTTTGAAGAGGGGGAAGTACACGAGGAAATACAGGATGTGGAGGACATTATTGTTGATAATGAGTTTGTTGACTTTGATGTAGATGTTGAAGATGAGGATAGATACTCTATAGAATATTTCGTTAATAATTTTTTTAAGAATACTGAGTTTTTTGCTGCTAGCCTTTATGCCCATCCAAATTCTAGTCGTAAGTTAGTCCATTCTGTGATTCAAAGTACTAGTGATATTTTAACATCCACAATAACCATTCTCAAACAAAATGTTTTTAAAGTGCTATCAAATTGTAATGGGGATGAGAATTTTCCTGACGAATGTGCCAAACTCAATGCTATGTTTAATGTTCTGGAGAGTCCTTTTGATGGGATGATAAGTGACTACAAACGTCTCTGCAACTTGGGCGAGACTGGAAATTTTATCAAACCAGAACCTGTGTTAGTTTGTCACGAGGACAGGTATGTTAATAAGGAGAAATCGGTAGAACTAATCAGGGCTCCCGTTTATGAATACTTTATTCCACTTAGGAAAGTTTTAGTTAAGTTTCTAGAATTGCCTGGTATGTTTTCATCTATTACTAGATTTATGTTCAAACTCCGTAATAGGAGTGGTATTTCACATTTTCTTCAGGGAGAGTTGTGGAAACAACTCTCATCAAAGGATGATGGAAAACTTTTTCTACCCATTGACTTGCACTTTGATGACTATGATCCTGATAATGCTCTTGGCTCCCACCATGGTGTCCATTCTTTTGGAGCTTTATATGCTAGTTTGGCTTGTTTGCCACCTGATATGCAGTCTTCTATTCAGAATATGTTCTTATTCCTTCTTTATGAGTCTAAATATAGAAAAATAGAAAATGGCAATTCAGTTGTATTTGCTCCTGTCATATCAGAAATGAAGTTCCTTGAAAGTGTAGGCATTACCATAAATGTTGATAATATAAGAAAACAAGTATACTTTCGCATGTGTGTGGTCCGTGCTGATAATGCTGGTTGCCATGGTATTGAGGGCTTTGTTGAATGTTTCACAGCAAGATTTTACTGTAGATTTTGTAAAATGTTTAGGGACGATTGTAAACGATTTTGTTTCAGTGTGCCCAACAATCTATTGAGAACTGTTGAGAACTACAGAGATGATGTTAATACTAATAATGTAACTCTTACTGGTATTAAAGAGTTGTGTGTGTGGAATGAAATTCCAAGCTACCATTGTGTTACTAATGCTAACTGTGATATTATGCATGATCTCTTTGAGGGTGTATTAAAATATGATATTTGTAAAATTTTGTACTCTCTGATTCATGACAGAGGGTATTTTTCTGTGGAAATTCTTTGTGACCGGGTGAATGGGTTTAATTATGGTCCAGTAGAACAAGGCAACAAGCCTCCAACTTGTCACTTCTCTGTTGATCGTTTTTTGAATTGTAGTTTAAACCTCTCTTCTTCTGAAATGCTATGTTTCACCCGTTACCTGGGAGAGATGGTAGGGGACTTGATTCCCGAGGGTAATTCGGCTTGGAAATTGTATCTTGTACTACATGATATTTTAGAACTAATTATGTGCCCTTTCATTGAACCAGGAATGGATATTTACATGCGTACTCTGATTTCTGAACATCATCAGACCTATGTTAATTTGTATGGAAGTTTAAAACCGAAGCATCACTTCATGTTACATTACCCTGACTTGCTTAAACGGAATGGTCCTCTTTCTTCTTTGTCAGCTTTAACTTCTGAAAGAACACACCGTATAGGTAAAATGTATGCCAAAGCATGTAATTCTAGAATAGATTTTCCATTCTCTGTGTCTGTGAAGTATCAACTCACCTTATGTAATCGTTTAATGAAATTTGATACTGTATCTGAAAAACTTGTGAAGTCCAAATTTTGTAAACTGCAGTCTTTAAGCCATTTTCAATCATTCTATGAATTTTTTGATGTGAACCCTATGTATGAAGTAAATGTAGCCAATAGTATTTATATTTTTGGAACCATGTACAAAGTTGGTATGTATGTTGTTACGAAAGTAGGTGATTTGTTTCCCACATTTGGTGAAATTTTATATATTGTTCATGATAAATCTTTTGTTACTTTTGTGTTGAAGCTGAAAACTACTATGCATTATCGCTCACATGTATGTGCATATATAGTTGACGACAGTGATGATATTGCCTGTGTGAAACACAATGAGTTGTTGTACCACATCCCCCTATGGTGTAGGACAAGCCCCTTAGATGGGAAAAAATGTGTGTCTCTGAGGCACTCTCTATGAGCAAATAAATAGAGCTTCGTTATACATTTTTGTTGAAATTTTTTATCCTCGCAACCAAATACACAGAAGAATTTTATACCGTAACTGGGATTTTATTTCCAGATCCGAGAAGTGTTAACATTCAAGTGCGTTGGCTATTTGGCCTATACACAATAACGCAAAATAATTTTGGACTGCGGTGTCTTCAGGGGACAAAGTGTCACCCCGACGACGGGGAGGCGATACGACTTACAGTGATTTGTATAACAAGTGTTCTTGTTTTGGTTCCTTTTTTGGGCTGAGGGGGAGGGAGGTGGGGGGGGGGGGCGACAGTCCCGTTTCCGCCCCCTCAGGGGAAACAAAACACTCCTATACGTAGGCAATACCAATAACTTCGTTATCTTCGTTAGCCGACCTTGAAACCGCCCCTGTCAGACCTATTGTCTGCCTGCCAGGGGCGTGTGTGTATGTGAGGCGGGGGTGTCTGTTTTCTACCATCCACTTGCATTTCCCTTCCACTGTTTCGTCTTGACCTAGGCCCAGTTTGGGCTTGATCGGATTCCACTGTGCTCTTGACCTCAGCAAGAGCAAAATTCTTAATTTAAAAACAGGGGTGTCAATGCCATTTACCAAGTTAACTTTTACATAATGTCAAAGCAAGAAACCATTGATTTAAAGCAAATGCTCTTAAAACAAGCGCGAATGGCTCTTGCTGCAGTCAAGAGCATTTTCGTCTTAAAGCAATGCCAATTCACTTGAGACAAGAACGGCTTTTTCTGGGTGTTTCTCACGTCAACTTCGGGGTTGGCATGTGTTACCAAGAGCACTAATAAATCTGTGTCCTAGCCAACCAGAACGACATTCGGGTTTGACGCGGAGAGCTCGACTGCAGTCTGCACCGAGGGGCGAATCACTAGCGTAATCATGTGTACAAAATCATAGAAATTTTTAGAAAGAAATTGATAAAAACTCCGAATTTAAAGTTGAACTTGGACTTCCTGCCGAAAAATAGCACCTACAAAGGCTGAAATAACCATAAAAGCAATAAAATTATAAAATTAACGAAAACCACGGGGTGTAATCCGACGAAATCCTGAAATCTGTGTGCACATTTATAATGAGTGGTTGTCCCCTCGGTCTGCACGATAAGGACGTCGGCGTCAGCTGTAGCTTGCCGGACAGCGACTGCGGCCTCCGTTAACTTCTTTGCCAGCAGGGGGATGAAGCTCGCCTTGTTATCCGAGTTCCCCAGAAACTCGCCCTGACTGACAACATTCAATGTGTCGGAAGAAACGGAAAGCCGCGCTGCCCCAGATGCCCTCCTGCAATGCTGGATGTCCTTAGTGCTCGGCCCACTGCTGTACCCGTCAAAAACGACGGTCGTGCCCACCCCGAACCTGGACACTACGTGGTCGACGTATTGTTCACAGATGGCGCCGTAGGTTAAGCCCTTATTCCACTTTACTCTCCACAGGAGGAAGCCACCGTCAACAACATGCGTTGCTCCTTGCGGCCGGTCAGCTTCTGGGGGGGGCCAGTGTTGCCAACTCCCTAATGAGTTGGGCCTTGTTGCCCTTCCGTATTGAGAACTCGTCAAACAGGGCGGTAGGACGAGGCGCCAACTCGTACCCCATGCACTCCTCCAGCTGCTCATCGGACCGCACCACGCAAATTATGCGATGAAAAAGTGTGGTGGGATTCACAAGGACTTTTTCACCTCCCACCTGCACGGTGTTGTTCGTAGCGGCAATACTGATGCACTTGTCCTTCTTCCGGAAGTGCACGTCCGGGAAGGCCTTCCTCGTCATCGAATGCGCGATCTGCCAGCCAATTTCAATAGCCCTGTCGCAGTTGACGCTGGGGTCTGCAATCAGGCCAGTGGAAATGCAGACTAGAGAATCAGCTTGCTGTCCGAAAGGCGAGTGGTCGCGCAGGTACAGGTGCATGACGTCCGCGTCATGGGCGTCCCGGCCCTGTCTGGTGGCGCCCAGCTCGGCGTGCTGCTGGCTGTGACTAGACTTCACCCCGCAGAAATGTTCGGTGGCGTCCACCACGAGAGCCACGTGCGGTGCGCTGTTGATGAAGCGCGAGGTGGTGGAGTTGGTCATTCCCCGGCCGTGGGCGGTGAGCCCGCCCATCATCTTCATGACACGCATGAGTACCTGCTCAATTATCATGTCGGTCCACGTGCCGGAGAATGACTTCTCTGTTCTGAATATAGTGAACCACCCCTCGCGCACAAATTTCTCATAGCTGGCGGGGCACATTTTAGTCTTCAAATCTGCCATCTCCTGCAGGTATAGTTGAGCAGTCTTAGCGTAGTGGAAGTGCCCCGAAGCCCACAGGGTAGGAATCATTTGCTGGACGCAGTACAGATGCAGATCCCAGTCGCCAGTGCGCTCAGCAAATATGAACATTTGAATTAATTTTACCCGGTCATAGTACTGCGCCTAGAGGCGCCCCGTGGGGCTTTTCCCGGCCTCCGCGCGCAACGATGCCTCCATGTAGTTCTTGACCTCCTCCAGGCAAGGGGATGCAAGCACGGGGCCAAAGTCGCCGCCGCCCGTCTTCCCGTGCAACTCCCGAATGCTATGTACAGTGTCAGGTGGGACTTCCCCACACTCCATGCCCGCCAAGAAAATCTCCGTGGCGATGGCCAGCTGCGTCATGAAGTGCGCGCGCACTGCCCGTGCATATGCGTGCCCGCTCAGCATGTGTGGAACCGTGTTTTTCGGGTACACTCGCATCCACAAATCGGCCAGTCCACTGCCTGCCATGAGCTTTCCGACTGCCCCCATATAGGACATTAACAAGTGGAAGCCTCCGAGCCGAATGACAACCGAAGATAGGTCCTTATCGGCCTCGTGCGAGTTTGCAATGTCCATGGCTTTGAGGTACAGTGGCTGGTCAAATGTCACAATGCAGGGCGCCTGGCTGGACTGTGACTCTGCATCCGCGTGCAGAAGGGCGGTGTGGATGGCAGACGGGTCAGTGGCGGCGAGGCTGACAATGGGTAAGGGGATGAGGGCAGACTTTTCATGGCAACCTTCTTGTGATCTCTTTATATCTGCCATGAAACCATATGCCAGCCTGTGCAAGACAGCGAACGGAAGCTTCGACACGACTGCCAGAAAACATTTAGCGTGTCGACCTGGGCAAAATTTGTGGGGTGTAATGTCAATTCCTGTATATTACTCATGGTCTTCTGTCGCAGTCCATGACCCGCCGTGCCATAGTACTGTTTCACAGCCAACACCCCCTTTTCTCCGATTTTGCCAGCTGAAAACCTTTTCTTTGGGCGGGGCAGTGCGACGCTCACCTCAACTTTGTCGTGTGGCGTCACTGTCATGAGGCCGGCTAGCTCATGAACAGTCCCATGACCCGTCATGGTCTGCAGGTTGTGGTCGAAGTTGTCAAAAATAAATTGGGGGAATGCATCCATACGAAGCAGTGGTTTGCCGTGCTCCACCGCACTATCTTCGTATTTCATGACCTCCTGGTAACTGGAACAGAACCCCAAATTTGACAACGCGTCCACGACCAGCCGGGACCCAATTTTCCGATGAAGGAAGACTCCCACGCCGATGTGGAGCGGCGGCACGTATGACCTCGGGAGAATAGATGCGACCAGGGAATTCCCCATGGCAACACGCTTCCGGAGGGGTGCTGGCTCCTTCTTCCCAGGCCGCATCAGTTTCTCTAGAAATAATCTCATGAGGTTTGGCACCGAACCGTCGCCCCCCGACATTATCTCCTCTATGGACGGGTAGGAGTCAGTCTGGAAGTTCATAGCCATACAATCTTCCCGGAGTAGATCAGCAACCAGCCCTACTAGTCTTTCCTTCTCACTCTGGAGGTTTCCACTTCGGCTTTCGTACCACTTTCCGGACAAAATGCGGTAGGCTGCCTCCTGGAAAGTAACCACGTAACCCCTTGCACCGCGCTCTGATGAAACTATGAGCGCCTCGCCGTACTTCGCCTTCAAGAGGTTACGTGTGTGTCTTTCGCCGTACAGCTGGTCGGTTTCCGAAAGCTGTAACATAGTCTCCATGAGGTCCTGCATGCTGTGCTGAACCGCGGCACGATCTTCCAGCCACGCGCACAACTTTTCAAACGCGTCCGCTTTGGCGCTGTCGGAAGGTCTTCCCTTCTGCGTCTCACTGCACGCGGGCGCGTCAGTTCTTATAAATTTCCCAAGGCACTCCACGTGATAACGGCCGTCGGCAGCCACCAAATCCGACACGGCCCCACTCACCCGCAGCAGCACACGGCTGGCTTCCTTGTCGCCGCGTTGAACTGCCTGTTGTCTGATCTTGTCCTTCATTTCAATCGTGGCAACGAGAGACACTCCATTTCTGTTTGGGTGCGCGTGATCGAAAACAGCCTCTTTGCCGCAGATGAGGCAGCTCGTTAAAAAGTCAAACTGCTCCTCCCCGCTGCGCAGCGTGCGGTCACTCGACGCCACCCATGGCACAGGTTTGTGGGGCCCTCTGTGCCGCGTGTAGTTTTGGCGGCAGCCCTTGTGAAGCCAGATGTAGTTCTTCTTTTCGGCGGCTTTGAAAGCGTCATGCAAGCCATCCCTTTTGCTGTAACTGGCGGCCAACAGGTTCGGGAGGCCACCCTTTCGTCCCTCCCTACCGGTCGAACCAATGACGCGCACACAGGTGTCCACAGACAGGCTTTGATCACACAGAATGCACTGACACACACACACATCTTGATTTTCGCACACCACATTGCAGGGCCAGTCACTCGCGTTGTCGCACTGTACGTCACTAGTGGCGGCCATCGTCGCCACGCCTAGCACTCGCGGTACACACACACACACTCACACCCGATGCGCCGCGGCCGCGACGGGGAAGGACCACTCCAGGTGGGCACGCGACGCACAAAAGCACACGACGAATGTCACTATCACTAACACTATCAATATGACGACACGGGCACTAGGCACAACGATACGAAACGACAAGGCAACACGAGTCATGCCTCCCACGATCTGCACAGCTCGGATGCTCGGCGAATTCTGCCGTGGCCCCACCAGTGCACTGCTGTCGTCATCTGCTGTTTCCTCCAAAAGCAGAAGATTTCCTCCCCGCCCTCGCCCCCTCTGTCCCAGTGGCTGCATTTGCCATGCACATATGCACATGGTGCGAAAACAAATGCAAACAGTGCCATTCACCTGGCCTCCGGGCGTGGCGCCGGGCCACCCTTAGTGGGTCATAAAATTGTAATGGTAATAGACCCGGACCCGCCGGGCCCCGCTGGGTCCTTTGCGGCCCGCGCCGCCGCGGCAAGGAATGCTGTTCCTTGCAAAACGGAGGCGCATGACGAACGCATCCCATATGACACAAGCACACACACTCGTCACACAATGCCCCGCCGGACTGTCGGCCGTGACGAGCAAAATTACCGTCCATATGCAAAACACGACGCAGTGCAGATCCCTACAAATCGTATAAAAAGACTTGTCCTCGTTTGAGTTTCTTTCGGATCCTCTGTGATTTCTCAATCTATTTGTTTGCAACGGCACAAAAATTAGCATGAGGGGTCTTCTGCCTCGTGCGATTCGATTGCCACACCAGTCCCAGGCCGGGACTCTACGGGATATTGTTCTCTGAAATGTGACGAACGCAATGACACCTCGATCAGCCCATTCGGACAATTACTTTCCTTGATACATCGAATTTTTCTCGGGCGCGCACCGGAGAAACTGCGTCGGCAGGAAAAGCGGTGGCCACGTGCGAGGAACAGCGCGCAGCGCGTCCTTGTCGCACGCACAGCGGCAGCGGCAGTGCGAGAGAGACAGATCGGGCTGGATCGGACGCAGCGGCCGCAGGAGGTGGTGGGGGAACCAGTGGGGCCAGCGGCGCGGGCCGGCGCGGAGCCGGAGCGGAGCGCTGCAGTGTTCAAATTCAAACCGGATAGCTCGGCCACTACTTGTCTGAGCGGAAAAACGAGGGTACCGTCATGGAGCTGAAGAATGTGCGCACACGGTTCCCTTCGAGGCGAAATGGGCATTCCCTGCTCATTTACGAACAGCGATGTGTGGAACACAATTTTTACTTTTTTCAAATTGCCGAAAATTTCTTTTGAGCCATTTTTCGCCATGAAATATCGGCCGGACATCGGTACGACCAGTGAGGGGAATGTGCGGGAGAGTGTGGCGAACAACTGGAGCCAAGAACGGGGTTGCGAGCTGCTACCGTTCACCCGTCAGGTGACAAAAACTGAACCGACGCGGTAACGCCAAATTGGTGCACATTTTCCGCTTTCCCGGGTTTTCCCCAAGGGTCCCGGCTTGGGACTCCTCGGATTCGTGTTCTACGCCCTCAAATCCATAGGAATCGAGCAAAATTCCTTTGTTCCGAATTTTCTCCTAACTTGGGCGATTTTGGAACTAACTTTCCTCCACTATGTAGTATGCCGCCTCCAGGAAGGCACCTGACGGATTCCATGTGCTCATTCCCCTGTCAGCTGTGGAGATAGTGCGTTGCAGGATTGCCTATTCCAGAGAATGCGCGGCGTTCATGACTCACCTGGTATTATCTTGCTCTATCCATTACTTTTATGAAGTGATTCGCAACCGTTTTGATTTCAGGCAGAGGCACGGAACTTGTGGGAAGCGGTGAATCTCGCCTTCCAGCGCCTGGACTCAGGAGGAGATGGTGGAGGACTTCACCTTCACACCCCCGTTCCCACCTCCACGCCCTGCAGCAGTAGTCGGGGCAGATGGTGCCCTGTGGGAGAACACGCAGGAGCCCCAGCAGCAGCAGCAGCAGCAGCAGCAGCAGCAGCAGCAGCAGCAGCAGCAGCAGCAGCAGCAGCAGCAGCACGGCGGAGGACATCTGCGGCGGGCGTCCGCAGCAGAGCGTAGGGCACCGCCAGCCCCTGAGCTCCATCCACCTGCTGTGCGCCCCGTCGTGGGGGGTGCTCCCGGCCGTGTGCCAGTGTATAGTAAGTCCAGGGAAGGATGGCGCAGCGGCTCGCCTTCATGTTCGTTCCTATTGAAAAAGGCAATAATTGTGCGGGTGACGGGGACGCGTCGGGCTTGCTGCCGTAGCCGCGCGGGCCCCGCTAGCAGGTACGTGGGTCTATTTCCGCACCCCCATAAATGAGCGTTGATAATTGTTTACACAAAGACCCGAGACATTGTCCCCCGAAGCCTTTGACGCCGCTGCGCCATCCTTCCCTGGTTGGCCGCGCATGTTGGCGCCCGGTACCGTCGCCGCTGCCGCCGCTCCAACTGTGGCTCCCGCCCAGCGGCTTCCACTGACCACCGGCGTCGCCAGCGTACCCGTCCGGCCACTTTGTGCGTCCGGCTGCAGGCCACCGCCGCCCCGACAGCTGCCCCGCAGCAGGTCTGGGTCCAGCTGGCCGGTGGTGTCGTCGGTGCCCCCGTCCGGGTCTGGAGAATCACCACGGCCCCGACAGCGGCTCCCCAGCGGCTTCAGCTCACCGCCCGCGGCGTCGGCGCACGCGTCCGGCTGCTGCAAGTCACTGCCGCCCGGATCCGGTCCGCTGCCCCAGCTGCCCCGCAGCAGGTCCAGCTAGCCGCCAACGTCGTCGGCAGTGAGTCCAAGGTAGACGCCGACAACAGGGGCTGCTCTGCTGGTCCCAATTCCAGCTCGAGAGCCCCAGGAGGACCATGCGGGCAGCTTCCGGACGCGGAGCAAGAAGAGGGCGCTGGTGTCCGGGCTCCGGACCCTCTGGTGGACCGAGAGGGCTACCGGGCCCACATGATCAACCGGGAGCGCCTGGAGCGGGACCGCCTCCGAGAAGAACGTCGAGGGGGTCGGGGTGCTGACGCCGATGACCCGCCTCCCCAGCCCGGTCCGCAGCCACGCCGCCTAGCCGTGGCTCCAGCGGCCAGAAGAGGAGGACGACAAGGCCGGGCGGTCCAGCGGCTGGCCGACGGTCAGCTGGGCGCTGAGGACGATGCCATGGCTGTCCTCAACCACCGGACCGAGCAGGACCTGAACCACAATGTCGGGTGGGCGATGTGGCTGGCCGCCCGCCTCACGAAGCAGCCGGACCGGGTGGCCTTCCGACTCCAGGAGGAGGTCATGGCCTTCCTGCGGCAGCGGACTCCCGTCGTCCGCAACGAGTAGTTGGGGCTGGACGTTGAAGATTTCTACACTAGTCTCTTAGGGGTCCTTTTTTCCTTTTCCTAATTTATGGGAGCTTAAATATTAACTTAATTTAACGAATTAATGCAACATTGTTTTGTTTCTGTTTTCATAATTTGTCTTTGTAGATAAATCTGTGTGATAAATCTCTTCTGAGGAGGGGGGGGGGGGGAATTGTACCTGATTTTGTGTAATTTTCACATATTTGCAGACCTGTGAAATCTCTTCATGGGGAGGGGGGCCTATGGTATTGTACCTGATTTTGTGGAGTTCCCTTGGTCAATTTGAGTTTTAACTCTAAAGTTATTTTGTGACATCAAGAAACTCCTATATTTGAGCAAGATGCCTAAATGTATACCTGCTTTGTTTTGGTAAGATTAACTTTTAGTGACAAAAAGACTGAATTTTGAAAGGTTTTTTGCTGTGATAATTAGACTGCTGTTTAGGGGTTTTTCTCTCAAAAATATTCTAAGTTTATCTATCCATAACAACTCTGAAGCAGTAACTTTTTCTTCAAGCTGGAGGAGCTTAATTTTTTTTATGTTATCTTGAATCCCTTCAGTCGAGTTGTATTTCTTTTAGTTTGTTGTTGTGAATTTTGAAAAGTACCCAGGGTAGTCTTCGGAGATGGGCTCAAAAATGTTGTATTAAATGGCACTCATACATCTTTCTCATTCTTTTATGTATACTACATGTTTTAAATTATAGTGCCATCTGTACATGTGAACCCCTCTCATGACTATGTACTTTTGAAGCCAAATAACAGACAACTCACTTCTGAAACATGTCGTGGTAAGAAATGAGCTGATAGTCCACCAAATCTATTTGGTATCCCTTTCCCCGCTGTTCAACTTTCTTTCTTGTGATGATTTTTAAGTTATAAATACAATGGAATAAAGTAACAAAGACTTGTTTATTTAATGCACTGGCACAGTCAACAGAGATTAATCAATTTTACCGGGAACACATATCTAATGTTTTGCAGAAATTGATTTGGTTTAATTAGTGGAATGATATACTTCAAACCTCAGAACTTGAGGTTTTTGAGTTATCCCCTTCAATCATTTCAACTCATCAAATTTTTATCCTGCTCTGCACACCCTAATCAAATACACATTTACATTTGAACAACATCAATTGAAAAATTGAACATGAAGAGTATAGGTACAGCTGTCCCAGTATACACTACATACTATACAGCACTGGGAAAACAACAAGTCCATAATAACAAGTCCAAAATTTTAACAAACTTCACATTTCAAATGAATAAATCTTTGTTTTTATCAACTACAAATTTAAAGAAAGCGTCACAGTCATCTCACTAAACATTTCAAATATGTCAAAAGGAATGGTCACCAAAGATTAGTGTCAAAAGATGTTGAATTTCTTAGACATTTTTGGGAGCGTTTAATTTTTCTACTGTGATGCTAGTGGACATGGGGAGCTACCAAAAATAATGGATTCAATATTTATTCCAATATCACTGAACTTGTTACATTCCACAAGCCATGATATTCTTAATGGCTGTAGGTACGGTGTGTTGAACAGAAACTTCCTTTTCCGTAAGTTGACAAGTTGCAAGGTCAAAGCAGAAGAGACAAAACAAATAATATCTTACAATCAATACCGAAGGTATTTTAGTGGTTGCTTTGGAGCGTGGAGCACATCAAAACGGTTTACTGATTAATGCGTATCCAAAGCAAAGTAAAGCAAAGTATATGACAATGGTGAAATTAGAACACCGGTGCAATTCCATTCCCTTACTCAGTCAAAGTGGCGTACTATCATCATGATCTGGCAAAGGGACATGTATCCTAGTGACGGTCTGACACACTGGTGTTGATCCAAACTGTGGTCTGAGGCAGTGACGTATTTTCATCCATGCCTGATTATATGCCACTTGTCACAGAATGCAGAGGGTTTTACGCCACTATGATCATGAATAATATTGATTTAATTCATCACTGACCCCTTTACATAGCTTGCCTCATATCTTTTTTACATTAGTCCTGTCACCTTTCCATAAACAAAAAAACAGCTCTCCTGTAAAATTGAGGGAAATGAAATCAAGCCACTATGTCAGATTTTCAGTGAATTATTAGCAAAAGTGAAGCAGAATCCACTTAATTATTTAAAATAATATTAATTTCCAGCCCAATCTGCATCCGCAAAACCCAACAAACTGAAAGTTGGATTTGAATTGTTATTGTATTTTATTCAGGCCCCTCTTTTACTAATGAGTTTTACATAGTGCATCAATCGTTTTGCCAACTTCCCATGAGTTGCAGTTGGAATTAAATTGCCCAAAGTTACTGAGAAAAGCTCCTGATGCTGCTGTTATCAATAATAAACTGTCGAAATCTATTAAGACTGAGTGCATTCTTCAAACATTCAAAAATTGATTAAAGGGTTGGCTGTAAGCAAAACAACTTTATTCATTAGATGACTACTTTATGAAGTGAGATATGTTATATGTAAACATACATCATATGTTATGTGAGATGCTTTTTTTTAACACTGTAATTCTATCAAACGATCGACACGTAAGATTTAACCTTTGACGACGGCTGAATGTACGTGATGTACTGATGTTATAGCTGAACAAAAAACCGGAAACTGAGCTTAGCTTATTTTCTTATTTGAAATCTCGCGCCGCCATCCGCTCCAGTCGGGCCGGGCGGAACGTCTCTTGCATACAGGGCGGTGGCGAACTGCAATCAGCCTCTGCTGTGCCTTAGCCTTATCCCCTTCGGTGCATCGTTTTCGCATTTGGAAGGAGAGGGTCGATGGGTGAGGTTGTGTTTCAAGAATGTTTTCGGGCGTTAATTATGCTTTTACTTCAGAACGCATTAGTTTGTACTCCTACGAGTGTTCTTCGCAACTGCGATGTACTCGAATTCACAGACTCGAACGAGAAGTATTTGTTATTATAGATGCTACGCATGGTGTGGTTCTGGTTGTGGTTAGAAGGTGAAGAACATGTGTGTGTGTGTCTGAACTAGTCTTCCAGTCATTTGGTGTTTCTGGACTTTTTGGTGGTAACGTGGGCACCTTTATTATCTGCTTTTATGTTCTGATACTGAGTGGAGGGTGCCTTGCACAACGTGCTTTTTTTTTTACTTTTTGAATTTGCGGAAGTTCGTCACAGTTGGGTTATGTTTTTTTGGGTCGTTCATGGCGGACTCATCTTGTGCAGCATTTAGTTTCTGCTTTTTATGCAGCAGTCCATGCCGTGTAGCTTCTAAAGGTGCATTCAGACTCGTTCCGTTGCATCAGCCATCACACGTAATCCATTCGCAGCGTCAGCCATGAGAATCCAAACAGACAGCATTCGTCGCAATCCTTGTCTAGCCGCGAAGACGTGTCTTGAAACACGGGGAACGTTTGGGAAACGCCATATACTAAGATAGAAAGTGATCCGTTGAGTCCCCCAGTGAAAATCTTTCGATTTTCACATTTGGCCGTGTTTCTGTGTGAGGTTATGAGCGCCGTGATCCATCAGCCGTCAGCCATCAGCAGCAGACGAGTTAAGTGAGCGTTTCGCCTTCGACGCTCGTAACCTCATAAAGTATGCACTAACACGGTCCAATGTAAAAATTGAAAGATTTTCACTGGGGGACTCAATGGATCACTTTCTATCGTAGCATCTGGCATTTCCCAAACGTTTCCCGTGTTTCAGGACCCGTCTTCCCGGCTAGACAAGGATTGGAAGAATGTTGTTTGTTTGGATTCTCATGGCTGACGCTGCGAAGGCTGATCGATTACGTTTGATGGCTGATGCAACGGAACCAGTCTGAATGCACCTCCAGTCTTGAATTCATTAACTTAAGTTTGCAAGGATCATTTTGTGTATCTTTTCTCAGTATGGGTATAACACCTAGCTGTGTTCTTCGTCTTTTGCAACAACCATCTTTGTTGCAGGAAGAGGAGTAGCTGTCAACAGGGGGGATTTCCGAGGACAGCTGTGTAACTAACTTGTCAGGTGTGTATGCTTTTATTTCTGGAGTAAGCCTCATGAGAACATATAGCAGTGCTAATGTTATAACTTTAACTTCTACAATCAATTCCATTGAGAGTAATATCCACTAATTTCTCAGAAAGAAGGCAAAGGTCTTACTAAGATATTGAATGCAAGGTCTTCACCATTTCCTGCAGGCGTCTAAACATTTAAGCCCAATTTCCTATGACATTAATTTTTGTGAATGGTGTAAGCGTTTTCTGGCAAACTGTTTTCCAGAAAACGTAGGCTGAAATTATGACCACACGTTTCTGAAGCAGACATGTTCCGTACTTTTGGAATTATAGAAGCTTAATTTTTTCTTGTAATTGAGCCAAGTATAATAGAAGTTTAAAGTAAGCAATCTGAAGTGGGATCATTTACTCTACCCTTGTGCTTATTTCTGGCGCTGAATTTTTGAGAATTAGCCAAACTACACTGGCGGTCTTGTTTAGCTGTCCACCTTTTGCCAAGCCCGTCATTTCGTTCCAAGTTGGCCTAGAGAGTTCAAATTTTGAGGAGGTTTGTCCCACCCAAGGGGCCCCTCTTCAAGTTCCCAAAACAATAACTTTTTTTTATTCATTGTAAGGGGTTAAACCACCCCCTGTATGGGACGTTGTCGAAAATCGCCTTGAAAGGGATCAATATAACCCATTTGTAGGGAAAGAGTTGGGCATATCACAGTCAGTGTAGCATTATTGGCCACTAAAGCTGCCAAATCTCGAATTTCCAGCCTCTCCTCTTAATTTTGGAGGGGGTGGTGGGGTACTTTTTAAGTAGGTGGTGAAATGGTTCCAAGATTGATAAGCTGTTTTAGTGACCCATAATGCCACACTGACTGCAATTGTTGCAACAAATTCCCTACAAATTGGTTTTGTTGATCCCCTTCATAGCGATTTTCGACCATGTCCCACAGAAGGTGGTTGTTCAACCCCTTATAATAGATCAACAAAGTTGGGGTTTTGGGACCTTCGAGAGGGACTCTTGGTTAGAGGGGTTTATGTGCCAAAATCCAAAACAACCCCACGACATTTCAACACTTTTAGCACATAAACCCCTCTAACACCCAGGAGATGCCTCCTTAAAATGTGAACTCTCTGGGTCAACTTGGAACGAAATGACAGGCTCTGCCAAAAGTGGACCGCTCAATAATATGGCCAGTGTATTTTACTGTCATAGGCTGTTAACATATCATGTCACACTGTTATGGCTAATATTTTTGAGGTGAAGGTGAAGAAAAAAGGTTGCCTTATCAGGAGCTTATTGGCTATCTTAGTGTCAATACCAAGCCAGATATAGCCCTTGTTAGGGTGGATTTAGAATGTGAAGCTTTGAAGGCCAATGCTTCATAGATTTGTACGTTCTTGATTTGATTTTGTTGATAAAATGAAAAGAATCTAGGAAGCGTTGGCCTTCACGGCATCACAGTCTAAACCACCCTAACATAGGCTATTTCTGGCTTGGTATTGACACTAAGATAGCCAGTAAGCTCCTGCCTGATAAGGCAACCTTTTGTCTTCACCCGGTCTTAAATCATTTAATTTTAATGTCAACTTCATTGGGGTATTGGAAGGGTTGCAGTTCGTCATGTCCGATCTTTTCAGAATATTGTTGATATAATCCCTCTGCTCCTGTTGAAGAGCGAAGATGCCCTTTGACCAGCCCCTAGATATTTTAATGCCCAAGCAGTTTTCAGCTTTCCCTAGATCCATGATTTTAAATAGGAATTGCAGTGTGTTTAATTCTTCTATCTTGGCTGTAGGCTGGTTATAAAATATGTAAAGATGATCAACATACATGGCTGCGATTATTACAGAGCTTTTTGAATTTTTGATGTACACACTGGGCTCATCCCAACAGATATTTTTAAAATCTTCCATGGTTTCCATACAGAAAGGTGGTCTTCACTTTCCAGTGATCTAATTTTAAATTAAAATTGACTGTGGTAGAGAAAAGCAAATGGGTTGTCTGCCTCTTCATAACAGGAGCACAGGTTTCAAAGTGGCCTTTGCCATGAGTGTGGGTGAAACCCGTTGCTACTACTAGTCTGGCTCCATGCAGTACATAGCCAACAGCATCTATCTCTTCCTTCAACACCCATTTATTTCCCACAAGAATGGCTCTATGAAGGAGTCATTCCAAGGTCCACACATTACTTTTTTTGAAATAATTTAATTGATCTTACATGGCCTTTATCTAAAATTCACCGTGTGTTTTTCGCGAACTGCCTGTTTCCAGTAGGGGATGTAGCATTGTGGAACTTCCGTATTTGAGCCTTCTTGGGAAACGTAAACTTTTTCAGTGCTGAAGTTTCTTCACTTCCTACGAAAGCGATTCGGGCGGATTCGGGTATCGCAACCAAGGCATCGAATGCGTTGGAGACGTCCGAAACGGAAGTCAGAAAGCCGTAGTAATGTAGAGGATCACTGGGGGAAGTGTGTAAATTGGAACCGTGACTTCAAATTTGACTCAAGCTGCCAATCAAGTTCCATCGAATCTTCCAACCATCGTGACGTAATGCAGCAGCACGACGCTTTTTCACGACGTACGCGTGACTTCTCGTACTTTTCCCCGTGTACTTCTTTCTTATAACTGTCACTTCCGTTACGGTCTCCTCCGGAGTTGTCTATTGATCGGCATGGACATTGATAGGGTATCCCAACTACTCGGCAAACGCAAGAATAGGGGTGATCACACCATTTTTCTAAGAATGTGTCTTGCCCACAGGTCCGCTTTCCGTTGGACATGGAGGATCTGTCGGACGAGACCATAATTCACGTGCTGTCACTTGTCTCGGACGGAGCCACGATGCTGGATAGCGTGCCGCTGGTGTGTAAGCGCTGGTTAGCGTTGTCGAGGCAATCTCAGGTAGTTCCGAAGTTCAGAGGGTAGGGTAAGTGCAGCAAAAAGAATAACGCAGGCAGTAAAATCACACACTCTAGAGCCGAAATGCGAACCCGCACACATCGTTCAGAAGTACTGTCCATAGGGACTTCACTCTGTATTTATGGGAGGCCCGGGTTCGAATACCGGCTCTTGACGGCGCGATTTTCTTGCCTCCGTTTTATTCTTTCCTGGACTTATCCTACATTTACCCGTGCAGAGTCCCTAGTCTCGTTGCCAGCGCTTCTTACGGCGGCTGGTGGTGGTGGCGCCTTGGTCGCTTCATTGTTCGCTAAATGAAGGCGCTGTAAAAGACACGCCTCATTTAAATTGTAGGAAGTATTCTCCGAAACCTTCTATTTCTTCGTAGGATTTTTACTGTGTTCTCGAGTTTGGATGCAAGTTATGTTTTATATCGAGGTGGTTTCTGAGCACATGATTTCACATATTTTTCCAAGCATTGGCTAGCTACGTAGCAAGCTACGGCATCTTACTTCCGGTTCGGGGCTTCTCAAGAGTACCCTATCGCAGCCTTCTCTGACTGTCGGCACAACATATTGCCCGTAGGCTTGGGCTGGCGTGGACTTGGCGTGGACGGCTGCGGACAGCCTGTCGGCGGAGCCGCCGCTCAATGCGCGGCTGCTGGCGCGGGCGCCGGCTCTACGCCGTCTCCGGCTGGACCCGACGTCGGAGGACCCGTGGCTGGCCGCGGCGCTGGAGCGGTGCCGCGCCGTTGCGCTGATCGATATCGAGGTAAGGTCCAGGCGGGGTCAATATTTTTCTCCTTGTGTTTGCAAGGGAACCTTTCTAGGTTGCACACAGTGTTGCCAGAAAAGTAGGCTAAAAGTAGCCCAAACACACCGGTGATGATGTGATGATTGTGCCTAACTCCGCCTGCCTACTAGGCAAATTGCTAACAACCGTGACCACATGTTGCCTAGTAAGCAGGCGCAGGTAGGCACAATTTTTACACCTGTGTGTTTGGTCTACTTTTCGCCTACTTCTCTGGCACCACTGGTTGCACACTCATAATTAGCTTCCACGCGGAGAGAACGACGGGTATGGACCGTTGTACCCGACGGGCCAAATGCTAGCAAAATCGCAACATTTGTTAACATAAATTGTTACTCGGTATAGTGTTGTAAATTAATAGTGTTCAATATGTATAATCACAAGATTGTAGAGATATAATCAGAGGGTTGAAATGACACGTCCAGACACCAGTAATGTTGCACAGGAAGTATATGGTTTTATTCTTCTTATTATACATGGGCAGAGCAACAGGCGGAAATACATACAAGTAGGATCATAGGCAGAGATGTAGTACAGTGTGGCGGGAAGATTTAAATATAAGAGTATCAGCAGGATTATTATATATATGTTATATATATACAACACTTCCCCTTAATCCGATGATAGTCCCAATCTTTTGACACAGTTATCGTGTAATTCTCTTCTCAGACCTTTTGTCAGTACATCAGCAGGCATAATTTCTGTAGACATATGTTCTAATATTATTTTTCCTTCTCTCACGCAGTCTCTTACCAATTGAATTCTTACACCCATATGTTTAGTGCGAGCACTAAAATTCTGAGTATATGCTATTTTAATTGCACTCATGTTGTCATTAAAAATAGTTATTGTCTGCGAGCCACATCCAAATATAGAATCAATTAATTCATTCAAGTACAAGGACTCCTTAGTTGCTTCAGTTATTGCTATGTACTCATATTCAGTTGAGTGCTGAGCTGTCAAGGTTTGCTTCCTGCTTTCCCAACATATAAGATTCCCGTCTAGTTTAAAACAGTAGCCACTATAGGAGTAGTAGTCTACCCCATTCCCTGCGTGATCAGCATCAGCAAAACCCAGAAGACAAAATGATGGCTCGACTACCTTTTTGTATTTGAGACCTAATTTAGAAGTTTTCTTAAGATAAGCCAGGACTCTTTTAGCCAAATTCCAATGGAATTCAGTATATTTAGAATTAAATTGACTCAGGTAACTTACTGCATAGGCAATATCAGGTCTAGTGTTCACACTCAAATATAATAGACAACCATTTAATTCTTGATATGGAAGTGACTTTGATATCTTTCTTGTAGTTTCTGGCAAAACAATCTTTTGCTCCATGGGAGTATTGTAACCTTTACAATCTCTATATTAAATCTACTTAATAGAGAATTAACATAATCCTCCTGCTGCAAAATTAGAGTTGACTTTGACCAATCCCTTATTAGTTTCATCCCAAGGCAGTCTCTTGCCTCACCCAAATTTTTGATAACGAAATGCTTGTTTAGATTACTCAATACATCAGTCTTTTCTTTATCACAACTGTACAGGGTATAGAAATCATCGACATAAAGTGCAATAATTACAATAGAACTCTCTGACTTTCTAAAATAAACACATGGCTCATTCCAAAAATTTTTGAATTTGAGATCCTTCAATACCTTGTCTGCCTTCAAGTTCCAATTCCGCGCCGATTGCTTCAGCCCGTAAATCGATTTCCGCAACTTACAAACAAAATTTTCCTTTCCTGGCATATGAAAACCATCAGGCTGCGACATGAAAACAGTTTCGCCATCCTGGAGATCTCCATGGAGAAAGGCGGTTTTCACGTCCCAGTGGTCTACATGGTGCGCGGTATTGACTGACAACGGGAGATGCCGTCTGAGGTGGAGTGCACAGTTCTATGTCTTCAGTCAGGTCGGCGGAGACGTCGAGAGAGATCGGGTCGGTCCTCCCGGCGCCGCGGGGCGGTGATGGCAGGCCTTTCCTTTTGGGCACCCTCGGTGTGCTCGTGATGACTGCTGCTGCTTCCTCAGGGGACTGCGGAGCCATGTTTTCCTGCGACGGCCGCTGGTCCGCCACCTTGAATTGAGGCGGCGTCCTCTGATACTGCAAAGGCACAAAATATGTCAGGGAGGGCTCGTGATAAGGGAGCGCTTGGGGACTAACAAGAGGCAGCAAGATGTGGCGGCTAGGCGACCTCAGGCACATCGCCTGGCGGTTAGGCAACGCAATAGACATTCACGCCCAAGTGGTTGCCTACCCGCAAGGCGATGTGGCTTAGGTCGCCACACGTCCAAAACATACCTTACGTCTTGCTAACTGTCGGTTCTTGAAGAATGTCCTCCTAACGTTCGGTAGACCCGTCCTCCCGGACACTACCTTCCTTTTCTTCGGCTCAATGTCGCTCCCGCAATCGCTGCTCTCTTCCTCGCGTGGGGCCGCACTCACCTCCCCGGCGGTCGACTCCTGCGCTGCCATCTCTTCACAGGCCTTCGCGGCATCACCGTATGTCACTGTAGAATTTAGAAGAGAACAAGAATGAACACTGATAAGTTCCAATGGCACACGCGTAATGGCCCGCGTTGCGCATGCCATCCCGCAGCACTGCACTGATGATGGTACTAGGAATAGGTTATTTCGGAGAAGCTCAAACCGGAAGTGGAGAAGACAATATTTCCGCTTTTCTTCTTGTTTTAAGAATTCAATATGTCTGAATTCTTACAACAGGTTATGGGCCCAGGCATCCTTGGCGAATTTGGTGTCCAGGACGTTGCACATCACGTCTGACTCAAGCGTCATGCAGATCCGGGAGAAGGCCCTCGAGTCCCGTTTCATCTCGGGGCTGAGCCGATTGTCGCGCATGTTTTCGGGCGGCAGCTCGAAGATGCAGTCCACAAGCTCCTCTTGCTGCAGGACAAGTTGCATGACAAACTTACACTGCTTCCAGTTCTCGGGGCCTCGGAGTTTCTCGACGCTCATATTTTGCTGCACTACGGTCTGCACAGCAGTCTCACTTTCTTGACGAGCCAAATTCCTACGTGCAGCCATCGTCTATTTCGCACAGCACACAGAATCACTAGCACTGGAGAGCACACACTGATATCACAGGCACTAAAAACGTTCACGGAAAACGTGGTTGTATAACCTCCAATATTGAGAGTCCGAAATTAGAGGATTTTACCGAAAACAGACGAAATTGACAGATATTCTATAAGCGCAATGGATAGCGTGAGCTGGGTACCATAACCTGTTGTAAGAATTCAGACATATTGAATTCTTACAACACTTCTTCTCGCGCGTCTTCTCCACTGCCGGTGTGAGCTTCTCCGAAATAGCCTATTACTTACGAACTCTTTCAGTCATCATGACGGCGTCCAGTTTCTCCCATCCATCTGCTACATCGGGGCGTGCGCACGACTTTGCGAGGTTCTCCTTGCTTCCCTTGCCCTTCACTTTGTTGGGGAACCACACGACGCTCTCCGAGGCGGAATGAGGGCACCTACCACCCACACCGTGGGCACCTGCATGAAGGCGTGGTCCATTGCAAACCGTACGACCACGTACTTCGACCTGGAATTAAAAAGAGAGAAAGGAATTAATGTTATTCAACCGCTTCCACCGCTTCCCTCTTACCCCTGTCGGTCACTTGTCGGTTACGAAGTCCCTATCGGACGTGAGCAGTCGCAACGGAACTAACTACTTTTAAGTAGTCAGTTCCGTTACGACTGCCCACGTCACCAACAGCATTTGGCCCATCATGTACATCAATGCGCATGCGCAGACGCCATTTTGGTTATCAAATCCGTTACGCATATGCGTATTATTATTCTTATCTTCTTGCCGTTTCCGGTGGCGATCAGCTTCGTGCACACCTTCTTGGCTTCTACATTCTTTTCACTGGGGCTACCTCATGGGGTCCTTCCACTCTTCTGTGCCTCCGCCCTCTTCCACACTGCTTTCTTTTCCTTTGACATGCTCTCGGCCTATTTGACCAAGAAAGCAGGCAGCTTCCCCACTTTCTCTGCGGTGTGATCCGGGCTAAACTCGTCCACCAGCTCGTTGGTGTCCGACACTTGTTGTGACTTAAGCCTTTCTGGTATAGGTGTGAAAAAAAAAAAAATGTGTTGAATTTCACACCTAAAACTAGGGGCTACTAAGATTCCTCTAAAAACTAATGCAGGCAATAGGGTATTTCGGAGAAGTTCAAACCGGAAGTGGAGAAGACGCGTAAGATGTAGAAAAGCGGAAACAGTGTGAGGGTATCCGCAGCAGAGAGCATCTCCGCCACGGCGTCGGCCATGAGCCAACTCGAAATTTCTGGAGGCTTAGCTCTCGCTGACGATATGCCACGACTCTTTAGTAGGGTCACACAGCGCAGCAGTACCCCGCGCGGCCCGAGGATTCAAATCTCCGGGTTGCGCGGAGGAGGTATGCGCTGTATGACCCTACCAAGTGGTCCTGACATATCGTCAGCGAGAGCTAAGCTTCCAGAAATTTTGAGTTGGCTCTTGGCCGACGCCGTGGCAGAGATACTCTCTGCTGCGGTTACCCTCATACTGTATCCGCTTTTCTTCTTCATACGCTTCTTCTCCACTTCCGGTTTGAGCTTCTCTAAAATACCCTATTTACTTTTCTTATCTTTCAGATCTTCATCTGCGAAGGCCTGATTTTCGGCACCACTTGGCCTCACTCGCATCCTTAACGCATTTTCACCATAAATGCCCCTCAAGAGGCACTTCGCAAACTCCACCTCTGTAGAGGTGAAAGTGCTCGTAGTAATCCATACTGGCATTAGCAGTTAGGTGTACCTGGAACAAAAGACAGTGAGATATATATACAAGTTTAAGCCATTCACTTCTGTTATGGCCAAGTGAAATCAAGTGAAAACAGCACCACTAATCTTGACATCAAGTTTAATTTAAAATCATATTGAAATCTTGGGTTTAGAAATGCATCTACTGTCCAGCCGGTACCGGCTCGAACCATGTTTTAGCGTACGGGAAATTTCCGGAAATAGACGTTTCCAACAAGGCTCAGAATCGAAAGCTGAAAAAATAAAACCCTTCCAAACCGGGAACTCTCGAGATCAGGTATGAGAATTATCGACGTACCAGAGCCTCGTCAAACATGGGAAGTAATCTCCAAATTCATTCAAAACGCCATTCGAGTTTCTCATACCTGCCCTTGAGAGTTTCCGGTCTGGAGGAGCTTTTGTTCTTCAGCTTCCGTTTCCAAAGTATCATTGGAAAACTCTATTCGGAGCTTTCTGGGGCACCAGAAACACATTCAGCTACACAGATAATAAGACAATTCGCTATGATTGTCTAATTTTGTATAACTAAGGAAGTGAGGCTGTTTTCCAAAACTGGGCCTTTTAAAAGAAGGTGAAAACTTGGGGACGAGTGGGCACCATAGTGAAGTCAATTCCTTTGCGACTGCTGACGTTACCTGAAACGCAGGGAAGATGAAAGAATGACAACGCATTTGTTTCTTGTAAGATGGTGTCTGCGCATGCGCAGTGATGACTGTGGTGAGCCAGCGCTTGTTATTCCTTTCATTTTCTTTCCGTTTGCAGTGACGTCAGAAGTCGCAGCGGAATCGTCTATATTCCAAAAGTTGGGTTACATGGCCTTATCAGATGAGAATGAAGTGAGTTCGAGACGCCCGATGGTGGCCACCCCGATTGATATCCGCATGTTTGTTGGAAAGGGTCATGTGACCCCATTTTTGGAGTCGTGGCAACAAGTTGAACTTAACATCAATCTCAAATCTCGAATACAGTGGCGGTTCTTAAAAACCCTCTCTTGTAGCCCCTTATCCCCCCAAATTCTCCCTAGCTCTCCAGTTATGAGTCTCATGCGTACATGGCAACGCTCATCGCAGGTGTGGGAGGAGCTCTGGCAGGTGCACATTCCGGCCGGGGTGGCGGGCTCCGCCCTGCTGGACCTGGTCTGGCGCTGCCGCTGGGGGCTGCGCCGCTTGTCGCTGTGGCTCAATGAGGACGCCCTGATGGAGACGGACGCGGACAGCCGCTGCCCGCTGGTGGTGCTGGCCGGCCTGCAGGCGCTACGGGTGCTCCGCGTGCACTGGGCGCCGCAGTACGACGGCTGCGCGTACGGCGGTCAGCTGGCAGCGGGGCTGCCGGCGCTGCGGGAGCTACGGGTGCGCGCCATGCAGCAGAGCGGGCCCTACGAGATGCTGGCCGACGTCCCCGAGGCCCTCGTCGTCCACCTGATCCGCGCCGCCAAAGGCGAACTCCGCGTCTTTGAGCACGACTCGTTCCAGGACGTGCCGACCAAGGTGGGTTCTATAGCAGGGCCTACTCCTTGTGCTATAACGGTGGCCATCAGCTGTACTGCGATACCTCACAGAACGATGACAATGGTAGTTACCAATGGGACTTGAAAACGGAAACTGAAGAACAATAACTCTGCCAGACCGGAAACTCTTAAGAGCAGGTATGAGAAATATCGGACGTAACCTCCAAAGTCACTCTACGCCATTCAAGTTTCTCATACTTGCCCTCGAGAATTTCAGGTCTGGAAGAGTTTTTGTTCTACATCTTCCGTTTCTAAAGTCTCATTGGAATCCTCCAATCAGGATGAGCCGTTAACCAAGGTGTGCTTCAGTTTCTCCTCTTGGTTTGGCATACTGACTTGGGGTTCTGTTGCTCATCTCGTGCTTTCGCTCATTTAATAGGGTTCTCCGGAGAAAAGCCGAGCCGGAAGTGAGACGTATATATGAATCAACGAGGTCGGAGACGGGACGTAATGGTATGAGAAATTGCGCACGTTATGTGCTTGTTTGCGGCTGCCACCATTGCGTGTTTTGGTCTGTGAGAATCGCCGTGGAACAAGTTCCTCTAATCTTTTCAGATGTATATAAATATACATCGCGAATTGAAGTGAATTTGTTCATCGACGCTATGTAAGTTCGAAGTCTTAAGTAGGACCCATCTTCGTTAATGCTTTGAATAAGAAAAGAACCTGTACACTTAAAATATGATACGCGTCTGCTAACCTCTCCACCGCTTCAGCCTATTTGTGATTTCTACTGGTTACGTTCCCGCTCGTTTTGATTCGTACCGTCTTCTCACTTCCGTCACCACATCTCCGGACTACCCTATTCTGTAGACAGAAAAATAAGAACAAACTGGAATTTTGTACGAAGTCTGGAGGAGACAACGCACTGGCTTCTCGTACTTTAAAGTACGTAGCAAATTACGAAATTACGATGCAAGGTGGTCCAGCTTTTATTCCCTTGTCCTCCTGCCGTTTCTGGCAGTATTTCTAGTGAAGTGGGCAAAACGTAGTGCAAACACACTGGTTTAAAGATTTTGGCTACCTCCGTCTACCCACTAGTTACATTATTGACAGCCGTGACGAGGTGTTGCCCAGTAATCAGGCGAAGGTGAGCACAACCTTGACACCCGTGTGCTTGCGCAACTTGCGTACTTTTCTAAGCAACACTGGTTTCTGGGGACGTCAGCGCCGAATCACTGAGCCCTCAACCGTGAAAAAGTGGAGGCGATGTCTCGCTGCTGTACCTTTCAGTCACTAGCAATAATAATAGTAATAATAATTTTTCCTCAGGAACTACAGGTTTTGTCTCAGTGTGGGAATCTTCGCGAAGTCGTAGCGAACGGGACTTGCCTAGCAGCATCGCAAGGTAAAACCACGTCGTTGACGGTTTATGTTCCCTCTGTTCTTTTTCACCGTACGGATTGCTCCAGATTCATTGACTCTTAATATGGACTACTAATGGTGATAATCATTTCGGTGCCTGCGCGGGACAAAAGGCACACGGAAAAGGGAACGAACAGAAAAACCTCACAACAAAGACAACTTAGTAAAATACAAGGCAGAGTGGACGAGAGAAACGTGTTTCCAACGACGCTCAGAAGCGGAAGCTGCAGAACAACACTTCCAGACTGGTAACTCTCGAGAGCAGGTATGAGAAATGTCGATGAACAAAGGCCGCGCCTAGTTAAGGTGGATTTAGTTTCGTGTGTGAGGGCTGACGCTGAACACGCACATCTTTTGTTTCTCCATAAAATTCTGATGAAAAACAAAAGATGTGCGTGTTCAGCGTCAGCCCTCACACAGCCATCACACACGAAACTAAATCCACCTTGAGGGGAACAACCTCCAAATTCACGAGGGCCAATTCGAGTTTCTCGTGCCTGCCTTCGAGAGTTTCCGGTCTGGAAGTGTTTTTGTTCGACAACTTCCGTTTCCGAGTGCGGTTTGAAACATCTAGTGGCTGCGTTGGAAGTTTTCTATGAATCAATTGTAGATCGCCGTTCATATTTCTCAGCGGAAGATCCTATACATGTTAAAAAATCGTTCAGAACTCCGACAACTGATGCTTCCGTGTTTTATCACTGGCTAATTCAGTAGATAATGTTATTATGGATGTCAATGGCAGTGGGGCAACTTGGTCCAACAATTTCGCCTTAGAAGGATTCTTTTTCTTCTACATTCGTTCTCGAGCCTCGTTGGCAATGTCTGAAGGTCTCCGCTCAGCTTTGTGCGCCCCTGGTACTGGAACCTGTACCTTTTACGACAGGCCCTGTACTGCAGACGCATTATTTAAAGTCGAGTATTCCAAAGAAGCCCGTAACGTAAGTCAAGTTCGCGGCCAAGAACGAAACATCTTGTCTCTCGCGTGCCCGAGGCAAGGAGATGTCGACCACCTTGGATGTGTTGTTATTGGTCGCCTCTTGACTTCCGTTGCGCACTTCCCCGGACTGGCCCTCACTGACCCCTACTGACCCCAAAACGGCTTCCTCGCAGGATGGTCACGACTGGAGAGGCTGTCGGTGAGGTTCACCTCCGGGGGCGTGGCTCGCTTCCGGACGGCCCTGCTTGGCAGTTGTGTCGGCCTGCCTTCGCTCCGATGCCTGGTCGCCGGCGTGTACCCGCATCCGGGCGAGGGCGCAGCCGTCAGAGACGAGTACGGCCGTCACGTGGCCGACTTCAAGAATCTTAGGCCGGACGTGGACGTCCAGTTCTGCCTCAACTAGACTAAGTGGAGGTAAACAAAATCACGGCTCTCTCCGTCGACGGTCTTTTCGCTCCGACGGTCTTCTCACTCATATGTGCCCCTGGCGTAAACAATAGAGGTTTCCAATGAGACTTGGAAACGGAAGTAGAAGAACAAAAACACTCCAGACCGGAAACACTGGAGGGGAGGTATGAGAAACTTGAATGGCGTTTTCAGTGAATTTGGAGGTTATCTGCCATATTTGGTGCCGCCCTTCTGCATCAAAATTTGTCATACTTGCTCTTGAGAGCGTCCGGTCTGGAAGTGTTTTTGTTCTTCAGCTTCCGCTTCTGAGCCTCGTTGGAAACCTCTATATAGGTATGCCGTACGATTGTTTCCGCAGGAAGGTTGGGGTCTTGTTGCATCGCGGTGGCAATATAGTACTCCGGAGAAGCTCGAAACGGAAGTAAGACGCCGTAACGAAGAAGAAGAACGCTGCACAAAGTATGAGAAATCGCGTTTGCGAAATCCCGCTCTTCAAAATCACTCGATGTCTCATACTTAACGCAGCGTTCCTCTTCTTCGTTACTTCTTCCTTCCGTTTTGGGCTTCTCCGGAGTACTCTATTATGTGGAGGCTGCTGAGTGGAACCAATGCGCCGATGACCCTCTACAGGAGCCCGTATGCGATACGTAGCGACGACCTTAAATGCGAACACGGATGCAGCATCGGCGGGACAGGGGGAGGGGTGCGGTAGAGCTATTGTGGTAGGGTTGGGCGGTCCTCAATCCACGCAGTATGTCTGCAAAAAAAAGGAAAGAAACAAAAATCGAAAAAATTAGTGAAATATTAAGAAATTAATAACAAATAATTAGAGTATTGTAAACAATTGTATAATTTTTCAAATCTTGATAAATTGTTTAAAGAATTGTAGTATCATGAACTGTGTGCAATAAATTTGGAGCTGTTTCCCCCTCGTGCAGGCAGAAAACGAAATTCAGCGTGGACTGCCTCCTTGATGAAACAGTAAGTCTTGTTATTAGCCACTGCAAATTGTGTGTTGAGAACTCATGGGGTTCCAACCGCTCTCCTACAGTCTCGAAATAGTCACGGTTGTCAAGCAGAAGTTGGTGTGGGTACTAGACTGCTTCCTATATTCAAAATTTTCGAAGTCAATTCAATTCCGTGTCAGAAAACGAGGAAAACAGCCCTTTTGGAGTCCTGATCCACGACCTGAAGTCTAGTAGCGGCGTGACGTCATATAGTGGTGCCGCGGGGGGCCTAAATGTCCCTCTAGAGGTCAAAAAAAGTTCCCCCCCCCCCCAAAAAAAAAAAAAATGGAAAAAAATTGCAATGTCAATTCGATGAAAGTAGCGATCTGAAGGACTCAAATTCCAAGTATCACGTCGTATCTCTTACGGTTTCTCAGACATCGGCATTGAAAGTGTAAAAATCAAGCAAAACCGAGCAAAAAGTTATAGCTCTTTAGAGCGCTACTTTCATCGAATTGACATTGGAAATTTTTTCCAATTTTTTTGGAGAAACTTTATTTTTTGTCCTGTAGAGGGACTTTTAGGCCCCCGCGTCACCACTAAATGACGTCACACCGCTACTAGACTTCGGGCCGTGGATCAGGACTCCGAAAGGGTTGTTTTCTGACCCGGAACTAAATTGAATTCGAATATTTTGAAAATAAGATTCAGTCCCGTGGGTAGGCTAGCTCTCCTTCCCCACCTCCCGCCGCATGTGTGAGCCGGCTCGTTGTTGCGAGCGCCGCTTTCGTCTCCGATTGGAAGTGTCTCGTTCTCCCGGCCGTGCGGGGTCCAGGCCAGCCGTCTGTGTCTGGGCACTCACGTCTCAAAAGGTGTACAATCTAGCTTAAAGTGAACCACACAGACCGTCATCGCACGCTTTTCCTGCTGGGAGCAAAATGTGTGTCTCACAGCAATCGCACGCTCCTTTAGCCGTGATTGGAGGGGTTACGTTTCTCAAGACTCTGAAGATAATACCGTTTGAATCGCGGTAATATTTTAACCCGTTCAACATTTTATACCATGCTCCCTGGGCTCCACCACCTCGGTGTCACTGCCCCCTGCCTGCCTGGTCCCTTCGCTCGCACCCGTCATTCTTCTCCAGACCCGGGACCAGTGGAGGTGCAGCAGGTCGTGTTGCTGCAGTTGCTGGCGCAGCAGTGCCATGCACACTGAGGTGGCCAGGACAAAATAGTTATTCCATACATGGTCACAATGACACACTAGTCAGGTTCAGTGAGACAACCAAACGCAGAGTGCCTACTTACTCTATGATTGCGGCAGTTTTAGCCGGGCCTGCATCGTCCACCTTGGATCGTGTTGCGTGCAGCAGAGCTCGGGGTGGACGAGCCCGTGAAGGTAGAGGCGGGGGAGGGGGTGCTGGACGAGGAGCTTGCGGCAGTGGCCCTCTTGGTTTCGCTGCGCTGCTTGTGTTTCTCTAAAATGTCGGTCTGCTCACTGCCGCTTCTCCCAGCTCGCTTGGGCTCCCCCGCTATTCCCCGCGGCTCCAGCATCTCGGCACTCTTGGCCGAGAGGTACGTGCCGAGGCCGTCTGCTCCCTCTGGATGTCGGCCTCGTCTGCCCCAGACTCCTCCATTGCCTTCCTCCTCATTACTGGAAACAAACTTATAATCATTATTACCAGTGGTGTCTGTAAGCAGAAGTGACTCGATAGCAATACTTACACCTTGCCGCAACCATGAACTCTGGAGGGAAGCAGTACGTTTCTTTTTCGGTTTCCGTCCCTTTCCGATTTTGTAAGGTTGAGCATTCACCACATCGCAACATTTTAGTGACTATATATTCACAACCATGTGACCGCAAAGTCTCTTTATATGTACCGGAATTCCTCAAATGAAAGCCCCGCTAACCCCCGCGGCCCCAGCATCTCGGCACTCATGACCGAGAGGTAGGGGACAAGGCTGTCTGTTTCCTTCTGGACTTCGGCCTCGTCCGCCCCATTCTTCTCCATCTTCTTCCTCCACATTACTGGAAACAAAGTTATTATTAATAGTACATGAAACCGCAAAATCTAAGCAAGATTCAGGACATTTCAGTAAAACAGCCCTGAACCGTTACCATCTACAAAATATTTTTGTAGTATGAACCCAACACGAAAAGGTATTTCTGAAATAGATTGTGAGGTGGCGCAAAATAAGGTGACAGCCTCTGAGCATTAGATTGTAAACGGAAATCTTATACAGTTATGAAAGGAAGGCTTGCACTGAAGCATTGGAAAGTCAAGCCAAAATATATCCTTACGAAAAGGGTTACCATAATTTTATTTGTAGTAAATTAACTCGTGATTTCAAATTTAGCATTGCATTATATATATACATCACATACATATATATATGAGCTGGGATAGGGAGCGTGTACGCCAGATTAACACATCACTAAATTATTTAACGCCCAGTGGTGTCTGTAAGCAGAAGTGACTCGATAGCAATACTTACACCTTGCCGCAACCATGATCTCTGGAGGGAAGGAGTACGTCTCTTTTTTGTTTCCCTTCCTTTCCGACCATGCACTCGCATGTAAGGTGCCTTCTTTTGGAAGGCACCTACAAGGAGCGCATTAGCCCAATCGGGCTTTTACTTCAAAAACGCTAATTTGTCATAGTAGTACTTGAGCATCGAGCATGACCCCTCGTTGCCACAATTTTAATTCAACCTACAAAAATTGGATTACAAATTTCGTGGGTACGGAGAAAAATCAATAGAAGCAAAGTTTACTCACCATCTCTGTCCCGCCCAGTTCCACCACAGTGGAAGTGCTGTGGGCAGTTGAGTTCCTGCCTACTGTAAAACAAAACACAGATGTGAGCACAACGTGCTTTTTCTTAATTTGCATGATTATTAATAATTTGCCCAGACTGCACTACTTGTAAAACTAAAGAGATTAGAGAAAAAAATTCTATGCAATATAACTAATACGTGCAATCCAATACACGTGCAGTATTTATTTGGTAGCTCCCTGCCAGCAGACTTTGCATCTCTTACGGCTTTGTAAGGGTACTTACCAGATATCAAATGGGCTCCCAGGAAATCTTCGCGCGCGTCCGTGTCCACCCCCACTACACTCTTGCAGTCGCGCAGAGGACGAATCACTGCGTGTGCGCTCGCCGCCCTGCTGCTGCTTGGCTGAGAGTCTTAGTCACACTTCGACCAGCGTTGTGTGCGCGCTCACAGCACAGCAGGCCTTGAGCCGCTACATATTTACGACGCGGTATTTTCTCCATTTAATTCGCACTTAAATTTATCGGTTGACCGATGGAATTGATCGATTAAATCATTCAACCGACAATCCCTAACCGACTGGTGAGATTAAAATGGGAAAGCAATGAAATGCCCTGATTCAGAAGAAATTTCGCCTGTTGCTTCCCGACTTCCATTCTGAAGTCCTGGTCCTCGTCAGTATGGTTATCATGTTGCCGCTGCAGTTGCGACTTAATGGTGTTCAAAGCCTTCAATGGACCCGGCTTCGGCATTTCCGGGGTCCACTTATCCATGTAGTTATTGTACACCGTGTGGGCGTTTTCACGCGTCTGGGGCAAGGCTGTGTAGTGTTGCCTCGTCCCACGTCTTGGCAACTTGCCCGTGCCAATCCAATCCTTGCCCGCCTGTAAATTAATAACGTTAGAGTGGGTAATTATATCACATTTCCTGAAATCCTCGCGCCTGACACAGAACGTCGATGTTGTTGCAGCACAGAAAGGTTACGCTATTTTTACTTGCCTTCAAGTAATGTTCCGAAAATCTCAAAATGGATCAGGACGTGGTCCATTCCCTTTTCAAATCCACGTAAGGTCAACGTGAACGTCAAGCAGCGAGGACTTTTGGTGTCGTTGCAGGCCGCTCGTGTTGACCAAACCTTGTTCTTGTATTTGGGAGCGGCCACATACCCTCCCCTGAAACAAATACAGTCCTTGCACGGCAGATCAGGAAAGACAGCTCCAAATGCCTGCTCCAGCCCTCCACGTTGACCAAGGAGTATCTCACTTTCTTTTGTGCCGTCTGTGGCGCCGGTTCATTTTCGATGAATCCCCGCTCCCATTTATGTTCTTGCAGAGCGTGTGGCAGGAACTCGTCTAACGGAATCTCAAAGAACACCTCCGTTTGACACCTGAAAATAGAAGGATGCAAGATTAGAAATCATTCCTTCTTATTTGAAGAAACGCCCATTAGGGTAGGCCACTTATCATACACGAGTGTCCGACTGGACGGCAGACACAAAGGCGGGCCCCGAGCGCCCTCCCCCCCCCCCCCCCTCACTCTCTCTGTCTCTCTCCTTTCTCTTTCACGACGTGATCCCGCATCTGGTTGCTTTGATGAACTTGAGTGCCATTATTGCAGTTGCCAGGACCATAGCAGATCAGCTGTCACAAGTTCAAGGAGCTGTTGTAAAACAGCAGAATGTGATATTTCACACGTCAATTCAGCAATACTCACATAACTAATTAGAAATGATTTATTTGTGAAGAGAAAGACAAAGCAGGCGGGTTGGTCTCTGTGTCACCCGAGTCGTTGTTGTGTTTGTAAGAAAAGAATGGTTATGTTTGTGTAAAGATATGGTGATATACATGGATGATGGACTCTCCTTTAAAAATTGATGTGTTCATGAAATTTGTTGTAGAAAAAGTTATCCTTTCTTGGTTGCTCATATTGTTTAAAACAAAATGTGGTGGGCTTCACTTATGAGAAGGTTTCATGCTGACAAATTAGTCGGCAGTAGGGTGGGTTGCCTCCTCGACGCTTTGCAGGCGCTGGCCTGCGGCGCACCCAGAGTGCGTTTGCGACGTGTTCTCATATGTACTTTCACGATTTTCAAGTGGGAGTAGAGAATCACTCTTACCTCTGTTTCTGGCTCGTCATCGACTGGAGCCTCATCGGGTAGACCTCTCATCGTCCTGACGTGAATGACATGGCACCGTTGAATCCGCTCTAGCTCCTCCCGAGCCTTGTCGACAGCAGCGGATTTCTTTCGTCTACCGAACACGGTTGCTAGCAAGGTCACGATGTGTTTGGCCTCAGCCCGACTCTTGGTTCGCAAAAGTGCTCGGTAGGCCTGTGCAACCATCCTGGACGCGTTGCAAGCGGACTTCCGCTTCTTGTTGGCAACGTAGGTCCGCACCCTCTGGATACCGTGGTACGCACATACGTGCACAAAAGTCAGGGTCTTGAAGGCCGAGGATTCCTCCCCACCGCTGGCTTCCCGATGACGCTCCTCCTTCCAGCAACGGTCAAGAAAGGTTGAGATATTCTCGTGGTTGAAGCTGATGAGGACGCCGTGAATGAATGCCCTGAAACCAAAGCCGATTCGTTGGCTAAAATTGGCTCTTCCATAATATTAGTGGAGGTTTCGAAAGTTACGTACCAGCTGTCGTCAACAACCACTGTATTGAGCCGAGCCGAGACCATGACGCGCCCCACTTCAGCCGGACCCGCATCAGCCAGTGCGAGAAGGTGATGGAGTCCTGCGTGGTCGTCAGGATCTCGGACACGGGAGAACCCAGCCTTCCTTGCTGGTCCCTGATAACCAGCGTTGCGTAGAACACCGGACGGGGAGGATCGCCGGCCTTGCGCGGCGGCACAAGTCCAACAAACCCACTGTTGGCGTCGAGATAGGTCGTTGCGTTGCCAGCATGAGCAGCAAGTAGCTGCCTCTTCTTATCCGACTGCCAGGCAACCTGAAAATGTTTGAAGTTCCAATTTATTACAATTATTTAAATTGGGGGGGGGGGAAGGGGAGGGATCAAGAAGGACCAACCAGTATAGAGGATCTTAAAAAAAAAACGCACCTAAAAGAATGGAATGCCCTGATTCAGAAGAATATTCGCCTGTTGCTTCTCGACTTCCATTCTGAAGTCCTGGTCCTCGTCAGTATGGTTATCATGTTGCCGCCGCAGTTGTGGCTTAATGGTGTTCAAAGCCTTCAATGGACCCGGCTTCGGCATTTCCGGGGTCCACTTATCCATGTAGTTATTGTACACCGTGTGGGCGTCTTCACGCGTGAGCTCTGGGTCAAGGCTGTGTAGTGTTGCCTCGTCCCACGTTTTGGCAACTTGCCCGTGCCAATCCAATCCTTGCCCGCCTGTAAATTAATAACGTTAGAGTGGGTAATTATATCACATTTCCTGAAATCCTCGTGCCCGACACAGAACGTCGATGTTGTTGCAGCACAGAAAGGTTACGCTATTTTTACTTGCCTTCAAGTAATGTTCCGAAAATCTCAACATGGATCAGGACGTGGTCCATTTCCTTTTCAAATCCACGTAAGGTCAACGTGAACGTGAAGCAGCGAGGATTTTTGGTGGCGTTGCAGGCCGCTCGTGTTGACCAAACCTTGTTCTTGTATTTGGGAGCGGCCACATACCCTCCCCTGAAACAAATACAGTCCTTGCACGGCAGATCAGGAAAGACAGCTCTAAATGCCTGCTCCAGCCCTTCACGTTGACCAAGGAGTATCTTGCTTTCTTTTGCAGGAACTCGTCTAACGGAATCTCAAGAACACCTCCGTTTGACACCTGAAAATAGAAGGATGCAAGATTAGAAATCATCTCCTCTTATTCGAAGAAACGCCCATTAGGGTAGGCCACTCATACACGAGTGTCCGACTGCACGGCAGACACAAAGGCGGGCCCCGAGCGCCCCCCCCCCCCTCACTCTCTCTCTGTCTCTCTCCTCTCTCTTTCACGACGTGATCCCGCATCAAAATAAGAGGGGGGGGGTCACTTTTGACTGAAAGCACTCCTAACGCTGTGGATGTCAAAGGGGTACGCCGGCAGGTAGGGAACCCATCAGTCTCGTTGTCCCCCCCCCCCCCCCCCCCTCACACAGACACGCACTTAAATCATCGCGTGTTAAATTTAGTCGATCGGGCACTTTACTGCCCTATGCGACACAGTAGTCGCTGGCTAGGGTGCACTCGACACTGGGCCTCCCTCCTGAGATTGAAGATGCATCTTCCAATCTGGTAGCGGACATTGCAGTCGGTCACCCTTTCAGCAAACGTCAGCTTCTCCGGTGCCACTCCAGCTGGTGGTGCAGCCTGCTGCTGTTTCAGAACTCGAACACGTAAAACCTCTGAAAATATCAGAACACAGATGGATTTAGCATGCTTGTAAAATTACATACCATTGAGCTGCATGTGCAAATGAGAGTCTATCTGGTGAAAGTCTTTCTATATGTGAGTGGGAATTATGAACCCCAATACTTTAAGAAGGTTTATAATATGTAGGCATTTCTATATACATTTTCTATGGACTCACTCCGCATTGCCACTATTTTAAATGGCTCCAGTGCTGGATTGGGAACCTTGTTGGGGTTTACTTTCTTTTCCCTGTTGCTGAGTTTCCCTGTGACTGTCCGTTCCCTCAGCACAGCCTCTCCCCACATTGCCACCGCAGTCTCCTGAATAAAGAATCATCTCCATTCTTCCCGTACTGATTTGGCTTGCCACTGCTCACATACTCCAGGAAGCGGTCAGTTGCTGCATTCTTATCTGTGGTAACTTTATAAGTCCCGTTGTCATACAGAACATGCTCTCCCTGAAAAACAGAAATGACAAGATAAAGGCGTGCATTTATCAAGAACTACAAAAACATTTCATCTCCGTCTAGTCCAGAGAAAGAGGGTTCACACCTGTGCAGTCTGAAACGTATCGGATAGCATGCAGAACGAGCTTGTTTAGCCGGTTATAGAGAGGGCGGAGTTCTGGTTGGCGGTGAATACGCCGGCGGATCTTGCGTTTCTCGCGGATGAGGGCGAAGACATCGGGGGGCAGGGAGGGCCGATACCCTCGTTTATATTGTAGTGGAGTGGACACCTGTACTGCCTTGGTAATGAGTTCAGTGAGGAAGCGCAGCTCCTCGTCGATATGTTGAGAAGTTGAGAGAAGCGGGGCTGGAGATTGCTCAAGACCGTCGAGGATGGCGGCCAGGAAGACATCCCAGTTGGTTTTATTGAAGTTGAGAAAAGAGCGTTTAGGAGGTAAAGGCCGGTTAGGGGAAGGCAGAGAGAGTGAGAAGAGAATAGGAAGGTGATCAGATTCCACGTTATCAAGAATAGCGGGATCGGACCGAAAGGCCAGCAGATCAGGAGAGATAAGAATATAATCTATTATAGATAGGCTGAGTCGATTGTGGCGGGCGGTCTCGCAGGTATGGCCAGGGAGCGGAAGGGCGGCGAGGGGGGAGCGGAGGAGAAATTCCACAAGTGTATCGCCGGGCCTGTTAGTTTTGGAGTCGCCGAAGGTGGTGCTCCGTGCGTTGAGATCGGAACAGACTATGGCCTTAGGGAAGGTGGAGAAGTGAGTTAGAAAAGGCAAGGGGAGGGGGCTGCTAGGGCGAGAGTAAAGAGCGGTTATATTAACAGTTAAGCCGTGATACTGAACTTCTACATGGGTGGCCTCGATATGACTGAATTGAGCGAGGAGAGGAATCTGGCGGGCAACTAGACTAGAGCGGATGTAGATAGCCGTGCCGCCGCGGTGGCGAACCAGGTGGCGGCCTTGGCGGTATTGGTAAAACCCATAATAACCGGGTATCTTGAAAGTTTCGTTTTCGGCCAGCCATGTCTCGGCGAGGCAGATAATATCTGGTTTGAGCATCTTGATTTGATGAAGAAAGGCGCGGTTAGAGGGGATATCTAAATGGGGGTGGGGGCAAAGGCTTCGGATATTAACATAGTAAATTGTTAGTACCATTATGCAAGGAATTAGGTGGAAATTGAAAAGAAAGCGAGATTAGATAGCTGCAAGAAGGTGGTTACCCTAGATCTGAAGGACAGCACCAGGGCCCCAGATAGACTTGGCGGCCTTGGTCAGCGAAGTAACCAAGTCGAGTCGTCTATCAGGGAAGGAGGAAGCTGAGATGAGATAGAAAGCTTGGTGGGCCGAGATGGGTTGGTTGGCAGGGGCCGAAGGGTCAGAAAGGAGAAGGTTTTTGTAAGCGGGGTCAGGTTTTGGGTTGAAGGGTGCGTGTTTAGCGTCCGGCGCGGTACGCTTTGGGCAGGCGAGTGAAAAGGCGGAGTGAGGCTGGCCGCAGAGAAGACAGATGGGGCGATCGCGGGTGCAGGCAGGGCTAAGGTGGTCGTTTTCGCGGCCACATTTGGAACAGACGAGAAAACCCGGGGGTTTAGGGCAGCCTCTAAGAGTGTGAGTGAGCTGATAGCAGCGTGTGCATTGCCTAGGTGCCGAAGGAGGAGGATGTGAAGGTTCAGCCTGCAATTTCAGGTTGAGTTTATCTATTTTTAGCCCTTGGGCCAGCAAAGTTTTAAGGTCGGCAGCCGATTTTAAAATAACCCGAATCAGGCGGGTGGGTTGCTGCGTTTTGGCTGAGATGATGCGGCGCACGAAAACCACAGAGAATTGGCTGGCTACTAGCTGGTCACGTTTATCTGTATCGGAGAGGTTAAGGGGGGCGCCTTTCAGGACGATAGACCAGGAGTTGGCTTTAGGCTGGGGGTGGGCCTAGGCTTACGGATAGAGGCGGATAATGACTTGATACTTTGGTTAGTGGAGAGAGCTCTTAGTTTATCCGTAAGGCCATCACAGGCCTGTAAGACCCAGCGGGCGGAATTGGGGGGATCGCCTTTACGACCGGTGGCCCTAGTAAGGTCGAAGCTAGCTATTTGTAAATTTTTAAAGAGAGCTTCCGCGAGGGAAGAGCGCTCAATAATGGCTGTTACCAGGTCATAAGAAAGGTGGGGTGGCTGAGCGGCAACGGCCGCGAAAGTTGGAGTTAAGGTAGGGGGAATTACTGAGGGGGAGGGCGCGGCAGAAAAACCCAGGGAACCAGACGGCGCCCGGGTCCCAATAGGAGGCAACACCACTTGTCCGTGGGATTTTACAGTGCTGTTCAGCGAAGTGCTGGCCAGCGAGGGAGTAGGCGAAGCGCTGTCCCTCTCACCGAAGCAAGCTGGGTCGTCCATTTGGCTAGAGGTAGAAGAGGTAGGGGAAGGAGGAGGGAAGGTGCCTCTGAGGGAGTCCCTTAAAAGAAGCAGAATTGGAGGGAGCACCCTGAGGGGAGAGAGGCCTGTTAACGAGCGAAGCTTTAGCCCCAACTTGGCCTGGAGCCTTAGCCTTAGCACTGCGAGTAGTTGGAGGAGAGTGGATCAGAGGGGGTTTTTTGTTGGCCATTATGTTAGAGAGCCGCGAACTACTCACAGACGTTGTACACAGGGGCTCAACAGCCTGGGTAGGAGCGCGGGAGGAAAAGAAGCCGGGAAGTAAGTAGGATAGGGCCGGGCCTATGAAGTTAAGCGCCGGGGGGTATGGAAAAGAAAGTGGATGGAGACCGAGAACAGACTCACAGACGTCGTACTCAAGGCTCGGCAGTCTGGTTCTGAGCGCGGGAGGGAGTGGAGAGAGCCGTTAGGCGGTGTAGTAAGGTGGAGGGAACCACTCCAGGAGTGGTGTGGTAGAAGCGCGGGAGGAAAAGAAGCGAGGAAAGGGGAGTGCAGGGGCCGGGCCTATGGAGTTAAGCGCCGGGGGGTGTGGAAAAGAAAGTGGATGGAGACCGCGAACAGACTCACAGACGTCGTACTCAAGGCTCGGCGGCCTGGGTCTGAACGCGGGAGGGAGTGGAGAAAGCCGTTAGGTGGTGTGATAAGGTGGAGGGAACCACTCCGGGGGGACAGGAGTGGTGTGTGTGTATAAGTGCCGCCAAATAAACCCCGCGGGTGAGGTTGTTGTCCCTTCCCAAATGTACCTAATCCCTGGGGGAGGTGTACCTGCAGACTTTTACTGCCTGGCGTGGTTTGCTGATACTTATATAATTCGCCGGTACTAACACTTTCAAGGCAAGCAGCGCTTGGATTTCTCCGTAGCTATACCGCGCATGAAGTGCTTTCCACAACCAAAAGGGGGTTTTTCGACATTCTCGGTGAGAGTTCTGGGTGCCATTACAGTTCCACTATTTCAAACAGCTGGAGTCGCAGGAGCACAGTAAAAATATTTATCGTCATTTTACGACAATCGGCTAAATCTGAAAAACGAATAGGTCGTCACAGACCAAGTGACGAATAAGTCGTCACCGATTATTTTTTTTGGCCAAAACCGCTGAAAAAGTATGTTGTCTTGAAGTTTGGTTAACGTGGCCCCACAATGAGATCGATCGATGATGTTTCAGTGGTATGAATGGACGTGACGGGACTGACGCGATGGGTCTCATTGTGGGGCCACCTTTAGATGCCAGGAATGATTAACCCTACGAATAATTCGTCACGTGACGAATAACGTCGCCAAACGACGACATATCAACGTGATGATCACAACTTTTCTGGACACATGACGAAAAATATGAACAGGGAGCAGGAGTTTCAGGTCCTGCCACGGTGACTGGAGTTCCAGGAGCAGCAGTTCCAGGTCATGCCACGGTGACTGGAGTTGCAGGAGCAACTGAACTGAATCTTTAATTTCCTGAGATTGTAAAAGAACTTTTAATCTTACGAAAGACTATTATACATATCTTATTTCGTTTTATGTGGCTATGTCTGGCAAGAGCTGCTTTAAGTGAAAGACCTGTGCTTCTTTTAAGCGTAAGAGTACTTTGGCACATTATAGACATCAAAAGGGTGAAGAATCAGCTTTACTGATACTTAATATTATTGATGTTGGATTCATTACAAGAAGTAGCGACTGAAATAGTTTATTGACAAAAGCATACAGGTGTGATTTTGAATCAAATACATTGGGGAAATTCAATAATGTTTCAGGAATTGGAATCTCCTGTCTGTTTGGTACACTTTTGTTGGGGTCTCAGGTGTAAGTAGTTAGACCGTAGCAGTATCTTCTGCTTCTGGGGGAGGAAAATAGTCCCAAGTATCTGCTTCATGATCTTGAAGCCATAACACGATTGGCCAATCCTGCAAAGTACACAGTTGTCATTACTACTCTGGTTAATGATAGGTGCTCATTTATTAGAGACTAAAACGAACCTCATCATTGATGTTTCCTTGGCCGGGGTGCACATACCCATCCCGTTGCAAATAATAAACAAACACTCTGTGGAAAGCATTGTAAGCATTTAGTCGGGTATCTGCAACAGTTACACATTGCATTGCATTGCAGTGCCCTTGATGAGGGAACTTCATAGATACAGTTTCATAGCTAATCAAACGTGGATTTTACCCACTTGCACTGCAGACGATGTCGCATTCCAAGTGCTTAGTGTTTCGTTCACCCGACCAGATGTACGACAACAATATTCATGCGTCGTTATCCAAAGTTTTCAGATGCAACTTTGAATCTTTGTGGTAGAAGCACCTGGACGGTGCAACCCACACCCTCTGGAGAAAATGGCCAAAGACGGCCAAAGAAATAATGTACGGCCACGGCCAATCAATCCTTTTGCCGTGGTCGAAGAAGGCCCACGACGGCCGAAGACGGCCAAAGCATTTTTCGGCCATTTGGTGATAATATTCAGCCGTTTTGCATGGCCGTGGCCATGGCCAAACAATATCTCGGCCTGCGGCCGTAGGATTTGTGGGCCAGCGGCCATAGGATTTCTCGGCCACGGCCGAGCGGCGGCCAGGGCAGCGGCTGTACGGATTCAGGTGGGGATGCTGTATGAACATTACACCAGAATCATTTTAATTTGGTACTTTTATTACTCGTCCAAAATTTACGTAATTTACATAATATTGGTGGAACATGTTAAAACAAGCATGAATTTGGAAAATTGGATACTGTACTTCTGGGAGTGTATGGAAATATAATAAAATTATCGTCTTTCGAAGACTTTACTTCCATGTACATCACAATAAACTTAATAAATATCTTAGTATATACTAAAGATAAAAGGCAACAGGAACTTAAAACAAAAGCAAGCTTAACACATGCACAATTTGTGAAATTGAGTTGCACGTAATGTGCATGGAAAACTTAATAAATACGAGGTGTCAATATTACAGACGAGTAACTTAAAGTATAACATAGTTTGGAGTAACTTCCGGAATGGCACAAAATATAAGACCTTCAAGGCCACACAACAGGTATATAAAATTTAGAAAGAACTTCATGTTAACATAACATTTACCAAATAACATACCATAAATAATGAAATTTAGAAATAAAACTCGAGGCGTTTGAACATTTTCCTGGAAAGGGAGGCGTTTCTTTTCTAAACGGCTTGTTCTTTTTTTAACATTGTGTAAGAGACCTCCAACATACGACCTCACTTTACTCTGACTAGACCGAGTTACATCTAAACCCCAGTTGCCTTTTTTTCTAAACACACTCTTCTATACAATGCACCGGGAAAAGAAAAGAGTCAGTGTTACCAACACAATATAAGCAAAGTATCAGACGAAAAATGAAGTCATGATGGATAAACTTACGTTCAATAGCGTTCATCCTTACTGCATCTAAAAGTGGACCTGCCTGTATCCCTTCCTTCGCTTTGGCATTGGCCATGATGCCCTTCGCAGTACTTGTTGCCTTTTCCTCCTCAGAGAAAATTAAATCAGCTAAGTCATAGACAAACTTTCGATCAAACTCTGCACGTAATGTGCATGGAAAACTAAATAAATAAAAAAGGAATTAGGAAGTAAACATACCACAGCACCGTCAGGATGGTCAGCATCCTCCCTTTCACCAACACCCTGAAATGTTTGGAAAATCAAGGTGAGACATTTGTCAGTGGGAATCCCTGGCAGCTCAATAGTACAACTGCAGACCAAAAAAAAAAAAGTTAGAAAAAAAAACATGTTGATCAAGACCTTCAGTGTTGTCATTTTGATCATTTCTTATATCAATTTCATTTTAAGCCTAGAAGTCAGCAGGTGTCTGTTGAACATCAACAAAATTAAAAGTGATAACGCATTTCTCATTTAAAGTTACTTACCTAACTGCCTATTTCACAAAATCTTTTTCTAACATTATCTGCCCTACTTTTTAGCTATTTAAATTAGGCGTTGACTCTTAAAAAGTGAGTCATTTGCATGTTTAATTGCAAAGATATGTTATCAAAATTTTCAGTTTCAGTTTGCAGCATGTGCTTGAATCTGTCCCCTTAAAAGTTAATGCTAATCTTTTCATGAATTGCAGCATAAATTTCACTTCATTTACTTTAGAGACTGAATTCAGTTGTTGAAAATAACTTACTTCCTGCTGTTCAACAGTAGTTACAACATTTGGTACTACCTGTAAAGAAAGAACAATTTCATGAACTATCCCTTTTAAAGTTTACAATCAGTAATTCATATCACTTTTGTACTGTTGTAGAATTTCAGATAATGATCAGTGTTTCTGGGTCGTCTGTCGGGATTAGAAATCAGCAAAACACGGTGTGTGTTAACTAGAATATAAACCAAGATGAAGTGAAGGCAGGAACAGGAAATACAATATATACAGAAGGAGAAAACAGGAAAAAACTTAAAAGCTAAAAGCAACATTCCTAGAAGGCAGTGCATGGTCAGGACTACCAACAGATGAGAAACTAAAATCCAGCACTCTCCCTTAGTCCTGACTGGACAAATCTAAACCATTAGTACAAAATTTATGCTTAACTGGGACCAAAGCTTTTGTTAAAATGTCAGCAACCATTTTTTCAGTAGAAAGGTACTTTAACTCAATTTCCTTGTTTGCAATCCTTTCCTTAATAGTATGGTACTTAATATCCAAAAATTTCAATTTTTTTCTGATACTCAAAATTACGTGCCACTAAACAATTCCTCGACCAAGTGCCTTAAATACAACGCCTCACTAGTTGCTTCACACAAAGCTACATACTCAGCAGTGGCTGTGGCACCAGCACACCTTTCTTGCTTCTTGGCCTCCCAAGAAATAGCACCTCCAGCACAAATAAAAACAAATCCAGTGAAAGAAATTCCATCAGATGGGTCATTACCACAGTCTGCATCTGCCATACCAAAAATACCCTCTCCAGTTCTGTTATAGATTAGCTTCAAAGTTTTTGTAGTATTTAAATACTTGAGCACTCTCTTTGCAGCTTCCCAGTGTTCGGTGCAATGAGAGTTATTAAACTGACTTAAGTAACTAACACACAAAGAAATATCACGTCTACTACAAACTGAAATATAATTTAAACAGCCAATTAATTGCTGATACGGTACATTCAGGTTTTCAACAGCAGGTTCCAATTTCAATACATGCTCCATAGGAGAGTTAACAGGTTAACAATTTTCACAATTAAATTTCTTGGCAACCTGTACAATATAATTTTCTTGGTCAATCTTTACACAATACCTGGAGACATCTACCCTTAATCCTAAAACATGTTTCACAGCTCCAAGATCTGTACATTTAAAGGCTTTCTTCAGATCATTTTTCAAATTAATAGCACTATCTTTATTATTATAAAATACAAGACAATCGTCAACATAGATGGCTTTGACCAAAAAATTAGGAGAATCAATCTTGTAATAAACGCAAGGATCCTTCACAGATCTACAAAGGCCAAGTTGCTTTAATATACTATCCAATTTACAGTTCCACGACGGAGATGCTTGTTTGAAACCATATAACGCCTTATGAAGGAGACAAACTTTGTTTTCTGGACCTTTTATAAAGAACCCTTCAGGTTGCTGCATATAAACAGTTTCTTCTATATCTCCATTTAGAAATGCTGTCACTACATCAAGATGATCAATATGCAAACCCAATTCAGCAGACAAGGCAAATAAAAACCGAATACTTGAATTTCTGACTACAGGGGTATAGGTTTCATTATAATCAATCCCTTCCTGTTGAGAAACGCCACGGGCAACAAGCCTAGCTCTAAATCGAGCAATTTTTCCATTCGAATCCCTTTTTATCTTAAAGACCTATTTACACCCAACCCCATTTGGGATCTATTTACCAATGACCAAGTCTTATTTACCTCTAAGGTTGCCTCTCAGATTGCCCTTTCCACTGCCGGCTGAAACTACTGCTCAGAGCCTCATCCAGAGTCTGTGGAGAGTCCTCGTCAATGCAGTTATGCGCAAGATTACAGCTGAAATCATTGAGGTAGTCAGGTCTACGCCTCTCCCTGACTGGCCTCTCATTTACAACTTTATCAGGTTCCGACCCAGTTGCAGTGTTAGAGCTCCTGCGAGAAATACTAGTGTCAGTGTAGTCACTAACCGAAGAAGCTGGGGTTGAACTTTTACCACCTAAATCATCAAGATGAACAGTGACCAAAAACAGTGTCGTCCAGTGCAAAACAAACACTCGTGACATCGAAAAAAAAAAAACAATCGGCCGCGCATCCGCGAATGGACTTAAGTGATCGCTTGCTCGCTCGCTTCGGCCCCTCTCTGAGGTTCGCTGCCGCTTTTCTGGACTCCATATCCAACCTCCCTTCCCCTCCTAACCAGTACTCGGTTTGTCTAACGGACGCGAAGATCCATCGGGACGCTTTAATAAGCGCCCTCCGTGCCTTGACACCGCGAGCTAAGCGACGCCACAGTCCGCTGCCGTTGGGCACTCCTCCTCTCACTAATCCGCCGTCTACACCGCGGGCTGATAATTTAAGCCCGACGACTTTCACAAAAATTTATAAAAAGTAATTCGATGCAGCCAGAAACTTTGCTCAGTCTTGCCCGGCAGCAAATACCGCCACCAGAAAGTATTCTTAAATTTCACGGAGCTCTCCTAGCCCCGCCTCATTTGCGGCCTTACTTTGTAAATTACATTAAATTGGCTGAGTGCCGGCCGAGTCGTGCCGTCTTTGAGATTCAAGAGTTTTAACCTGAAGACGTTGACTCGACCACCGGCCAAGCGGTGTCTGCCCAAATCACTGAAGTGATTCAGTTCTGTTCAACCTTGGCAAATCCGCCCAGAGTTTTACATCTGGTATCCGAAGTGCCATTAACTTTATCTAACTCAGTGGGTCGGTACGAGCTGTCAGCACAGCAGTACAACACCGACTACCAACTTCACACGGCAAATAAGTGGGTTTTCACACGCCGGTACTAAAATCATTTCTGGGCGCACCCCCTCCTTCTCCCCTCGATTTTCCTACCCCCCAAATCCTCCCTATAAAAGCGGCAGTCCTGAGCGGGTAGCGTCAGTCCAACCAACGACACCAAGCCGTCATGTCGCAAACCGCCTCCGAGGTGCTCCGCCGCGCTGTCCGCGCGCAGGCCGCCGCGTGCAGCATCGACCGCACCGAGATCTCCTTCAAAGACTCCAGAACTTTAGCCGTGGCCGTACGCCGCTTGCGAGCGGCAGCACAAATCGTGGCGGCCGCGATTAATGACAACACCAAGCTCATCTTGCTCGCCCCGGCGTGCCCCAATGTGGACTGTCGCCACACGCCGACCGAAACATTCGTGTTGCTGCCGCCGAAGTACCCCGGCATCAACACACCATATGTCACGCTGTCGTCGTGCCCGGTCTGCTTCAAGCCGCCGGACGCACCAACGCTTGTCAGCGCTCCAAACGACCATTGGCTCCCGGACCCCCGGCAGCACGTCCAGAACCGTGCCTCCTCCACCCGGCCCACCGCGGACTCCACTTCGTCGCCCTGCCGCCCACGGTCCGGCCCGTGGCTCATCCCCTGCAAGGTTCGGGACCCGCACCGAGCGACGCCGCCGACCGGACACGGAGTGCCACGGCTGCCATGCCGGCCGCCGCCGCGGCTGCTGCCGCTGCCGTCACCGCTGCCGTCACCGCCGAAGTGCCCGTGGTACGTCAAGCACCACGACCAGCACCGCCGGTGACAACGCAGCCGGACGCAACACCGTCGACCTCGACACCGACCCGACCACACCACGAGCCGCCCTCCCACTCCATGGTTCCGGTGATGTCCCGCTGCCGCATCTCACCCATCCGCTACAGGCCGCCGGTAACACCGTCGACCTCAGCCGCCACCTACAACACCGTCGCTCCCTACATGGTCTGTGACGTGCCGCGCCACCGCCCTGTCCCGGCGCCACGCCGACGACGTTTTTCGTCCGTCGACACTGACTCGTCAGGCCCCGGCTCGCCGCGGACACCGCCAACGCCGTCTACTTGGGGAAGAAGAACACCATCACCGCCACTGACACAGCCACACTCAACCGGTTCACCGGCCCAGCTCCGCCCCGTGGGACATGCCGCGCCTCGGCCCCGGACGGTGCACAACCTCACGTACGCCGAGCTGGACCACACGGCGCCTATCTACGCCGTGATCCCGGAAGACCACCGCGTCCAGCCGCAGCGCCCAGCCACGCCGCCGCCACCTCCACGCGCTGCCACGTCGCCGCCTCCGAGCTCGGTCCAGCAGCCGCCACCGGTCGAGGAGACGCCGCGCAGCCGGAAGCGCGCCAGGAGCTCGCCAGTATTTACCGGCGCAAGCTCCGCCCGCGGAAAACTACGGCGCTCTAAGTTAAGTTTGCATGGTAGATCGTAAGTGCATGCTAGTTTAGACAGGCCCGATTGGGAACCATTTTCGACCAAAGTTTTCTTTTGCACCGCCGCAACAATATTTTTGTAAAGCGTCATACGCCGCGGCCAGTGCTCGGTCATCCCAATCCCACCTCGCATGTTAGTTAAGATTTTGTGTTTATTTACGCGTCCTTTTTTTGCCGAACGGGCAGACGCCAATTCTTTTCTCAAGTAAATACTCAAGTAATTTTTTCTCGCCCTAAGATGCATTTTTATTCTCTCGCCTTTTGGCATACTCAATGTACAAATGAAAAGTTCCTATTTTTTTTTTTGCCTCATGGCATAAGTATTTTTAACACTGTCGCAGAGGACAGGATTCGCTTTCTTCTCGCCTCCAAGAACTTTACTAACCTCACTTTCGCTTTCAGGTACAATGGCACACATCCTCCATTCATCCCTGCTCCTCTCCCACTCCTTGGACTGCATCCGACGCCATACAGGCTCTGCGATCGACCGATGCAATGGAACCTGCGTGGCTACGCTGCGACACCTGCCCGAGCAAGCAGCTGGCCCTTATCACCCCGATTCGGCGCTCCGCCTCGTCTTGTCTCCGGGAACGCCCCCTGGCTGCTGCCGCCCAGGTGCATGCCGCGAGCCCGCGCCGCCTTTGGACTCCATCGGCGCGTGCCGTTTGTTGTGACTGCAGACAGTCACCCGGCCACCTGCGGTACGTGTAGACGACCCGCCCCGGCGGTCTCCTGCAGCAGTCGCACATCACCTTCCATTCAGATGTTGCTTTAAGGGACATAATAGTGTTGTCACCACCAGTGTTAGCCACCAGTTCCGTGTATATTGTGTTCGTTCGAGTCAGAGGACCCTTTGATGGACGTTGTGGTCAGTCAATTTCTTTACAGGACCAAGTAGCAGTGCCATTGTACATTCAAAGCCAAAAGTTTTAGCGAGTCGAGAGACGAACCTCTTCCTCTCGCAGCGAGTACTTTCTAGTCTCTCCGTGTTAAAAAAAAAAAAGATCTCATGAATTTTTGTCCCTGCTCAACTTTTGTGTATTTCAAACTTTTGTGCCTTTTCGTGTAAAAAAAAACCTTGTGTGTGCTCAATTTTTGTACCGTTTCATGTATTTTTAACCCTTTTGTGTGCTCAATTTTTGTACCTTTAACCCTTTTGTGTGCTCAATTTTTGTACCTTGAACCCTTTTGTGTGCTCAATTTTTGTACCTTGAACCCTTTTGTGTGCTCAATTTTTGTACCTTTAACCCTTTTGTGTGCTCGATTTTTGTACCTTTAACCCTTTTGTGTGCTCAATTTTTGTACCTTTAACTATTTTGTGTGCTCAATTGTTGGTGCCTCTTCAAGTTTTTTTGTGTAGGTATCTTTTGGTTGCCTTTCTAAATATGGGTTTTTCCCAAAAGTGCATTTCCAAACAAGTTTCAAGTTTGGTGTGTAAATTTTAACAACATTTTGTGCCTTTTACCAAAAGTATCTTCACAATCCTTGTAACCAAGTTTTGTGTTTTGTGTGCCAAAAAAAATGTTTTTATGTGAGACTGGACATATCAAACGCGGACGTCTGAAACCGTGTAGTGAGGTACGTTAGGGACGGATCGGTAATAAAAGTGGCGGAGCCGAGAGGCCCCCTTTTCGCGCTTTGTAATCGGCTAGGCTAGGCAAACATCTGCATCCGGTGTGAGTCATCCTGTCCGCAGCTGCTCACCCCGGACCCAGCTGGACTGTCTGTCTGTCTGTCTGCCGGCCGCCCGACTCCCCGAGCCCTGCGTGGCACCCCTCAGACTATATAAGCAGGCGACGCAGAGGGATGTTCGTTCAGTTCCTTCCTGTGTCCGGACGAGCGAACATCTCTCTGCAGCCCAACCTCCTACGCTCCAGCAATAGGGTAGTTCAACTGCATTAGCCCTGCAGAGCGTGCCGCGCTGATATCGTCCAGACTACTGCTACTGTATATCAGGTATAATTCATCCATGTGCATCACATCCTGAATACCAATACAATAAACAGATAATACAGTAGCACCTTTAAGTAGCATTGTGTACCGATTAATTCCAAAGTTCCCTAGATAGAACCCGGAGCCAACTTCTACTCTCACACTGAACCAATGAACACCCAAAGAGTAGAACCTCAGTCAACATACGACACGAACTACACTTGAACCACATCGAAGTGCATCGGCCCTTGTACCACAACGTGGCGCATCTACCATTGGATCGCAACAAAACCTGAACCGAATCTATTTATGTGCTCCTTCTTGGAAGATTTCCAAAAAGTATTGAAACGTAACTTCGGACAGAAGGAAATACTCAGATATGCTGGAACCAGAGGATTTATTGAGACGATACGGATACAGACAACAGTCACGTAGCACGGAGCGGCGTAGACTGGCGAGCCAACCGAGGCGTTGTTATGCGTTGTCGGGGACAACAGTGCGAGAGCATTGCAGGAGACTAGCTGGCACTAGGCGGCCAGCGTATGAGAATGCTAGCGGTGCAATGACCGCTACCTATAGGCCCTAACTCTACAACTATTCCCTCTTCCTCTTGAAGGGGAACGCAGACCACCCCAAAACTAAAACAAGGCTCAAACAATGCTGAACATTGAAACTGAAATCTGGTCCAGGTTGGCAGGTCGACTCCCAGGTATCAAACCCCGATCAGTAGTCGTGAAAGTTCATGAATTTGTCAAACTTGAGATGGCTCGACTGAAGGCGACACACAGGAAACGGAACCCTCTCGTGTCAGGGCCGGAACTCCCTCTTGAAGTGCTACCCGTCACAACGATGCGTTGCAGGATCAGGAGTGGGCCCAAGCAGGGCCAATCAGGAACAGGCAAGGGGCTGCAACTTCTAAAATTACCGTGCCAAGAATATATTCTCATTACGAATACTTGGGAATACTTGATAAAAATTCTCGGAATACCGTCTACATTTGAAGATAAGTCACGTAATATATCTGTTTTTGTAGTTATTGTTCTCATTTTCGAGAATATTGCGAATACTATTCCTGAGAATACCATGAGAATACCACGGGAATACTTGGAGAGCGAACCAAGAATACCGAAGTTGCATACCCTTGGGAACAGGCCGGGGAAGGCCCAGGACAGGAACGGGAAGGGATCAGGATCAGGGATGCTGGGACTGCAACATCAACGGGACAGAACAGCAATTTGCTAACACAAGAAGGGGAGCTGAGAAGAGGGCGTTAGCTGTTACCACAGACGGAAATGCAGCCAACAGGTCAGCCGAGGTTAGTCGAAAATCACGTCCCCAGGGCGCACAGCTGGGCTACAACCAATCTGACAGTGAAATTACACACTTTAACAGCACCTCTTTTAAAACAATACTCTCCTTGTAAGCTGAACTGCACTGCACGTCAGGTCAGGGAGGATCAGGTTAGGTGAAACAGGAGGGCTGGAGAGCTGACTTGACGGCTGGAGAGCTGACTTGAGGGCTGGAGAGCTGACTTGACGGCTGGAGAGCTGACTTGAGGGCTGGAGAGCTGACTTGAGGGCTGGAGAGCTGACTTGAGGGCTGGAGAGCTGACTTGACGGCTGGAGAGCTGACTTGAGGGGCTGGAGAGCTGACTTGACGGCTGGAGAGCTGACTTGACGGCTGGAGAGCTGACTTGACGGCTGCTCAAGCGCCCTAGGAGCGTTCTGTGGCTGAGTAGGCCTCTGCTTCTGAGGGGGTACCTGGGAACGGGATCCGGAGCGAGAACGGACCCTCTTCGTCCGCTTTTCCAGGTCTATGAAGCAGCACTGCACCAGACCAGCCTGCCACAAAATCATAGTGCGATGCGTTAGTTCTACGTCAGTATTGTAATGTATTGCCCTTAATTCGAAAGTATTGACACATGCACTGTAGTTTTTTAAAAAAAGACGTGGTGCAGGCCAACTTCACAATCACTCACATTTTCAAGTAATAAATCCCCCATAAAAAATATGCCAGAGGCAATTAATTGCGTTAGAAGAGTTAAGTATTGACATCAGATACGCGCTGCTAGAAACTCCCAGAGAACTCATAGGCACCACAACAGAAGGCCGTTCGTGACCGGGTTTGTGTACCTTAGCATTAATTAATTTTCTTGTCCTAACGTCCACGGAAAGTGTCTCAGTAAGGTCAGCATCGTTAGTACTGTTAAGTATTAGCGACAAAGGTGTGCGATTATTATTCCTAATTGGGAATCTTTAGCCCTCTTTCATTTCGGTGCAGTGTAATGCATTATCTATGAAATTTCCTATTTTTATAGCCACGAAAAGTGTCTCAGTATGGTCAGCATCGTTAGTATTGTTAAGAATTAGCGATAGCTGTCTGCGATTATTATTCTCATTGCGAATCTTTAGCCCTCATTAATTTTGGTACAGTGTATCATAGCATCTATGAAATTTCCTGTTTTAACAGCCACGAAAAGTGTCTCATCAAGGTCAGCATCGTTAGTATTGTTAAGTATTAGCGACAAATGTGGGCGATTATTATTCTCATTGCGAATCGTTAGCCCTCTTTAATTTTGGTACAGTGTATCATAGCTTCTATGAAATTTCCTGTTTTTACAGCCACGAAAAGTGTCTCATCAAGGTCAGCATCGTTAGTATTGTTAAGTATTAGCGACAAATGTGGGCGATTATTATTCTAATTGCGAATCGTTAGCCCTCTTTAATTTTGGTACAGTGTATCGTATTATCAATGAATTTGCCAATCCTGAGGTCCACGATAAGGGTCTCAGTAAGGTCAGCATCGTTAGTATTGTTAAGTATTAGCGACAAATGTGTGCGATTATTATTCTCTTGCGAATCGTTAGCCCTCTTTAATTTTGGAGCAGTGTATCGTATTATCAATGAATTTGCCAATCATTAGGTCCACGATAAGGGTCTCAGTAAGGTCAGCATCGTTAGTATTGTTAAGTATTGTCGACAAATGTGTGCGATTATTATTCTCTTGCAAATCGTTAGCAATCTTTAATTTTGGTACAGTGTATCGTATTATCTATGAATTTGCCGATCATGAGGTCCACGATAAGGGTCTCAGTAAGGTCAGCATCGTTAGTATTGTTAAGTATTAACGTTAAATGCTTGCGAATATTATTCCCAGTTCCCAATTTTTAGCCTTTTTTATTTTGGTACAGTGTATCATAGCATCTATGAAATTTTCTGTTTTTACAGCCACGAAAAGTGTCTCATCAAGGTCAGCATCGTTAGTATTGTTAAGTATTAGCGACAAATGTGGGCGATTATTATTCTCATTGCGAACCGTTAGCCCTCTTTAATTCTGGTACAGTGTATCGTATTATCTATGAATTTGCCGATCATGAGGTCTACGATAAGTGTCTCAGTAAGGTCAGCATCGTTAGTATTGTTAAGTATTGTCGACAAATGTGTGCGATTATTATTCGCTTGCGAATCGTTAGCACTCTTTAATTTTGGTACCCTGTATCGTATTATCTATGAATTTGCCGATCATGAGGTCCACGATAAGTGTCTCCGTAAGGTCAGCATCGTTAGTATTGTAAGGTATTAACGTTAAATGCTTGCGAATCTTATTCCCAGTTACCAATTTTTAGCCTTCTTTAATTTTGGTACAGTGTATCATAGCATCTATGAAATTTCCTGTTTTTACAGCCACGAAAAGTGTCTCATCAAGGTCAGCATCGTTAGTATTGTTAAGTATTAGCGGCAAATGTGGGCGATTATTATTCTCATTGCGAATCGTTAGCCCTCTTTAATTTTGGTACAGTGTATCATAGCGTCTATGAAATTTCCTGTTTTTACAGCCACGAAAAGTGTCTCATCAAGGTCAGCATCGTTAGTATTGGTAAGTATTTACGTTAAATGCTTGCGAATATTATTTCCAGTTGCCAATTTTTAGCCTTCTTTAATTTTGGTACAGTGTATTATAGCATCTATGAAATTTCCTGTTTTTACAGCCACGAAAAGTGTCTCATCAAGGTCAGCATCGTTAGTATTGTTAAGTATTAGCGACAAATGTGGGCGATTATTATTCTCATTGCGAACCGTTAGCCCTCTTTAATTCTGGTACAGTGTATCGTATTATCTATGAATTTGCCGATCATGAGGTCCACGATAAGGGTCTCAGTAAGGTCAGCATCGTTAGTATTGTAAGGTATTAACGTTAAATGCTTGCGAATATTATTCCCAGTTACCAATTTTTAGCCTTCTTTAATTTTGGTACAGTGTATCATAGCATCTATGAAATTTCCTGTTTTTACAGCCACGAAAAGTGTCTCATCAAGGTCAGCATCGTAAGTATTGTTAAGTATTAGCGACAAATGTGGGCGATTATTATTCTCATTGCGAATCGTTAGCCCTCTTTAATTTTGGTACAGTGTATCATAGCTTCTATGAAATTTCCTGTTTTTACAGCCACGAAAAGTGTCTCATCAAGGTCAGCATCGTTAGTATTGGTAAGTATTTACGTTAAATGCTTGCGAATATTATTCCCAGTTGCCAATTTTTAGCCTTCTTTAATTTTGGTACAGTGTATTATAGCATCTATGAAATTTCCTGTTTTTACAGCCGCGAAAAGTGTCTCATCAAAGTCAGCATCGTTAGTATAGTTAAGTTTTAACGTTAAATGCTTGCGAATATTATTCCCAGTTGCCAATTTTTAGCCTTCTTTAATTTTGGTACAGTGTATCATAGCATCTATGAAATTTCCTGTTTTTACAGCCACGAAAAGTGTCTCATCAAGGTCAGCATCGTTAGTATTGTTAAGTATTAGCGACAAATGTAGGCGATTATTATTGTCATTGCGAATCGTTAGCCCTCTTTAATTTTGGTACAGTGTATCATAGCGTCTATGAAATTTCCTGTTTATACAGCCACGGAAAGTGTCTCATCAAGGTCAGCATCGTTAGTATTGTTAAGTATTAGCGACAAATGTGGGCGATTTTATTCTCATTGCGAATCGTTAGCCCTCTTTAATTTTGGTACAGTGTATCATAGCATCTATGAAATTTCCTGTTTTTACAGCCACGAAAAGTGTCTCATCAAGGTCAGCATCGTTAGTATTGTTAAGTATTAGCGACAAATGTGGGCGATTATTATTCTAATTGCGAATCGTTAGCCCTCTTTAATTTTGGTGCAGTGTATCATAGCATCTATAAAATTTCCTGTTTTTACAGCCACGAAAAGTGTCTCATCAAGGTCAGCATCGTTAGTATTGTTAAGTATTAACGTTAAATGCGTGCGATTATTATTCCCAATTAGGAATCTGTAGCCCTCTTTAGTTTTGGTACAGTGTATCGTATTATCTACGAATTTGCCGACCATAACGTCGACGAAAAGTGTCTCAGTATGGTCAGCATCGTTAGTATTGTGAAGTATTAACGTTAAATGCGTGCGATTATTATTCCCAATTAGGAATCTGTAGCCCTCTTTAGTTTTGGTACAGTGTAACGTATTTTCTATGAATTTGCCGATCATAACGTCCACGAAAAGTGTCTCAGTATGGTCAGGATCGTTAGTATTGTTAAGTATTAACGTTAAAAGTGTGTGATTATGCTTTCTAATTGCAAACTGTTAGCCTTGCTCATGTTTGGTATAGTACATAAGCATTTATGAATTTTCCCATCTCCACGACCAGGAATTGTGCTTTGGTAGCCATTCCGTTTTCAATGCGGTTCTTAACGCGATGTTCCCTCGGTACTGGGCACCTTTCATTTCTCGTACTTTTTGAATTTACTTAAAAATCGAATTGTTCGACTATGGTCGAAATCGGAGTGTGAACGTTAGGTGTGGGAGTTGCTTTTTTTTGGATCACGGCTGCGTTATTATTGATTAGCGTGTAAGTCAACGTTTTAGGTAAGTTACGACATTTTCTTTTACTGTTCTTTTTTTTCTTTTTGTCCTATTTGAATCAGGTTTTTCCTTTTTTTTTAGTTGTATGAACACCTGTAGCGTTATCTTTAATTGAATTCCTTTTATTTTGTTCTCAGGTACTACAAAATGTATGCTTAATAATAGCCTTTTGTTTGAATGGTATTGATGTAATGTCTGAACATCAAAGGTATGGAAAGAAATCTTTTATTCTCACTCAGGTACACTGAATCACGAACGTTTAAATTCACAAAAAACAAAAAAACAACACAATTGTAGGGTACCACATGGTACTACAAATAACACTTCTGGACACAGATACTGAGCGTGGGTCTAATTTTACAATGTCACACATATTTCAGAACTAGAAGCGTAACAGCCAAATTTTCACAATTGTACACTTATTGATAGAAAACTAAGTCAACATTAAATTTAAAAAAAATGAAAACGGATATTAACACGATTATCCTATACCTGTAGATATATATGTTACTTTCGCACAAATTTATAACTTTTAACTGGTATACTGAAAAACGAATGTGCTGATTTATATAAGGGCAAACCTAATGGCGATCAACTATTGGACACCACCATCTGCACTTAAAAACAACTTGATGGTCTTGAGTTTATTTTTTTTTGTTTTTAATACACAGAAAAGCAACACGACTACTCTATAATGACCATAGTACACTTACTGTAAAGAAAAAATCTGGACGGGACATGTTATCACAGAAAACGATCCAGGTACAGACAAGATAATGCTCTATATACAACCATGAGTCTACAGACGTTTGATACTTCCCAAACGCAGTGCGTCTATTGTGCTTAGTGTTAATGAGTGCTTATTTACCAAACTCAAGACGAGATATTTGTACGATATTTGTACCATTAGTAACTATCTTAAAACCACCTGCAGCATATTGTGATGCGCACTTAAAAATGTAAAAAAATAACACAACCAGGAACACTTTTGAAACCTGTACGAATCAGGTACATGTAATACAATTACCTTCTTACATTTTATACCTACAGACATGCATGTTCTGGGCGTAAATGACTATGTAAAAAACTTCAAATCAAGTACAATGAATAAGGAACGAGCTTATTGACGGAAGGCTAAAAAGAACGATTAACTCTAACATTTGGCGCAGCCCATTACATTATTAAAACCACCTGCAGCATACTGTGATGCGCACTTAAAAATGTTAAAAAAAATAACACAACCAGGAACACTTCTGAAACCTGTACGAATCAGGTACATGTAAAACAATTACCTTCTTACATTTTATACTTGCACACATGCATGTTCTGGGCGTAAATGACAGTGTAAAAAAACTTCAAATCAAGTACAATGAATAAGGAACGAGCATATTGACGTAAGGCTAAAAAGAACGATTAACTCTAACATTTGGCGCGCCCATTACATTATTAAAAACAAGTGCAACGTGTCACAAGGCACATTTAAAATAAATCTGAATACATAGCTACAAAAGAAACATGACTTCCTTGTTTTTACCATTGTGCACTTACTGTGAAGAAAGAAGTCCGGACGGAACATTTTAAAACTGAAAACGATACAGGTGCAAGGAATACAATGTTCTGTAAACGCTATTCAACCTACAGATGTGTTGCTTCTGGACAATGTGACTACTATGAGAAGTGTGAGAAGTACTCGAGTGGGAAGAAAGATTCGAGTGGGCAGGAAAAATGACATGCTAATTAATAAAATATTTGTACAATATGTTGCTCACAATTACTCTTGTAACAATTACTCTTGTAAGTGCAGCTTTTGCTAATCGTGAAGCACACTTAAAAATGCCAATATGTACATAATTAGGAATACGACAGCCTTTTATTACCATTGTACACTTATTGACAAAAAAGTCAACATGGAATATTTCAAAAGGCAGTATGAAACACGTGTGTTACACCAAATACAATGCAAACTTGCAAGAGATCACAAAGAATGATCAACTATTCAGCGCCACCAATTGCACAATTTAAAGCAGGTTCAGCGTGTCGCGAGGGACGTTCAAAATTTTCAAAATACATAGTTAGGAATTAAACGGAGCCTTATTTTACCCATCATGATTTAAAGAAACAAGTCAACACAACATCACTAATGAACCAAGTGGGTGGGGTTCTTCAAACCAGGCACACCGAAAAACGAACGTGCTTATTTACATAATAATCAAACTGCGGACGACCAACTGCACCATTTGCCGCCACCAATTCGTTTTCATTTAACACTGAATAATATAAGAACACACAACAGGTACATTTAACTAACAGTCTCCACACATTCTAAATAGTAATGATCTGTACATTTTAAACGGCACTATATTGTGCATGTAGTGACAAACTGAATAGTGCCTTACAGCTTGACGTACATTATGCACACTGGGGAGATTTCAGCGGTTGGTTGTGCGCCTGCAGGGTACTTGTGGAGGTCGTTAAAGACCTCCCAGAGTCCAGTTGATGACCTACATATGGCGATGTAGTGGTTTGGCGGTTGCCTTGCAATTGCAGATGTAAGTACGTAATTACTCCCCGAAAAATGTAATTTCGTGGGTATCTCACTCATGTCTATGGTCGAAAACTGGATCGGCTGCGCCCCGTCCTGAGGTACCCCGAATACGTCAACATCAACAAAGAGATGTGAGCCGAATTCCCCGGCTGAGAACGTGAACACGTTCTGGGATCCTCCGCAAGGGTGCATGGAGCGGGGATTAATCTTGCCGTCTGACATGGGTTCCATGAATAGAGCTCTGTTGATGGCTTTCTGGATGTTGGGGATGCCCTCTGCCAGTAAGGTGGTAAGGTCCACTGGAAGAAGCGCCAGCGTGTCCTGTCTACTGCATCCCTTTGTACAGCCCAACGTAATTTTGGCACTTCCAATTTTAGCCAAGATGAGCGCTGCTACCTCTGGCAGTGCAGCATAGCAGTCGTAGACCAGCTGCACTAAGCTCCTGCGTCGGGGTCCTATCCCGGGAACACGGAATTCAGGCACATTCCAGACAGCTGCCAGTATTGATGCCCTTTTCTTGTAAGTTTCGGCAACCGCCCCGTTAATGGCTAAACTCTTGCTTACGCTGAGAAAGGGATCTTCTGAGGCGTCGACGTAGGCACGGTACGAAGGGTACTGTATGTACGCCTCCGCCGTCGCCTGACTGAGCACATCAAATGGGCAGGTATTTTTGATCATCACCTAGGCACCTCCCTCCAGCTCATGGAAGCCCATTACGTTTCCATTTCTGAGCAGTCTCTGCTTAGGAGCCTTCAATTTAGAATTTTGCAGAGCCACATCTAAATTTGGGTTGGTATTCAGGTACCTAGATTCTGTCTTGCGCCTCTTTGGAATTAGAGCTAGGCCTCCCCAGTTCTCTACATTGTTAAGGTCCGCCGGGGCCTCTTCTGAAACTTCTTCTTGGCTTGCAGGGGGCCTTTCTGAAGGGTTCCCTTCACGGACTGTTTCGATAGGTGCCGGTTCCTGCTGCATTGCATTGGGCTCATCAAGATCTTTTTCTTGTGACTCTTTTTCTTTCAACAATTCTGAGTTTCGCTGGTGTGCCCCCGCGATGCGGCAGGCGCCTTCAATTGACTGCAGATGCGTGGCAACAAATTTGTCTGCCCGCAACTGCCCGCAAACACCTCTCAAAGTATTTCTTTTGAGATTTGAGAAATCACTTTCCACAGGAGCGGACGATGAGATGTCTTTCGGCTCTGACGGCGGTATCTCATAAGGAGATTTGAATACATCTACACACACCGCCGTCCACAGAACAAAGTCATTGGCCAACCGCACGAACTCCTTCTCAATGGCAGGTGAGTAATAGGCATTCAAACGCCCGTCTGTCCCAACGCCATTGGTGGCTCTGTCACGGATAGCGTTGATGAATTCTTGAATTTCCGTGCAGTTGTCTGCTTCCGTTCCCTCCTCGTCCAGCGGATCATCTCCATCGTCCTCCTCTGTCATCGTCGACAAGTGTCCGCCGTGAATCAAACTTGTGATGTAGGCAAGGGACTTGCTCAGTGGTGTCTCTGTATCTCCAACGTCGGGTTCACCTTCATTGGGACAGCCAGCCAACCGCAGTACTGCAGTAAGTACTGATTGAAATTCAGACAATGTGCGGCATTTGATAAGTAAACCTAATGCGTGCATATACAATTGTTTGAGCCTCTTCGTTTCTGGTGACTTCCAACAGTCCCAGCGGCCCGCCGCAGCCAAGAAATGGCTTACGTCAAGCCGCAGGAAGCAGGCGGGCAACACACCTTCGCCTTTGGATAACAACCTGAAGCATCTTGTTTTGTACTTGCAACGTCAGAGCATTTACAAAATGCCCTGACCGTTGCACTTTTAAGTGCAGCTGAGTTGTCCAGGGACACTTCCTTTGGTGGTGACACCCCGGTTCGGACCCACTCGTTTAGCCAATACAAAATTGAACTGGCATCGTGCTTCTCCGACAACATTTGTACCACAGGGATCTGATACATAGAATTTCTAATTACACCTTCGTACAGGAAAATATAGCCACTTCGACCATTTGGTATAGGTATCCTCCGTACAATTTTCCCTGATGCATCTAAGACGAGCACTGTGTATTCTGTTTTAGTGTGTGTCTTGTACAACTGGAGCTGCGACGGTGAGTAATAGTGTACATGGAACTTATCTAGTCCAATGCTATGAATTGATCCTGCGTATGGCTCTGAATGTTTCATTCGTTGAAGGTTGAGTACCACATTACTGCTACTCTCAGCATGGATGACTTCGTCTTTCTTTTCTTGCTTGCACTTCCTTAACACCGGGTCCGTGTACAAGAGAGGGGACTCCAGGTCACCCATCTCCATTGTCTCATTGGCCATTTGCTTCCGGTACTCTGATGCGGAAACACCCTGAAGAGCTTGACCGGTGTCGTGCCGTCTTTGGCGGGTGAGGTGCCGCTTTGTTTGGTGTGGTACACGTGAAGTGTCCGGAGCTTCCCATAGTATTGTTACCTGTTCCCCTTCCCTTGGTTCACTGTTTACCTTCCCAACTGCATCTGCTCCACACTCGTTGCAGTGAGCGTGCATAGATATGTACTGATCAGCGTCAAATGAGGTGAAAACATGCGAGCGTTGAAATGCGTATGGGCAGGGCAATTTATACTTTGCCCACAACAGTTCGACTAACTTGTCCTGATATGAGAAGGGGGAAGGACCTTAATCACCCTATTGCTGTCTCTGTCGCTTCGGGAATAAGTCCTTGAGACAGGTCGGAAGTGTTCTTTCCATATATCGGGATCTACTGATATGGTGAAAGTCCTGGTAGGAGGCTGAGTTTTACCAGATTTTTCTTTTGTTGGGTCATCTCCACTTTCGTCAGACCCTGACGACGATGATTGAGCTCTATTGATCTTGACACTTCCAACACTATACTTCTTGATGTACGAATCTAGCACTCCGTACCTATTGCCGTGGAAGAATACGTACAAGTACGATGGTTTTAGCTTGTTCTCCAGCGCCTCAGCAACAGACTGCCAGATCTTCTGCGTTGGTCCGCAAACTTTCCCATCCTTCCCGAAGAGCCCTTCGGTGTCCAGAATGGCCTCAATTGTAGAGCTGTGCTCCACCGCCGGCTTCCTTGGCATCTGGGAAAAAAAAGCGAAACGTATATTCCGGAACTGGAAGGGCAAAATATTTAGAGAAGTTTACGCACTCTCTACATGACTACGGCCCTTCTTTCTGTACATAATTGTTGAACAATTCGTTTGTGCGTAAGCATAACACGATTTTATCCATAATTACGCAAAATTTCATGCAAAATTCTATGGCTAATAATTTTCTTGTTGCGCATTAATGTGTCAGTAGTCTGCGGATTTTTTTAACGTCCGTCTCTATGCATAAACAAGTGAACGCCTTTACGCATTACTTACACTGTTAAGACGATGCATTCGTAATGCACGATCTCACACCACGCTTTAGCGAATGTGTGGTCGTAGAACCACGTGTTAGCAAATGTGTGGTGGCACCACCACGCATTACCTACAGTGTGGTCGCAGACCATGCATTAGGAAATGTTGAGTGTGCAGTAGGGTGGCCCAATTTGCACAACGTCAAAAATTTTGTGGGGCGTTTCGGTTCTCTAGTAAGATTTCAGAAGAAAACATTTATTATAGATGTAACCGCATTTTTAAAGGTCGGATTTTGGCGGAAAAATAGTTTCCTACATGTAAATACATCTTTTTGTGAAGCCCTCTCTAGTCTCTAGTCGAAAATGGTAAGGATTTGGAGCTATCTCTTGCCGTTTTTCAGATAACTGGCCGGAACCGACTAAAAATGCCCTAAACATCAATTTAAGGCCTTAATCCAAGGTTTTCCTCAGTTTTGGCCAAAGGGGGCACAAAATGGTTTGTTTACATACAGGACAATATTTTTTCCGCCAATATCGGACCTAAAATCTGGTCACACCTAGAACACTTCAAAACTTTGAGCGCGTTTCGGCACCTCTAAAAATTGTTCGCGGACATTTTTTTAAATTTTCCATCCGGAAATCGAAGCAGAAAATGGAAACGCCCCACAAAATTTTTAACTTTGAGCAAATTGTGCCACCCTATTGTACGGCATCGCACATAAGCTGATGCCAAGTAGGGGCCACACACTACCCGATGCATGGTGTACGACCACACATTAAACTACAGTGTGGTCTGGAACCATGCATCAGCTAATGTGTAGTCTGAGACCACACTTTCAGTAATGCATAAAGTCGTGCATTTGGTTTTGCAGAGTAAATTACGAATAAATAAATGACAAAGCTTAAATACCCTATACAATTATCCATAGGTACGCAGAATCTGTCACGTTAGTTAGGCACCATCTGTAATGTACACATTGAAAAACTATGTACATTTTTTAAAAATAAGTACGGATGTTTTATGGCATCTTGACGTCATGTGCTACTTCTTACAAAATCATGTACATCATACGCTGTTTTGAATTAAATGTCCCATTAAATTATCTATACCTGCGCGCAATTGTGTTCGTTATTCAAGCACGGAGCTATTTGTGTGTTGGCTATGGAAGTTTATATATATCCGCACTACGGACACGTTTGTTCGTAACTACGGTAAATATCCATATACGAATTTTGTTAATAATTATCCTACAAATTGGGCGTGATCATGGATAAAATCGTGTGTGTAAGGCTTACGCACAAATGGATCGTGCAAAACTTGTGTACAGAAGAAACACACACTAAGCATATGGCACAGTTACAGTTAAACAGCATTATTCAGCCGCTGTAGCGAATGAACTTCGATTCAGAACTTAAATAGGGTGTTTCGGAGCAGAGCTGAAACGGAAGCAAGAAGTTACAGAAGAGTACAAAACCGGAATCGCAAGCGCCTCTCGGCAGCTGGTATGAAAACTTGTGCGCTCTCATCGGTTCCTACGGTGACAGCAACAACACGCCGCAGACGGCATAGGCTAGTCAGCAGCACACATTTCCATTCAGGCACAAACCGTAAGACCACCACCAATCGGCAACAAATAACGGACATTGCCAGACTCGAGAACGAGTGGTCTTGTCACTGCGAGATCTGGTGAGAGTGCGCTATTTTTCATACCACCTGCCGAGAGCTGCTTCTGTTTCCGGTTTTGTGCTTCTTTAAAACGTCTTACTTCCGCTCCAGCTCTGCTCCGAAATACCCTATTGAGAAGACTTCATCTCCTAGAAAGTAGCGTAAATCTCGCCTGCACTACAATTTTTTTTATAAAAAGGTCATTTTGGCAATTGTTTCCTTGAATACTAACAAGCAAGCACCAAAAAATAATTTAAGAAAAAGGACTTCATCTGCTAAAAAAATTTGTGAATCTAGCCTGCACCACAACTTTTTTTAAAAAGAAAATGCGTTCTGGCAGTGGCGCTGCAGATACTTACAGGACTGAAATTGTTTCATTGAATACTAAGAAGCAAGCGCCAAAAATTAATAAAAGAAAGAGACTTAATCTTCTATAAAAATTCGCAAAACTAGCCTGCACCACAACTATTTTTTAAAAGAAAATGCGTTCTCGCAGTGGCGCTGCAGATACTTTCAGGACTGAAATTGTTTCATTGAAGACTAACAAGCAAGCACCTAAAAAGAATTACATAACCTTCTCGTTATTCAGGTAGAGAATAAATTCCTAATGAGGAAAAGCAGGATAAGTCTTCCACCCCGGGAATCTACGCTTAGTATTGTCGATGTACTCCTGTTGTGTATCGACATTATTCCACCTTATTATTAGAGGACAGACACCCGTCTTACTAAGAATTTTGGCCTGCATGTCGTCGGCGTCAGCACAGAAAAATTCCAAAATTAGAATACGGACCCATACACCAAAATCATCAGCTATACTGCGCAACTTTTGAGAAGCGTCAGTTAGTGCAATTAAATCAGGCACGTCAAGTTTGTCGAAAATAACAAGCAGCAGCTCTTCAGGCAAACTTTCCAATTGAGACATCTGAAAATCGAAAAGGGGACGCATGTTTAACGTTTTGATTTCTAACACAAACCTTTCCCTTTTTAATTGAATTTTCTTTTTCTTTCATCCGTGTTTGGAGCCGTGTCGGAAACATCTACTACGTGCTTAAAGGCACCGATTCGCGAAAGGGCTTCACATTCAATTACTACTATGATGTAGGTTTTTGTGCATTCGCTGCGTACGCATTTTAACACGCATTTCATTACGCACGAATTTGTGCGCGCGTATGCACAAAATCGTTCAATGATGCGCACAAATCCGTGCGTTAAGAAATGCGTGATTAAATGCGTACGCAGCGAATGCACAAAAACCTGAATACTAATGTAGTGTGTTCATCAGGTACCAAAATAACTTAAACAGCCGGCGGCCGCTTCTGTCACGACTAAGAAGTTTCGGACGTTTGCGTTAAGGTGGGGCTCTGAGTTCTACAGGAAATCTGATTTTCCCCCGTCAAACACAAAGATGAAGTTACAAAATGTAATCAATGCAAATTTCCCTCCGTTCAAGTCGCCATTGATATGTCACCCCCCCCCCCCCCCCCAAAGCCATTTTTGAAGGACATGCAGCTAGCATGGGACACTTCGAAGCATTTTTAATTGAAACGGTACCTTGCGTTCTCCATTTTCATCACAATTATCGTAAGGGGGGTAACACATCGATGGTGAACTCAACAGGGTCACCCTTAAAGGACTCTTCCTCGGCCAAGCCCTGTTTCCTAGCTCCAACTCTTGGCTCTGCACGGAATCAGCCGGCAACTACATGATTCTTACATACCTTCGGCACGGTCTGAAGTTACGTGGAACCAGCAGCAATCACCACGAAACAGGTCCCAGAAAGCAAAGCTAAGGGCTTCCTGCACCAAGAGAAGCGGTGGAACCAGCAGGCATCACCACGAAACAGGTCCCAAAAGGCAGAGCTAAGGGCTTCCTGCACCAAGAGAAGCGGTGGAACCAGCAGGAATCACCACGAAACCGGACCCAGACAGCAAAGCTAGGTGCTTCCTGAATAAAGAGAAGCGGAAGTCAGCTGTTTGTATGAACTTTGTATGAAAGCACTAAACGAGCACACTGCTAATCTATGTGTGTGAATTTCAAACGATTGGAAACGAAAGCATTGTTTCATTGTAGTGTATTGATTGAATAACACACTTTACCTTAGATCTGTGAAGTGAGTTTTACTCATTTTGAGGCCAGGATTCCTAAAATGGGGTCACATGACCTTTTCTGGTAGGACAGGCAAAATATACGATTTGAGATGGCCACGATACGCCTCAAATTAACGATTTTATTTCCTATCAGACATGGTCATGTGACCCCATTTTAGTAAAGCTGGCCTCAAAATGAGTGAAACTTGCGTCATAAATCTTAGGTTAAGTGTGTTATTAATTAAAAAAAATTTTAATAGCGTAATATGAAATTCACACATTTCACATCGTTTGGTATTTACACACATCGATTATCAGTGCAGTATCTCTGCCATTCTTCTACTCTACAGACCTATGAGTTGGGTACCGAGCTTTTCCTCAAATGTGATGCTGATCACACTTTAAAAAAAGCATTGGGTCACCACACTCTTCTATGAAAGTGATGGCGTACCACACTCTTGCTATGGTCCACATTTTGAAGTATATCACAACCACAACCACAATTTAGCCAGAGTGTGATACGCTGTGACACTGTAAGAAGCGTGTGGTGCCGCACCATGCATTTCCTAAAGTGTGAAGGGACCACACTTTAGGAAATTTTACGTCAACAGCAACCATGGCGCGGCGCGCCAGGGCCGGACGCGTGGACCTATGGGAAGGGAGGGCTGCGTCGGAGGGACGCCATCACGGTCGTGCTGGCCAGGAAGCTGAACAGCATGACGCCGGGCACGCACGCGCTCGTGCAGACCGGTACCGGGAGGCCACGTGGCCACGCCGCCACGGCGGCCTCTCGGTCCACTGCCCCCCCCCCCCCCGGGCTGTGGACGTGCACGTCGACGACGTGCATCTTGGCCTGCTTGTCCGCGCACGGCACCTGTGCCGGCCGGACCCGCGCCGAGTCCAGCACCGAGTGCAGGGTGCAGGGTCGCGTGCTTCTCCCGGACAAGCTGCAGGGCCATGGTGACGTCGGTGAGCCCGTCAACAAATACCGTCACCATCCGCTGCTGCAGCAGGTGCTCGGGGTACTCTGGGTGTAACCGTGCCTCGCCTAGGACAGGCCACTCTTGGCCACCGGAAGCTTGTCGGTCGCCACCTGGGTTTTGGACGGCCCCAGGAGCCGTATGGAGTCCTTTTTCGGGTAGACGACCCCCCGCACGCGGTCCAGGGAGATCGTCACTCGAAGCGTTGGAAGGGCGGGCCGTGGCTCCAGGGGCACGGCCGCCGTGAAGTCCCGGGCAGGGCGCCGGCCCCGGAGGGTGAGGGTGACCCCGTTGATCAGCACCTCCTCGCTGGTCACGGGAGAGATGGGAAGGCCGCGGGGGTCACCCGGCCGGTACTCGGGCTGCAGCGGGTTGTACTCCCCGCCGTAAGCCGGCAGGGACTCGTCCACCGGGGTGAGCAGGCTGGGCCACCCGGCCGGGACAGCGGGCTCCGCCGCACGCTGGGTGGGTGACGGTGGCACCGGCTGGGACTCAGCGGACTTCTCCTCGAGGCCCACGAAGAGTCCCAGAGGGTCCCGCTGAGGCTCGGGTACAGAGAACTCCTTGCGTGCTCGCAGCCGCCGGCCGCAACGGCGGTGGCGATGTCCGGGCCCCGACGTGGGCCCGCCACCGGCATCCGTCCGGGCTGGCTCGGGCCGGCCGATGACCACCCTTTCTTCTCGCTCCGGACGGTCCTGGTGGAACGAGGCTGCCGGTGGGGACTCGAACACTGTCAGGGGAGCGGTCTCGCCTCCTCGGAACACGTACGGGTAACGTTCACACGCCGCCGCGCTTCGCGTCACGATGCCGGGGGCGTACTTCGCCTCCACGACTATACCTTCGCTGACGAGGGCGATGCGCGCCGCCGCGTCTCAACCCTGGGGGCGGACTCGCCTCTACAGGGAAATACTCTGGGGGCGGACACGCCTCCACAGAAGGAAAAATTGGAAGAGTCAGAGACGGAACCGAAGTCAAACGTACTCAGTGACAGACTGCTTTATTAAACAATGACAGGGGTATATAAGGGAAGAGCGAACGAAATCACCAGCGCGCAAACTTCGCCTGCCCGACGACAGTAACGCCATCTAGCGTCCCTACCGCTACAGTCAACTGGACCGCCGGTGGTGGGCGGCCGACTGGCGCCTGGGGGGTAGGCTCCACTTCCTTCGGCCGTGCTGCTGGGGTGGCCTACCCACCCAGGCTCTCGCCCTACCCCTGTGTCTGGTGTCATGGGTACGCCCCCGCACGGCCGCACGGCATCCTCGATCTCGGTCGCATAGGCTTCCAGCGTCTGGTCGCCCATCAGCCTGATCGATTTAACGCGCGCTCGGTGCATGTTAACGTCAGTAAAAACACCAAATCGTCGGCGCAAGGCTTTGTCAAGTGTCCTGAAATCCTGCAGCCGATCCGGCTCTAGGTGTCGCAGGACCTCAAGCGCTTTGTCTGCCAGGGCCTGGGACAGCTGGCTGCCCATAGTGGCCTCATCCCAGTGCATTAGGCTCGCCCTATGCAGAAATTGAACACTATAAAGGTTGCAGTCACCCACGCCGTTGTAACGGCTCAGCTTGCTGAGGTCCGCACACGACTCCACGGGTTCCGTCTGCGGTCGCCAGAGCACAGGCCGTGCCACTGCGGGGCTGTGCCGCGCCGGCGAGGAGCGGCTTCCCCGGCAAAGCGCTGCCCGGCGTCCTCTGTCCCAGGCGCGGATTTGGGGGGGGGGGGAACTGCCCATTTGCCCCCCCCCCCCCCTCGGCGCCTGCGCCGGAAATGTAGGCAGCCGGCATAACTTTTCCGCCTGTAAGTAGGCAAAAAGCGCGACATTGCCCCCCCCCCCCCCCTCAAGCCGCTCCCAGATCCGCCACTGCTCTGTCCCCCGACGGAGAGCGGGCCTCGGTGCCGTGACCGGTGCGGGCGCGGCTGCCCGACGAACGCCTCTCCCGGCGGCAAGCGTGACAACCGCGCCGTGGGTCGCCGTCACTCCCGCGCGACGCACATCGGCTGCGACGCGATTTGCGGCAGCGCGAGCGCCGCCATGACGGCGACCTGGACAGCCCGCCTGAAGTTCCCCGGCGAGTCGAAGAGCGATAGCGCTCACTGCTCCATGGGTCACGCCGAGAACGGCGGCGTGTTGCCCCCGGTCCCCGGTGACCGCCGGCAGAGGCCAAGTCCTCGCCTGACGGACACGGGGACGGCGTACAGATGACGGCGACCTGCGTCGCGTACATCTGTCCACGGCCAGTCTAGCCCGCGGCGAGCCGTGGCCTGTGGCTCTCGACGCCGACCCTCCTCTTACCATTCACGACCCCGGTCGGTCCAAACGGCGAACCGGAGGTACCGGCGCCCGGTTGCCCCCATGGCAATGTCCGGCCTCATAGCCTAAGGCCGGGCTCTCGTTTTGCAGGCGCTCCGCCACGCCGCATCCGGCTGGAGAACGCCCGGGAGGTTGGCGGGGCATAAGGGAAGGCGTCTGAGAGCGGGACTCTGTGCAGCAGCCGGTACGGCCGCGAGCCCTGGACCCCAGCATGGGACGCCTTTCCCTACGATCAGCATGGTGGTCTCGGTGCGCACGGCCGTTACGCCCACGGGACCCCGACCGGCTGTGACGCGGTCGGCGCTGACGCGAGCATCGGCGGCCTTCCGCAAACCCAGGTCGGCTCCCACGGGAGCGTTCCCGACGAGCAGAAGGAGAGCGGGAGCGCTGGCTACTCGACGAGTAGCCCCGGCGGCGGACATGGCTCTCAGCCGACCTAGTAGTCACAGTTTCTGACAGGCCGGTCCCTACCGCACAAGAATCCCCTACCGCGTCGCGCGGTTTCGGACTCCTGGCGCTAGTGAACATGGCACGAATCAAAACACGCGCCGACCGGAAACTAGATCATCCGCGCACGCGATTTCTCATACCGCCTGGCTCCGTTTCCGCTCTTTTTGATTCGTACCTTCTTCTCACTTCCGGCTCACCACTTCTCCGAATACCCTATTCCCTCCGCCGGCGTCCGTAGACGGAACTGCCGGCTCGGACATGCCCCAGCGAAGCCGAAGACGCCCTCGACGATAGCGCCTGGGTTGCGTTTCGGCACCTGGCCAACACTTTGTAGTCCTTCCTCGACTTCTGGGTGCACAGGAGAAAGGGCGGGGGAGCCGGGTGGTCGGCGCGACGCCCGCCGCAGCGGCGAGTATGCTCGCCGTGCAAGTTTGAACCTGCCCGGTTGCTCTCGGCGTCATGGTAGCGACCCTCCCGGTACCGGTCTGCACGAGCGCGTGCGTGCCCGGCGTCATGCTGTTCAGCTTCCTGGCCAGCACGACCGTGATGGCGTCCCTCCGACGCAGCCCTCCCTTCCCATAGGTCCACGCGTCCGGCCCTGGCGCGCCGCGCCATGGTTGCTGTTGACGTAAATTATGGGTAGCCCCTTATGTTTGCACGAAACGGCTAGAACGCGCTCGCATCAAAGAGCCGTTCACATGCTACACCTCACATTTAGTAGTTGGGAGTATCGTATCTTAAATGCATGAAAAGGCTAGGCTACAAATAAAATGATAAAATTGGGCCGAAATAGTCTGACAATCTTCCGAACAAGTAGGACGCACAGATCCAATCCCCTCGCGGTAATTCTTAGAAATCAGTTTCGTGTGTTGAAGTGACGACGGACATGGCGCACTGCTGTCTGCATTGCAATGCCATTTTCGTCGGTCTCTTTCATCACGTCAATTTTAGCACACCAGATAACGAACAATGCTCCGCACGAAAAGAAAACGTGAAATTACCAGGCATGATAAAAACTCTAACGACAAACTGCGAGGCAAAATGTTTATACTTACCTTCTACCGTGGAGCTGCGTGGTGTGCGTGGTCCTGTCTGCTCGACGGCTGGCAAGCGAATGACAGGCCTCCCGCCGCCGCTGCGGAGAACGCCGCCCACTTCCACCACTCGTCTCTCACCCCCCCCCCCCTTCCCCTCCCCGCGCCCCTCTTCCACTTCGCTCGCAGCGGCGGCGCAGTCGTGCGCAGGCCCACACTAGCCGACTCGGCACAAAACGAAGTAAACAAAGACGTCAGGGGCGGTCCGTAATTGCCGACCTCCACAAAATGCGTTGTCACTGGAAGTTTAAACGTGCTAAGCCCACTCGCGGAACCGGCCTGACAATGGCGTTTTTAGCAGATGATACATATTGTTAGGGGACAGGGGCGTAGGGGAAGGACACAAAAGAGTCAGGGAAATAGCGAGTGTATTCCGAGCGCAGGGCAGGGCGATACAAGAGTCTCAGGTCTGGTTGCTAGGGGAACTGCGGCGGCGGCGGCGGCGGCGGCCCGGGCGGTACATACCGGGCAAGGGGTACCGCCGTAGGCGCGGGGTAGAGTCCCTTACACCATTCCCCTCCCCCGGAGAGGCGACGGCGTCAGGCCGCCAGGTGTTTCGGCCGCGCGACGACGGGGGCCAGCTTGTCCGCGTGGAAGGTCCGGACACGGGACCTGGGGCGGGACTGCAGGCGGACCCGGACCGTCACGTCGTTGACGACCTCCAGGACCTCGTACGGCCCGGACCACCAGGACTGCAGTTTAACGCAGCGCCCCTTTTGGTGCCTGGGCTGGAACACCCAGACCAGCCCAGGGCAGCCCGCGGGCCAGGGCCGGCGGGAGGCTGAGCTGCCGGCCGAACATCGCCATGGCCGGGGAGATCCCGGTCGTGGCGTGCGGCGCCACACGCAGGCTCAGCATCACGAGGGGCACCTGCTGGTCCCACTCGCGCTGCGAGCTCCCAGCCAGCATGGCGAGGTGCTCGGTGGTCGTCCGGATGAGCCGCTCCGCCGCGCCGTTGGACTGCGGGCGCCGAGGGGTGGTGCGTGTCTTGCGCACACCCAGCAGCTCCATCGTGTGCCGGAACACCTCGGACTCGAAGGTGGTCCCCTGGTCCGAGTGCAGCTCGCAAGGCACGCCGAAGCGGGAGAAGACCTGCTCCACCAGGGCGCGGGCCACGACGTGGGACCGGCTGTTCGGGATGGGGATGGCCTCTGGCCACCGCGTGAAATAGTCCACGAGCACGAGCAGGTACCGGTGCCCCCGGTCCGTCTCCGGGAACGGTCCCGCGAGGTCCACGCCCACGCGCTCGAAGGGCACACCGACGTTGTGGGTGTGCAGGGGCGCGCGCTGGCGGCGCTGCGTGCCCAGCTTCCTGCGGCAGGTCTCACAGGAGAGGCACCACAGCTTTACCTCCTGACACATCCCGGGCCAGTAGAAATGGGCCCGGATCTTGGCGAGGGTCTTGTTGGCGCTCAGGTGTCCTCCTGAGCCCGGCGCGTCGTGGAACACGAAGCAGACTCTCGCCATCAGCGACTGCGGGACCACCCGCTGGAGGGTGGCCGCGCCTTGGGGGTCGATGAAGCGCCGGTACAGCAGGCCGTCGACCATCTCCAAGGACCGCCAGTGCAGCCACAGGGCCTTGGTGCGGGCACTGCGGTCGCTGATGTCCTCGGCCGGAGGTCTCTCGTGCCGGCGGAGGCCAGGCAGCAGGGGCGCGATGTCCATGTCCGCGGCCTGCGCCGCACGGACCTCGTCCAGCGTCGGCGTCTCTGCGTCGGACGCGCGCTTCCGCTGCACTCGGACGCCCTGGTCGTCCGGGAGGTCGCGGCGCGCACAGTGCCGGCAGTCGGCCGGGCAGGGGCGGCGCGACAGGGCGTCCGCGTTGGCATGGTCTCGGCCGGGTCTGTGCTGCACAATGAAATCGTAGGAGGACAGGCGCTCCAGCCACCGGGCGAGCTGGCCCTCCGCAGTGTCCCGGAGAGTGCGGATCCACTGCAGCGCAGCGTGGTCCGACCGCACGGTGAAGGACCGGCCGTACAGGTACGGGTGGAAGTGCCGGATGCCCTGGACCACGGCGAGCAGCTCACGCCGGGTGACGCAGTAGTTGCGCTCGGCCCGGTTCAGCGCTTGGCTGAAAAAGGCAATCACTCTTTCCACCCCTCCCTTCTGGGACTGCGAGAGGACACAGCCGATGGCGAAGTTGGACGCGTCACAGTCCAGGAGGATAGGACCCCTGTCCGGATCCGGGAAGGCGAGGACAGGCGCCGACGTCAAGGCGGCGCGAAGGCGGTCGAAGGCGTCCTGAGCCTCGGGGGTCCACAGGAACTGCTGCTCCTTCTCGGTGAGCCGGTGCAGCGGAGCCGCGATGTCCGCGAAGCTCCGGACGAAGCGAGCGTAGTACTGCGCCAGCCCCAGGAAGCTGCGCAGCTGCTGCTTGTCGGCTGGCACCGGCCAGTCCCGGACCGCTGTGAACTTGGCGGGGTCCGTAGAGATGCCCTCCGCCGTGATGACGTGTCCAAGGTACTCGAGCAGCCTGGGGAAGAGTTTACACTTGGACGGGTTCAGGAGGAAATTAGCAGCCCTCACCCGAAGCAGGACGTCGCGGAGGTTCTTGAGGGCCTCCTCGAACGTTTTCCCGGGACTACCACATCATCTAGGTAGACCCGTGACAGGTGGCGCGGCATGAGCCGACCCATGAGCCTCTGGAAGGTGGCCGGTGCGTTACACAGGCCAAACGGCATCCGCTGGAACTCGTACAGGCCGTGTCCGGGGAGACAGAAGGCGGTCTTCTCCCGGGCGGCAGACGACAGCGGGATGTTCCAGTAGCCCCAGCGCAGGTCCAGGGACGAGAACCAGCTAGACCCCTGGAGGGACTCCAGCGTCTCGTCGATGCGCGGCAGCGGATACGCGTCCTTCCGGGTGACCTCGTTGAGCCGGCGATAGTCGATGGCGAACCGCGGCTTGCCGTCCTTCTTAGTCAGCAGCACGACCGGTGACGCCCTCGGAGACTCCGACGGGGTGATGACGTCCGCGGCGAGCATCTCCTCCACGCACTTGTCGGCCTTCTGCTGCTGCTGGAAACCCAATCTACGAGGGGGCTGCTTGATTGGGGAGGCGTCACCTGTGTTGATGTCGTGGTGGACGAGGGTGCAGTGGCCAATTTCCCCCGCACACGAGAACACGCCCTGGAACTCGGCGATGAGCTCCCGCACCTGCCAGTACCGGTCCGGCGTGAGGTCGCTGGCGCATGAGGCGAGAAGTGCCTCCAGCGGCTCAGGAAGCATGCCGGCCGGCGACTTGGCGCTGGGGGCGCCGGCCGCGGTGGTGGTGGCAGAGGCGATGGTCTGGGACACTGCAGCCGTCGGTGACACCTGGAGCCGCGCCAAGCAGGTCCCGCGGCGGATGGCCCTGGGTCTCGTCCCGGAGTTGTGCACGCGGACGACCAGGGTGTCGGGGCCGGCGGCTTGCCGATCGGCCAGCAGTCCGCTGACAACTTCTAGACCTGGAGGCAAGGCAACTGGAAGAGCAGCGCTCGGCTCACCCGCACTAGCATCTCGGAGTCCCGGTGCTCCTCTGGTGGTGGCGGCAGCACGCCCTCGCCGCACCCGAAGAAGGTCGGCTCCTGCTCGCCGCGCTGAAGTCCAGGCTACTCTCCGGGTCCCGGGTCTCCCGCCACACAGGCTCTTCCATGGGCTCTTCGACACACAGTCTCCGTCGACTCTTCTGCCTCACAGGCCGTTTGCCACACAGGACTTTGTGATGGTGCGAGGGTGGAGGTTGCGACCATCACCTCGACGGATTCTGGAGGGACGCTTGCGCAGCCAGCGTACGCCCGCCCTTCCTCGCCCTGGGGTGTGGCCAGTGCGCCAGGGGGAGGGGTACGGCGCGTTTGCTGGTGGGCAACGGCCTTTTCATCAACCCGCGGGTTCCAAACGTCACAGCCACGCACCCTTACCATGATGACGGCGTCTCCGTTGGCTGGGATGATGGCGCGGTGTCCGCACTCCACGCGCATGGCCGCCACCATCCGCGGCAAGGAGACAGCCCGGGTGACCCGGCTCATGGTGATCCGGCAGTCACCCTTCTCGGTGCGCAGCAGCAGCTCGTCGCGGGCCGGGTCGAGGAGGGCCACGCGCGCAGCCACGAAGTCGGCCCCCAGCAGGCAGTCCTCGTGCGTGTCACTCTCAAAGATGTACCACGGGGCGCTGGCGCCGCCAATGGTGAGGACGGCCCTTCGCGGGCCGGAGAAGTAGCACGGCCCGCCCGCCTGGAAGGCACCCTGGGCTGGCATCCCCGGGGCCGGCGTGGCGTCTGGCGGCAGCAACCCTCGCCGTACAACGGTCAACTCGGCCCCTGGGTCAAACAAGAACTTGCAGGGCCTGCCGGCGATCGAGCCCTCGATGTGCCAGGTGACACGCTGCGGCGGGGGCGGCTCAGCCGCAGCTGCATCCAGTTGTTGGACGGGGGTGGCGGTAGCAGCCGAAGTCGCGCCCACTGACGCGGCCGCTACGCGTTTCCCGCGGGCCGGCCAGAGCTGGAGCCTCGGCCTCGACGGTCCCTGCTGCGGCTGCGTCGACGGTCCCTGCTGCGGCTTCGCTGGCGGTCCCGGCTGCGGCTCCGACGGCGGCGGGAGCGGCCGCCTTTCTTCTTGTCGCCCTGGTCCCGAGGGCAGTCTCTGGCGAAGTGGCCCGGGAGGCGGCAGCTGTAGCACACCTTAAGGGCGACGGCCGATGTGCCGCTGGGCGTGCCCAGGCCAGCCGCGAGCTTCTTCAGCTCCTCCAGCAGCTGGGCCATCCGGTCCTCGGCAGGGCCGCCGCTACGAACCGCAGCGACGCGGGTAGCGTCGTCCCCGGCGCCATCGCTGCTGTCCTGTGACGAACCGCCGGCCTCTGCCGCGCCTACCTGCTGGATGCGCGGTCGTTTGCTCGAGGGCTCCAGCAGCTCCACGGCCTCCACCGAGATGGCGGCCGGCAAGGCGGCGCTGAAGGTGGCTGGCTCTTGAAGGCGGACGGTCTTTCGGACGTCAGGGTCGCGCAGTCCGTCCAAGAACTTGTTCTTGGCGACCGTCTGGACGGGCTCCTCTTGCCACGTCGGGTACGCCGTCCGGGCCAGCCTCAGAACATCGGCGCCAAAGTCGCTGATCCACTCACCGCTGCCCTGGACGCGCCGGTTGAACTGCGCCTCCGCCAGCTCGGTGCGCTGCGCCGCACCGTAGTGCTGCTGCAGGCGGTCACGCAGGCTGGCCTACGAGGTGTACTCGTGCTGGGGCAGCGTCAGCACCAGGTCCGCCGCGCGGCCTTCCAGCGACCGGAGGAGGCGGCGGCCCTTCTCGGCCTCGTCCCAGCTGTTGGCCGGGTCCTCAGCGACACTGTCGAACTGAGCAATGAAAACGGCCCAGGACCGAGTACCGTCGAAGACGGGGTCCTGAAGTTGCCCGCTGGCCGTGCCCGGTTCTGCAGGCAGGCGTCGGACACACGCTGGAGGAGCCCGACGCTCTGCTCCTGGGCCCGCTGGAGGAGGCCAGCATTCTGCTCCTGGACTTGGGTGGAGGCAGCGGCCCGCTGTGCCAGGATCTGCTGCATGGCCTGCACGGAGTTGGCAGCGTTGGCGGCGGCGTCACCAGCGGCGTCCACAGCCCGGCGCCGCTCCCGGCTTCGGTCCCGGCGGGGCATTTTCGCCCGCTGACGGCCGGGCTTTCTCTTCTCTTTTTAGCAGATGATACATTTATCATCACCTATAGCCTCAACAGAAACAATAATATAAAGATAATGTGTCAGCGGCTTGTACTCTCATGCAGAGGCAGGCAAGCACGCAGAAGTATTATACCGCATGGGGGGACCGCGTTCCGCCGTCGCCGTCGCTGTCTGTTGCCCACTCCGTTTGCTTATTATGGCCAAACCATGCGTTTCCGCCTCATACAACCTTATATGATTTTGATCGTAGCGACCAGCTCTACCCGGAGCGCTTATCAGATTTTCGAAATTCCAATTTCAAAAATTCGTCGCTGTATGCAGTTCGACAAGCATTGTTTCTCGGGTTCCCTGTTCCCGACAATCATTGCTTGATCTTGGCGCATCTGCTTGCACACACATTTCAATGCGCAGAGAAGGTCCCTGCCGCCGCCGGACGAGCTGCGTGGTTAGCGCGCGGCCCGTCCCGTAGCTAGTCGCTTGCGCTGAGCGTGCGCCCCGCCAAATAAACAAAGGGTCTTGTGGCACTCCATCCCGTGAAGTGCGTGTGCAAGTGAGACCTTATCGTCGTATGGTTCCCGTTCCGTTTGAAATGGTTTTTCGTGGACTGTATGCCACAGGCGGTCGTCGGGACTGTCGCCGTGAATTACTGCTCCAGTTTCCGATCATCTGCTTTCACGTTAGCGTTAGCGTTAACGTTTTTTTTTTTTTTTTTTTTTACTAGTTCAGTCACTCAGTCTCAGTCCTCTACCCCTCCCGATCCCACTTCTGACACCAATGTTAGGGGACAGGGGCGTAGGGGAAGGACACACAAGAGTCAGGGAAATAGCGAGTGTATTCCGAGCGCAGGGCAGGGCGATACAAGAGTCTCAGGTCTGGTTGCCAGGGGAACGGCGGCGGCGGCGGCGGCGGCCCGGGCGGTACCGGGCAAGGGGTACCGCCGTAGGCGCGGGGTAGAGTCCCTTACAATATAATCACCCACAGTCTTAAAAGAAACAATAATACAAATGTAATGTATCAGCGGCTTGTACTCTCATGCGGAGGCAGGCGAGCACGCAGAAGTATATCGCACGGGGGGCCCGCGTTCCGCCGTGCCTCGCCTCGCCTCGCGTCCGTCGCCCATCGCGCATTGTTGCGATCATGGGCCAGCGCCCCAGCTGTTACCTAGGGAGCGGAGGGAAGGAGAGGGGCTGGGCTAGTTCCACTTGGGCTCTAGGGTTTTTTGGTGCACCGTGCGCTACGTTGTCGTGTCGCTCAGTTGTTCGTTGTGTCCAGTTTTGTGTGTGTCCAGTGGTGTCACCATTCAAGACAATCTAAATCTCAAACCACACCCACACCATATCAAAGTAAACTTTCAATCGCAAACAAAAGCAATTTCATAAAACTAGCGCACGGACATGCAGCACTTCTCCCACTACGCCAGCAACCTACAGCCACAGGACCGCTGTAAATGCTGCTAGCGCCCCGCGGCGCCCTTCGCAACCGAATTGAAATCGGCCTATGCGACACATCATTCACGTTTAATAGTTCCTAATACAGTCCAGGACTCGAGTCAAGTTCTGCTTTCACAGACACATAAGACTTTATTTTCATAACTTCCTAAATGAACCCTTAAGAAACTGGAAGACATTAGGAGCTGGTATCATCTGCTTCCTATTTAAATGGGGATTTAATTTTTTTTTTTTTAGGGTTATCGTTAGTTAACCCATTAACTGCAGGTAGCTGGGGGCTTACAGAGTGTTACCTACTTTCTTTTCAGAAAGTGTAAAATAAATATTTTAACGTTCAGTATTTAAACGTTCCATACGTTGCTTCTACAATATCAATACACCATTTATAATAAACACAATAAATTGCAATTCCTTCACTTACCTGACGACGTTGATTTCTGAAACTGAATTGTGCTAACGATCGCAGTAGCATTTATAAAACACCCACTATATATGTTGTTGTTTTTTTGCACTAAATACGGCAGATGAATCGTTAGCAAGAGTGCCACTATGAAAAGTAAACTGAAGAGGGCTGACGGATCGCAATTATAATGGGTATAACAATCGCACACATTTGTCGTTAATACTTATCAATACAAACGATGCTTACCTTACTGAGTTACTTTTCGTGGATATAACGATAGGAAAATTCATGGATGCTATGATGGATTGCACCAAAACTGAAGATAGGGCTGACGGATCGCAATTGAGTATAATTATCCCACACATTTAACGCAAATGCTTATCAATACTAACAATGCTGTCTGCACCGACACACTTTCCGTGGATGTAAAAATAGGAAAATTCACAGGTGCTGTGATACACTACCAAAATTAAAGGCGGCTAGCGGATCGCAATTGGGTATGGCAATTGCACGCATTTAACGTTAATACTTAACAGAACTATCGATGCTGACCGTACTGAGACACTTTCCGTGGACGTTATGATCGGCAAATTCATAGAAAATACGTTACACTGTACCAAAATTAAAGAGAGCTAAAAATTCCCAATTGGGAATAATAATCCCACGCATTTAACGTTAAAACTTCACAATACTAACGATGCTGATCACACTGAGACAATTTTCGTCGACGTTATGGTCGGCAAATTCGTAGATAATACGATACACTGTACCAAAACTAAAGAGGGCTACAGATTCCCAATTGGGAATAATAATCGCACGCATTTAACGTTAATACTTAACAATACTAACGATGCTGACCTTGATGAGACACTTTTCGTGGCTGTAAAAACAGGAAATTTCATAGATGCTATGATACACTGTACCAAAATTAAAGAAGGCTAAAAATTGGCAACTGGGAATAATATTCGCAAGCATTTAACGTTAAAACTTAACAATACTAACGATGCTGACGTTGATGAGAAACTTTTCGCGGCTGTAAAAACAGGAAATTTCATAGATGCTATGATACACTGTACCAAAATTAAAGAGGGCTAACGGTTCGCAATGAGAATAATAATCGCCCACATTTGTCGCTAATACTTAACAATACTAACGATGCTGACCTTGATGAGACACTTTTCGCGGCTGTAAAAACAGGAATTTTCATAGATGCTATGATACACTGTACCAAAATTAAAGAAGGCTAAAAATTGGCAACTGGGAATAATATTCGCAAGCATTTAACGTAAATACTTAACAATACTAACGATGCTGACCTTGATGAGACACTTTACGTGGCTGTAAAAACAGGAAATTTCATAGATGCTATGATACACTGTACCAAAATTAAAGAGGGCTAACGATTCGCAATTAGAATAATAATCGCCCACATTTGTCGCTAATACTTAACAATACTAACGATGCTGACCTTGATGAGACACTTTTCGTGGCTGTAAAAACAGGAAATTTTATAGATGCTATGATACACTGTACCAAAATTAAAGAAGGCTAAAACTTGGCAACTGGGAATAATATTCGCAAGCATTTAACGTTAATACTTAACAATACTAACGATGCTGACCTTACTGAGACCCTTATCGTGGACCTCATGATCGGCAAATTCATAGATAATACGATACACTGTATCAAAATTAAAGAGGGCTAACGATTCGCAAGAGAATAATAATCGCACACATTTGTCGCTAATACTTAACAATACTAACGATGCTGACCTTACTGAGACACTTATCGTGGACCTCATGATCGGCAAATTCATAGATAATACGATACACTGTACCAAAATTAAATATTGCTTACGATTTGCAAGAGAATAATAATCGCACACATTTGTCGACAATACTTAACAATACTAACGATGCTGACCATACTGAGACTCTTTTTGTGGCTGTAAAAATAGAAAATTTCAAAGATAATACATTACACTGTACCAAAGTTAATGGGGGCTAAAGATTCGCAATGAGAATAATAATCGCAGACATCTATCGCTAATTCTTACTAATACTAACGATGCTGACCATACTGAGACACTTTTCGTGGCTATAAAAATAGGAAATTTCATAGATAATGCATTACACTGCACCGAAATTAAAGAGGGCTAAAGATTCCCAATTAGGAATAATAATCGCACATCTTTGTCGCTAATACTTAACAGTACTAACGATGCTGACCTTACTGAGACACTTTACATGGACGTTATGATCGGCAATTTATAGATTATACGATACACTGTACCGAAATTGAGGGCGGCAAGCGTATCACAATTGGGAATGGCAATTGCACGCAGTTAACGTTAATACTTAATAATACTAACGATGCTGACATTACTGAGACACTTTCCGTGGATGTAAGGACAAGAAAATTCATTAATGCTAAGGTACACAAACCCGGTCACGAACGGCCTTATGTTGTGCTGCCTATGAGTTCTCTGGGAGTTTCTAGCAGCGCGTATCTGATGTCAATACTTAACTCTACTAACGCAATTAATTGCCTCTGGCATAGTTTTTATGGGGGATTTATTACTTGAAAATGTGAGTGATTGTGAAGTTGGCCTGCACCACGTCTTTTTTTAAAAAACTACAGTGCATTTGTCAATACTTTCGAATTAAGGGCAATACATAACAATACTGACGTAGAACTAACGCATCGCACTATGATTTTGTGGCAGGCTGGTCTGGTGCAGTGCAGCTTTATAGACCTCGCTTTCCTGCTCCTGGACCGCCGTTGACTCTCCGCAGGGGCGCGCGCAGGCACTGCCGCCTCTCGGGCACCGACGCGCGACGAGTTGGCCTAAGCAACCACCACCAGCGAGTCAGACCTCCCGCGGTCCATCGGAGAAGGGGGGTCCAGCATCATCGCCTCTAGGTCGGAAGCAAACGAGTCGCGGCGCTCTCGCATGAGACGGTCAATTCTGGCGGGGGAGAGGGACTGTGCCCGTGTCGCCATCAGGGAAAAGGAAAGTCAAGTTGAGTGAAAGGACAGCCACTGGCCGTTTTGGTCCACAAGGTGGGAACCAACGGCAGCCAAGCGGTCGACATGCACTATGAGGCGCTTCGGTGGCTTGGGCCGAGACCGACGAGGTGACAACATGACAGGGCGTACTTCCTCAATGCGTGCAATACAGTCATTGAGTAGATCTAAGATCACGTACGGCCCTTCCCAGGCGGCATACAACTTCGTTGTTTTGCCACGCCTGCGACGGCGGTTGTACAACAAAGTGGGCACAACATTATTGAATGTTTTTAAACAGAATGTAAATTTCTAAAGTTGGCAGAACGGTAGCATGGCTCCGCCCATTTTTGTGGCGCCATCTAGCGATAGTGAAATGAAACTGAATGCAGAATGCGGCAACAACGACACTTGCTGAGGGGAGAAAAATAAAAACCTTGTGTCTATTCGCCCGAATCGGGCGCTCACGTTCATGGACTATTTGCCCAAATCTCCATAAATATATATATATAATATATATATATATATATATTATATTAAAAAAAATCGGGCGGACAGCAGGTGGAGGCTACGGTGCCCAAATCGTGCAAGCAAAGTGGAAACGGGTAATTGCCCAAATTGGGCGAACAGCTACACTATATTTACAGGCCCACATTGGGCAGGGTCGGTAGACATGGTTATTCGCCCTAATAGGGCGAACAGCTACACTGTATTTGCAGGCCCATATTGGGCAGGGTTGGTAGACATGGTTATGCGCCCTAACGGGGCGAACAGTAGGGGCACGCTTGCGGACCCAAATCGGGCGTATTAGATAGCCACGACTATTCGCCCTTACACTTCTCCACGTTGTCTCCCTGCGCACGAAAACGGCGCCAAAAGTGGCGGTAGTTCCGATCGCGCGATATGGTCGACACCATGGACTTAATTCGCAAAAATGCAGAGTTTTCATCATGGAAGGAGTTTGGAAGTGCACTAAGATACTACGAGGAGAAGAATTTCGTGGCGTACGTTATTGATAAGTCTGCAACCATCGTGAATAGAAACAAGAAGATAAAACAGGAAAACCTTGAACGGCCTCAAGACAAGCAAGAGCCTCTGTTTAATGAATCCCTAATATATCAGAATGTTACGCTTGTTTGTAAGCATGGTGGAAAAAAGCGTATTGGTAATGGCAGGGGGATTCGACCCCTTCAATCGTAAGTACCACTTCCTTCCATTTTAAATGCGCCAGAAATTAGATGCAGGCAACGAAAGTCAGTGACTGTACGCCTGTAAACCACTGCACTTGGTACCCTATCATCAAATTTGTTGCAGCACATATAAGCTGGACTGCCCTGCTAAGCTTCAGTTAATTGCTAAAACCAAAACAAGTTTGAGGATTGTCGATTTTCATGCAGAGCATGAAAATCACGAATTGACTGAAGAAAATTACCGGGTTCTGCCTGAGAAAAGAAAGCTGGATGCTCATAACACAGAACGGGCCAAGCTGCTCCTGAAAGGAGGCGTAAAACCTAGTGTTGTCAGAAGTTTACTGCGGGATCTAAACCCTGGTGAAATTACAGCCAAGGACCTCGCTAATCTAAGGTGACTTATCGACCTTCATATTTTCTTCGCAGAATGGATTCCCCAATGGTCTGTTTTGTTTAATTTCCATGTTTTTGTTTTTGCAGGAGCAAATGGAAAATAGAGGAGGGTGGCAACCTCAGCGAGGAAGAGAATCTTTTGAACACCTTAAACACCTTCTCAGAGAGAGATCCTGGGTGCTCGATAACTATAGGGAAAACAAAAGAGGAAGAGCTGAAGTTTTTGTTGATTCAAACGTCTAAAATGAAGGAGAATGTTCGCAGGTATGGGAAAGTCATCATACTGGACCATACCTACAAAATCAACAAGCACAAGATGCCTGTGACAGTTATAATGGTGAAAGATGGGCGTGGAAATGGCAGGTCAGCGGCCTACGCCTTTGTGGCAGATGAGACCCTCACTACTGTATCGGAAGTTCTGCAAGCCTTTCGGGACAGTTTACCAGAGGACATAGCTTCAAAAGTGAGGACTATCGTCATAGATAAGGACCCTTCTGAAATTGGAGCTATTAAGAAAGTGTTTCCGGAATCCCAAATCCAGCTCTGCAAGTTCCATGTTTCCAAAACTTTAAAAGAAAAGACCACAAAAGAGAGTGAGGAAGTAAAATCAATTCTGAAACAGTTGAGAGAAACAGACTCCGAAGAACAATTTCAAGGACTAGTGGATGAGCTGAAAGAAGCTGCTTCTCAGCCATTCTATGACTACTTTGACATTAATTGGCTACAGTGTCCTGAGGCATGGGCTAATATTCATAAGAAATATTCAGCAAACCATGGAAATTCCACCACCAACATTGTTGAGGTTCACAATTCTAAGATGAAAATGGTAAGTACAGAATCATTTTGTACTGTGAGGCAAACAAATAGCTTCACATTATTTTTACTAATTTTTTTTTCAATGAAATTGGTATTTTGAGCGATCACCTGTGTAGCTGCAGCTAAGTCGTAAACATTAAAGCAATTAAGGCTTCAAATGGAAACAAGGCGGTGAGAAAGCAGAAGATACAGAAACTTCAAAGTGTTGACTTTGCATTTTAATCTTTCTTTTCTGCTCCCCATCTAAGTTTTGAGGTTTTATTTCATAGATCATGAATCTTTTGAGTGTCTTCTGTAATTAATTTGTGTGTTGTTTTATTTTGATTACAGATGCTCAACAGCCATTTAAGTTTAGCGGAGGCCCTGGAAAAGCTTTTGGAATTAGTGAAAAATAAGGAGGAAGATGTTTTGTACTCATATACTGTCGAGAATCTCAAGCAAACATATATGATAAACAACAATGACCCAGAAATATGCCAAATGCTTAAAGATCTGACAATATATGCTGCAAGACTTCAAATTTGGGAATTCACGACCGTAGCATCTGCTGCAGAAATGGAATATTATTGTTCCTCAAAATTCAAGTGCAAGTGCGAGCATAGCTGGAGTTATGAGTTGCCCTGTCGACACATGTACCAGCAAAGGCGCCTGGCAGGTATTTGAGCTGATTAGCTAATCACACTTCATTTTTTATCCTGTTAAAAACTTTGTATATTTCTGTTGGTATTCAAAACCTGTTGTCTTGTTCAGGTATGCAGGTATATAGAATGAGTGAAATAGAAGAAATGTGGCACAAGAATGGCATGCTGGAATCTTCTGCTCCGATTGGGGATTGCCAAGTCAGATTAATGCCATCTTGCTCAGCCCCAAAAACATCAAAAGAAAGATATTCTGTGGCAGCTCAATCTGTGAAGGAACTAGCATGTATGATGTCTGAATGCGGAGCAAAACAGTTCTCTGCCCGATTGAATGCCATAAAAGAACTGAAAAAGATTTGGGCCCGTGGAAAAGAGGCTGTCGTTCTGGAACTGGTAGATGGACCAATCCAGGAAGCAGGTATATGTCTCCACAATGAATTTTATCACTAAGAGACTTCTTCATAGGAAATCGAGATACCAGCTTACTCTGCTTGTTCCCAGGTCAGCAAAATAAAGGCATAGAAATCATGGTAATTCAAGAAGGGGATGCTGCAGATGAGCAGCCACAAAATAATTTGGGTGGGCTGTCGCAGATTACTACAAATATCATCACTGGAAGTCAAACAGTTGGTAAATACAAGCATATTAATTTTCAATATTTTTGAAACATTAACACAAATCAGAAATCATTATTTCTCAATGCTTGACATCTCTTTTCAGATGACCAGGAAGATGACCTGAGTGAATTTTTAAATTTCCCAGGTGAAGCCTCCCAAAATGATGATAACCAAAGAAAAATTATTGCAACAACTGCCATAATTGAAAGTCAAGGGAGAGGCAAGTATTCAGATAGTAATCAGCCCTTACATGACATCCATAGGAACACAACATCCAATTTATCTTTTCAAATATTTTTTTTACAATTATTATTATTTTGAATTTTTTTAGAAAGTCCGGTTCAAGAGGATGAAACTGTCACAATCATGGAGGGAGAGTATCCACATGCCACCACTGAAAGTCGAGGAACTGGTAAGTGGATAAATATTAATTATCTCACATGTAACATGCTGCTGAAATTAGTTTTTCTTGAACTAAGAAACTGTTTCCAGAAGGCAAACAAGAGTCGCCCAAATTTAATGTAACACCCTTATCACATAAAGAAATACATACTGAAGAAGCAATCAGTGTCAAAGGTGCACTTGAAGGTAAGAATTTTGAGGTGCTCTCAAATCATATTTATTCAAATGTGTTTATGTAAGGAAACTGACGAATATTATTTGGTAGCTGTCCAGTTACCATCTGGAACTGATCTCACCATCGTGGGCAATAACATGACTACAGCTGGAACGACAGAACCAGAACCAGAAAATGAGTTTGGTATGTGTGAAATCTCTTAATTCTTTGTCAATTTTCTTGTCATGAAATCTGATTGATATTTTCTATATTATTATTGCAGCTTGTGATATTCTTGCCAAGCTCATAGAACAGGCAGAATCTGAGGAGAATGCTGAAAGAGAAAATAATTCTCAAGACACAGTGCACCACCAGGATGTCCCCTCAGTGACTTTGAGCCAAGAACAAGCTACACAACCTAGTACTGAGGAAAACGGGCCCAATTGTAGATGTGGAGTGCCATCTGTCAAGTAAGAGCATTTTTACACACTTGATTACAGAAAAATTATTCCTCAATAATCTAAACATGATTCTTGTTGTTTTCGGCAGGCGAACTTTCAGAAGCAATCCCAACCGACATTTCTGGGGATGCTCCAATTTCTTCAGTCTTCAGAATTGTAATTTCCGTCAGTTCACTAAGTCAACTAAAAATGGTATCCTTCTTTAAATTTAATAGACTTTTTAATCTACTTTGTGTTGTGTTCAACATTTAAAATGGAATCCATTGCTACCATTAATTACAGACTCACTGGAGATTACTTTTGACGGACTGAAAATACCTAAGTATGTGAAACCTAAAGGGAGACCTCAAGGTACGGGAAAAACAAATCAGCTCAAGTTTCGAAGTTATCAAAATTCTAAACTTCAAAATGAACAGTCTATCAAGATTCCTGGTCAGTAGTAATTAGTTTCTGTTTTTTTTTTTTTTAAACTTAGGATATTTAAGAAAAAGTATAACAACTTTTAATCAAGCTAGTAGCCTACTCTTTTCATTATTTTTTACTCTCTTGAGAATGATGTGCTGACTTTTCATCAAATTGCCCTTTTTAGTTGTTTTACCCTTACTTTCAGCTGGAGCCACCACCACTCCGTTTCAATTGGCAAAGTTAAACAGCAGAGAAAAAAGAGGTGAAGCAATAAGTGATGATCATGTGTCGTGCAATGCTGATGGATCGTACTGTGTGAGATCACAAAGAAACTCTGAAATTTATGTTGTGACGGAGAACACCTGCTCCTGTCCTGATCCTATCACCCCATGCAAGCACATGTACAAGATTAGAAAATTAAAAGGTAAGCTCTCATATCGCATCTATGATTTTCATAAATTTGAATGGAATTATGTAATGTTGTACTGATGCCTGAAGTGAAGTTATTCACCCAATCTTTACTCATTGGCTGCATATGTTCATCTTTAGAAATAGTTCACAATTTATATCTTTGCTCACCAGCTCGGAATTTTTCTGACTGTTCAGATGAAAACGGCCCTTCTCAGGGCCTTTGGATATTTTTGGTGAGTCATTGGCTGCATGTGTTCATCTTTATAAATCGTTTCAAATTTATCTATATCTTTGCCTCTTAGGGTGGAATGGTTCTGTCCCTTTCCAAGAAAATGGCTCTTTTCAGGGCCTTTGGATATTTTTGGTGAGTGGCCTACTTGCCATCGGATGGTTTTTGTATTGCCTTCTGGCCAAAGATATTGTTTGTGGATTGCTTATTCTTCTGTGGTGTGTGGTCTTTGGGAAGATGGTGCTCTTCATTTGCCTAGTCCTCTATGAATGTTTCTGTCTAATGAAGATTGATGTGTAACTGTTAAGTTTAGTGTGTCTGTGTGGTGACTATTTTGTTCTTCATTTTGTATTATCACACACATTTGATTGGTTTCAAATATCTCTAGACATTGCGTCTAAAATGGCGAGTTGTATCTTCTTTAACACTTGAGTTGAAATTTAATTAGTGGCTGGCATGAAAATAAATGCACTGCCTCTGCCCTACTTGTCAATTTATGCTTGTGTGCTTCTGTTGACAGTTTCATATTAAACTTGTGTTTATTGTGCCTTTAGTTTTTTCATTCATTAAATTTTGTTCTGTGGTGTGTAGATGAAATGAATGAGACTGAAGAAACTAGGGCCATGGCTGGTGATAGTGCATGCAGTGTATGCCATACTGGAGAACCAAGCCACTCGTGCTTAAAATGCCAACAAAAAGTGCATGCAATTCCACCATGTTCTGTGGCACCTCCAGGAGAGGAGGAGGGCTACGGAAAAGGAAGAATTTGCAAAGCGTGTTATGGTACTGCTTATCTTGATAGCATATCCATTCTGTTCTTCTGTGTAAAATTATAAAATGTTGTTATTAACAATGATTTGTTGTTACAGTTCCGCAGCAACCAAAGAAAGTTGTGAAAAGAAAAATATTTGAAAATGTGGACTCAATTGATCCTTATGACTCAGGTATGTCAATGCATTGTTCCTTGCGTATATTAAACACTGCACTTCCGTGGGCATTATTTTCCATACCATTTTGTTTTTTTGCAGATGATATTCCTCAGTCTCAAACAACCAGGTCTGGGCGGGTAGTACCCAAAAAAAAACCATACACCCCAACTAAATAAATCTGGTGTCTGCAGTGTTTTAAACTGTTATACATTCTATTGTATTATACATACCATTGTAAAGGCTCATGAGATTTTTATGTTATTTATTTGTTCTGTGTACTGACTTTTATGGAGTATGTAATGATACCTTGTACCTGTTAATTTATGTTTGTACTTTTAATCAACCATTTTAAATTTAAGAAAGCATTTTATACAGTGTTAAGAAATTTTAATTGAGTTGATTGACTCGGTTTCTGGCCTCCTTCCAACAAAGTTTACTTTTGATGTACCTCGTGTTATGTGAACCAAAAGAAACAAATGATTGATCCATGAGATATTTCTTATCTATTTCCCTAATATTACCATCAACAATATCCCTTACACTGGTGTGAACACAGTGTTGAACAAGCTACATCACAGCAATCTAGCAGCAATCAAAACGAAGGGGGGGGGGGATTGGACGGATTCCATCCATTGTGCTCGGATAGAACAGGCAAAACAATGTGTGCCCCAACTGTTCGCCCTTTCAGAGCGAATTATTTAATTTCTTACTTCAGTTTTGCAATAAATGTTGCCGGTAATGTCCTAAGTTCAGTGTTCGGGCGGATAACCGGCGCTATCCAAGACGCCCGAATCGGGCCTGCAAGTGTGCCCCTACTGTTCGCCCTGTTAGGGCGAATACCCATGTCAACCAGCTGCGCCCAATTTGGGCCTGCAAATACAGTGCTGCTATTCGCCCAATCTGGGCTTTGGGTCTGCAAACTCAGTCTTGCTATTCGCCCAAGTTACCAGATGCTCTAATCGTTTGGGCGGATAACAATCTCTCAAGTACGCGCCCGAATCGGGCATTCTGATAAACTTTGCTATTCGCCCAAATTGTGGGCAAATAGCTCAAAGTATCACTTCAGCCCAATATGGGCGCGTACTTCAGAAATTGTTATCCGCCCGATTTGGGCCGATAGTACCTCCCGTCTTGGGTGCCCGATTTGGGCCAATATACATAATCAAATAAAAAATACTATCCCACTGTGTGAGATACTGGTAGGCCCGGAGTTTCACGGGGGTTTGGTTAAGATAGACGTTAAGTTTATATTTTGTTCTTTTTGGTTTTGTTTGCCTTCTTTTATTTTTTAATTCATGGAATGAGGATTTTGCTTGAGCCTTGTTTCAGTTTTGGGGTGGTTTGAGGGTGGTTTGGGGGTGGTTATAGAAGTTAAGTTTATATTTTTTTCTGGTTTTGTTTGCTTTCTTTTTTTTTTCAATTCATAGAATAAGGATTTTGGTTGAGCCTTCAGTTTTGGGGTGGTTCGGGGTGGTTTGTGTCTCCTTCGAGAGGGAGATGGAGTAGTTAAAGAGCTAGGGCGTCTAGGTAGCGGCCAGTGTAACGCTTGCATTCTCATACGCGGGCCGCCTAGCGCTAGCCTCCTGCAAGGCTCTCGCACTGTTGTCCCCCCCACCGGTCCCAAACGGTTCTGACTCTTGAGTCGCCTCCCTTTTAGCGGGGCCTCGGCGTGCCTCGGCTCGGCTCGCCACATCGACAATGGGTACCCGGCAAAGGCTACGCAACAAAAAAGAAGGACGTCCGATTTGGCTGTGCTCTGAAGAAGGACAGAATGATACTGAGTCAGGCAGAGGTTGCTGATGCAGCCTGCTGACGAGTCGAGCATAGCTCGTCTAGAGACGTTGTAACAGTAGCTCTGTCTCTTGCTATCACCATTGGTTGGAGAGAGCAAGCTGAAGTTTGAAGTGGTTTTTCTGATCACAGTGATATTTTTTGAATGTAACAACACGCTAGACTATTTAATACGACTATTGTCCGTAATTCTGTTAGACAGATTTTTGATTTTTTAGATCGTTTTGATTTTGGACTAGTAGTGCCTGTTGACGAGGTGCTCTGTCTCTTACTTTCTCTATTGGAAGGAGTGAGAAAGCCGACTTCTAAAACACGTTTTTAAACGGTGTGTGATATTTTTGAAGTGTAAAAACACGTCAGCGTGTCTTATACGAGTACCCTTCGATAATCTAGAGAGTTCGAAAAACTTCTGTCAGAGGGCCATATGGGGCTATGCTTCCAAGAAAAAAAAAAAAAAAAAAAAAAAAAAACAGTCCAATCTGACGAAACTATAAGGCAACTCCGTTTCACTCCGTGCCTAAAAATACTATTACACTTCGTGAAATACTGGTAGGCCCGAAGTGTCACAAAAATGGATTTGGATTCAATTTTTATATTGCTTTATATTAGTTATTCGGAATTTTTATTTGGTTAGCTCTTTCTTAATTTTAAATAACGGAGGAAACGTAGGTGTCGAAGTTTTTTGTTTTTTTTAACCAACTTTTTACTTCAAAATGCAGGTGAGACAGACGGGAAGACACCGCGTTATACGGGAAATGTCATAGTGTATAGCGACTGAACACATTATGTAAAACGGGAAATGTGAGGGGAATGTGGCGAGACTTCATTGTCGATAGGTTGGCTGGTCGCGGCGCGGCTCGCGGCCCCCTAGTTCTCACTGGCACTGACCGCTCGGCACATCGACAATGTTCCGTTCTGAGGGTTGTGCTTCTCGTGCATACTCTAGGGTCCGAAGCGGTCGCGACTCTTGAGTTCTTAACCAGGGCTCGACTCGGCTCGGCACATCAACAATAAGGGCTGTTTCACAAGAAAGGGAGAGGTCCGATTTATAGCGTGGCAGGAGAAGGATGGATGATACTGACACAGCCAGTTGACGAGCCGAGCGCGCTAGCTCTGTCTTTTTCTTTTGCCATTGGATGGAGTGAGAAAGCTGAATTTCAACTCCGTTTTGAGACAGTCTGCTGCATTTCTGGAGTGTAAAATGATGTCCGACGCTCTCGTATGGGTACTTTGCGAAAGTCAGGAAGGTCTTAAAAACTTCTCACAGAGACTTTCGGTTTTGGCGTAAGGGGCACCATAGGAAATTAAAAAAAGTCCAATCTTCAGTGAAACTAAAAGGTCACTCCGTGCCTAAAAAAACAGTCCCATCTGACGAAACTATAAGGCAACTCCGTTTCACTCCGTGCCTAAAAAGCGGAATAGTGGATGCAGAGAGCTCCTCGCTGCGCTCGGGCTCAAAAATGAAAGAGAGCAAAAGTAAAGTCAGTACTGTCTGCCAGTAAAAACACGTTAATTTCTAGACCAAAATGAGTGCGTTCGACGCTTGAGTCATAGGTTTTATGTTCGAAACTTTTATTACCCGGACCGCCACCAGAAGGCGCTTCACCTATCCCCAAATGATTTTGTTTAAAAAAAAAATACATCTGGATAGAAACATAATTTATAAATTGTATTGGACAATACTGATTTGAACGCATGGAACGAGCAATATCTTTCAGTATAATATCATTGAAAAAAAAATTATTAGAGAAGACGAGAGGGAAGACGCGAAAATGGCACGAAATTAACATATAAAAGCCGACCGATCGCACGCAGCCATGTCAGTCATAACGCGGGGAATGCCACGATCGTGCTCTACTTGTGGTGTCGGTTCGCGAGAGCGAGGGGTAACCCTGCACGAGCTGCCCGCCGACGAGGCTCCACGACGGCAGTCGGTGGACGTTATCACGGTCCTCGCTGGAGAAGTCCGCACGCCGCAGTGGCGGACAGTGAATTACAATGTGTGCTCGGGGCACTTCCAGCCGGGTGACTACAGGGACGACACCAGGTTCCGGACGTTGAGGCCCGGAGTCCTTCCCTCGGTTCTGGGACCGCGTGGACGACGTCAACGTGGTCGAAGGGGAAACCCCAGGTAAGTGTAGCACCTTCCTCTATCGAGCAAGTGAGATTGATATCATAGCATTCTCTGTACTGCGTGACGTTAGAATCGCTTATCTTTGCAGGGTTGAAGGGAACGTTGCTCCCGCCCCTGTAGACGTGCAGGTGTACGTCCCGCAGGAGAACGTTCCCGAAGATGCCGCCGCCCTGGCCCCCGCCGTGAGCGTGCCCGTGCCCGTGGACGGACCTCTCCGAGACACCAGCGAAGTCGGTGAAAGCAGCGAAAGGTACTGCATTCCATTTTCATTCACATGTCGTGATGCTGCGAGATCCTGACACTTTGAACCCGGTACTCGCGATGTAATTGCAGAGCGCGTGGTTCAAATACCATTTCCTGAAAGTAGAGATAGTCTCTATTTCCAGATTTTGACAATGTTTTTTTTTTTTCATCACAGGGACCTCGAGCTGGCCGTGATAGAGGCTGCTGCGACGGCTGCTCCCGTCGTGGAGGAGCGCCCTCCAGAGGGGGAAGCACCGCCGCCACTGCCTCGTCCACCTGCTCCGCGGACCCCTCGCCCGCCGAGCCCCTTGGACTGCTGTCTGCGTCGAACAGGGTGCAGAAGGCGATGCGGATGCGGATCGGCCGACGGGACCGCAGAATAGTCCGGCTGCTCCTCATGACAGCGGCCCCGGGGGCAAGAAGCAAACATTGGCTAACAAGTTCAACGGGGTCACAACTGAGTACACGATTCCAGTGGCGTACTTTAGCACGCGGTCAGCCAACGCGGCACCACTGCACCTCGTAACCATGCAGGTAAGGAGCGCCTAGGGGACTCCCTGGGACTCCCTGGGACTCCCGAAGGAAGAGTGCTCCGCGCCGTCCGGAGGCGGACAAAGGAGCTTGTATATAGGTATGGAGGGAGCGAGTCGTATGCTGGTGCAGTGCTGGGGGGGGGGGGGGGGGGGGGGCGGCGAAGCAGTACACGATACCACACCATTTACACTTAGAGTCCTGTGTATACACTACGTGTAAGAGACCCGCCAACTTTACCCCCTCCATGCTCCCTGCTACGCCGCGCCACGCCACGGCCGCCATACTAGCCCTTTTGTCGTCTGCTCCGAGTTGGCGGGGCCAGGTTAGGGTGTTTCAAAAAAATTAAATTCCACTGACTCGACCGAATTTAGACGCCTGTTGGTCTGCAAAGACCGCATGCAAAATTTGAGTGCGATCGGACAACGTTTGTTCGGTGCTCAAGGCGATGGGAGAATTTGGTCCCCTGACAGATGTGGCCATCGGGGCTGGCTTAGTGGCATTCTTGTACCTTTGCATGTGATCGCAGAAGAGTAAATCTGCACACGAGCGTCCATCAGGTTGTTCTGCACCTACTGAGGTAGAACTATTAGTGACCCAGCTACCCACCTCCTCTACACTTCCACAAATGTTAGTAATTTGTAATTCTCGCGTTTTTGGTTAATTCAATTTTTGGTCACTCATTGTAACTGTGTGGATAGTGAAGGCTATTCGACGAAGGCCTAGACGAGCCACTCCATGCACTAAGCACACTCGCCTTTGATAGTGAAAATCAGAAAAAGTCTCTCGAGACTGGTTGTATGCCTGGAGGGTAGGCAGGATCTCGACACGCATGTCAGACTGCTGTCTACCCTCCAGGCGCAAGACGGCGTTTTTCCATTTTCAAGATAAAACTAATTGCGCTTAATGCAAGAAGGGATGCAACGGCATCCTAATAGGACTTTCCAGAATATCTACGAATCAAGACATTCAAAGCAATGTGCCAAATACTAGAAAATTTAAAATTATAAATTTCGAACATTTTTGGGCTATAAACGGTACATGAGTCGACGGGTTGCCTTTTTTTTCATCTAAAAGGGTACAGGATATCCCTAAGAACTTACACACCGGGTATCATTGATCTGCGACCAGGTGCGGTCACAAAGAAGAACCGTTAAGTGGCGTCTAGGTTCTCACATTATACATGGCACAGAAAATTCGAACGGTTTGAGCACCTGCTAAACGTCGTCCGATCTCGCTCAAATTCTGCACACGTTCATTCTAGACCAAGACGCGCCTAAATGCGGTCGAGTCAGTTTCAATTTTCATTTTGTGAAACACCCTAGGCCAGGTGGCCGGTGGCGCGACGGAGAAAAATAGGCAGCCATGTTGAACCTCAGCTCCGGTCCCTCCAGCATCGTCGGGCTACTGTTTACGTCCCGTGAGAAAATTGACAGAAGGTAAGTTGGTAGTGTTTGATGACGTGACTGAGAGTGATGGGTGTGTACCCAAAATGTTTGTCCACAACTTGTTACTATTCGGTGGCTCCAGTCCTGTGACGTTTTGAAAGTACAGGCCGAAATGTGGATGAAAGTTGAGGTTATGTTCTCCTTCGCGTCACATTGACAGTTCTGCATTTCTTGTGTCCATTCCGTCACCTAACTTTTGAATTTTATTCGTGCTTTCAGAAGCTGAAGTAGCGCAGCCCAGCCCAGCCCAGCCCAAAGAATGGAGTGTACTGTTGGAGTTGGTGATCACAAAATTGTGTGTACTCCTGAACAACTGAAGAGGCTGAAGGAGGCGATAGACTTAAAAATTGCTAGTGAAGAGGAGGCACTGAGATTGGAACAGGAGTTCCGCTCTTTGCAGGGGCAGGCACGGACAATGTTGGAGAAATTGAACAATGAAGACAAGAAGATAAGGAAAGCTGGGAAACGGAAGAAGGCCCGGTATGCGGCAGCTTTGAATGCTTGTGCTGAAAAGGACACACAGGAAGGATTGTCTCAGGCAGGCCCATCGAATTCATGAAGGGTTGTGTGGATTTGGGTTGGGTTGGGTTTTGGCAGTGGGTAGAAACGCACTAGGGAAGAGCAGGGACAAGGCGCGACACCGGGCGGAAGTGCGGGGCCGGAACGACATCGCTCGCTGGGGGAGGTTATAACTTTGGAACGGATCAATATTTTACAAAACGCGAAGGAAATTCGGAAAGAAGAAGAATTTCTTCATGGGGTAGACGTTGTGACGACGTTCTGTGCGTGCGACACCAATAATAAAAGGCGTGCAGCAGCCAAACCGATGCGGGTAAACAAAAGACGGTGGCCATCTTCACTCACGCACTGAGTAAGGGAAAAGTTGAAGGTTATGTGATTCGTGTCGCAGCACCACAACGTACAGAACGTCGGCACAACGTCTACCCCATGAAGAAATTAATCGTCTCTCCGAATTTCCTTCGCGTTTTGTAAAATATTAATCCGTTCAAAAGTTATAACCTCCCCCAGCGAGCGATGTCGTTCCGGCCTCGCACTTCCGCCCGGTGTCGCGCCTCGCCCTCGCTCTTCCCTAGTGCGTTTCCACCCACTGGTTTTGGTTGGTTATGGTGTGTGTCGCAAGTTTGGTATAGGAAAGAATTCATGGACCTGTCACGAAATTTTATTGTAGTAATAACCTCAGTGTTATCAGTGAAGTGTGTGTGTTTTTTGTTTTATTTTGTAATAGTTCATTGTATATTCCATGAGGAAACTGTACTCTTGTCATGAAAGAATTTAATGTATCAGGAGACATGTTTTGTGTCATCTGTTTTATTAATTTATTTCTTTTACAAAGTAGATGTAATAGGTCTTCTACAATTTTTATGTCAAGGAACGGTATTTTATGGCTTCATTTAAAACATATTTGAGCTAAACTGAGCACACATTTGGTTCTTGTATGCATTTATACCCGTTTCTCTACAATCATGCTCTGTGAATGTATGGATATGATGCGAGGCACGGATTGTTGTTATGTTGTGATTCTGCCTCTTACTACTAATCAAATTGTTAAATGTTCCATAGGTGATCAATTGTTTACTTCTATTTATAGTTCAAAAGTATATTTAGGAGATTAGTCAAATTTTTATTATAAAATTCATATAAATAGAGTTATCACACCCCTGTACGGTGTCTAAAAGTACTGTGTTGATGCGTGCAACTTTTCTTTTGACATATCTGATGTCAAACAGATTAAGTACTACTTTGATACTGTTGAACATTTCAAGCTCCCTGGTGGTTGCCAGAGAGACGGTAGAGTGGAATTTGTAACTTATTGTAATATTTTTATTGGTGAGGAAGCCTACCATTTTTTCATACCATTTGTATTGTCTGTCTTTTGCTACCTTTGATATCTGTATGTGAATTTCTTTCTAAATTAAACTTACATCCTTACTTCATGATTATTAGTTTTCATTCCATCTGTGAGGGGAGGGTGAATACAATGAAAAACAGTGTCAATGATAACAGTATTTAAAAATTACTAGACAAGTGCACAATTTCATAGAGCATTTACAATACCAAGTATATATGTTACATAGATCAGGTTCACTGAGTACAAATAAAGGTACAAAACAATTACATACAAAGATCACATTCACTGAGTACAAAGATGCAAAACATTATTTCACACTTGCATGCATGGCTGCTGTTTTGCTACTATGAGCATTTGGATTTTTTTCTACCTCCAGCTCTTGCCTTTTTTTAAGTGTCCACATCTTCCATCTTTTTTCAAAATATCTGAGCAATATTTTTTCAGTAATATTGTGGCACAGAGGCATATCAGCACCATTCCACACATACATAACTTCTTTTGTCATAAATTGAGGTACATTAAAATCTTCAACAAACTTAAGGGCCTCCCTCGTCTGTCTGAAGACAACCTCAGCCTTCAGCAACGCAGTGAAAACCTCATCAGAGGCATGAATAAGAGCACCCTCTGTGTACTCTTTGAGTGGTGTCATAAACCCATACCGGTGACTGCCAGACTCCTGCCACTTAACTGACTTAAAACAGCAGTTACATATTTTTAATTTCTTTCTTTTTATAGACCTCAGCACACTTCCAGAAATATCATATATCACTGGCCATTCCCAATCATCAATCAATTTCAAGTGTTCATTAGTAACTTGAGGGATAGAAATTTCTGCTGCTTCAGCTTCTCCCCTAATAGTACTTTCCTTTTCCCTGCACTCCGCCATCTGCATAGAGAATAATAAGAAATCTTTCTGTAGTGCAGCCTCATCATCTTCAGTTAAATCGTAATCATAACTAGAGTCTTTGATTCGCATGCACAAGTGGGTTAATGTAATAATTCTTAAATTTTACCTAAAGTGTGCAGCATTTGGGGTGGGTTGCCTGTAACGTATTAATGAAAATAAATTTTCAAGACAGTCCTGGCAAAATCTACCACACAAGAAAAACTTATAATTCTTGTCATTCAAAAATTTATCCTGAAGATGAAGGATAGCAACTGTAGCCATGACAACTCCAGTTTGGCATGGCTTCCAGATTCCAGATGTACCAATTCTCATCTTGCGGAACATTTCACAGGCCAGCATCAAATCATTTTTGGCTGCTTCATACTTTGCCAAATTATTTTTCCTAAGTGCCAACTTATTGCCTCTATTAGAAATGAGGTCAAACCACCTGTTCAAAGTTTTTAAAAAAAATGCAGAAGTGTAATAATTTTGATCTTTCTTTTTCTCAGCCATTACTTGCAATGCTGCTTCTGTTTGTTTACATATAATGGATTTAGCAGTACTTGACTTCATCTTCATAAAATTATTTTTACAATGTAATGTTTCATCTTTTAGCCTGTAGGCAATTTTGAGTTCATACTTCATTTCATAATTAATCAAATCATCAAAGTGAGAAATTTTCACAACATCAGTAGAAAGATGATTGTCAGTAGCAAACTTTGAATCTAAAAAAAATACTTTAATGGAATTGAAAGTAGATGGTATATTTTTCAATACATGAACAGGATCTGGCATAAAAGTAAGATCATCCCCATCTCTGGCAGGGTGAGGAATGCTCACTTTTACCCAATCCCTGTTGCAACCAACGCCAAACGCCTCCCACATGGCTCTGTTGTCAGAGCCCATGTCTGAAATAACGCAGGCAACCTTTAGGCCAATAGATTCGGCTTTTAATATTATCTGAAGAATAATTTCCTTCAGAGCCTTGCCTGTGGCCTCCTTATCCTCTTCTTTAAGCGCTTGTTCCATTTTATTTGTAAGGTAGTATGCTACTGAGAGATTCCATCTGAGAGAGCACCCAGCCAGCATAAACACCAATGCTTTCTTTGCGAGGCCACTGTGTGTTGGAAAGGTACACTTGCCAACACTCACACCAAGCCCACTGTCAAAAACATCCCCCGACTCAATGGCAATCTCATCCAACACAAGCACACAATCCCTCTGTTGCTCTGGCCACTCTGGAATTTGCCCTTCAATGATATCAAACACTTCAGTAATTATACCACTTCGGAATTTACAGTGCTGCAGCTCCCTCTGCAAAACTCTCACTGAGGGAAAAATCGGATATATTTAGAGGAGGTCTGTGTAACTTTTAGAACCCATCTTCATTCTATTGATGAGCCCTTCTCTGAGTGTAGGTCTACTCCATTTGTGCCCCCTTGTGGTCTTACTCAGCAAAGCAGTAAGCTGATCAGCTCTAAATCTACAAGTAAGGGCAGCATGACTATTCACATGTTTTTCTTTCAATCTGTCCAATTCCCTTTGTGTATTTTTATGAAGTTTCTTCAGTCTTTGATACCGGTCTTGATGTTTTGTTTCAATGAATTTTAATGTTGATTGTAAATTTAATAATGTCTGTCTAAAGTACTTAATTTTTCTTTCATTTAAAGCAGCATCTTTTTTAAACATATCTATCAATTCTTCAACCTCAACACGTTGAAGACCTTGTAATTTTTCTAAAACTTTAGCCACAGCCACGTCATGAACATTAATATTTAAAGCATCCTCACTTTCCACCTCACTATTGATTTCAACAGTAGGACCCACAGAACTACCATAACTTTGTACACTATTAGATAAATTATTTACAGTCTCACAAGAATTTAAATTAGTTTCAGATACATTGGTTGAAGGAATACAATGATCTGAAATACTTACAATTTCACTAATGCTGTTACTAGAATTATCACATGACTTAGGAACATTTAATGGCAAAGTAACTGAACAAACATCAGCCAAAACATCCAAATGTTTGAAACGATTACTAGCATTGCTAATATTGTCATTCGAAAGCCTCTTCAGATTAGGAGTAGAAGTAAAAATACTATTGCCACTCGTGAACTTTGGGGTCATAAGTATCCTCTTTGGTGTCTCTAAATCAATATTACTGATATCAGTAAATGGTGTACTCCCTGGTGATCTCGTTGAATTCAAAGCAGGCACACTATTCTCACAATTTTCCGTGTCACAGCAAAGAGAAGGGAAAGCAGTAACCAGCTTCTTCGTGCCATCCACCCTTAGTGCCTCCCATTGTTCAGGACCGAAATGCAACTGAAAAATGAATGAAACACCTGCGTTACAACCGTGCCCCATAGAAAAATTGGCACAGCACACAGGAATAAGACAACAGAAAAGCTTACCTCACACACACGGTGCTTGGCTTCGGGAGACCATTGATCGGAATTCCGCACGTTCCTCACAATTTGGAGCCATTTCGCTCTGAGAGCATCATCTCTGGGAAATTTAAACTGTGCTATGGTATGATTGGCGCCCTTAACATCTCGGATACCGAAATGAGGAATGCAGCACTCGCGCAACGGCATCTGTGTACAACCAAAATATCTTTTATTACCTTCCAGCAGGTCGATTTTCGACGTGAGTAATGTTGGCCACCCAACGCAGTGGCCAACCACCCAGCCACCAGCCACCAACCACCAGCAAAAACACACCGACCAAAACCTTTTTTAAATCTTGTCCAACGCTAAGACTTCCACCATTAACAGTTTCCGAATAAAAAGAAGGGCAGTGGCGTAGCAAAGTCGACTTTGCTACGCCGCTGCTCTTCTGTTTGAGTGGAAACAATTCTACCACTCTGTCCGATGACTATTTAGGCACTAAATATTCGGAAAAGACGAAGTTTAGAATTGTTTCCACCTTACAAGACCAGGTTTTCACCGACAAAAGTCAGAAAAATCATCAGTGCAAGTCAACCGTTATGAATTTTTTGCCGACTTTGCTACGCTGCTGCTCTTTTGTTTGAGTGGAAACAATTCTACCACTCTGTCCGATGACTATTTAGGCACTAAATATTCGGAAAAGACGAAGTTTAGAATTGTTTCCACCTTACAGGACCAGGTTTTCCACCGACTAAAGTCAGAAAAATCACAAGTGCGAGTGGACGATTTCGAATTTTTTGCCGACTTTGCTACGCCACTGCCCTTGTTTTTATTCGGAAACTGTTTATGGTGGAAGTCTTAGTGACGAGCAGGAAGTTGGCCACAAAAAAACGGGTGGCCACAAGTTCAGCTTTTCTGCGATCGACTATACAGTGGCCATCACTGGCCAACACAACGAAAACGGCTGTAAACCGTGGAAAAAAATGTCCTACATCCCCTAGATCGTGTGACAGAAAATCCTAGACCCTCGTAAATGACAAGAACAGCTCCTAGACCCCCTAGAACATGTCACAAAAAATCCTAGACTCTCTAGATCGTGTGACAAAAAATCCTACACCCTCAGATCGTGTGACAAAAAAATAAATGACCTTCCTAAAACACAAAAAATGTTCCTAGAACCCCTAGAATGTATGACAAACAATCAAAGACCCTGTAGATCGTGTGGCAAAAAATCCTAGACCCTCTAGATCGTGTGACCAAAAATCCTAGACCCTCTAGATCGTGTGACAAAATATAAATGACCCTTCTTAAACACCAAAAGTGCTCCTAGACCACCTAGAACCTGTGACAAAAAATCCTAGACCCTCTGGATCGTGTGACAAAAAATCCTAGACCCTCTAGATCGTGTGACAAAAAATCAAAGACCCTCTAGATCGTGTGACAAAAAATCAAAGTCCCTGTAGATCGTGTGACAAAAAATCAAAGACCCCTAGATCGTGACAAAAAAATCAAAGACCCTATGGATTGTGTGACAAAAAATCTTAGACCCTCTAGATCGTGTGACAAAAAATGAATGACCCTCCTAAAACACTAAAAGTGCTCCTAGACCCCCTAGAACCTGTGACAAAAAATCCTAGACCTTCTAGATCGTGCGACAAAACATAAATGACCCTCCTTAAACACCAAAAGTGCTCCAAGACCCCCTAGAGCCTGTGACAAAAAATCCAAGACCCTCTAGATCGTGACAAAAAATCCTAGACCCTCTAGATCGCGTGACAAAAAATCCTAGACCCTCTAGATCGTGTGACAAAAAGTAAGTGACCCATCTAAAACACCAAAAGTACTCCTAGACCCCCTGACCCTCCTAAAACACGAAAAATGTTCCTAGAACCCCTAGAATCTGTGACAAAAAATCAAAGACCCTCCAGATCGTGTGACGAAAAATCCTAGACCCTCTAGATCGTGTGACAAAAAATCCGAGACCCTCTAGATCGTGTGACAAAAAATCAAAGACCCTTTAGATCGTGTGACAAAAAATCAAAGACCTTGTAGATCGTGTGACAAAAAATCAAAGACCCTCTAGATGGTGTGACAAAGAATAAATGACTATCCTTAAACACCAAAAGTGCTCCAAGACCCTCTAGATCGTGTGACAAAAAATCCTAGACCCTCTACATCGTGTGACAAAAAATCCTAGACCCTCTAGATCGGTGACAAAAATTAAAGACCCTCTAGATCGTGTGACAATAAACCCTAGACCCTCTAGATAGTGTGACAAAAAATCAAAGACCCTCTATCAAAGACCCTCTAGATCGTGTGACAAAAAATCAAAGACCCTGTAGATTGTGTGACAAAAAATCAAAGCCCCTGTAGATCGTGTGACAAAAAATCAAAGACCCTCAAGATGGTGTGACAAAGAATAAATGACTTTTCTTAAACACCAAAAGTGCTCTAAGACCCTCTAGATCGTGTGACCAAAAATCCTTGACCCTCTAGATCGTGTGACAAAAAATCCTGGACCCTCTAGATCGTGACAAAAAATCAAAGACCCTCTAGATCGTGTGACAAAAAATCAAAGACCCTGTAGATCGTGTGACAAAAAATCAAAGACCCTCTAGATCGTGTGACAAAAAATCAAAGACCCTCCAGATCGTGTGACGAAAAATCCTAGACCCTCTAGATCGTGTGACAAAAAATCCGAGACCCTCTAGATCGTGTGACAAAAAATCAAAGACCCTGTAGATCGTGTGACAAAAAATCAAAGACCTTGTAGATCGTGTGACAAAAAATCAAAGACCCTCTAGATGGTGTGACAAAGAATAAATGACTTTCCTAAAACACCAAAAGTGCTCCTTGACCCTCTAGATCATGTGACAAAAAATCCTAGACGCTCTAGATCGTGTGACAAAAAATCCTAGACCCTTTAGATCGTGTGACAAAAAATCAAAGACCCTCTAGATCGTGTTACAAAAAATCAAAGATCCTGTAGATCGTGTGACAAAAATTCAAAGACCCTCTAGATCGTGTGACAAAAAATGAATGACCTTCCTTAAACACCAAAAGTGCTCTAAGACCCCTAGAACTTGTGACAAAAAATCCTAGATCGTCCAGATCGTGTGACAAAAAATTCCTAGACCCTCTACATCGTGTTACAAAAAATCCTAGACCCTCTACATCGTGTGACAAAAAATCCTACATTCTCCAGATCGTGTTACAAAAAATCCTAGACCCTCTAGATCGTGTGACAAAAAATCAAAGACCCTCTAGATCGTGTTACAAAAAATCAAAGACCATGTAGATCGTGTGACAAAAAATCCTAGACCCTCTAGATCGTGTGACGAAAAAGCCTACACCCTCTAGATTGTGTGACAAAAAATCCTAGACCATCTAGATCGTTCGACAAAAAATCCTAGACCCTCTTTATTATGTGACAAAAAATCAAAGACCCTCCTTAAACACAAAAAGTGCTCTTAGACCCCCCTAGAACTTGTGACAAAAAATCCTAGACCCTCTAGATCGTGTGAGAAAAATTTTATACGCTTTGAGACGTTGGTCAAAAGTAGGCTGTTTTTAACGGACAGTAAGTTTTTATGTGTTAATGGAGCAGGACACAATGGATTTGTACCTCATAGTTCTTTTTGCTTTAGTGTTTTAATTTTGCGGTTTCTTATGTATTTACAGGAATGTCAACACTAGGCAGAGCAACGTATAAATTTGTAATAAAATAAAATAAGTTGGAAGAATTTTGTTCACCTGTATTTAACTTTGCTGGGCACTCAACGTTTCTAGTGAATAGACACTACCTAATGCGCGGCTATTTTACACTGTAGACTAAACACACTGAAGTATGTGAATAAAGTTAAAGTACATGAACTAAATTAACAGGGGATCAAGCGAAACATAATTAAAAATACCGCGCACAGAAAGGTATGAGTTTCATCCAAGCACGAATGGTAAGCTTTTTACTCTTCCTTTAAAATTGCATCTTGCTACAAAATTACGTTTAATACAAACAGGTACAGACGTGTGTGTACAATCAACAAAACTTACACAAGTGACCCAAGAAGGTGGCCATTTTTCTCGCACAACCTGCAATGAAACGTATAATCGTTGGCACGAATTTGCTTAGGTTTCAATTTTAGATACCTAAGGCATGGCCACATGTGAATCCAACGTTGGCAAATATTACATTGGACCATTTCCTGTAGAACCATTTTCATGCGGCATTTCTTGAATTCATCTTGGCCACAGGAAAGGCACAGATGTTTGCAGCAGGGGGCGCTCTTCAGGATGGCCTCCTCCGCATAACGGACACGCTCTCCATTGCAGTCAATCTGCGTGAGATTCTTTAGGGTGTTGCTCAGGTAAGCAATAGCATACGCGCACACATAAACACCGCAGTTGTTTGAATCTGTCTGAGTTGCGATACCCAGGAAACACTCCGCCGACCATCTCGTCGTCACAACATTGTCAGTGGTCATACTATTTCTTTTCCTCAGGAAGATTAAGAAGGTGTCCATTTGAAGATCATTTCTTTCGGTTGGGTGCATTGGATCCAGGTAGGTATACTTCTTTGTTTTCATATCTGCTACAACCAGGCACCAATGATTGCCGTTTAAATGTAAAGGTATAACCATTTTCTTATCTTTAAGAATTAAAGTGACTAGGAAAGATTGTTTGTTTAAATTTGAATTCCGGTCAAATATTTTAGAAGCTTCTAGTGTAGGTATGAACAAGACATCATCGCGATTTTTGCAACGTTCAAATACGATTGCATTTATTGTGGGTCCTGTTAGCCAGTCATTCTGAATTAACCGCCTGAAATCTTCAACCCTTACAGGAGGAAGGCCGCCGATTACTGACATAATGGTGCCATCGATCTCGGTGCTACCTTCTGCATTGTAATACTGTATGTTATTCACTGAGCCATTTGGGAACAGCATTTCATTGGAAGAGGTGAACGACAGTTCCCCAAATGTAGCATTGGGCGAGTAATCTAAAAACTCTGTTGCAATTTTACATCTCTCTTCCGTTATGTTCAGGTGGTCAGTCAGAGACTAACCCCCCACAGTGTTTCGTAGGTACCATATCATGTATACCCCACAGTTCTAGGGGGTCTAGGAGCACTTTTGGTTTTTAAGAAGGGTCATTTATGTTTTGTCACACAATCTAGAGGGTCTTCGATTTTTTGTCACACGATCTAGAGTGTCTTTGATTTTTTGTCACACGATCTAGAGGGTCTAGGATTTTTTGTCACACGATCTAGAGGGTCTTGGATTTTTTGTCACCGGCTCTAGGGTGTCTAGGAGCACTTTTGGTGTTGTAGGAGGGTCATTCATTTTTTGTCACACGATCTAGAGGGTCTAGGATTTTTTGTCACACGATCTAGAGGGTCTTTGATTTTTGGCACACGTTCTAGACGGTCTAGGATTTTTTGTCACACGATTTGGAAAGTTAAGGATTTTTTGTCACAAGTTCTAGGGGGTCTAGGAGTACTTTTGGTGTTTTAGATGGGTCACTTACTTTTTGTCACACGATCTAGAGAGTCTAGGATTTTTTGTCACGCGATCTAGAGGGTCTAGGATTTTTTGTCACGATCTAGAGGGTCTTGGATTTTTTGTCACAGGCTCTAGGGGGTCTTGATGCACTTTTGGTGTTTTAGGAGGGTCATTTATGTTTTGTCGCACGATCTGGAAGGTCAAGGATTTTTTGTCACAGGTTCTAGGGGGTCTAGGAGCACTTTTGGTGTTTTAGGAGGGTCATTCATTTTTTGTCACACGATCTAGAGGGTCTAAGATTTTTTGTCACACGAACTACAGGGTCTTTGATTTTTTTGTCACGATCTGGGAGGTCTTTGATTTTTTGTCACAGATTCTAGGGGTTCTAGAAACATTTTTTGTGTTTTAGGAGGGTCATTTATTTTTTGTCACACGATCTAAGGGGCTAGGATTTTTTGTCACACGATCTAGAGGGTCTTGGATTTTTTGTCACAGGTTCTAGGGGGTCTAGGAGCACTTTTGGTGTTTTAGGAGGGTGATTTATTTTTTTGTCACACGATCTAAGGGGCTAGGATTTTTTGTCACACGATCTAGAGGGTCTTGGATTTTTTGTCACAGGTTCTAGGGGGTCTAGGAGCACTTTTGGTGTTTTAGAAGGGTCATTCATTTTTTGTCACACGATCTAGAGGGTCTAAGATTTTTTGTCACACGATCTAGAGTGTCTTTGATTTTTTGTCACACGATCTAGAGGGTCTAAGATTTTTTGTCACACGATCTAGAGTGTCTTTGATTTTTTGTCACACGATCTAGAGGGTCTAGGAGCATTTTTGGTGTTTTAGGAGGGTCATTTATGTTTTGTCGCACGATCTAGAGGGTCTAGGATTTTTTGTCACATGTTCTAGGGAGTCTAGGAGCATTTTTGGTGTTTTAAGAGGGTCATTCATTTTTTGTCACACGATCAAGAGGGTATTTGATTTTTTGTCACACGATTTAGAGGGTCTAGGATTTTTTGTCACACGATCTACAGGGTCTTTGATTTTTTTGTCACGATCTACAGGGTCTTTGATTTTTTGTCACAGATTCTAGGGGGTCTAGGAGCACTTTTGGTGTTTTAGAAAGGTCATTCATTTTTTGTCACACGATCTAGAGGGTCTAGGATTTTTTGTCACGATCTAGAGGGTCTTGGATTTTTTGTCACAGGCTCTAGGGGGTCTTGGAGCACTTTTGGTGTTTTAGGAGGGTCATTTATGTTTTGTCGCACGATCTGGAAGGTCAAGGATTTTTTGTCACAGGTTCTAGGGGGGGTCTAGGAGCACTTTTGGTGTTTTAGGAGGGTCATTCATTTTTTGTCACACGATCTAGAGGGTCTAAGATTTTTTGTCACACGATCTACAGGGTCTTTGATTTTTTTGTCACGATCTGGAGGGTCTTTGATTTTTTGTCACAGATTCTAGGGGTTCTAGAAACATTTTTTGTGTTTTAGGAGGGTCATTTATTTTTTTGTCACACGATCTAAGGGGCTAGGATTTTTTGTCACACGATCTAGAGGGTCTTGGATTTTTTGTCACAGGTTCTAGGGGGTCTAGGAGCACTTTTGGTGTTTTAGAAGGGTCATTCATTTTTTGTCACACGGTCTAGAGGGTCTTTGATTTTTTGTCACACGATCTAGAGTGTCTTTGATTTTTTGTCACACGATCTAGAGGGTCTAGGAGCATTTTTGGTGTTTTAGGAGGGTCATTTATGTTTTGTCGCACGATCTAGAGGGTCTAGGATTTTTTGTCACAGGTTCTAGGGGGTCTAGGAGCATTTTTGGTGTTTTAGGAGGGTCATTCATTTTTTGTCACACGATCAAGAGGGTATTTGATTTTTTGTCACACGATGTAGAGGGTCTAGGATTTTTTGTCACACGATGTAGAGGGTCTAGGATTTTTTGTCACACGATGTAGAGGGTCTAGGATTTTTTGTCACACGATCTAGAGGGTCTAGGATTTTTTGTCACACGATCTACAGGGTCTTTGATTTTTTGTCACACGATGTAGAGTGTCTAGGATTTTTTGTCACACGATCTAGAGGGTCTAGAATTTTTTGTCACACGATCTACAGGGTCTTTAATTTTTTGTCACACGATCTAGGGGGTTAGGATTTTTTGTAACACGATCTGGAGAAAGTAGGATTTTTTGTCACACGATGTAGAGAGGTCAAGGATTTTTTGTCACACGATCTAGAGGGTCTAGGATTTTTTGTCACACGATCTGGAGAATGTAGGATTTTTTGTCACACGATGAAGAGGGTCTAGGATTTTTTGTCACACGATCTGGAGGATCTAGGATTTTTTGTCACAAGTTCTAGGGGGTCTTGGAGCACTTTTGGTGTTTTAGGAGGGTCACTTACTTTTTGTCACACGATCTAGAGGGTCTAGGATTTTTTGTCACGCGATCTAGAGGGTCTAGGATTTTTTGTCACACGATCTAGAGTGTCTTTGATTTTTTGGCACACGATCTAGAGGGTCTAGGATTTTTTGTCACACGATCTGGAGAATGTAGGATTTTTTGTCACAGGTTCTAGGGGGTCTAGGAGCACTTTTGGTTTTTAAGGAGGGTCATTTATGTTTTGTCACACAATCTAGAGGGTCTTCGATTTTTTGTCACACGATCTAGAGTGTCTTTGATTTTTTGTCACACGATCTAGAGGGTCTAGGATTTTTTGTCACACGATCTAGAGGGTCTAGGATTTTTTGTCACGCGATCTAGAGGGTCTAGGATTTTTTGTCACACGATCTAGAGTGTCTTTGATTTTTTGGCACACGATCTAGAGGGTCTAGGATTTTTTGTCACACGATCTGGAGAATGTAGGATTTTTTGTCACAGGTTCTAGGGGGTCTAGGAGCACTTTTGGTTTTTAAGGAGGGTCATTTATGTTTTGTCACACAATCTAGAGGGTCTTCGATTTTTTGTCACACGATCTAGAGTGTCTTTGATTTTTTGTCACACGATCTAGAGGGTCTAGGATTTTTTGTTACACGATCTAGAGGGTCTTTGATTTTTGGCACACGATCTAGAGGGTCTAGGATTTTTTGTCACACGATTTGGAAAGTTTAGGATTTTTTGTCACAAGTTCTAGGGGGTCTAGGAGTACTTTTGGTGTTTTAGGAGGGTCACTTCCTTTTTGTCACACGATCTAGAGGGTCTAGGATTTTATGTCACGCGATCTGGAGGGTCTAGGATTTGTCACGATCTAGAGGGTCTTGGATTTTTTGTCACAGGCTCTAGGGGGTCTTGGAGCACTTTTGGTGTTTTAGGAGGGTCATTTATGTTTTGTCGCACGATCTAGAAGGTCTTGGATTTTTTGTCACAGGCTCTAGGGGGTCTTAGAGCACTTTTGGTGTTTTAGGAGGGCCATTAATTTTTTGTCACAGATTCTAGGGGTTCTAGGAACATTTTTTTGTTTTAGGAGGGTCATTTTTTTTTGTCACACGATCTAAGGGGCTAGGATTTTTTGTCACACGATCTAGAGGGTCTTGGATTTTTTGTCACAGGTTCTAGGGGGTCTAGGAGCACTTTTGGTGTTTTAGAAGGGTCATTCATTTTTTGTCACACGATCTAGAGGGTCTAAGATTTTTTGTCACACGATCTAGAGTGTCTTTGATTTTTTGTCACACGATCTAGAGGGTCTAGGATTTTTTGTCACACGATCTAGATGGTCTAGGATTTTTTGTCACAGGTTCTAGGGGGCCTAGGAGCACTTTTGGTGTTTTAGGAGGGTCATTTATTTTTTGTCACACGATCTAGAGGGTCTAGGATTTTTTGTCACAGGTTCTAGGGGGCCTAGGAGCACTTTTGGTGTATTAGGAGGGTCATTTATTTTTTGTCACACGATCTAGAGGGTCTAAGATTTTTTGTCACCCGATCTGGAGGGTCTTTAATTTTTTGTCACACGATCTGGAGGGTCTTTGATTTTTTGTCACACGATCTAGAGGGTGTAGGATTTTTTGTCACATGTTCTAGGGGGTCTAGGAGCATTTTTGGTGTTTTAGGAGGGTCATTCATTTTTTGTCACACGATCAAGAGGGTATTTGATTTTTTGTCACACGATGTAGAGGGTCTAGGATTTTTTGTCACACGATCCAGAGGGTCTAGGATTTTTTGTCACAGGCTCTAGGGTGTCTAGGAGCACTTGTGGTGTTTAAGGAGAGTCAGTCATTTGTTGTCACACAATCTAGAGGGTCTACGATTTTTTGTCACACGATCTAGGGGGTCTTTGATTTTTTGTCACACGATCTACAGGGTCTTTGATTTTTTGTCACACGATCTACAGGGTCTTTGATTTTTTGTCACACGATCTAGAGGGTCTTTGATTTTTTGTCACACGATCTAGAGGGTCTAGGATTTTTTGTCACACGATCCAGAGGGTCTAGGATTTTTTGTCACAGGTTCTAGGGGGTCTAGGAGCACTTTTGGTGTTTAAGGAGGGTCATTTATGTTTTGTCACACGATCTAGAGGGTCTAGGATTTTTGGTCACACGATCTAGAGGGTCTAGGATTTTGTGCTACACGATCTACAGGGTCTTTGATTTTTTGTCATAGATTCTAGGGGTTCTAGGAACATTTTTTGTGTTTTAGGAAGGTCATTTATTTTTTTGTCACACGATCTGAGGGTGTAGGATTTTTTGTCACACGATCTAGAGAGTCTAGGATTTTTTGTGACATGTTCTAGGGGGTCTAGGAGCTGTTCTTGTCATTTACGAGGGTCTAGGATTTTTTGTCACACGATCTAGGGGATGTAGGATATTTTTTTCCACGGTTTACAGCCGTTTTCGTTGTGTTGGCCAGTGATGGCCACTGTATAGTCGATCGCAGAAAAGCTGAACTTGTGGCCACCCGTTTTTTTGTGGCCAACTTCCTGCTCGTGTCTTAGTGTTGGACAAGATTTTAAAAAGGTTTTGGTCGGTGTGTTTTTGCTGGTGGTTGGTGGCTGGTGGCTGGGTGGTTGGCCACTGCGTTGGGTGGCCAACATTACTCACGTGATTTTCGAACGACCAGAGGAATGGTCAGTTCATACTGGCTGGGAAAGGCACATCAATAGAAATCACGGTAGAAACGATAGCGTCATGGAAAGGGTTAAGTTTCATTCGGCGCTTCGTTTCCAGACATTTCACCAAAAATTTGAATGTCGCACTTACTATTCGGATATCTTACCTTCAAAAAGTAGTATGTTCAGTTAATAGTAGAAAAATGTAAGTATCTTCTCAAAAAACATGGAAAAACAGACTTCGCCGGTGAGCTCTTCGCCGATGTATCACACGCATCGAACACCGCCCGCCCATGCAAGTCTGTGCCTGTGTTGTTGCCCCCGCAACTCCCCACCACCGCCCCCACCCCTGAGGTCTAACATGGCCGACCGGCGCAGGGTTGGCGCATCTCTGCCGTAAGGCTATCAAGTTCAAGTTTGTTCAAGTTTGACGCGCCCAGGGTTCACCACTTCATAGCCAACCGAGTGGGTCCCCGTGGCAGGCCACAGTTGACCTATACGCCGCTATACAGGACTCTATTTACACTCAACCACCCTCAGGTCGCGCATGCGCAGATCGCTCCTTCCCCTCCCTCCCTCCGCTTCCCCCCGAAGGACTCCGAGCCGAACTGACGTCGCGAGATGCAGCGCGTGCGGGAGAGACTAGATGCGAGTGCGGGGGCACACTCGCAGCTAGGCGGGGGTGGGGGCGACAGGGCTCGTGGAGCAGGTAGCGAATTTTGGCAAGGTGAAGCCCCGCTGGTCCGAACCCTCCATCAGGGAGTGTGTGCTGCTGCAGTCGGTCTCGGGGCCGACGTACGAGGCAGCGCGGGAGCGCGGGCCAGCCCCATCCTCCAGGGCGCCCTCTCTGCCACCACCCTGTAGCGGTACCTCGGCTGCAGTACGGGCGAGGTACGACACACCTCACCGACTGGTTTGGAAACAGCAGTGCATAATTAACGTGTACTCATATTTATCTCTTCGTGTTTGCAGGTCGGTGTCACCAAGGACGTTGTGAACCGTCTCGAGGCCGAGGTGGAACACCTGGAGCGGCCGTGCACCGTCATAATTGATGAGATGGCTCACGCCGAGAAGAGAGGGGCAAAAAAAAGCGAAGTCAAAAATGTCAGTGAGCGAGATCGAATTCGGATGCTATAACAAAATACAAGAACTTTGCGACTTTCGAATTTTTTTTTCGATCACCGGAAGGGGTCGCGCAGGGCACCCGAATGGGGCCTAACTGCCCCTTACAGCAGTCAAAATCAATGTTGCAGAAAAATTTTGAAAATCTTTTCTAATGTTAATTTGACCAAAGTAGGGTTCTAAAGGGCTCAAATTTCAAGGAAAACGCTGTAACTTTTACGGTTTTTGAGATACCATTGTTTTAAGTGCGAAAATAAATCAAAATTAGATTTCTGCAAATTTAGGACTAAAAACGCCGATATCTCAAAAACCGTAAAAGTTACAGCGTTTTCCTTGAAATTTAAACCCTTTAGAGCCCTACTTTGATCAAATTGACCTTAGAAAATATTTTCAAAATTTTTCTGCAACATTGATTTTGACTGCTGTAAGGGGCAGTTATGCCCCATTCGGATGCCCTGCGCGACCCCTTCCGGTGATCGAAAAAAAATTTCGAAAGTCGCAAAAATCTTGTATTTTGTTAAAGCATCCGAATTCGATCTCGCTCACTGACATTTTTGACTTCGCTTTTTTTTGCCCCTCTCTACAAAGGCCATCTACGACCGCAAGCTGGACCAGGTGTTCGGGATGGACAACCTCCCGGACTCCGACCCTGCTCCTCATGACGGCGGCCCCGGGAGCAAGAAGCAAACATTGGCTAACAAGTTCAACGGGGTCACAACTGAGTACACGATTCCAGTGGCGTACTTTAGCACCCGGTCAGCCAACGCGGCACAACTGTACCTCGTAACCATGCAGGTAAGGAGCGCCTAGACGTTATGCAAGTTCGTGACAGCGGTGTCTGGAGGGTTGCCTACCCTCCGGGCGCTCGTGCCGAAAGCAATAAACTTCATGTTTTGTTTTGTTTCTAAATTTCTTTGCAGGTTCTGGAGGTTTTGTGCCGCATTGGTTTCATTGCTATCCGACTCTGCGCCGACAATGCCAGGGCTAACACGGCGTTGTTCCGGAGATTAGGCGGAGGGAAGCTCCTCACGCACATCCCCCACCCCTTCCTGTCCGGCATGAAGCTCTTCATGTCGTTTGACCCCTGCCACGTCATGAAGAACGTCAGGAGCCAGCTAATCGACCTCACCATGTCGGACACTAAGGGTCGGGGGAGATCACGGGGCTGTTTTGTGGCGCAGCTACGGCGCAGCTACAGCTACGGTGTACACTTTTCGGCAGAGTTGTGGACCCCTCGGCGGCCAGCGGTGAGTATCTAACCCACCTCCCTCCTTATCAATAGGCAACCCAACCCACATCTAGCAAGCCTCTTGTTTAATTTATTTTTTAATTTTAATTCTTGTGTACAGGTCCGTGTGGTGCCCACCGCTCTCCTTGCCAAGGTACCCGACGAGTGCCTGAAGGTCCTTGCAGGACTGAAAGACGTGACGCCCTCCGTTGAGTCGTCACCCCGGAGCGCATCCGTCGCCCTCGTCGCTTCGTACCTCCTCACTTGCCTGGAGGAGCGCATCGAGTGTGACTGCCTGATGGCGTTGCGCACCCAGGACAGCAGCCTATCGCCGGTCCTGGGGCTGCTTCGTATTATGGACAAGGGCAAGTCCCCATACCCCTCCACCCCGTTTCTGAGAGTCACTCGTAAGTACCATCGCAATCAGTGTACTTACGAAGTCTACACTTACGTTACCGCCACTTTACATTAATTCCGCATGCACCTTATTTTCTTTCTGTCATCCAGTTATCATCAGAGACTTTTGTGAGTCAGCGATGAAGGCCATGAACTTGGTGAGGTTTGGCATCCGCGGAGCCGTCACGACCGCTGCCCGCCCCGCCCTGTCCGCCTGTCCGCTATTCCAGATGTCATGCGGCCACGGGGGGCAGATAGTGGAGGTTGTCCTGGACAAACTGCTGTCCCCACTCATTAAGAACTGCTGCGGGGTGCTCACGGACAGTGCGAGGCCGTCCGTCGCCCTCAAGGAAAAGCCTATAAACAGGAAGTACATGCGCGGGATGGCGTCATCCAGCAGAGGCTCTAGAGTGCAAGGTACAATTTTTGTTTAATTAATATTGTTTGCATTGCATGCAAATTGTCCGTTCGCTTTGCTGATATTCGATGTTACTGTTTAAACAGAGCTGTTGGATTCCGATGGGGAGGGCACCGACGACCCCCAGCAGGCAGACCCTTCGTCGGCAGGACCTTCGTCTGCAGGGCTTGTGGCCAAGCGGGCCGCAACCGTGCCACTGCCACTGCAAAGTGCGAAACGCGCTAGGCTATGATTTTTTTTCTTCCTTATTTTTTAGGGCTTTTTTTCCACATAATTAAAAGTAGAAAAGTTCAAGACAATTTGTTTTCCTTTAAAAAATCAGTGCCAATTCACCTACTTCCAACTGAAACACAATTGATCTGACTGAACTTGCGCAAATAGCAACCAGAACACGAATGCGCTTGTTTAAAACTGCCACGGACAGACCGCGAACCCGCTGGCGCCATCCATCGGATGCCGAACAATTCATTCTCCGTAGAAGTTCAAAACCCGACCGCAGCGCTGACCGCATCTCACAGCTGTGGGTGAGGGTTGCGCCCGGCTCGACTGGCACGGTCTCAGAAAGCGATTTGGGGAGGTCGTGCACACACGTGCACTGTTAGTGTGGTCGAGTAGGTCGTGGTTGAGAAGGACACTGTGTGCGAGGCTAGCTGGTCTCTTCTATGAGAAATTCAACATAGCACCTCTACTACGCTCCACAAGAGGCTACGGTATGAGAATTCCGTTCTGACAACCCATGCATGGCTATATGAGAACTTCGTTGTAGTTCGAAACTAGCATAGGAGTTCAATTCCTTCCAATTATTTCACAACAAAATAAACATTTAGATTTTTGATGGAGGAAACCATTACAGAGTCCATTTTAACACTGCAAAGCAAAGTGTGGACCAAGTCCACACAAGGTAGCGTGGACCACTTTGGTCCACACTAGGAAGCGTGGGCCACTAGTGGTCTACACAAGGAAGCGTGGACCATGGGTGGTCCACACTTAGAAGTGTGGACCACGGCTTGGTGCACACTAGGAAACGTGGACCGCCAATAGTATCAGATAGGGAAAGTAAGGCGCGGTGGGGTGTGGACCAAGAGTGGTCCGTTAGCGCCTTTTCAACAGCCATCCAACTCCACCTGTTAACGTTTCAACTCCTGGTGTTAGCATGGGGACCGAAAACGGTATACTCGCATACTAGCCCCGCTTCAACCCCGGGTGAGAACGCTGACAGGCGGTTTTAATTCTTGGGTTGAAGCGTCGCGGCAATGTATTGCCGGATCACCGTACCAGCGGTCAGAGCGGACCACAGGGTAACGGTCCATAGATGGCATGCCTTGATGCTGCCTGCACCCCGGGCAGTGCCGCATAACCAAATGACTGCGTTACACCTCCATTCATCGCTCATTCTGATGCTGCGCTCGTATGGCACGTCCGCGGACTAGTCGAACCGCTGGTTAGTGGGTCGGCCCATCCTGGCGTGTCCCTCACGGCGCCCATGTGGTATTCGTGCTCTGTCATTCTTGCGATTCAGTACCTCATGCTGATTTTCCCTTACCCCGCTGATTTCTGTCCTTATCGGGTCCGTGCGTTGGCGTCAGTGCAACTCATTGCTTGCATATTGCGTCGATATCCCACACACTTTCAGGGCGAAAACCGTGTGCTCGTCTGGCATTACCCCGCAGATTTCTTTAATTATTGCGTCCGTGTGTTGACGAGACGGGACCTTCGTAGCGGCCTTACGACGCGCTCACGGCCACGGCCACGACGCCCACTACGAAGCCTCGCTACGGCATTGTAGATGGGCCTTGTGCTCATTACTTTGTCGATACCCCACACACAATGTGCGGGGTATCACCATGTATCATGTGGATTAAATAGAAGCAATTGGAGATGTCATATCTATTTATTCGAATGTAACTATCACGGCATACACAATACAGTAATGGATACAAAAGAAATACTGATGCAGGCACACATTCTTGTATACAATATTTTCACTAACAGATTTTAGAATGCACAATGTAAACAGCAGAAAATCATTAACTGAACTGCCAATGCAGGCTCTTTACATTCACACAAAAATGGGATAATGCTGAAAATATATGCTTTACTGGGACCAAAGCTTCAGATCTCTTGAATACAGCAAACGAGAAAAAACTAACAAATGGCAACATTTACATGAGCAATATCACAGCATACACGATACAGTAATGGATACAAAAGAAATACTGCTGCAGGCACACACTCTTATATACAATGTTTTCACTAACAGAATTCACAATGCACTACGCACACAACTACAGTCCGCACTACGCGAAGGAAGTGCAGCAATTGGGAGGTTCAAAATTCAGGTAATGAAATACATGTCAAGTTCAAATATAAATGGGCTAATTAAGTAACAAGCAAAGGCTCGTGCAATGTTACGCAAAGAACTTCAAAATGTCAAGATTAATATCACAGCATACACAACACAGTTATGGATACAAAACAAATACTGCTGCAGGCACACCTCCTTATATACAATACTTTCACTAACAGATTCTAGAATGCACAATGTTAAGAGCAGAAAATCATTAACTGAGCTGCAAATGCAGGCTACTTACATTCCAACAAAACTGGGTTAATGCTAAAAATATATGCATTACTGGGACCAAAGCTTCAGATCTCTTGAATAAAGCAAACGAGAAAAGACTAACAAATGGCAACATTAACATGAGCAAGGTCAGAAATAAATAGTTAGCTTCAATAAAGTACAAAATAAATAAAGATCAAAACTGGAATGCATGCCAGACAATCCAGCTGTTCTAAAGTCAGTCAGTTTGGAAGGGTGGCTCACAAACCAAACACAATAACAAAATAAAAAGCATGGCTCAAGAAGCATCAAAATTATAGCAAGAGCAATCATCAAAGTACTAAATACAATGCAAAGCCATAACATTTTGAGATCACAATAACAGCAGAAAATCACAAAATTTAAGTGGTAAGAGACAAGTGGAATAAGAATATAATACATAATATTAACTGCGCACTACAAATTGCACAGCATACAACTCAGAGGTGGGCAATTGGAAGCAGTCAATGAAACACTGTCTTGACACAACTACAGTCCAGACAACGCGCAGGAAGAGCAGCAATTACGAGGTTCAAAATTTAGCTCACGAAATACATGTTAAGTTCAAATAGAAATGGGCAAATTAAGTAACAAGCAAAGGCTCGTGCAATGTTACCCAAAGAACTTCAAAATGTCAAGATTAATATTTGCAACAAAATTAATTGTATGATACAATACATAAAACAAATATTGGATAGTTGTGGAAAAAGCAGGAAGCTAAGCCGGAGGTCTAATGATTATGTACAGAGTAATAAATGCAAACAGGTGTGGGCAGCAACGTCAGACTGTACCAATCCCATGGCGAACTTGAGATTAAAGCAAAATGGTGAGATCAAAACGAGAAAACAAAATGGTGAACTTGAGATTGAAACGTGAAAGCAATTTGACATCTGGAATCTGGAGCAGCTAGTGAAGATGTATTTTAAAAAATACTGAAATAATATTTAAAAACACTATGGACACATATATACAAATGCAATGTTCAACAAGACAGTGCACAGGACAGTGAGGGTTACCCTTCGAAGCTATCATCAACCTCCAGGTGGATACTTGAATCCCTCAATGCTACTGGGTTCGGTCTAACCACCACTTCTTTACTCAAAGTCTTACTTTTGTCCCTCTTGGGCTGGCCTGCACGGGCCCTCACCTTCTCATCGTGCCTCTGCGCTGCCCTGTTGAACACAACGTTGCGCGCCTGCTCCAGTTCCCTCAAGGTATAATTTTTTTCGCAGAGCACCCTGTTGTGATTCAATGCTGATGCGAAAACTAGCATTAAACATGGAAATTGGTGCAGCCTGACTTTGTTGGTTGCCCTCAAACCTGTATCCGGGTCGGTTTCTGGAATTCCCAGCTCTTTCTCCTTGTCTGTGAATGCCGAACCCGTGGCATTCATCCGGCGCTGCTGCACTGGGGACAGCAGAAGGTCGCACACCTTCTCGCACAGGAGGGTTAATGTGGGTGACCCGTATGTCCCCACAGCAAATCCGACCGCCCTCTGCTTTTCCACGTCCACCAGCGCATCCTCCAGCCGCTGTACATCGCCGGAGGTGTCGACAGGCAAACGGACTCGCAAGATCCTCGACAACTCTTCCTGCGCCGTCTTCTCCGACCCTGCCACCGTCCTGACCTGCCCCACAATGGCAGCCACTGCCTGTGCCTGCTTGGACAGTGTTTCATTGATCCGCTCCATCCAAGCGCGCATTCCACTTGCCTCTCCACCTGATCGAACTTCCACCAATGCTGGAAAAAAAAAGGGAAATAAGTACCATTCATAGATTTATTTTTTTTAAAAAGCCATCACATCCGCACGATGCCCAAGAAATGCATAATACATTACCATTCATTATGTCGTCCAGCTTCGGATGCAGTCGCTGCACCAATGCTGGAAAACAAAGGGAAATAAGTACCATTCATCGATTTATTTTTTAAAAAATCCACTTAGCCAGTGGCTTGAAAAGGCAGCAACAAACACAAGATATTTAACCAAATTCGACAAAAAACACCTCAGCAACCTAACGAACCTTAGCAACCTAACGTAGCCTTGTCATCTTAACCTCGCCAACCTAACCTCTTCATCTTGGCCTTAGCAACCTAACATATAACCTTTTCATCTTCACCTTAGCAACCTTAGCAACCTTAGCAGCCTAACGTAGCCTCGTCATCTTAACCTTAGCAACCTAACGTAGCCTTGTCATCTTAACCTCGCCAACCTAACCTCTTCATCTTGGCCTTAGCAACCTAACATATAACCTTTTAATCTTCACCTTAGCAACCTAACCTAATGCTTGTCCAAAGCCAGTCATATGACTCTTAAAATATTCCCCAGGAAATTCAGAGTTTTGACTTTATCCTCATATTTGGCTTAAGAAACATCTGCCCGCATCTACCCTCCATGAGCCCTGCATGGGCCTAGAAGATGGCTCTGCCCGCGGCCGAAAGCCAAACCCACAGGCGGCATGGCACCCTCCCGCCCACACGCGTCAAATGGGTTGCCTAAGCGCACGGCGATAGGCGGGACCAAACCCATGCATCCGCCGCACTGCACCCGCTCCGAGCCCTCTTCCCCGCCCCCACCTCATCCCCCCTTACTCACTGCACCCGCTGACTACTGGAGTAAGGACTGGGTGGAGCACCAGTGCCTATCCCTTCAGCATTGACCGCGTGTTACATGGTTATTGGGGGTAGACCCGGTCCCTGGGACCGTGTTCCTTCCGGAGGACCGGGGGCCGGTCCCGCAGCCCGGACCCAGGCACCCGCTACCTGCTGCTGCCTGCCGCGCCACTCCACTCCGCTCCTGTCCTCTCCACGCCGCGCCACACCGCAACGCACGACACTACTGGATGGTCCCCAACGCCTGGCACGGGTCGTCCCTCGTCCCGCCGGGGAGTCTGCACTGAGGTTGGCTTCACTTTAATTGCACCCACTGGTGCTCCAGTCGGTAGACTATTCCTTACTCCAGTCGCTGACTGATGATAAACAGATGGCCCCGCGCAGGGTCTCTCATCCCCGCCCCCGCCTCCTCCTCGCGGCTCCGTCTCTCTCTCGCGCTCGCATCTTCTCTCTCCCACTCACTGCCTCCTTCTCACTCTTTCTCTCTCGCGCGGCCGGTCCTTCTCTCTCGCACTGAGCGGACGGGACAGGACGGGACAGGAAAGCCCCCTCACAGTACATATATACACTAAACCTTAAAACTTTAAAACTTTGAAATGCTTGTTAAAATTCAGCAAGTATGCTGCCTTTAAAAAAAAAGCCATTACATCCGCACCATGCCCAAGAAATGCATAATACATTACCATTCATCATGTCGTCCAGCTTCGGCTGCAGTCGCTGCATCACCTCTGTGGCCACCCGGTCCACGAGGGAGTCTTGCAACTCGACACCCGTCAAACGCCCCAGTAACGGAGTCGACGTCGTCAGACGGCAGGGCAGGACAGCCACGTATTCGGCATGGGCCTCCTGCACAACCTACAACACACGAACATCATATTCCAGTGCGATGCCACATCAAAATTACACGTCAGACCGCCCACCGGCTCTGACCACGTCAACCATCCGTCTGCCATGCAGCTGAAATGGCCGGCGTGGACGGCGCCTGCTGGTTAGGCAACCTCCGTGTCTTCATGCACACATGTCGTGCGGGCTGGCCTACCCCACTCACACCACAGGCGCTCAGTACATACCCGCGGTGGTGACTGTCCCCCTTCCATCGCAGAATCCTCCAACGACGTCGCTTTCCGGTTAATGGCCTCCTTCACCAGCTTCTCGGCATCGCTGAACAGGACTGTACGGCGAAAGAGATACACATCAGTGATGCAACAAGAATGTGTACCTTAAATTGCCACAAAGTTACAATATACTTACCACACTCCGTGGACAGCATTTTGGCGTCGTACGGCCCCAACACAGCCAACAGCCTGTTGACTGCGTCACGGCTGATGCACTCTCGCAGGCTCCACTTTTGAACTGCTTCACACATGCTCTGCCTGGGTACTGGGAAGAAGTTATCGGAAAAACCCTCCACCACAGTTGTGTGCAAATGCTGGGGGAAACTCTGTGTTTCACGCAGGCCCTCCTGCGTGATATCCTCTTCTGGTCCTTGGAAGTCCGTACTGCTGCCTACATCGCCAGGAGAGCTATCACCACAGTCCTGCAACACAGCCTCGCCTTCCTCTGCTGCGTGTGTCACAGAGAATGGCACCCAAAGCGGTGGAGAAGGTATTCGCTGCTTGGGTTGCATGGGTTCCTCCTCGGCAGATATGATTGTTGATAGAGCAGCTTGACGAAGTTCACGCCTGCGTCGCCGATAACGGGCCTCTTTGGTCCTTCAGAGCAAAGGTACACAGTGAAACAGCAGACAATCAGAACAGCGATACCACAATTTACAGACCATTCGGAGAAAAAGAAAAAATTAACAGATTAAGGCTCCGGCCGTGTGCCGTCCCAACTTACTCGTTGCACGTATAGGTTGGTGCGTGGCGAGTTGGCGTTCCCAGCGATGCCCCACCGTTCTGCCGGGCAGGGTGTTGCATGGGTGTTGTCTTCGCCTTCGCCCTGGCAGCGAGCGACCTCGCCACAGAGTGCAGTGGCTGACTCCGCCGCTGGTCCATCGGCCGCCTTCCCAGTCCAAGCAACTTGGTGGGCCTGCAGATCACCACAGAGTGTTAATTTCGCGCGTGCAGAAGAGATGCGGTTCCAGTGGCAGCCACTATGCTTCCCGTGACCGCGCACAGCACACGCTCGCACGCGGGAACCGGTGCGCACGCACGCGCACGCACGCACGCACGCGCACGCACGCACACACACACACACACACGCACAAACTCTCGTGCCGGAGCGGGGACGGACAAGGCGCATCACCCACCCCCTTTATCCCCGTCATGACGCACCATGTCCCGGCAGGTTGCCACCCCCCACCCCCCGTGCTTATGCAGCCACAACTTCAGCCAGGCCGTGCGGGCTGGCCTACCCTGCAGGCGCTCTCCCTAAGAAACGCATGGACAGTATGGCAGTGCGACCGCTTATAGGAAATGCATGTCCTCCCGTGCACCCCCTGTTCAGTGGCACACACACACACAAACACACACACACACACACTCACGGCAGGGGGCAGGGCGCATCACCCACCCCTGGGAACCGGTGCACACGCACGCACGCACGCACACACAAACAAACACACACACACATACACACGCGCGCGCGGCAGGGACGGGCATGGCGCATCACCCACCCCTCTCACCCCGTAATGATGCACCCTGCCGGGCCCGCGGCAGGTGCGCCCCCCGGGCTTATGCAGCCGAAACTCCACCCAGGCGTGCGGGCTGGCCTACCCGCTATTCGCAGGCGCTCTCCCTAAGAACAGTATGGACAGTATAGCAGCGCGACCGCTTGAAGGCACACCCCCTGTTCACAGTGGCGCACACACGCACACACAACACACACACAACACACACACACAAACACAGTTTACTCACGGAGCGCCAGGCAGGCTCGTGGTCTTCCTCTTCATCCCAGATTCGCCGCTGCTGCTGCCAGCTGCAGCCACAGGTGATGCCGACGTCGAACTCATTGCTGCAAAACTTGATTGCCGAGATGCGGAATGGCTTTCAACAACCGGGTACCTGAACACAACACGACACAAAGAGAAAGCGCTAAGGGGGGTGAACGTTGGCAAGACAAGTGCTCTCCTCCGCTTCCTTGCACAAAGTGAGACGCGAGTGTGGGGATCAGGGCCTGCCGCCGCCGGCAGCCTCCCCCCTCCCACCAGCTGCACCAACCCCCACCCCTCCATCCACTTCTTTCCCGCCGGCCGCCCCACGCCGGGTCGACTCCCATGCTTCGGCTCCCGTCCTTCGGGGTTCTCCGGCCGGTGGAAAGCCCCGCCCGGCCCCGTTAGTGACGCAACCACAGCTCGGGGCTGGGGCTCATGCAGGGGCTAGCGCCGGGCACCAGCGCTACCTACTCCCCTCCCCCTTCCCCCTAGCCAGTCCTCTGCAGTCCTGTGCAAGTCTCAACTCACAAAGTACAGAAGGACCAGAGGGTCGGGTCTTACGGGGCGCTCTCGGTCTTAGCGGCTCGGGAGGAGTGGGGAGGACCCGACCGGACATCAGCGCGCACTCGGAAGACTACCAACCCAAAACAAAAAAACGAACTCTTTAACCCCCCGAGTGCGCGCACTTTTCCCTCAGTCTTCGCGGTGAAAGTTATTTTATTCCATTGAAAACACGTTTTCAGGCGTGTACATGCTAATTTCCGAAGATTCGTAGTGATGCGAATTTTTCTAGCGGTTACGATGCATTCGCCTCCGGGAGGTTGGTAGTTGCGCTCTGGGTCGCCACTTCGCATGATTTGTCTTCTGCCTCAAGTCCGACGTGATCTGTTTATTTTGATGAACTTTGAAGAATTTTCGCTGAATTGTGGTGTTCAAGTGCTGCTCAATTATTCAGAAAGGTACGTACGTTAATTTTAGTTATAAATTTCGGGTGTGCGGAAGTTCTTTTTGCCAAAGTGTTCTGATGCCGGACCGAAGCGGTCTTGTGTTTACGTTCTTCACAGAGGCTAAGCCTAAAACGCAACTTGAAAATCACGTTAGTTTTCTATGTCCCGGCCTTTCTGTCGTGCATATTTTACTTTTTATGTAGGTTTGTATTTAAAGTTGGTTCATGTGGGTTGCGGAAACTACATTATATCGTCTATTGCTTAGTCGGTGCGTGAACCACAATAACCTAACAAAGTCAGCTGATGAAGGCTATAGTGAACAGCCTAGTGTAGGCTCTTTTCCATGGAGTCTTTTCGTTCTACGACATAATTCTCACCCAAGAAACAAATGAGTTTAAAAATTCTTTGTCAGTACAATTTTTATTTGCAACAGTCTGCAAAATCTAGTCTGGTAATTTACTTGAATAGTGATAAATTATGTCAACAGTTCTGGCAAAGTTTTATTAATGCAGTGCCCTTTTATTTCTGTCAAGTCTTTATGTATCATGCTTTTGGAAATAGTGCCTTTCTTTTTGAATGACCAAGAAATTGTTTCCCTGCTATGAAACTTTCAGTTCGACATTGTCTCTCACTCGAGTTTAAACTTAATCTTCCTTGTGAGCTTCTTGCGTGCAATCTTGTTATTGGTATGAGGACATGTATGGCTGCTACAATTTCCTCTTTCTTTCAATGTTTTCTAATATTATATATGATGTCACTTATTATATTTTGATAGTCAGAAACAATATTTTAAAACTATAATTTTTCTTTCCTATGTGTACAGATGCTGTGAAGCTTATCTTGTTCTATTTTCTCTTTTGCAGTATCGCAGGATCCTACTCTCTTCACTCGAGCCATGTGTCACTGTTCACCATTGCTTGCCCATGCAGTTGTCCGTGTCCATGTCCATCCATCCTTTTGAAGATAAGTACTAGATTTTTTTGTTGTAACTAGTTTCTTTTATTTTCAGTTTTTTTTTTTTTTTTTCAAGACAGTTGATTAATTTTTCTTATTTTCTTTTCTGTTTCAGTGCCTACTACCGAACAAGATTCCAATGTTTTGAGATATGTGATTGACACCATTGTCTGTTTTGTCATTTCCCGTATCATTGATTCTCATGTAACTTTAATTTCTTAATAAACAGACCATTAATGCAGAACTTCAATCTCGTTATTACCCCAACTGTCTATAATTTTTCATAATGAATGCCCAAAAAAAAGATAAACGGGGGGGGGGGGGGGTCGAGTCAGGGTTCTGTGTGACCAATTTGATTCCTTACAACACCCACATTACAACAGTAAACTAATATTGAATAACTGCACTGCAGAGCAGGTTGCACACACTATGCGATAAGGTCTCAAAAGGCATTAAAAATGATTGGGAAACGTGTTCAAAAGGCTGTAAAAGTGGCCAGTGGCCCTACCCAAACCAGGCCCCGGGCCCTGGACCCCGCCGAGTGCTCGTTTTGAATTTGTGGCATTTGTGGCGGGAACCGCGCACCGGAGGTGCGACGCTAGCGCGCCCCGACGCGGGTGCGCGTACTAACGGGGCGGAACGGGGCTTTCCGCCGGCCGGAGAGCCCCGAAGGTCGAGAGCCGAAGCATGGGACCCGACCCTCTGGTTCTTCTGTACTTTGTGTCTCAACTTATCCGCAGAGAACCTACCTCCCCCCCCCCCCCGCCACCCTCCCCCGGTCCCAGGTACGGTCGCCAGCCCGGGCCCGGAAAGATGCAACGTTGCCGTGCCCCTGCTAACCGGAGGGACACAGTGGCTTTGCTACCCGTGGCCCGTGGGGCCGGCGTTAGGGCTCTTTCTCTCTCTCTCTCTCTCTCTCTCTCTCTCTCTCTCTCTCTCTCTCTCTCTCTCTCTCTCTCTCCCCCCTCCTTATATCCTGAAATCGTATCGCAAAAGACTTGTAGCAGCATGCCGCCGCCGCAAACGACGACACTTTCGGAACAACTCTATCAATCTAGAGCAAGTTGGCGACCTTCGCCTGAGCGGGCCCCCCCCCCCCCGCGTCGCGCCGCGCCCCCGTCAGAGGCCATCACGCTATTCCGTCACACCTCCCCACTCCCGCGAGCAGAAGCAGCTCTCCCTCTCCAGTGGCGGTTTAAGGGGGGCGGGGGGGGGGGGGGGGGGGGGGGGGGGGGGCGATTGCCCCCCCCCCCCCTTGTGAGATCAGCAGCCGGCCGGCGCTCCGCCTAAAAGGTAAGCAAACACCTGAAATTTTTCAGGATCGCCCCCCTGTGATCGAGCAGTTAAACCGCCACTGTCCCTCTCTCCCCTTTCTCTCTCTCTCTCTCTCTCTCTCTCTCTCTCTCTCTCTCTCTCTCTCTCTCTCTCTCTCTCTCTCTCTCTCTCTGCAGTCATAGGCTTTGGCATAGGTGTCATAGCCTTTGCCACCCCCGGCGGCGGGCGGCGGGGGGTCGGCCGAGCCCGGAGCCCTCCGTCGACAGCACGCAAACCTCCCCCATCGTCCCCCACCTACCCCCTCCTCCCCAATAGACGTCCTCTCGCCTTGCCTGTTCAGCCTGGCCCTGGAACACGCGCTGCGGGGCATGTATCAAGACCCAGAAACGGAAAACAACGACCTGAGGATGCCGGCCGTCCTGGCGTTTGCGGACGACATCGCCCTGGTCTGCGGGACGGTAGAGGAGGCGAAGACCATGTCGCAGGAGCTCATGGCGCGAGCCCTGCCATACGGCCTGCAAATCAACGCGGCCAAGACGAAGTACATGGTGGCGCGCAGGGGCCCCCAGCAGCTCCCCCCGCCGCTGCGGGTGGACGACAACACCATCTTCGACAGTGTCACTACATTCAAATACCTGGGGACTACCTTCTCGGCGGACTGCAAGTTCAACGAGGAGGTAAATGCACGGAAGGCCAGCGGCCACAAGGCGTACGGGGCGCTGCGGGAGGTCCTGTGGAGACAGCGCGCCACCGCGGCCACCAAGCTGCGCGCGTACCTGGCCATCGCACGACCGGCAGTAACGTACGCGATGGGCACCTGGCCCCGGGACCAGCGAGCAGCGCACTCCATCGGCGGCTTCGAAGGCAACATCATCAGGAGGATGGCGGGAGCAGTACACAACCCGGAGAACAACAAGTACGTCCTGCGCAGCATGGAAGCGGCATGCAGAATCCTCAACTTCGAAGCGCCGATCCTGCCGCACATCACCAAGCTTACGCTGCGGTGGGCCGGCCACGTAGCCAGGGGGTCCTGGGGGTCCTGCAGCAGGGGAGCCCTCGCGGCCTTCCGCGCCCGCATACCAGGGAGGAACCCGGTGGGCGGGGTGCCAACAGCGTGGCGCACAGCGGTGGACAAGACCACGAAGAGCCTGCAGGTGAGGAACTGGGAAGAGGAGGCGCAGGACCGCGATGCCTGGAACATCGTCTGTGACGCCGCGCTGCAGCTGCCGGACCCCTACATCGAGCGGCTGCGGCAGGCCAGGAGGAAGCGGGCCGAGCGGGCAAGTGTGCCGGCCCGAGAGCAAGAAGAAGCGGGAGACGCGGACGATCCCTCCCCCCGTGACTGCTGAACGGGTGAGCTCAGGATACACCAAATCCAATCACTAACCCTCTCTCTCCCTCTAGCGGCCAGTGATCGCGCGGAAGGGGTGTATGTCTGAGGTTGTTTTCACGACGCGGGTACATCCTGGAGGCGAAGGAGGCCACCCTGGCGGAAGTCACGCCCCCGTCAGTATGCAGTTGCGAAAGTCGTGGTTCGGGCCCAGCCCGAGCCACGGCCAGCCGGGCCGGAAAGCGGCCTAAGGCTTTAACCAACCAACCAATAGGGTATGCCAACGAATCCTGGGCCGGAAGAAAGAGGCACAATAGTTAGGACAAAAATGGCTTCTGCGCATGCGTGAGCGGGCGCAGCCGTCCGCAGCCCCGGCACCGCCGGGGTGCAGCAGGCCACGGCAGCCCAGCATGCTCAGCTTCGCTCCCTGCCGTGTCCGCCAGATGGCGTTGTATGTTATACTATTCACAGCCCGTGTATTAGACAGCGCGTGCACCATTTATTGCACCTATTAAACCGTGGCAAGGGACGGCCGCCGAGCGGAGACCCAAACTGGAGACCCTCGTGTGTCGCCCGAAGACCAGCAGCCGGGGACCGTCCGGCAGCGATGCGCGCGCCACGCACCGCCACGCCCCGCCCGGAGCCGGCGGCTCGGCGGAGTGGGAGTGGGGACCATCGGAGACCGCCGAAGGAACCGTCCGGGGTGTGGCGGCGCGTGGCGTGCGCATCGCTGCCGCGGCGGAGGAGCAGAGGAGGAGGGAGGGGGAGGGAGGGGGAGCGAAGGGAAGGACAGGGCCGGAGAGCAAGGTCCAGCGCGGCTGAGTCGTGCAGATTTTCCTAGAATTAATGCAGTGCGTCAGGTACACCATTCTTAAAAATATTCTTGTCAGCTTCATAGACGACAAATCAAGATTCACCATAGTTCGAGTACTGAAAACCAAGAGCCAGGTCTTTGAAAAATTTAAGGAAGTGAAGGCATTTGTTGAAAACTTCACAGGCAAAAGAATTAAAATCTTGAGATCGGACAATGGTGGGGAATACTGTGGGAACATTTTTGATGGGTACTTAAAGGCTCAGGGTATTTTGAGACAGTACTCTGTAGCTTATACGCCTGCACAAAATGGGGTGGCAGAAAGAGCTAACAGGACACTACTAGAAAAGGTCAGGGCTTTGCTCATGGAATCTGGTCTAGGCCCTGAATACTGAGCAGAAGCACTGAACACGGCAGTTTACCTGAAAAATCTCTCTCCCACAAGGGCAGTTGAAAACATGGTACCTTATCAGGCTTGGACTGGTAGGAAACCAAACGTGGAACACCTAAGGATCTTTGGCTGCTGTGCATATGTGCATATTAATAGAGACAAAAGTAAGAAATTGGGAGAAAGAAGTAAAGTTTGCATTTTCTTGGGCTATGATGATGAAAGGAAGGGATTTAAATTAATTGACCCAAATTTGCCTAAAAAGCTTTTTGTGGAAAGGAGTGTAGTATTTGATGAAGATAGATTTCCAGCCAAAGATCTGAGGGCAAATAATTCCATGTTTAAGGGAGAGAGGTTACAGCCGGCAGTCACTGAAAACTGTGTCATAATCAAAACCACCTACCCCAAAAATATTGACTACTCATCTGAAAATTCTGTTTCTTGGGATCAATACACTTCAACTAGCTTGTCGCGCGATTCAGACGACCCAGTTAGCAGTGGATCTGGAACCAGCCTATGTGGACGTGGAAAACATCAGTTCCATCTCAGACGTTGAATCTCTCCAAGAAATACGAAAGCGAGTAAGAGTACCGAAAGACTTTCCTGACCACATAGTGTATGGAACTGGGAATGTTGGTGTTGACAAGGCATTTCTGGCTGTACCTGACAACCCAAAGGACCCAGGCAGTGTCAAAGAGGCGATTAAATGTTCTGAGGCAGTTTTTTGGATAACAGCAATGAAAGATGAACTGCAATCTTTTGAGGACTGTGACGCCTGGAGCCTAGTGGATCCCCCAGCTAATGCTCGCATTGTGGGAAATAAGTGGGTGTTCAAGAAAAAGTCAGCTCAGGATGGATCTGCTGTGTACAGGGCCAGGTTAGTTGCAAAAGGATTTACTCAAACCTATGGGGTGGATCATTTTGAAACGTTTGCTCCAGTGGTCAGGAGAACAACCTTAAGAATTTTATTCTCTGCAGCAGTAAATTTTGATCTGAAATTTGACCACTTAGATGTTAAGACAGCATTTCTAAATGGTGACTTGTATGAAACTGTATATATGGCACAACCAGAGGGATTCCAGGCAGAAGGGCAGGAAAACACTGTTAGAAATATTTGTCTGCTGTACTGTAACATTGTTACGTAGCAATTTCTGTAACATTAGTTACAGACCACTGTACACAATATGTTACGCCAGTACGGCTGTAACATTTTAAAACCAGCTGCGAAGAAAATATTTCTCCGACCGGTTGCCCCCTGGCCAGGAATCGAACCCTGCCCTGCGCTACTTGATCTTGCGAGGCGGGCGCCTTACCCACTGTCCTACGAAGGGACCGTGCGGGTGGCGGTCCAGCGTCAGCCTCTTGGCGTGGCGCGCTGCGCTCGGCTCCCCCCACCACGCGCTGCGCTATGTTACAGGACTTCGTAGCAATGTTACACACCGCGGTATACGAAATGTTACAGTAAAAATGTTACAGGGTACCGAAGACAAGTTACAGTACCAAGTAAAAATGTTACGATGGAACAGCTGTAACCGGTTGTTACAGGATTTCGTAGCAAAATTGTTACAGTATGCAATAACTTTTTTAACAGTGAACAAGGTCTGCAAATTAAACAAGGCTATTTATGGCCTAAAGCAGGCTGCGAGAAGTTGGAATCAAAAGGCAAACCGGGTTCTGAGGGACCATGGTTTCAATAATTACTTTGACGAACCTTGTGTATATATTAAAAATTATAAATCCTCTGTGATAATTGTAGCATTATATGTAGATGACTTCTTTATTGTATATAAAAATGACCAAGATAAGGCAGAGCTGCTTCAAATTTTGCAAAGCCATTTCAAGATCAAGGACCTGGGGCAGGCCAGAAACTGTTTGGGAATGAACATGATCAGGGACTGGTCAAAAGGTACTTTGATTTTGCAGCAAGAGGATTATATAAATTCCATTCTATCTAGGTTTAATATGTCAGAGTGCAAGGGAACAAGGACCCCTATGGAGTGTGGTGTAAAACTTAAGGACTTGAAATCAGAAGAGAAAGAAAAATTGCCTTACCAGGAATTAATTGGTTGTCTTTTGTATCTGAGTGTTAACACAAGACCAGATATTTCATATGTCATTAGTTTCTTGAGCCAATTTAACTCCTGCTATATTACTGCTCACTGGGGTCTAGCCAAAAGGGTGCTGTCTTATCTGAAAACAACGCCAAAGCTTGGATTAAAATACACCAAGACTGAAAATCCTTCTTTCTGTTTAGTGGGCTTTGCTGATGCTGACTTTGCCAACAATCCAAGTGATTATACGTCTTACAGTGGTTTCTGTTTCACTTTGGATAATAATCTAATTTCATGGGAGAGCAAAAAGCAAAAACTAACCGCGCAGTCAAGCATGGAATCTGAATACATTGCACTAACAGAAGCCACGAAGGAGTCTCTCTATTTAAATGACATAGTTGACGGTTTGTTCGACTGTGGTAAGCAAAAGGTGACAATATTTCATGACAATATGAGTTCTATTAAATTTGCTTACTCTGAAAACTTTAGTGCAAGAAATAAGCACATGGGGATTAGGAAACAAAAGGTGATAGAGTGTGTAAGGGATGGATCGATTTCAATACTACATATGTCAACAAATCTTATGCCAGCAGATATATTAACCAAACCTTTACAAAAATTAAAACATGTGTCTTGTTGTGATTACCTTGGTATGTCTGCGGATTAAGGGAGAGTGTTGTAATATCATGTATATGTTGTAATATCATGTATAAAGTAATCCTAGACATAAGACCATTTTTAAATCTCGTGCCAGTTGTATGCACCGCCTTCTGTATAAAGTTGAGATCAACCTATGTGCAATGTGCACACTAGCGCCCTCTGTACCACTCTCTCTACCTCATCTGAATAAAATCGTTCACTTGCGTTCCTGTCTCCACCTGAGTTGGTCGTACCTTCATTTCGTTCCTCGTTATCTCATACCCTAAAATCTTACAACAAATTGAAGATGTGTCCATCAAAAAAAAATTAATATAATAAATTCGAAATCAGAAGACAGTATCAAGATAGTTGGGTACCAGGACTTCGGGGAGGGCAATGACGACGTTGCCAAGATTGTTAAGAGAAGAGTTGTGAATAAGAAGGGTGAAAAGACAGCAGGAAAATCACTACACGACAGCAATGAGTCGTCTGATCCGGCTCGCCCACCTCCCGCGACCTCGGTTTGTGTGATCATGGTGGTGTGCTTGGATGAAAGAGTTAAAATTCCCGTTGGGTACTTTTTGCATAGTGGCCTAAATAGCACTCAATTAAAAATCCTAGTTAATCGATGCATCGAAAAATTGTTTGCAGTTGGAACGATTGTGAGAGCTGAAGTCTCAGACGGTGCCAGCCAAAACCGTAGTATGGCCAGTCAGTTAGGAGCTGATATAGAACCAGTTGAGTTGCGAAGTACGAAGGCAAAATTTCCGGGAGGTATGGGCACAGTACGTGGTGCAATCAGATCATTTAGACCGTTTTTCCCCCATCCTTCTGACCCGAGGATACGTGTTTTTATCATCATGGACATTTGCCACATGATTAAATTGGTTCGAAATGCTTTCGCATCGAGGCAAAGATTGAAGGACTCTGATGGCAACATTATTTCATGGCACTTTATAAAGGCTTTGCACAAGAGACAAACTCGTGAAGGGTTAAGACTGGGGAACCGGTTGACTGACAATCATTTACAGTGGTACCGAAATAAACAAAAAACAACGTTCAGTGTGCAAACAATTAGTCGGAGTGTGTCTCAGTCATTACATTTTTGTGACATGATGAAAATGTCAGAGTTTAAAGGTTCTGCCCCAACTTCTAATTTTTTGCAAGTTTTTAACAATTTGTTTGACGTTTTAAATTCCTTTTCTAAATTTTCTGCTGGCCATAAGGCGCCCCTCTCTGTGGAAAACTCTGGTTCGTGGCTTAAAGTTCTAGATGATGCCAAGGATTACATTCATAGTTTACAAATAAGAAATAAAAAATGTGGAAACTTCACTCCTGTGCTTCTAAGTAACAGAAAAGTACCTTTTCAAGGATTTATTGTAGCTATAGAGAGCGTCCAAGGTTTATTTGAAGATCTAGTTATGAGTGGTAATATGCAGTACCTATGTACCTACAAATTAAGCCAGGATCACCTTGAGGCATTTTTCGGAAAAATTAGACAACGCCGAGGCGTTGCAGATAATAATCCGTCCCCCGATCAGTTTAAAAGTGCATACAGGTGCCTTTTACTAGGTGCTGAGATTTCTGTTTCCAAAAGCGCCAATATTGTTGCACAGGACCACATTCAGATCCTTAATAGTAAAAGAACAAGCTACGCAAGAAAGGCAGCAAAATATTCTGCAATATTCCAATACCAAGTGCGGGAGGCGGAGGAGAAAAGGGATGAGGCCAGTGTTACCCTTGCCGAAATTGTTACTATCGGTGAAGTAATGGCTGCGCAAGCCGATCCCCGGCTCGCGGGATTATCCAATTTTTCCTTAGCTGCGGTAACCTACATTAGTGGCTTTGTTTCAAAAAAGCTATTACCAAAGCATGGCGACTGTAATGAGTGTAAAAAGGCTCTAATAACAACGAAAGGTGCAGAAAATTCAGGTGATTTGTTTGACTTTATTGCTCTCAAGTCATTCGGCGATGCCCTTGTTGTTCCAACTAAGGATGTAGTTCTTGTTTGTGTTCTCGCAGAGAAAAGTATTAGACACAGCAGCCCCACTGACAAGCCTATTCAACTGCTAAAAACGGTAAAAAATCGTGGAAAAAATAGCGAAAAATATAGTATCCGATTTACTTAAAACCAATGCATTTCCAACACTCAAAAACCATAGCCACTCCAACTGCAACATCACTGAAAAAATAATTTTTTAAATTTTCTCTATGTACAACAAGATAAAAACGGGGCACATGTGCAAATTGTTCAATGCATTCAATATAAGCCAGGGACTGAGACAAAAATTGACCAAACTCATTCACCATAATCATCAATAATGATTTATTTTGTTTGTATTTATGTATGTATGTATTTATGTATTTTATTTTTATTTATAAGTTCTCTTGTACTTGTATTGCAAGTGAAAAATTGTGTAATTTGCAAATAAAGTAGGTTTTTGTAACATGCGAAAGGTTATTTGAAAAGCCTGCAACACTCGCACATTCGAATTCTCGCGCGCAGCTCCTTCTCTCTCGCACAGGAGCTCCCCCACCACTTGGTCTCTACCTGCTGCCGTGCCTCGGCCAGCGCCCGCCGGGCCGGGACATGCATTGTACGATTTGACAGCACACACCCGCAGTCTACCTCTCCTCTGTCTAATGCCCGTGTCGATTATTGGCACTATTGTATTTTCCTGTATAAAATGTCTAGTTGAATAAAGCAGTCTGGAACAAGGTACGGACCGGCTAGCACTTCTCTCCTGAGCACCCTCTCACGTCGAATTCCCCAAGAAATCATATTGGCGACGAGGTTTTCCTGCGAGCTCTCGGACTGTGTTGTAAAGAGTGAGTGAAGTGCAATCAGTGACTCATCATGGAAGGAATACCAATGCTTCAACCTCTTTATGGCGGTCTTCGGTCGTTCGATCCAAACGAAGTAAGCTGAAGTTCCTGGCTGCAACTGTTAGCGGAATTCTGTATGGCGAACAGCATCGCGGCTGAGTCGGCAGCACAACCAAATGTGCCTCCGCCACACAATCAGCGGCGTACTCTGTTTTTGTCGTACATCGGGCCGAGGGCGTACGAAGTCCTACGCTGCGCGTGCCTGCCACAGAGGCCCAACGAAAGAGCAATCGACGACTTAGCTTCGCTTCTGCGGGAACGCTTTGAGCCAGAAGGGCTGGAAGCCGCCAACAGGTTCGAGTTTGACCGGAGAGTGCAAAAGCCTAATGAAACGGCAGCGGAGTTCTTGGCCGATCTGCGAGCCTTAGCCGCGAAGTGTAATTTCGGAATCTTCTTAGATCAAGCCTTGAGAGGGCGTGTCATCGCCGGGTGTCGCTCTTTCGACATGAAAAAGAAGCTAATGAACTCCGAAAACCTAACCTTCCTAACAGCCAAAACAATGATGCTGCGAGATGAGGCAGTGACCAAGCATGCTCAAGTTCTGGCTAGTTTGGCTAACGTTAACCATGTGTCTGCACCCAAGGAACGGCCAGAACTTCAAGAAAACCAAGAAACCGAACACTCCACAGCAAGCCCAACAACCAAAGCAGACCACGTCCGCGGACCAGCAGCAAGATCAAAAGAAGTGGAAACCGTGTTACTGGTGCACAAAGAAGCATAATGGACAAACATGCTTTGCACGTAAGTTAACCTGCCGGTCGTGTAACAAACAAGGGCACATTGCGAAGGCCTGCAAGTCCCGTCCAGTGCACAGTGTCCAAGTCGGTGAGGCGGAATCTCAACGTCGGAGCAAACAACCAACTGTAGATCAGGAAGTGAATCACCTGTTCGGGCTCTTCGACTAGTACCTGATTCTAGTCTTTGTATTAGTTCTAGTCATGTTTTGTTTTATTATAATTTTAATCTTAGTTTTGTCACAATGTCTGCTGGTCAGACATTGTGACATTTTATCAATACTTTCGGCTGTGATCACCTGGGCAGAGAGGCGTGTTAAACCCTCTAATCCAATCTTTATAATAGATACAATCGGAGCAGTTAAACACTCTCCTCCTGTATTCCAACTGTTATGCATCAATGAGGTACCCATCCAGATGGAAATAGAAGCGGGGGCTAGCATTACTGTGATGGCCAACAGTTATGCTAAAAAGTGTATCCCAGGAATCCAATTAGAGAAATCCCAGGTAGTATTAAAATCCATAAATGGTTCCATCAGTAATATTAACCAAGCTAATGTAATAGTCAAACACAACGAAAAAGTGCTCAACTTGCAATTGTTAACCTGTGACCATGATGCTGAATTCCATCCGTTATTAGGAAGGTCGTGGCTGGACTTACTATATCCTAACTGGAGAAAGACTTTATTTCTTAAATTTGATAATGTTCTTTCTGTGTCTAGTCTTGAAGTGCCATCTGTTTCCCAATTATCTAAACTGTTCCCTCGGGTGTTTGATGAGAATGCAGATACTTGCAATGAGGAATTTCAAGCAATTCACACCGATACCCTGGCCGCCCGCGTGGGGCCGACGGACCCGACCCCCAGCCCCCCAGCCCCAGCGGCGGCCTCATGCCCTCTTCTCTCTTCCCCTCCCCGCACTGCGCCGGGTGTGCTGGGGAAGTATGAGAAATCGAGCATTTGCCGCGTGGGCCGGAAACATATTCTGCCCGGCCTGCACATCACGCCCAGGCCACGGCAGCCCAGCATGCTCAGCTTCGCTCCCCCCCCCCTCCTGCCCCCGCCCCCGCGCCCCCTCGGCTCCGGCCGCAAGCCCTGGCACGGGGCACGGCCGGGGTGCAGCGACAGGAATGCGACACAACGTTGCCGTGGTGGTCGGAGCCCCAGCCCCCTTCCACTTCCAGAAAACCTCTACCACCCCATCCCTTCCTCGGAGAGGCGGCCTCCAGGGACGAACTGGGGGGTCAAGGGCCTGGTTGGGTGAGGCCGAAAGGGGGCCCGATTTTGCCTACCTTCCAGGGGCACCCCATGCACCCACCCTCTACGATTCGAAGGCTTCTGCATTGCGTCATTCGTTGTATTCCTTTCGCGCATAGTTACCAGCGTTACGTTTAAGGGTCTCCAATCGCTCTTTTTTTTATTTCATAAATCGATAGTTTAGAACACGCTGATTCTAATGGTATGTGTCTGTCCCCGCTAGGCCCTCTAGTTTTTGCTCTAGAGCTGTCCAAACCTTCGATTTTTGCTCTCTTTCGGCATGTTAATCTCAAGAAATTGAATAGGTATCGGGCTGAAAATTTGGAGGGCCGTAGTACTTTGCTCGGACTGTGCATTGAATATTTTTTCATGTCACTGGGAATTCCAGGAAGGCTCCTGGAATCAGCTGAAAGTGGTCCGATGTTAGAGCAGTTTTTCGCATGGAAGTGTTGCTTACCAAATTGAAATTATGTTCACAACATAGCCTCATCTTTCCTCTACAAGCTGAGATTGATGCCATCTCTCTAGGTCAGCTGCAATTTGAGATTTGCTGAATGAAGTGAGGGCCTTTTTCGAGTTCCAGGCATGAGTAGACAAGGACAGGCTACACCTTCTCTCTCGCACGTGGCGGGGTGAGGCGGCGCGAGGTGCGGGGAAGACGTCCCTCCCCCTCCTCCCACCGCTGCAACACTGCGCGACGTCTGCCGGAGCACCAGAGACCAATAAACATTACAAAAGGACGGATTGGACGCGGCCCGTCCTTTTAAACCCGGCGGAAATCAGGTTTTGACGTTCAAATTTTTCACATTTGAAACTCATCCCAACCTTTTCAACGCCTCGCGGCAATGCGATTCCGTTTTTGAATCGTGATCGTGCGAGGTTTCAGAGCCGACATGGAGTTGCCAAAAATCCGGAAAAGGAGCGTAACTGAGCCAAACTGAAGCAGAAGCTGGCTGGTGACACCGACATCGACGAGGTTGCAGCGGTGTTGCCACCTTTAGTGCGGTCGCTAGTGGCACAAAACCGGCATAAATGTGCACTGAAGAACAATAACGATTTTTTGACGGAATCCTATAGTTTAAAACACGCTCTTTTCAACCAGATAAGAAGCCACGCGAAATTTTTAGGTCTTCATGCCGAAAATAGGGGTTGCATATGTCTCAGGGGCAATTCAGATCTCGGGAACTAGAAGAGGTATCGTCACCGTTCAAACGGCGCCGTAATCGGCATCGCTTACATAGTAAACCATCTAAATTTCAACCTTCTATCTGAAATATTGCGAGGTACACAGCCAAAAATGTGTTTTTATTTCACAAATTCAAGATTTCCACAAAAATAGTCCCAACATGATGTAAAGTTTTAATTATACAAGGAGATGCACTATTTCATTGTCTTTCCGGTAGTGCCTTCAGATTTGCTCTGATTGCATTAGTTCTCGAGTTACATCGCTCTGAGTGGTGCGAGGCGACTGCCGATCGGGCCGGGCGGCGTGCGGCGTGGCCGCTGGGCCCCGTAAGCGACAGGCCTACAGCATAGGCGGCGGCCGGCCAGGAGCTCCGCGCTCAGTTCTATGCCTATTCCTGGGCTGGGAAAACGGTTTACAAAGATGGGAAAAGGCTTAATGGAAAGTGGAAAGTGCCCCCTTCAATCTGAGATAAGAAGCCAAGCCAAATTAATAGGCGTTCATAAACAATATCGCTCGGTTAAAATTTACTTTTAAAAAAACACGACCTGAAGCGTCAGATGGTTGTTTTTCGAGTAAAAACTTCGTTAAAATTTATTATGTTGTCTCATCTCTGATTATTTGATGAAAAAGAACTCTTGTGTAGGATTAAGTGCAAAAATCTTTGACTCATTCAGGTCTTAAGAGCTGCCACAACTTCCCACGATAATATCATTATCTCCTGCTCGTTACCTAATAGATTTGGATGGTGGGTGTAAGCGAGGCGATTGTAGTGTAAAGTCTCAGCTCTCCGATGCTGTGTTTAGCATTCTGATACGACAATTCTAGCTTTGTCTAGAGCACCGACAAGTTCTCGTTCGTTCCCTGCCAGCCGAGCCGCCTGGCGGCAGCGCTGCCCGTACCGCGCACGGCGGCACATATGACCCATCTGCTCAGCTGCGACAATTCTAGCGCCGTCTCGCTTGTGCGTTGCGCATGTGTGCGTGTGGTGTGGGGGTGGTAGAATTGAGAGTTTCGGGGACCAGCATTAACTTGAGAACTCTTGTGTAGGATTAAGTGCAAAAATCTTTGACTCATTCAGGTCTTAAGAGCTGCCACAATTTCCCACGATAATATCATTATCATTGCTCCGTGCCTTACCGTGTCCGCGAGTGTGCCCCCTGTTGGAATAATTTGTGCGACAGTGCTGTGCAGAAGACAAGTGCTTGGTGTTTGTGTGCTTGTGCGTGTTTTTGTGATCGACGAGTGTGCGACGCCCGCGAAGTGCTCCCGCCGCGAATTAAGGGGAAGCTTCACGGCCGGCCGAACTCCGCAGCCGCCGCGTCGCTGGGCGCGCGCGCTGCCGTGCAGAGGTAAACTTTTCACGTCGCTGTACGAAAACGGTTCGACATATCGGTCTCAAATTTTCTGCACCACTCATAGAAAGACCAAGCTTGGTGCAGGTCCAATCAGAATTGTTCTAGCGTTTCTCAAACTCTGGATATGACATTGAAAATATGCCAAAATCACGCTACAGGAACTCCGAACGGAGGCCGTTTTTCGAAATTTCGGCTCTTTCACGCTGTAGGCAGTACCTTTATGTACCTTGTATCAAAATCCCAAATCGATATCTTGAACGGTATGGCTAGGAGGACCTGAACGCGAGAGCTCTGCACCGCACTTGTCGCCGGGCCAGTGGTTCTGGGTGCGTGAGGCCCGGTAAATAAAGGACCGGCCCCTAGTGGACCCCCCTGCCCCCCTCCCGCCGCCCCGCTGCCGCCCCGGCTGCTGCGGCCTGCAGGTCGGCGTGCGTCTTGCCTTGGTTCGCCGGTCCTGGCTGCCGTTCCCGCCAGATCCTTCTATTCCATCATTGGGGGAGTTTAGAACTCGGCTCCTAATTGTCGTACGAATACGCTTCAAAAACGAAATCACACTGCCGCAAGGCGTTAAAGAGATTGGGATAAGTTTTAACTTTGAAATGATTCAAACAACTGCGGTTTAAAATTTCTTATTGACCCACTCGCACAGTCGCCGCACACGTGTGCAAGCAACCCGGGATACGGCGGGTGCTGGCATTGTGCTGGCCGGCGACGGCAGTTTGGTAGGAGCACTGGAGTAAGGAGTAGTCTTCGACTGGAGTGGCAATGGGTGCAATCTAAGTGAAGCCAACCTCAGTGCAGTCTTCCCGGCGGGGCGTGGGACGAGCCGGGCTAGGCCTAGGGGACCATCCAGTAGTGCGGTGCGTCGTGGCGTGGCGCGGCGTGGAGAGGAGAGGAGCGGAGTGACGCGGCGTGGCGGTAGGCAGGTAGAGGAGTGAGAAGTGTGCGCCGGCGGGGCCCGGCTTACAGACCGGCCCCGGGCCCCGGCACCCGGAACCCGGGGTCGGACCCCGGGTCTCGCTTTACAGCCCCCCAATAACCATGTTACACGCAGGCCAATGCTGTAGGGATCATAGAGAAACCAGCGAGGGTAGAGTGGAAACGAGGAGGGATCTCCATTGATGCTGCATTGTGTGCCGCGTGCCCTACTGATCACCGTCCGACCCTTGGCCGTCCCTCGCTCGCCTGCGCTGCTACCTGCCCTCCCAGCAGTGGGGTACCGCTTCGGGCGCGCTCGGCGCTTCGGCTCGACCCGAAGACCGGTGGTGCGAGGAGGTGCGAGCCGCGCCCGCTCGCGCCGCAGTGAGCGCGCCAGATTCAAATGCGGCGGTGTGCGCGTTTTTCCCTCCCTCCCGTGTGCGGACGTCACTGATGTAGCAGCCAGCGGCGAGAGGCTGGAGGAGAGGAGAGGAGGAGGGAGGGAGGGGGGGGGATTAGCAGCATCGCCTGCCAAGTCGAGCGCGGCAGGTATGTCATTCCTAGAAATTCTGGTAGGGCACAGGCAGGGCAAGGGGGAGAGTAGGGGAGGGGACGGCAGAGCAGTGCAGGGCATTCTTTAAGAATGGGCAGATCGGGTCAGCCAGAGCTGGCGACAGGTGAACGGTCATTCACCATGTGCACATGCAGGAGAGGGACAGGGGAAGGTGAGGCAGAGGGGGGCTTAGCCCGAAATGAAGCGAGCGTTGTGGAAGTTTTTCCGGACTCTGCATTCATGCAGAGACGGACAGCAGTCCAGTCGTGTCAGGAGACGAGGTCAGGTCGGAGGCCAGTGCAGCTTGTCTCCGTGCAGTGAAGAAGCACTTGCCACGTGGTCCCTTCCCGTGTGTTAGAGTGGTGATATCAAGATGGTCAAACGTTGTTTTATACGAAGTTGCGATTCACGCGAGAAAGGCAGTTTCTTCAGGTGAGTACATCAAGTTGGTGGGCCCATTTGTGAATGAAATTGCGACGTTTGTGCGACGAAGTGTGTCTGTGCGATGTACATTTTTGGGGGTTGGGGGGGGGGGGGGGGTGAGGTGTTGGAATGGGTGATCAGTCCGCGGGCGCGGGCGATGAGCCCTCGTCTGAGCGCCCCCCGTAAGAAGAACGGGATCACCTCGAGACCGAGGGGCACGATGCCCCCCCTCCCCCATCCCCCTAGTGTGTAGGTGTGAGTGTGAGTGCGTGTGTTTTATCTTGTCGCACGAATTTTCCTTTTTGTGTTCCTATTGCAAATTATTTTTGGTTACCTTTCATAAGTAATTTAACTGTTTGCCAGGTTCCCAACAGACCCCGTGAATCGAAAGAAATGGCTTGATATTTGTGGCCTTACGGAGGCAAATCTTAATGTAAAATTGTCGTGGCTATGCTCGAAGCATTTCAGTTACTACGACGTTTTCCTGGCAAAGAATGGAAACCCCTGTTTGAAGAAAAATGCTCTGCCGCGGGTATTGCAGGAAAAGGTATATTAAGTGTTTTCGACTTGTTCTCAGTTTTGCGCCTCACGTGGCGACTCAGGTGTTTCATAACAGTGCGTTTTATCGTTTCCAGAACATTATCGACGTGCCAAAAAACCCGCCCCCATTGATAAGATGCAGTAATCCGTCAAGTAGGGCACCTGCCCTGCAGAAAGTGACTCATGAAGTGCGGCCCGGATTCAAAATGTGCGCTGCCGTGGTCAAACAAATTCCACTGAGTGCGCTACCACGGACAGCAGGACGGGCAACACTTGCGTGTCTACCGCCCTTGACGCCTCTGAGGCCGGCCAAAGTGGAAGCGTCCATGGATCTGCCCCCCGTGCTTCACCCATCGCCCCCGCCGTCACCCAGTCCGAGTCCGTCCGACGACGAGAGCAAAGCAGACGTGATGTTGGTACCAGTCCATCCTAAAGTATTCTTCAAACTATACGCTAAATTAGAAAAGGAGCCACAAATCAGCAAACAGGTGAGAAAAAAATCAATTAACTTTGAATGAACCCACGTGTTTGTATGTGCTTATGACCTTTACTTTCCGGGTCGTAAGCGCCCCCCCCCCCCTTTCCATGAAAAATAAAAGTCATGGAGAGATATCTAAGCTGTTTTTTTTTTTTTTAATTTTTTTAGAAAACCGCCGAAGAATTTGATAATGAGGCTGCTGATCTCAGACTGCAAAACAGAAATCTGGAAGCGGAGAATATATATATGAAAACACAGGTAACTGATCTCCAGGGTATCCGCACAGATGCTGAACGATTGAAGAATGAGGTGGACTGTCTCAAAGACGTTCGTACCGAGATTGAAAGGCTTAAGGAAAAGGAAATGTTACTTAAAACAAAAAATGACACTTTTCGGAAAGAAAATGCAGAGAACAAGAAGAGAATAACTGAACTTGAAGCATCACTTTACGACTATCAGCGACGCATGGGTGAAAAAGAAAGAACGATCCGTAGTCTTAGACAGCAAGTTCGTAGGTACAAAAACATTGTGATTCGGGCTGCAAACCGATATGTCCCAGCCGCGACGGGGTCTGACGACGAGAATGACGACGGAATTGTAAAAATTAGCTCCGTAACGACTGACCCAGCAATCATTGCTTTACTAAGACGTATGGCAGGACTCGACACAGGCGGGTATGAGAACCCACACCTCCGAATGATGGCCTTAACTCTACATTTTTACAGTCCTGCTTGCTACAGGTACGTCCGTAAAAAATTGAACAATGCTCTCCCGTGCGAGAAGACTTTAAAACTGTGGTATTCGGTCACTGACGGAGAAGCAGGGTTTACAAACGATTCTTTTGACAAACTGAGACGGCTTTCCACTGAATTACATAGACATTTACCTGTTTCTTTGGTGCTTGATGATATGGCAATAAGAAAGAAAGTTTCAATTGGTAGCACTGTGCATGGGTTCTGTGATTTCGGACCTGACTCCGATGATATAGTTGAACTGGCAAGTAAAAGAAAAATTAGAAAAAAGGAATCAAAAGTCAGTAATTCAAATGTAAATTCAAATGTAAGTAATGCGAGTGTTGCAGGTAATTTAAATTTTACTGACAATGTTGATAGTGATTCACATCCGCCACTTGCGAAGTTTGTGTGTGTTTTTATGGTTGTTTGTTTAGATCTTAAGGTGAAAATTCCCGTTGGATATTTTTATCATGATGGAATGAATGGCAAACAGCTTGCCAAACTTGTGACCCGCTGCTTAGTAAAATTATATTCAGTAGGCGTAACTGTGAAGGCGTTGGTTTCAGATGGGGCGGGCTGTAATCTAACTATGGCGTCAATATTAGGTGCAGACTTGGAACCTCTTGCTTCAGCCCCAAGGAAAAAAATGGGACAAATACTGAGAACTTTCGCGCACTAAAACCTTTAAAAACTTATTTTCCTCACCCAGCTAATAATTCTGTGAAAGTTTATATTATTATGGACGTCTGCCACATGCTAAAGTTAGTACGAAATGCCTTGGCATCGCGTAAGAAAATTATGGATTTAGAAGGCAATGTTGTTTCATGGAATCACATTGTTTCATTACATAATACACAGAAAAGGGAGGGGATAAGATTGGCCAATAAACTATCAGACACTCACATAAAATGGTATGAGAACAAGCAGAGAGTTTATCCGGCAGCTCAAACCCTTAGTCGCAGCGTTGGAATTTCCCTTTCATTTTGCGAAATGTCAGAGATAACCGGTTTTAGAGGTGCCTCAACGACTGCAAAATTTGTCATACTTTTTAATAACTTATTTGATGTTTTTAATTCTCATACAAAATTTTCATATCATTATAAAGCAGCAATGTCATCTGCCAATGAAAGAGTAGAGTCAAAGCCTGGGAAGGTTGATTTTTTTAACGGCTGGGCTCCGCTTTTAGATTTTGCCAAAAATTACATTCCTGGACTAAGAATACAGCGTGATGACAAAAAGGGGTTTGAGCCGATATTTGAGAGCAAACGGCGGGTGGGATTTGTTGGCTTTTTAGTAGCTATTGATAGTATGCGAGGTCTTTTTGATGACCTTGTCCGTTATGGCCCCATGGGGTATATGTGTACTTACAAATTAAGTCAAGACCATTTAGAGTCATTTTTTGGAAAGATTCGTCAAGCACGTGGTTGTCATGATAACAATCTTTCTACTCTCCAATTTAAAGGTGCGTACAAAACACTACTCCTTGGGGCGCAAGTATCTGCTTCAAAGTCCGCTAATGTGCTATTACAAGATAACATTCAAATTTTAAATTACGAACGCACAAATGCAGCGTTACGAAATAGCAAGGAAACCAAACGTCTAGAAAAAGTACAGGAATTTGTGGCTATGGGAGAGGTTTGTATGACATACTCCGATCCAAGGCTTTCCCACTTATCAAAATTGTCTTTGGCTGCAGTATCTTACGTAGCCGGTTATGTTTCTAAACATTTTTGTAATAAATTTCAATGTTCTATGTGTGAAACTGCTCTAACAACAACGTTCTATGCCTCAAATTCCGGAGACTATCTAAATTTTATTGCTTTTAAATCAGTGAACGGCGGCCTTACTGTTCCCACCACTGACGTAGTTTTAATATGCACTCTTATGGAAGAGCACATCAGGAACAGCAGTAAGTCCGGCGACAGGTGTCCGCGCGTTTCTAATGTTGTAAAACTCCGAAGTGTTAACATAAATAACGTTGTACTCAAAGCGAAATCAGCTGGTGTCTTCTCAAACCTTTTGCATTGGTGTCATAGTCATAGCCCATTATCAAGCTCACAATTTGTGACAAACCTGATACACAAGATTGCTATTCGGTACAGTGCAATTAAAACAAAACATTTAGCGAAATTATTCAATGCTTGCAACATGGGAAAAGCATTACGACATGTGCACAGTAAAATTGTTGTAAACAGTAATCAATGAAATAAATGTTATGTTTTTGGTTTCGGTTGTGCCATTGTATAAATAAACAAAGACTTATATGTATAAAAAGGTTTCATGATTTTTATAATTTTCCCCGTGCTGCCCACCCAATATTCCGCACGTCCGTGAATACGCCTAGTTTGAATCTCAGATAGTTTGCCCACATACATCATTTGAATCAACGCGCGGTCCCGCCTCGCTCCTTCCCTCCGTCCCCTCCTCCCTCCACCCACACCTCTTGTCGCACACACGAAGCGGACCGGCGCACCGAAGGCAGCGAGCCGAATGCCGGCCGAAGGCGCCCGAAGCGGTCCCCCTCTGCGAGACGCTCCGCAGGCAGGGTGGGGGAGGGCCAGGTATAGGCACGCTACTAATCACCGCGTTTCCACTCTACCGCGCAGCGCTGGTTTCTCTATGGTAGGGATAGGCATTGCCGCTCCAGTCGAAGACTACTCCTTACTCCAGTGTAGGAGCCCATTAGTTTTACAATGGGGTCGATGGTCCGGGCCAGTCCTTTCTAGGGAAAGAAAAACCATTTTTTGAAATTCGAATTTTCCAAAGTTAAAACTTATCCCAATCTTTTTAACGCCTTGCGGCAGTGTGATTTCGTTTTTGAAGCGTATTCGTACGACAATTAGGAGCCGAGTTCTAAACTCCCCCAATGATGGAATAGAAGGATCTGGCGGGAACGGCAGCCAGGACCGGCGAACCAAGGCAAGACGCACGCCGACCTGCAGGCCGCAGCAGCCGGGGCGGCAGCGGGGCGGCGGGAGGGGGGCAGGGGGTCCACTAGGGGCCGGTCCTTTATTTACCGGGCCTCACGCACCCAGAACCACTGGCCCGGCGACAAGTGCGGTGCAGAGCTCTCGCGTTCAGGTCCTCCTAGCCATACCGTTCAAGATATCGATTTGGGATTTTGATACAAGGTACATAAAGGTACTGCCTACAGCGTGAAAGAGCCGAAATTTCGAAAAACGGCCTCCGTTCGGAGTTCCTGTAGCGTGATTTTGGCATATTTTCAATGTCATATCCAGAGTTTGAGAAACGCTAGAACAATTCTGATTGGACCGGCACCAAGCTTGGTCTTTCTATGAGTGGTGCAGAAAATTTGAGACCGATATGTCGAACCGTTTTCGTACAGCGACGTGAAAAGTTTACCTCTGCACGGCAGCGCGCGCGCCCAGCGACGCGGCGGCTGCGGAGTTCGGCCGGCCGTGAAGCTTCCCCTTAAGCGGCGCGTACTGCTACGCCCCCCGCGCCACGCCCCCTCGGCACGCCCCCTCCGGCCTGCTGTGGCGCCGGGTCGCACCCTCTACTGCGTTACACTGCACGCGATTGGTGAGTACGGAGACGATCGCCTTGGAGCGTACCAGAGAAAGGCCTTGTTATCGCGGTGCTATGTTGCAGGTGGCGCCTGTGCAATGGACGCTCAGACACCGCCCAGTATTAATTGGGACAGGTGTATGTTTTGTCAAAAGACAAGTGCCAAGAAAGTTAGTGACCCGAAGAAAAATAAGAAAAACAGTGATTTCTCTCAGAGCTATCAGGCGGTTGCTGAGAGAATTCACAAATTCCATGATAATGATAAATTACCGTTTGTGGTTCCTGATAATCTCTTGCCACCCGCGGTTAGCGCAGACGAACTGGCTTTAATCATGATCACTAATGGCGCTGTCTGGCACAAGGACTGCCATATTCAGATTGGTGAAACGAAGGCTGCCAGGCTAGGTCCTAAGCAAGAGACTCCAAGGACGGGTCTAGGACAACTCGCCCCCGCTATTCGGCCCCCATCCATATTCGCCCCACACCCATTTCGGTCCCGTCCCATAGGGTCCAGGTCCAACTTTGTCCCGGTCATAGTTCAAATAGGTAAAACCCACACTAGGATTCCAATGGCGCTCATTGGTTCTAATGACAATGATCCAATAGGAATAGCATATCTTCCAGGCATTCCATTGTGTTGACGGAGTGCTTCCTATTGGTCGATTGTCCAATTGGATAAAGGACTCTGAACCACTGGAACCCCATTCCAGTGGGCATCTGACCAATGAGAATCTCTTCCCAATTGGTAGCCGTCCAGTGGGATCCGCGCCCCAATTAGAATATAACCAATGGAAATGTATTCCCCCATTGGGATCCCATTCCAATAAAGCCTCCAAGGTGAATTTTCTCCGGGTTGGGGGTGGCCGCCCTCCGAACGCGCGATTTCCACGTCCACCTCCCCTATCTATAGAAAGAAACCGAAACGTAACGATCACAGCTAATAAGAAATCGGCAATATTGATTCAGTCTCTACCCCGGGAGCGAGGCGGCAGAAACGGGGGCGGGACCCAGTTGGCATATTATTGGGGGCCAGTATGTACCACGAATGGGACCCAGTTGTCCTCGGACCGTATATGACCGGGGGCGAAATAGCGGGGGCGAGTGGTCCGGCACCCCCAAGGACACAGGCACCGTCGCCTGTAAAAACTAGGCAGGCAACTGTATTTGATGCCAAGAAGGATTGTCTTTTTCATGACATTCACTGCGGCAGGAAGGGGTCGCTGGACCTGAGGGATGCCCAGCTGGGCCCTTTATTTCGCGTTGGGACCTTCAAGTGCGACGTCAGAATTAAGGACTGGGCGGAGTCCTTGGGGGACACAAAATTAATGGCGCGGTTGGCGTCCTTAGATGCATTTGACCTCATGGCACAAGATGCAGTTTACCATAATGTGTGCTACTTGGAGCTGGGCAGAAGAGTGAGGGCCAAAGAAGCCGCTAATCTTACAGAGGAGGACGAGAAGAGGACGAGAGCGCACTGGGCTGCGCTATCAAAAATCACAACGAAAATGTTTCAAGAGAGAATAAAGAGCACATCAGGTGCGCCTCCAGTGGCGTACTCGTCTTCTCAACTCCAAGAATTGTACAATAATTATCTAGAGGAGCTGGGCTTCCCCAGGGCCCAAGTGCACTCAACCCGCATCCGCGCGGACCTCATCGCGGGGTGTTCATTGCTGCACCAAACCGTGAGCCGCGGGAGGCATGGGGCCGTCGTAATGTTCCACGATATGACGCGAAAACGGCGGTTCGCACTTTCCAGGAGAGAGGGGTGAAACCTGAAGCGCACAACATACATGGCGGCTGCTGACCACCTCCGGAAAGCAATTTTTGCACAGAGACAAGGTGCCACATCAACAGGTGTCTCTGCAGAAGTGTCAGGGTTTGTTCAAATGGTGCTCGATGGTCCCCAAAATGTTAGCTTGGAATGCGACCGGCAAGCGATAACTATTGCAGAGTTGTTATTATCGTTCCACACAGTCAGACGGCCGGTCCATGCCAGGACCACCGCTGGCGCCACGAAGAGACACCACAGCCAGGTGGTCCCAGCCGCACCTGCCATGAGGCGGCGACGCCATGACAACCAGGCCGACACGGATGTCCCAGTGTACCTCGCCCTCAAAATATTCACGGAGTGCAAAAAAAAGGGGCTGGTTCAACTGGGCAGCCAGCTGGGGGTAACCGTTTCATACGATCGGGTGAACTCCATCGTCACTGAAGCTGCCAACACAGTCGCTGCCACCTATCACAGCCAGGGCGTGGTAGTGCCCCCCAGTTTTCGACATGGCGTGTTCACGACGGCCGCCGTTGACAACTTCGACCACAACCCGTCGTCGAACACGGCCAAAGATGCATTCCATGGCACTGTCATATCTTTGGTTCAACATCATGATCGGGATAACCCAGGTGAGTAATGCGTACCCCTCCCCCCTCCCCTACCGCCCCCGCTGTAATTGTTTTTTCGTATTATTTGCACAGGAACACCCGCGGAGACCAGTGGAGCAAGCAATGCACTCAAATCGGGGCTCCGCCATAAATTGCCATCAAGCTACACCCACGTCGGCCCGTGTTTTTTAAGCCCTAAAAATGCCAGAAATACCAAAGGTGCCGTAGAAGAGCTCTTGGAGCCGACGCGGCCACCACTAGAACTGCAACTGGGCTGGCTAGATAGGGTGCACGTCGGGGACTACATCAGCTGCAGCGCACACCATGCCCAGCGTGACCGCGGGCAGAAGACACCGGCTGACATCCAGATTTTGCCTATATTCCGGGAGCCGGCCCAAAGCATCGACATGATGTTTCACGCCATGACGGTGGCATCAGCCGCCATTCGGCGTGTCAACCCCAACCAAATCCCTGTCATGGTTGCTGACCAACCACTGTTTGCTCTATGTAAACAAATTCAGTATTTGTGCCCGCAGCAGTTTGGTCCAGACAATTTTTTTGTCATGTTCGGTGGGCTTCACTTAGAGATGAACCTTTTGAAACTGATTGGCACATGGCTAGACGCAAGTGGGTGGAACTCTGCACTGGTGCAGGCAGGGGTGACGACAAAGGGGCGGTCCGAATCACTGACTACTGCATCCCACGTGAAACGAGCCAGGCACGCCCACGAGGTTAGTACTTCCGTATTACGTGATGATATTCCTTTGACCACAAAATATTAATTCAGTGCAATTAAATCGGATTTCAGGTAACGGCAGCCGTTTTGTCCTCATTACAAAGAGATGCGTATCAAAAGTACGCAGAAACGGTGCCGGCTGATGTGGTTAAGAATTTCAATGAATGGCGCGAGGAGCGCCGGGGGAATTCCCCGCACTTCAGATACTGGGACATTGCCTTGACACTACAGCTGTACCTTCTCCTCCTGGTGTGTGCCACTCGAGCGGGCAATTTCTCACTTTACAAAGAGATTTTAAGAGCAATAGTGCCATGGTTTTTTGTTATGGACCACGGGAATTACGCTCGCTGGGTTTCAGTACATCTGCAAGATCTAGGGTGCATATGCCCCGATCTTAAAGCTGCTTTTGACGCTGGAAAGTTCGTCGTTCAAAAAACTTTGCGTTCATTTTCAAAAATCGCACTGGACCAAGCACACGAACAATTGAATGCAGTGCTGAAAGGGGACGGGGGCATAATTGGCATTTTGCTGAATGACGATTGGCTGCAAAGATTTCTTTTAGCGGCACCTGAACTATCTAAGAAAATCAAAGAGTTTGAGGCCAAGATATTTTCAATGGAAAATGGAATTCAAAACCACAGAAGTGAAAACAACGCCGCTAAACGCTTGTTTCAAACAGATTGCCAAAATTTAAAAACAATATTTGGAGAATTGGGTAACCCTTTTTGGGATGAAAGTGAACTCCAAAACTTGAATACAAAAGAAGTAGCATCAGATCTTGTCGTCGCTACAGTTAATAAAATTGAAGAGGCAGGAAAGTTGCAGTTCAGAAATTTTGTGGAACACCGACTCGCGGCAGGAGCGACGATGGACGTAAGTGACGTAATACCGAAGAATTACTTCCCACTTATGTCTACAAAAGCACTGCGGACAAGCAAACCGGTCACTCAAGTCAAAAACCTGAAGGCGGAATGCAACATCATGACGAAGTACATGTTTGCTTGTCAGAGCAGAGATGGCGACTTGAAGGATTTTTTCTCACATGAATTTCATGACTGGCCGCTTGCACTGGCGACAGAAGGGGGCAAAATGCGCCCAAGCACAAAGTCACACCTAATTGGATGCCTGACCAAACGTCTCGTCCAAGATGCGAACTCTTCTCCAAAGGTGGACGCAAAAGTCCTAGATGGGGCTGCTATCGTCCACCTTTTGAAGGCTCAAATGGAAACTGAGACATTTGGTGACTACGCAGCGAACATTTTCCTGCCCTTCATTCAAAGGGAGGCAGCTTCAGTTTCCCGTTTGGACGTCGTGTTCGACAGGTGAGTCGCTTCGTCCTTCCCTCTTTTCCAGCATTAATGGCCTGCGCAATGAAACAGTACGTTTATTTCTGTTTCCACAGATACTTCCCTGGAAGCCTCAAATCCTGCACGCGGGAAAAGCGTGGTGATGGGGAACGAGTACGAATTACAGACAACACCCCCATCCCGAATGGTTGGAGGGGCTGGCCGAACGTACTTAAAAACGCAAGGAACAAAAAGGAGCGGTTCTGCCTCCTGGCGGAAGCACTGGGCAAGTCGGCTAATTTTTGGGAAGGAAAAGAGATTTACGCCACCCGCCTCGCCAACGTCATTACTAACTGTGGCAGAGACCTAACCAGCATCGCGCCCTGCACCCAAGAGGAAGCCGACGGCCGCCTCATGCTTCACGTGGCGGACGCTGCCGCCCGCGGCTGCAGCAGGGTGCTGGTTCGGATTGTTGACACGAATGTCTTAGTCCTGGCCGTGTCCTGCTTCTTTCAAATCCAGGGGCTGGACGAGCTGTGGGTCTCTATTGGGACCGGAAAGCACCACCAATACATCCCTGCTCATGATGTGGCTACGGCATGCAGTAAGTATAGTACGGGACAGAAATTAATAGTTCACTGTAACATATTAAGCGTTGCTCCTCATAAACTTTCTGTTACCAACAGGTCCAGTGATGAGTGCAGCGCTGCCCGCTTTTCATGCTTTTACCGGCTGTGATACGACGTCGGCCTTTTTCCGACGCGGAAAAGTGCCTGCTATGGCAGCATGGAATGCTTACCCTGACGCCACGGACGCTTTCACTGCGTTGGGGAACGGGCAGGTGGACGAGGAAATCATGGCCATTCTGGAGAATTTTACCTCACATCTCTATGACCTGTACGTATACACCGTGCGAAAGTCAAGTTTTAGCGGGTTTCAAAGTATATCTACTGTTACATTCCGTTTCTGTCGCCAGGAATACAAAGACGCTTTCAATCAACGATACTCGGCAACGGATAGCTGGTCAAAACGGTCGCCAGCAGGATTTTATTCCACCGACAGCTAACGCGCTTGAGCAGCACACACTCCGGGCTTCTCTACAAGCACAGTATTGGGCCAATTCATTGCAACCAATCCAGGAGGAGTATGACCCAGAAAACTGGGGGTGGGAAAAAGACGAAGGAGAATACACGCCCAAATGGATGACTATACCTACGGCGGGAAAAGGTTGTAAAATACTAACAAGCTGTAAAAACTGTAAAAACAAGTGCTCTGAATTTTGTCCGTGTGTCATAGCAGGGTTTCCCTGCAGCCAACTCTTGTGTAAATGTAAGTGTGAATAAGAATTTTTTAGGTTAGAATTAATTTTTCAGTTCTTCATTTGTGACTTTACTTAAATAAATATGTAAATAATATGTAAATAAATATGTAAGTAACTACAAAATCAAGTTAATGCTGGTCCCCGAAACTCTCAATTCTACCACCCCCACACCACACGCACACATGCGCAACGCACAAGCGAGACGGCGCTAGAATTGTCGCAGCTGAGCAGATGGGTCATATGTGCCGCCGTGCGCGGTACGGGCAGCGCTGCCGCCAGGCGGCTCGGCCGGCAGGGAACGAACGAGAACTTGTCGGTGCTCTAGACAAAGCTAGAATTGTCGTATCAGAATGCTAAACACAGCATCGGAGAGCTGAGACTTTACACTACAATCGCCTCGCTTACGCCCACCATCCAAATCTATTAGGTAACGAGCAGGAGATAATGATATTATCGTGGGAAGTTGTGGCAGCTCTTAAGACCTGAATGAGTCAAAGATTTTTGCACTTAATCCTACACAAGTGTTCTTTTTCATCAAATACTCAGAGATGAGACAACATAATAAATTTTAACGAAGTTTTTACTCGAAAAACAACCATCTGACGCTTCAGGTCGTGTTTTTTTAAAAGTAAATTTTAACCGAGCGATATTGTTTATGAACGCCTATTAATTTGGCTCGGCTTCTTATCTCAGATTGAAGGGGGCACTTCCCACTTTCCATTAAGCCTTTTCCCATCTTTGTAAACCGTTTTCCCAGCCCAGGAATGGGCATAGAACTGAGCGCGGAGCTCCTGGCCGGCCGCCGCCTATGCTGTAGGCCTGTTGCTTACGGGGCCCAGCGGCCACGCCGCACGCCGCCCGGCCCGATCGGCAGTCGCCTCGCACCACTCAGAGCGATGTAACTGGAGAACTAATGCAATCAGAGCAAATCTGAAGGCACTACCGGAAAGACAATGAAATAGTGCATCTCCTTGTATAATTAAAACTTTACATCATGTTGGGACTATTTTGTGGAAATCTTGAATTTGTGAAATAAAAACACATTTTTGGCTGTGTACCTCGCAATATTTCAGATAGAAGGTTGAAATTTTGATGGTTTACTATGTAAGCGATGCCGATTACGGCGCCGTTTGAACGGTGCACATTTATGCCACTAGCGACCGCACTACTTGGCCGGCGGGAAGGAGGAGGTCAGCTTACCCACCCCTCCCACCCCCACTTTTGACTAATAAGCGTGACCATTCCGCGAGAAGGCCACCAGAGGGGCCCGAGAAGGCACTAAATCCGGGGGGGCCCGGTCGGAATTTCCTACCTAGCCCGCCCGGGCCAGTCCGTCCCTGGAGAGGCGCGGGTTCAAATACCTGCTACTTTTCCGCGACGCCGAGACCTCCAGGCTCAGGGCAATGACTGCAGCAAGGACTGGACTATCCCTTCAGCATTGCCCGCGTGTTACATGGTTATTGGGGGTAGACCCGGTCCCTGGGACCGGGTTCCTTCCGGCCGACCGGGGGCCGGTCCCGAAGCCCGGCAGGCCACGGCAGCCCGGCATGCTCCGCTCCGCCCCCCCCCCCCCCCCCCCGTCCCCGCGCCCCCTCGGCTCCGGCACGGCCGTAGCCAGACTTGGGTTTCGCAGCCCCAATGCCCCTCATGCCCTCTTCCCCGCCCCGCTCTGCGCCGGGTGTGCTGGGGAAGTATGAGAAATCGAGCATTTGCCGCGTGGGCTGGGAGCACCGCACCCACGCCAATAGAGTACCCCGGACCGGCTACTGGTCGTGCATCGATTCCCAGTCGGCCCCAGTCCTTCGCCCCCCCCCCCCCATTACCGGAAACCTCTACCACGAAAAGCCTCGCACTTATAGTTTTGCACGGGCGACCTAGGGCGTGGGCGCGGGCATCGGGCATCCGAGGAGTTTTGGTGCTCGCTGCTGAACCGACGTTGCAACATCCCCCGGCCCTCTCCACGTCTTGCCGTCCTTGTCCTATCCGAGGCAGCCAAGGACCCGTCGCCTACGCATTCTCTCCCGGCGACAGGAAAAATTAGTGAGCGCACATGTCAGTAGGATGTCTGCATTCATGCACACACGCACACTCTGACACGCACACACGCACACACAAACACACACACAGACACACACGCGCGCGCGCGCGCGCACAGAGAGAGACAGCAAATAAAACTCACCGAGCAGCAGGGACGAGCGTGTACAGAGGCAAAGGCACCACGGACCTAAGGGGCAATCACAATCCTAGAGAATCGTACAACATGTACTGATTTCAAATACTGAACGTCACTTACATGAATTGTTGATTCATTTTCGTTCGTTTGCTTTCACGCCGTCTTGCGGTATCGTAGCGTGCTACTTCGGCAGCGGATTGATGGCGTCTGCGTAGCGTGGACCTGACCTGAACTGCTCTCGGCTCTCGGCTCTGTCGGCTCGCACGCACCTGGGATGGAAGGGAGGGGGAGGCCTACGAGGGAGGGGTTGTTGAACCCGCACGGTCCCGTGCGGAACAGCAAGAATACCGCCTGTGTTTGACGTTCGCGCACTCAAATCGCGGAAACCAACCACCATTTTTTCCTTTCCTCGACGAGAACCATAAATCCTCGTCTTTTCTCGTCTTTTCTGGGGACCGGGAGATGGGCAGTGCAGCGGCCTGCCATTCCACGATTCACACACACACACACACACACACACACACACACACACACACACCTGGGTACGCCTCAGGAGGGAAGAGGAAGGGAGAGGGAAGGGAGGAGGAAGGGAGAGGGGAAGCAAGTGTTCCTATTTTGTTCTAACAATTGAACGCTTTTGAACACTGTCGCCGAAAGCTTCTGGCGGCTGCGGGGCGGGAAGGCGGGGGAGGGGGGAGGCGGCGTGCCGCGGCCGGGAGAAAGGCCGGCTTCGAAAATCTCGCTCTCTACCTCTCGCCAATTCAGCGGAAAACTGGCGGCCTGCCGTGGGGTTGAGAGAGAGAGAGAGAGAGAGAGAGAGAGAGAGAGAGAGAGAGAGAGAGAGAGAGAGAGAGAGAGAGAGAGAGAGAGAGAGAGAGAGGTGAATCGGGCCCGGCGGCGGTAGCACCGCCCCCCGGCGCGCCTCACAGCACGGCTCGGCATGGCACGGCTGGGCTCGGCTCGGCACCGCGGGTCCCCAGGGGGCGCGAAGGAGAATGAGGACCTGCGGGCCTAGCGGGGACTTCAACGCGCGGCTGCCGAGGGTACACAACCCCCACGAGAGAGAGGATGGGGCCCCGGTCACACACCGCGAGCCAGCCACACACACACGCGCCGGGCAGAGAGAGAGAGAGACACACGGCCTACTGGAGTAAGGAATAACTACTCCTTACTCCAGTCACGGCCTAGTCGCGCGCGCGTAATGAAGAGCGCCTGCGAATGGCAGGGTAGGCCACACGCTGCGCACGCCCTCCTCGTTGCGCCGCTGCTGGCGGCTGCCCGCCGGTGCTCGCGTCTCTCTACTCGCGGGCCTGCAGGCAGGGGCGTTGTGGGCGGCGGCGGGTGGCGGCGGGTGGCGGCGCCGGAGGCCGCGGCCACGGGGGCGGCTCGCTCGGACAGAGAAGGGGGGGGGGGGGCATCGCTGGAGAGGGAGGGGAGCCGCGGGGGGAGCGGAGCGGAGCCGCCCCGGCCCCGCCATGGTGGGCTCGGCCCGCGCGCAGTGGCCGCGCCGCACTGCGCACACACAGACATCGGGCCACTGACACCACCGGCATCGGTCATGCGCGCAGGGGCATGAATGGGGGACACATGACAGCCAGCAAGCCGTGCGCACTCGGCGAGCAGCAGGGCCGGCGAGGCAGCCGATAGCCGGACTCCTCGACCACAAAACACCCAGAAAAAAGACTTCTTGATTGAAGACACGAAATCCTTTATTTAATACTCATTTCTTTGATTCAATCCAAATCTGTGTTGAGTCAAGTTTAATCGCTTTGAATCAAGTCTAATTTACCCTTGGCTGGATCAAGTCTATTTAGACTTGATTATCGAGGGAACATTTTTCTAGGTCTAAACTAAAAGTACTAGCCTTATACCAAAGTTTTAAACTTGAATCAAGTCTCATTTGACTTTCATCAAAGCAAAAGTAGACTTCATCTTTTCAAGACTACGTTTTTCTGGGTGAAGCAGGCGCGTAATTAGGGGGGGGGGGGGGGGGGGGGGGCGATGGGGGCGATCGCCCCCCTTTTTGGGTCCCCGAAGGGAACCTTTGCCCCGGATGTAGGCAACCCGTAAAGCTTTGCCCCTGAAGGTAGGCAACACGTAAAGCATCCCCCCCCCCTTTTCATCGGCCCTAATTACGCCAGTGGGGTGAAGTGACAGAATTGGGGGGCAGATGACACGCGCGCTTCTCTTCCTCCCTCTGCGGGGGGGAGCGGCGCCAAGCATCGGGCCACTGACTGACAACTGCATCTGAGTAGCGCGCAGCAGGGGGTATGACTGGGGCAAGCATGACACGCGCGCCCGCATGTCACGTTTCCATGGAATATAACGCACTGGGCTTCCCCCTGCCTTCAAAAGCTGCGTCTCAGCTTGCCGAAGCAGCCTGCTAGCAGCAAGCCGTGCGCACTCGTTCGAAAAAAACTCGAAAACTGGGCGATGGATGGACACGACGTTTCGCGGCGTCCTCTGGCGACGGAAGCAGTGTTTGGCCAGAAAATCTGCGACAGCACCGTACACCGTACACACACACACACGCACGCCGGTCAAAAAGTGGCAAAAGCACACCCTAAAATAGCAAATAAACAGAAGGTTGAAGAGTCACAAAACAAACCTCCTTTGTTCCACAATGCCGACGTCGGGTGCTCGGTCTCGGTGTGCTTGGCGTTGCGAGCCGAAATCAAATCTTGGCGCCGAGGACCCGTGGTCCCGGACGGCCCAACGAGGGGATTTGGGGGGGGGGGGGGACCACGTGATGCCGAGCACACCTGCTCAACAGCACCAGCTGGCAAGGGATCAGTTGACTTCCCTTCTGCAACTCCAAGCTAGCTAGAACATCTCATCGTATGTAACGCATCGCTGCGGAGGCCAGCCGTCTCGCTCACTAAAACAAGAGGGTGGTGTGGCGGCGCTGCGCCACCGTTTGATCAGCCCACCAGCGCCGGCGCCTGCCCGTCCAGCTGCCGGTCCGCATTGGCCAGCCAGAGCAGCCGTCCCGGCCGAGCCCGCCTCGGGGCGCCGAGCCGAGTATCGCCGCCTCTTTCCAGGCGCGAATCCAGGGGCGGCTCTAGGGGGGGGGGGATGTATCGCTTTCTGCCTACTTTCAGGCGGATTGTACCGCGAATCGCCTACCTTTCGGGCGGCCTTGGGGCACCCTAGGGGGGGGGGGGGGGGGCGATCGCCCCCCCCCCCCCCCCTGGATCCGCGCCTGCCTCTTTCTGTGTACCACTTGCCGGTGCAACACCGGCGTTACCTAGAACCCCCGGCTTCGGTTTGCATGGTAACTTTCTAATCCCCTGTTTTGTTGCCTGGCCAGGAATAAACAATGTATTTCACTCTGCTCTTTGATTGCCACCTAACACATTCCTACACAACCCTACTAACCGCCAATGTTGTGTTTGAGTATTAGAATTTGGAACCATCCTTATGAATTTTCCAGCGCCCTCGATTTATGTTGAAAAGCTAAGTCTGTGGTGGTGAGCTATAATTGCTTTGTCTCTGAGGCGAGTGATGCCACCATAGTTTTAGCTTACGTGAGCTCCATCGTATGTTTACGTTTTGAACTTGAATTCTGGAACCAAGTTCTAAATTACTGCCTCCCATCAGCCGCAGATACTTGTACTGCTTTTCAGGTTGCTATTTTCTAGTTGTTGATATTTTCTAGTTTATGATATATTAAACATCCATATTTTATTGATAGTGGCCAAACCTATAAATACTACTATACATGGTAACCTTGGTGTTCTACGCTTGATTGTTTACTCCCGCCTTTGGTCAGTCCGTTGTTTTTGTTTATATTAGCCATGTTTATGTTATGGGTTCGAGTCCCACGTTTAAGAGCTTTTCTGTACTGGTACATTACTTAAGTAATAAAATCTCCAACATTATAGCAGCATGTATTTTTGCCTTTTTCTAGTTTATTGTTATGGCTTTGAGTGACAGACGGCTAGGCCTGAAAACTAATATTTCTTAGCTAATATGGCTCTTGATTTTCCTTCATTTTCTTTAATAATTTAAATAATTTTGGGTGTAGCCCAGCCCGGCGCCCTGTAAAAATCAAATCTGCGACTAATTGCCCATCCTCTTCCTCTACTTAACGTATACATATCTTTGAAATGTCATTTTTCACCATCTTGTGAAGGGCTGCCAGACATGAGAAGAAGAGCTGGCTTTGAGCCATAGATTTGTGGCATCCACGCCCTACAACCTGTGACACACACATATAATGATGAAATTTTTGACAACTGTAGACAATTGCAAGTAGCTCTTCTTCTATCTGGGCATAATTTTGCGCACACTGAGTCACAGCTCGGGAAACAAATGCTACTGCTCTCTGAATTTGCAAAAGGAGTCACACTGAATTGCAGGATCAAATTTAACAAGAGCTGTGGTGTTACAAATATTGGTGTAAATTCTTTTAACAGCTTCAGAGTGTGCTAGGAGCCAAAGCCATTCTACACTTTTACAAAGCAGATGTCTGAGAAAGTTAGTGTCATCTGCAGGATTAGGGACAAACTCTCTTAAATAATTAACAATTCTTAAGAATCGCTGTTATTCCTTGATATTGTTGGGATTTCTAGCAGGGTCAGGCGATCTGCCTTGCTTACTATAAATGTTGCCAAGAAACTTTACAGAATGTTTTCTTATATTGTATCAGATTTAAAATGAACAGAATACCAAATGGCCTTATCTATTACTTTAGCAAAAATCATATCATGCTCTTCACTTGTTTTAGGAGACAATATGAGATCATCGAGGAAAGCCACCATCAATATCTCCAAAAATATCCTGAACAGCTTTCTGAAATATCTCAGGGAATGGCAACACATAACAGTACTCAACTGAAAAATGAGCTTTCAGTTGCAGGACGTTCTTCCCTTTAGAGAAATGAAATAAAATGTAATGATCATTACGTAATAAGTTTCTGAACTGCGAGTATCGGCTACCATCAAAAGGGAGACCGCGGATAGGTAGCGGTCTGTGGAGCTTCAGGGCCATACCGTCCCTTTACCGTGTAGCAAAATCTCTCTACTCATTTATTATCACTGTCCTTTGTTATGATTGAGAAACCGTTTTCTTTTCTCTGACACCTTCTGAACTAATCGTGACTTCACCATGAACACTGAATACCTTCACTGCAAGACTGCCCAGCTGCTTTGTAAATTAGCAACGTGACTCATACTAGTACTATCATAGGAATGAAAAACATTCCATAAAATATCTGGCTAATTAACACTTATACGCTCTCCCTTTTGAATGTAACACCCCACACCCACATAGGCCTACTGAGTGGAGTGGGCAGGCCTAGCTGACTTCCATAAGAAAAACAAAAAAAATTGTATTTTGGAAACATTTGGATAATAGCAGCTAAAATTTGGTTTTTGAGTATTTCTTCACTAGTCGATCATACAAGAAAAGTTTCATCAAAATAAGGATGTGACACTTTGGGCACTCCCCTTGTGAGCTGAAACTGTCAGAGAGCCACCATCTATTGCTATTGTTGCTCCATTCCTTGGGCTGCAATTTACACCCTGATACTAAACCGAAGCGGAAATGACTCAGGTTATTCAGATAGAAAAATTAGCAGGGATAGAAATAAACTGTTTAAGGTGAACCAAAGCAGAACAACATTTATTTGAACAAATTATGTGCAGGAATTACTCAAGACATTTGTTGAAAAACACTATGCTACATTCTAAAACAAGCCTTCCAAAAGACGGCTTCAAAATTTCAATGAAGTTTACACAGAGACAAAGGAATACTATATGTCCCAAACAAAAATGTCTCTATAGAGAAAGCTGGGATATACATAGGAAAGCTGAATAAATAAGAATGAAACTACATATCATGCTCTGTAGATTGCAACAAACTTAGTTAAAGAACTCAATTTCTTATACAATATTGTGAAAAAACCACACTGAATTCCAGAACCCTGAATACAATTTCAATGAAGCTGACATAGAAAACACATTTACAAAACTAAAACTAAAACATCCATTATTAGAATACTTCCATCTTCAATTCAAGATTGGTTTGAAAGAACAGCAAGTTATCCTCCATAGCAAGTGTTTTCTGCCATAGACAACTTGGAGCCTGCAACAAAGATAGAGAAATAGTCAGAAAAGTGTGTATGCACAGTAAACACTTATGCCAAAGCTTGAGTTCTCTAGCTCGGAACTCCAAGCAATTGGTCACAACTGTGGTGACAATACAGCACTCAGACTTAGACTTTCAAAGTGTACCTTTTAAAATTCTGATTTTATCACTAAAAATACAAAATAGTGTCCTAATGGAAGGCTCAGGGGAAATACCATGCCTTTTTGTGATTGGGACAAAAGAAAAAAAAAACACTCTGACATAAGTAAAAATGCCCTATTTCCCCCATGTACCTAAAATAGTTTCAATGATTATTTTGGATGGTGTATTATTGAAGTTTTAGAACCCCCTTTTTACCCGTTCTTAGCCTACACATACCATGCCATCATGGTAAGAAGGAACGGGTATTTACACCCGGTCCACTTGATTTAGTACCCCCCTCTTAACTTTGTATTGGCAACAGACATATGGATGATAATGGTGTCGTTCGTTCCGGTTTCGGAGCAACATTGCCCGGTAATAATGGTTTTTTTCGACTTTGTACGTAATATTTTGAGAAAATCAAGAAAATGTCGAAGAAGAGGTTAGTCGTCCTATTTTCGCGGTTTCAATTTCTGAAATTCAAACGTCATTCGCGCTGAAAGTCAGTAATTATAGTAAACTTCTACGTGCTTTGTCATTTATTTTGGCTTAAATGTTTACAAATGTTATTAAAAAAACTTAGTTTTCGTGAAAATTTTTTAAGTCCTTGAGCAGAGGGAAGACCGGCAGTGAATTCAGACATGTCCATGGTGTACAGGGGATGGGAACATTCTGCCTCTATATATTATACAATGTATATATGTGCGGTTGACTTCGAAAATGAGGTCATTTTGCCCGAAAGACGCGCCGTTTTCGAGTTTTGGGAGTTGGAAGTTATTCGTGGACGCGGGGACGGAGCTTGAGAGGACAGAAGGCAGTACGCAATTTAATTAACGTTCAATTACATCGCATCGCCAGGCGGGCCTCATCCGTCCTGCGGCTCGAGCCCGGGGAGGTCCGGCGAGTCCGCGTTAACTGCTCTCTTTGTCTGTGCCATCCTATGCACACAATTGACGCTAAGGCTCCTGCATCCCATTACTCCCGACGCAGTTCCTCCATACGTCGCCAGCGCCACTGTGCAGACAGCGTTTTGGAGCCCGGCAAATTCAAAAGAGGCAAAACGCACCCAAAACAATTTATTTTTCTGTAATCTTTGAGGTCTTAACTATGGGTCGCACAGAAAAACCGATGGTATCTTTGAGTAGGGGAAAGGCTGCCCTACGGGGGATAAAGGGTCAAGTGTAGGATCCGAAAATTCCTTGAGCTCATAAACGGTGTCCGCGCGTGGCCATCAAAAAGCACGGAAAAGGCCAAACTTTGACCGGCAAAATCATACTTATGTGAACGGAATTCCGAACTTTTGACCCTATATCCCTCGTACAAGAGTCTTTCCCCGACACGTTGATATGTCTCACGTCATTGTGCGATGGATAGTTTAGGCCCCAAAGCTTCCAGAAAATAGCCCTGCAATAGCTCGAATTGGCCACTTTGGACCACCGTATCTCTGTTCAAAATTGGTCCAGCGACCTGCGGTTTTACAGGACTCCTATTGGGAGCGGAATCTCTGGGTATACCAATTTTCATCATCCTAGCTCGAAGTCAAATTTCAACAGGGACAGCCTTGATGAACGCGGGGGGCCTTCAGATATGAAATTACTGTGAGGAAAGCTCTGGGAATTACTGCGACCGGTCTTACTTTGATGGAAACGTCATCCTCGGCACCACACCACCATTTTGCTTGCCTATCAAGCACCTTACCGTTAACTATGCGACAGTCCTTCAGAGTACGGCTGGGCTCATTTAAGACCTTCCCGAGGTGCAGAAGACGCATCCGCTCAGTGGATATCCTCGACTGCTCCCAGATCATCCCTTTGAGCTGAGTCACAGTGGTAGTTCTTGTATTGACCCTCAGCTTAACCTTGGTCCCATTGAGGCAGTGGACTTCAATGGTACACACGTCAGCGCTGCAACACACGATCGGACCTAATCACACTTGATATCAAAACACTGTCGAATAGTCCTGGCAGTACATTGCATGGCATGCATGGCATGAATCAATTCCCAGCCACTCCTGAATTTCCTAGCGGTGTCAACAGAAAAAGAGGGCAAATAATGACCCAAACCACAGGTGTCAAGATTTTGACAACCTCCAGTGCCTCTTGCCTACTAGGACAACGTATGCCACAGCTGCCAGTGACTGGCCTTGTGGGAAAGCAAAATCTCGACACCAGTTCATGTGATCTGCATCCTATAGTATCCTGGCAACACTGTCCAGATTGAAAGGAAACCAAGGAGCCTTTTCATCTGATCAGCATCTCAACTCATCTTTAACTTTGGACGTAAAAAGTAAAATAAAAAATTCACATACACGTATGAGAAATAACTATAGATCAAACCCGTTCATATCAACCAAAGCATCCTGGATTCACCTCTAAAGCCACCCACTTAAAGGACAGCAGCTGTTAATAAAATTTCAGCTTGGGCGGATCATTAGGAAAATCTTATGTGCAGAAATATGAGGTATATGCACTAACACTAACATTTTCTCTAGCTCAAGATACCAGGGAATAAATAGGATTAAAATACTGGCCAAGAATGATCTGTGGGTGGCTAAATGTAGAGTAAGATGAGCTCTAAAAATTCATCTTTAGGCCTCCAAATTGCTTTGACCTCGTGAATTCAAACAGGAAGGGAGACATTCAAAATAGACAAAAAGCATACCCCCTACCAATCAGGGCTAGTGCGGTATGTGCAGGGTAATAAAATCATGGTGGAAAACAATCACAGCAAGGAAAACACTAACACCCTCCACAAAATAACAAACGTGTAAGTTTTGAACAGAACATCCACTACTGAAAAAGTTTGGTTTGTTTTGTTCTGTTTTTAACTCTGTGATTTTTCTCCCCCAGCATGATTTTTATTTACCTGCACTTACCGAACAGTGGCTGATTTCCTCCGACCTGAGCCTAAATGATAGATTGAGGCCGTCCTGACAGTAGCAGTCTTCCCTACCCCTATCCTGTGACTTACTCCTGGTCCCCACCGGGCACAATCGCTGCGGTGGCTGAGGCTGAGGCCTGGCGCGAGGCAGTGGCAGTCCGTGTGGCGGTGCTGGCTGCAGGCTGCTGCTGCGTCCCGGTGGTCACGGATGTCGCCACCTTGTGGTCCCTGCACCCAACACAACAGCATTAGGTGGGCTCCGTGGATACCAAAACAGACAAATGACCTCTAGAGTCCAATTTATCCCTTCTTGTTATTTAAAACCGATTTGTTCATAAACATTTGCAAACATAACAAAGCAAAGATTTTACAAAAATTCAGGACACATTAAGGAGCAAGAACATTCTTCACCAGCCACGTCCGGAAACTAGAAAAGAAGACCGTCTGGAATCCAGCACTCAACTAAAAGGCAATTAAGATTACTGGGACAGCATCCAGCTGTTTGAAGGGCAAGCGGCGCCTTCAGACGCCACGTTAGCGAGGTGACTGCGACGTCTCCAGGATCATGTTAGACGTCGATTGGCGACTGGGATGTGCTCAAATTGTAGAATCTGGCAAGGTGCACCCAGTGCATTACAGCTTGGAGCTTGACAGCATTGTTTGGCATATCAGCCCAGCAGAAAATGAGTTTATACAGAAACATTAGCTGAAAACATACTCGTGTGATACAATCCCTGCAACTCTCAAAGTCAGTATCAGGACGTTAAGGCGGTACGACCCGAATTCTGACCGAGAGCTAGAATCTTGAAAATCGGTATACGCATAGAGTGAGTGATACATAAGGGCCCCGTAAAATCCTACGCCGATTGTTCAATTTTGAACCGAGTTACGGGTGTTCAAAAATGCCAATTTGGCCAATTCGGCAACAAAAATAGCGCTGAAAGTATTTGTCGCACGCAGACGACAAGCACCTCGTTGTGAAGGGCCAACCTTCTACTACGCAGTCAGACTACTTTAATGTTACAGATTCGTTAACAAGTGTTCAATTTTGGCGTTAGAAAAGACCCCCTTTTTAAAAATTTGAAAATTGACACTTGGCGAAATAAGCGGGTATTTTGACATACACTACAGGATAGATCACCACAGCCCCTATACATTTGATTCTACGTTTTTTTCTGTCCGTCTAGTAGTTTCGGTGCTATTTTTGTTGCGCGGTTGGTCCGTTTTTGGACCCATTGCGTCTTTTGAATCTCCCGGGCTTCAGAAAACCTGCAGTACGGTGGCGCTGGTGGAGTGTGTAGGAACTACGACTAGCGATGGGCTGGGGAAGGTTGGGGGCATGACGACTGTTTACACAAAGCCAACACAGACAAAGAAAGCAATATAATGTGCCGCCCCGCCGGACCCCGTCGGCCGACCCGGGCCACTAGCCCAGGATTCCTAGACAAAAAGGGGGGGTTTCGTGGAACTAAAACCTGGAGAATTTCTGACTTGAGATTCTGGTAGAACTTGATACGCTGAGTAAGAGGAATTTTTGTCACCCACACTAACTCTTGGGCGTTCAAAGTTATTGAACGTTAAAAAATTTTTTAACGCCTTCCGCTTTGGTTTCTGTTTCCGCACGCTGAACCCAAACTACAACTCGCAGAAACAAGAGAAAGGTGTCAAAATGTTCGGAAAAGAACAGGCTATGCAGCGCGCATGCTCCGGTTGAAATCGGATAATATTTTCCCGTTGAAATCGAGTGCCAAATGCTGTTCGGAAAAGAACAGGCTATGCAGCGCGCATGCTCCGGTTGAAATCGGATAATATTTTCCCGTTGAAATCGAGTGCCAAATGCAATTGTCAAATTTTCGCGGGGACTACGTTTGTGTTATACTCGTCGCAGAGTCGAAATGAGCCGTGATAGCCGAAAATAAGTTTCTACAAACGCTGTTCCCCCGTCCTTTCCCTGTCTGTCGGTAACTTCTCCTTGTCGATAAGTCTGCTGGTTCCTGAAATATCCAGTCTGAAAAATACTACTGCACGACTCTGCCGCTCCGCCGCGCCTCGCCCCGCTGCCGGCTCCACTGGCCCCCCACCACCTCCCAGGCCTGGCCGCATCCCGACCGCGCTGCTCTCTCTCGCTCCCTCCCAGCTGTAGGACAAGGAGAGACTGGCTCCAGCTCGTTTCGGAACGGAGACACCCCTCTCGTCTCTGAGGCGAGCGCTTGGAAGTGCAGGACGCGGCAAAAGAAGATAGCCCTAAATGTTTGCATCAAGCTCGAAATGGTGTAACGACGGAAATCTGTGCTTGAAAGTGTGTTCTTTCCAACTGTCCGATGAGCCAAGCGAAAGCTTGGCGCGGCTTGGCGGCATCATGCCGTGAATACGAGGTGAAAATTGTCAGGGGCACCACTGGATCTCGAGAACGGCCCTTCAGAGCGCTGCGATTTGAACACCATTGTGTTCAGAATACCAAAATTACACACTGCTGCAATTTCCCGCCAATTCCTTCTAAGATTGACAAATTCATAGCTAGAAATGTACTTTTAAATAGCAAAATTGCATTTGTAGATCACATAGCGGTATTAAGGGACCGATAATTCACAGGGGAATTAGCACCACTGTCTTAGCTGCCCTACCATCATTTCGATTTGCAAATATCTGCTCTGGTTCTCGAGCAGGAGTATTTTTAATGTCGCAAGACGGCACATTTCTCGGCCCGCCCGGAGTGCCTGCTGGACGGTCGGATCCCGGAAAACTGTGGCTTCCTACAAAATGTTTTGGAAATAGGTTGCATATTCGGTTCGCGTATCCTTTAGATCGATTCAGTACCTACAAAATGAATGTTCTTGGAAGCAAATAGGCGTAACGGCTCCTAAATTATGGCCCGTTTTTATTTCCAACACCAAGCGGCCGTCAGCTCCGGCGGGTCAGGCGCTGCAGCGCGCATGCCGACTTTCTTGGCCTCGCTGGTCGCTTGCTGTTTATTTCACATGCGAGGATCAAACGAGGCGATTGTAGTGCAAAGTGTGACCTCTCCGATGATATGTGTTTGCATCCGATACGACAATTTTAGCAACATCTACAGCGTCAGGAAGTGTGTGGTGGCAGCCGAACGCACCGCTTTGTGCGGCTCTGTCGCTCGAGCGCACGGCAGCATTATTTCACCCTCCAGCTCGTTACATGTTCGTTTTGTGTGAGACATATAAGCAAGGCGAATGTAGTGCTAATCGCGAGCTTTCTGATAATGTGTAAGTGCTTCCGATAAAACAATACTATCAATACCTGGAGCGCTAGTAAGAGTGCTATCTGTGTCGGCCGCTCGCTGCCACCGTCTCACGCGGAAGGCCTTCGGCAGTACGTGCCCTTTCTGGCGCTGTAGATATTGCTAAAATTGTTGTATCGGATTCACACACATATCGTCAGATAGGTCACACATTGCACTACAATCGCCTCGCTTATATGTCTCACATAAAACGAACAGGTAACGAGCTGGAGGGTGAAATAATGCTGCCGTGCGCTCGAGCGACAGAGCCGCACAAAGCGGTGCGTTCGGCTGCCACCACACACTTCCTGACGCTGTAGATGTTGCTAAAATTGTCGTATCGGATGCAAACACATATCATCGGAGAGGTCACACTTTGCACTACAATCGCCTCGTTTGATCCTCGCATGTGAAATAAACAGCAAGCGACCAGCGAGGCCAAGAAAGTCGGCATGCGCGCTGCAGCGCCTGACCCGCCGGAGCTGACGGCCGCTTGGTGTTGGAAATAAAAACGGGCCATAATTTAGGAGCCGTTACGCCTATTTGCTTCCAAGAACATTCATTTTGTAGGTACTGAATCGATCTAAAGGATACGCGAACCGAATATGCAACCTATTTCCAAAACATTTTGTAGGAAGCCACAGTTTTCCGGGATCCGACCGTCCAGCAGGCACTCCGGGCGGGCCGAGAAATGTGCCGTCTTGCGACATTAAAAATACTCCTGCTCGAGAACCAGAGCAGATATTTGCAAATCGAAATGATGGTAGGGCAGCTAAGACAGTGGTGCTAATTCCCCTGTGAATTATCGGTCCCTTAATACCGCTATGTGATCTACAAATGCAATTTTGCTATTTAAAAGTACATTTCTAGCTATGAATTTGTCAATCTTAGAAGGAATTGGCGGGAAATTGCAGCAGTGTGTAATTTTGGTATTCTGAACACAATGGTGTTCAAATCGCAGCGCTCTGAAGGGCCGTTCTCGAGATCCAGTGGTGCCCCTGACAATTTTCACCTCGTATTCACGGCATGATGCCGCCAAGCCGCGCCAAGCTTTCGCTTGGCTCATCGGACAGTTGGAAAGAACACACTTTCAAGCACAGATTTCCGTCGTTACACCATTTCGAGCTTGATGCAAACATTTAGGGCTATCTTCTTTTGCCGCGTCCTGCACTTCCAAGCGCTCGCCTCAGAGACGAGAGGGGTGTCTCCGTTCCGAAACGAGCTGGAGCCAGTCTCTCCTTGTCCTACAGCTGGGAGGGAGCGAGAGAGAGCAGCGCGGTCGGGATGCGGCCAGGCCTGGGAGGTGGTGGGGGCCAGTGGAGCCGGCAGCGGGGCGAGGCGCGGCGGAGCGGCAGAGTCGTGCAGTAGTATTTTTCAGACTGGATATTTCAGGAACCAGCAGACTTATCGACAAGGAGAAGTTACCGACAGACAGGGAAAGGACGGGGGAACAGCGTTTGTAGAAACTTATTTTCGGCTATCACGGCTCATTTCGACTCTGCGACGAGTATAACACAAACGTAGTCCCCGCGAAAATTTGACAATTGCATTTGGCACTCGATTTCAACTGGAAAATATTATCCGATTTCAACCGGAGCATGCGCGCTGCATAGCCTGTTCTTTTCCGAACATTTTGACACCTTTCTCTTGTTTCTGCGAGTTGTAGTTTGGGTTCAGCGTGCGGAAACAGAAACCAAAGCGGAAGGCGTTAAAAATTTTTTTAACGTTCAATAACTTTGAACGCCCAAGAGTTAGTGTGGGTGACAAAAATTCCTCTTACTCAGCGTATCAAGTTCTACCAGAATCTCAAGTCAGAAATTCTCCAGGTTTTAGTTCCAGGTAAAAACCTTAGAATCCTGGGCTACGGATCTGCCTCATCGTTGCTCCTTGGCCCGGCCGAGACCATCTCCAGGCCTGCCGCGGCCGTTCAAAGCCCGTTCTAGTTGGTCTAGAAACATGTTTCAAAAAACGAATCCATGTGAAACTAATGCGTTAGGGAGTTTAGCGCTGTACGTTCGGTCACCAGAAATAAATTTTAAAAGTTAGCATTTGTGACTCGGCTTGAGGAAAGAGTCCCGTTACGGTCGCGGCTCCAAGTGTGCGCGCCGGAGACCCGGCGGAGGCTGTTGACACTGCATCAATGGGGATCCGTATAATTACTTTATGGCCGGACACAAAGATGGGAGGGGAGGGGGTGGGAGGGCAACGGTAGGAGCGGTGGCTCACTCATTTCACCAACGCAGCAAGAAGCTTGAGTAGGAGGCCCAGTAGCCCATATAGAATCTCACACAGATAGGTGGTTTTGATTTTTAAAATCCTCAGCGACGGTAGCGCTATCCTACGGAAAATGGCTGAACAAAAACTGTCAGGGGGTATCCGCAAAACTACTTTTGTGGATACTCTTTATAAGTGACTCTAGCCCAGGACCCGGCCCGGCTCAGGGTCGTACCGCCTTAAGAAGCTGCAAATTCCTAGGTGATGGCTGAGAGTACAGGCGCCATCCCAAGAAGCAGTCGGCCGTTGACAAGAAAACGTCTTGGTAACGAGGGCCACAGAGGATAGGGCGCTATCTTCCAATCCAAGCCTCACGCCCTTGGTTACAACCGGTTACAACGAGGAGCTAACGCCGAGCCTCGGGTCTGGATTTAACGCACACTCTAAACGTGAAGGACTAATTTTGTCCGAAAGCTGGTTTCAAGTTTGAAGCACATCTAAATAGGAACACAATTTTCTCTCTATTGAAGATATAAAATTGTCATGAGGGGCATACAAATACAAATTGGTCCCTTTCAATGTGCTTATAACTGGCCCCCGGCTCCCGGACACAGATGTATTAGATAAATTAGTGTTCAGAGTGTCTTGAGTTACAAATCAACAGCAAACGGACCGGCTCCGCAGAAAACTTTTATCTGTTACTTTCTTTTTTGGCACAGCGCACGAAACTTATATCATAATCAGCAGATAAGTATGAGACGCCGAGCGCCTGCGAATGCTAGGTAGGCCAGCCAGCACGACACACGTGGGTGGAGAGATCGGGGTGGCCTACCCATCAGGCACCATGTGCGCTCACCTTTCAGCAGCAGGGTGAACAGTAGTCAAATTCCCTGACGTATTCCTGACTCAAAACCATTTCTCTCTAAGAAATTTTTGTTTGTTCTCCACCGGCCGGCACGGCACGCGGGTGTAATACGAAGCAAAAACACAACGACATATTGTGGCGGACACTACGGTGGGCATCGTCTAGCCTGGATTAAATACAGTGATACCAGCTCGGGAGATTTTCAACTTGACTGTGTGACCAATTACCCCCCCCCCCCTCCCCCCCCCCTCCTGACTTTTCCCTCACTTCCTTCACTGCTCGCCACCCTTAGAAGTACCGGGGACGACTTTCAGAATGGTGACTAAAGGAAAAACTTACGTGTTGTTCGTGGAGCCTGCAGCCCCTCCAGCGATGGCAGACGGCGGGTCCACATTCGGGGGCGACAGCAAGTCCCTCGGCACCACTGGGAAAGTGGGCTGCAGCTGGGAGCGGGAGTTGGTCTGTCAACAAACCAGGACACTCGGTCAAAAATCTACCTAATGAACGTGACTCTAATCTGCTCACGCAGACGGCAATCTCCGACTTGGCTCCAAACCGCGAACACGGAACACAAACCCAAGATATCATGAACCATCATTTTGGGTTGCGGCGACATCGCGTATTTTTTTCCGGCTCTAAATTAGCAAGGGTTTCGAGCTTCCGCAGACGTTTTCCTACGAAGAAAACTGGCCGTGATCTATTAGTTTTGAACTGGAAGAGTTCAACAATGAGTCGACTGGGTTGGGTCGTGCACGGAGTAGTGCAAAGTATTATATGCTTATAATATATTTTTAAAAATTTGTAAAACTGGCGAAATATTGAAAATTTCTGAGCACATTTTGAATAATAATAGACGATATTATAAGTATTAGGGGTATTATACCTGGTATTATTGTGTCGTGTCGGGAGTAGCATACGAGTCGGCCACCCCTCGGTCAAAGGCCTATTTAGTGATCGGTCTCTCTGAGATAATATTCAGTTCCTTAGAGATGGGTCCCGCCATGCGCCATGTGCCGATCAGTGCATATTTATAATCATTGACAGAAAAGCCCTATCAAGCCTTGTGGGCCCCGTGTCGCCTGAAACTGACCGATATGGCCATGACTGTTTCACTTAGTGCGACTGGACGGATCTCGGAGGACACCAACGTGACTCACCGCGTTACACCTGCCGCACACCATGTAGCCGCCCGTCCAGCAGCCCTCGCAGCTCGTGTGGCCGCACTGGCCGGTCAGCGGGGCGCGGCCCTGGCCGTTGTAAGGCAGGGAGCAGCCATCGCAGCGCATCTGCAGCAGGGGGGGGGGGGGAGGCGGGCGTCAGCACGGCAGAAGGTCAGCACACACACACACTGCAAAGCCAAGTGTGGACCACTTTGGTCCACACAGGGAAGCGTGGACCTCTCGTGGTCCACACAAGGAAGTGTGGTCCACACCCCACCGCGCCTTACTTTCCCTATCTGATACTATTGGCGGTCCACGCTTCCTTGAGTAGACCACTAGTGGTCCACGCTTCCTAGTGTGGACCAAAGTGGTCCACGCTACCTTGTGTGGACTTGGTCCACACTTGGGTGTGGACTTGGTCCACACTTGGCTTTGCTGTGCCGTAAGTGTCAGGGGACAAGGATTGTCCCGTGAAATGTTACAACTTTGAACCAAACACGGGGATGATACAATCTATACAGCCGTATGGCACATAATTGTGTCTTCCAGTGGGACAAATTGTATCATCGTGGTTAAAAATTGCAGCATTTTGTGGGACAGTAATAATGGTACCAAAACCTAAAGGATGTCCATACGATTCATCGCACTTGGCAGAGCAATTGCACCCTGAAAAATTGTTTCTCAGTAAGATGGGATTTTGAGACTGAGATTGGGTCAAGAGCGGATCGAGAATATTCTCTTGATTCAATTTTCTCTAAATCCCCGGTCTGGTTTTCAAGCTGGGAAAAGATTTTTCTGCGTGCGAAAGTACAACGCGCGTGATTAACGCAGACATGTGACATAATTTGGTATTTGCCAGAGCGATAATTAACCTAAAGTGCAAACTGGAGGCCCACTGCACCATAAACCAAGGCCAAACAAGTGTGTCCAAAAACCAGGCGACTAAGACGCCTTACACCGCATTCAAGAAGGCGCGTTGGTCGCTGAGATCCTGACAGCTCTAGAGGAACTCTGTCCCATGCCAACCGAGAGCAGAGCCAGCGGAGACTCTTGCGGTGTGGACCGCGAGCGGAGCTCCTGGAAGTCAGGCCTCCCAATCAACACGTGTGCTCGGCGGGTCTGCCTAACCGCCACTGCGCAGGCGTTCTAGTCAGTCTTATGGTAACCTTGGTAACCTTCACTCCTCCCTCGCACGCACTCTGCGCCGAAAACAGTGTTCTGAATCGGGCGCGCAAGCTCAGGCAAGAGCGTCTGTCACACTCAGGTCGGCCTTGCGAAAAGAAAGAGACAGATTTCCCTGATTGTCCGCAAGATTGAGAAACACTGGCAGAAAACCTTTACCCGACAGTGCCCACCCTGCTCTACTCATGTCTTGCTTTCCTGCGCAATGCGGGGTGAGTGCAGCAAGGCAAAAACGCAGGTAGGCAAGGCAGAACATCCAAAGCCACCTGTGACCGCAGGCACTCAGCTGGAGTCAGACGAGCCAAAGCAAAAGCAGTCTTGGTTCAGCGTACCCAGGTTCCGATGGCGCCCCTTCAGGGTCCGTGTAACATCACCCGCGCAATGAACCCCTATTTCAGGTCAAACGACCTACACGTTACCTTTCAAATCACAAGAACAAACATTAGCTGTCCCCACGCAAACCTTAGACAAGCAGCGTTAGTTGATCCAACCGACGCTTCCTGATCTCCGACATCTCTAGCGCAGTCTACCATAAAACGCTGCTCGTCTGAGTTCCAGTTGGGTCCACCCATCTATTTCCTACGTGATCCTGGTGGGTAGGCAACCCCGACTTCTGCATGAAACAGACGCGTCGGAAGTCTTAACATTGCGCACAAACTCGAGGACAAAACTCACCGCTGCCGCGCCGACGTCCACCGTCAGTGCTGACTGGGCGCTGAGCCCGGATGGAGCGGCCGCCTGCATCTGCGCGTCGCCACGTCCGGTCCTGCAAAGCAACGTAACTGGAGTAAAATGGTGTGCTGACCCACCCTCAGAAAACCAGCTCCGCATTGCCAGCCTCCCTGTTCAACCAGTGACTGGGAGAGGCAATCGCATTCCAACCAGCATTAAATGTTAGGAACAGATCATTGCGTCCTTTAGTATGAATGAAAATGTCGCTGAATCTTTTAATACGGTCCGTGTGGCTGAGAAAAGATTCGGCCTGTTTCTGAATGTTTCTTTGTTCGTCCGCACGATATCTCAGCGGGGGAAGGGGGGGGGGGCTTAGAAGTATCTTTCCGCATCTTTCCCATGATCATGAGGAAAACAATCTCTCCTTCTGTTTTTAGCTAGCTTGGAAGTTAGTCCTCGGCCTAGGCCTTCAGTGACCCCAGAATATCGTAAAACAAGTCCCCCCCCCCCCCCTGCCAAAAAGACGTATTTTGAGAGCGGATTCAGTCTTAAACCATGAAGGATTGCTGATATGTTCGCCCCACTGGAGTAAGGAGTAGTCCTTACTCCAGTTTCGCCCCCGTAGGACCACAGAGCCCAGTGACAGCCGCCGGCAGGCCAAGGTGGGGGGGGGGGGGGGGCGCCAGGCGCGAACAGTGCTTTGCGATAGCGAATCGTGTTAGGCCTACGCCCCGCACTGTAAAAATTGTTCGTCATACGACGAGAAAAGCTGTGATGATTCATTGACCACGTAAATCGCCACATCTAAGCAAACCGGACAAAGACAAACTCTTCTAGGTGTTTGGGCAAAAATATTTTAGGTGTCGACTTACTTGCTTGTCACTTGGACTCATTCGTTTTTTCAGAGTTAATCAGATAATTGTCGTAAAGTGACGATAAACGTTTTTGAAGTGCGACGTGGTCTAGTGTAATTCTACCTTGTAAATAGAGGCACAGGTCAAAAACAGAACGCCCATCTGGAGCTCACATTTCGCCACAATATAAGGACAGAAAATCGCTTGCAGGTGTTAGGTGTGCTTCATGACTCCGATCCTGCTAATCGGGCACCCCGTATCAGCCGCGCGAGAAACACCTTGAATGAATCAGGGTGTCTCGTGGCCGACCTCGCGGCAGACACACTTAGATGGGCGCCGACGCCACTTCGGGCGGCGGCGGCGGCGTAAGGCCTAAAATCGATCGGCGGCGGCGGCGTCGCCGGCGTGCACGCCGCCGGCTGAAATTTCGTCGTCGGCGAGGGAGTGGCGCCATAATGGACATTTCTGGACAGGTGTGGGGCACAGTCACCAGGAGCGGAAAAATCAACAAAAAATTGCCAAAAACCATAGCCTTGCCGCGGCGCGCACAGCTCTAAGCGCCGGCGGCGTGGCGTTAGGGGGGCATCCATATACCACGTGACCCAAAATAGGCCACTGTAAGACCCCCCTCCCCCCGCGTGACCTGGCTAACGTAAACTTCCTATGTATTTAATATGGGAGCGTGACCTGGGGCTGACCCCCCTCCCCCAATACGGTCACGTGGTATGTGGATGGCCCATTACCAGCGCGGCGCCCACCTCTTGACAAGGTGTCCAAATCCCCAAACTGCCTAATAATTAATTACCGTCATGCCGCGCCGGCAAAGGGCAGAAGGGATGCTGTACTCACTCTTGCTGGTCCATGTTCCCCTCGGCTCCGATGTCCATCTCTTCCATTCCGCTCATAATGCTCGATCTCCTAAACAGAAAGAATCGTCAAGGTAAAAAACAAAAAACGACGATTCCAAAACCGTCATGAAAGCAGATGATACTCTGGTTTTATTCCTACTTTCCTTTATGGTGCGACGTTGTGTTTAATTTTTGGAATTTGTTTTTAATTTATTATCATTGTTTGTGCCTCCCCCAGCTCATTCATCGCCGTCCCGCCGCAGGGTCATAAGTACATAGACAAGGGCCTACTAACAGCAGCCGGCCAAGGCCCACGAACTCTAGCCTCAGCTTAATGCGCCGCCACTTTTTATTATGCACAAACAGAAGGAACAGAAAATGGCCCCCCTGCGTCATGGTGCGACGTTGTGTCTGCCCATACGCCTCCTGCCCTCCGCCCCCTTCTCCCTTTCCCGTCCGGCTAACTCCGTCTCGTTCTCTCTCTCTCTCTCTCTCTCTCTCTCTCTCTCTCTCTCTCTCTCTCTCTCTCTCTCTCTCTCTCTCTCTCTCTCCCGAGTCCCTTCCCCCTCTCAGCCGTCCCGCGCTGCGGTGGGTGCGGTGGGGAGCGCGGCGGGGCTGGCAAAGCTGGCAGACAGCCGAGCCAGGAGCGATGCGATGCGCGACGCGGACGCGGACGCGACGCGACGGACGCGGCTCCCCCTACAATGAAAGTACAAGCTAGCTGACACCTCTTTCTTCAATATGATTTAGTTTAGCTAGGCTATGCTAGTGCTATTTAGAGGTATCATCTGCTAAAAACTATAATGGTACCACAAAAAAGGAAGCACGAGACATTGGACACAATTCATTTAATTATTTGATCTAACAATAAAATGGCGATCTGAACTTGAATTCGCGTTCGGAACAGTGTGTATTAAATGGGCCACACACTGGACACTTGAGAGAACGTCACAGTGAGCTCAATTCGGCCGCCGGCGCTGTTTTGCTCCCGTGTTCAGGTGGTTATCGAAATAGCCGGTCAATCAGATATACGTGGTTACTTATTATCACCTTTAGCTACAGGATATTATTGGCACATCTGCCCCCTACTGATCGCTCACGACTGCCGGCCGCATCGTCGCTCCAGCCCCGGGTCTCCAATGCGCCTGGGGGCCGCGGCGGCAGTGGCGCCCAATGATTTTTGAACTGGGGGTTCAAGACACCCTCAGGGCCCACAACCACCACCACCCCCACCACAATTTCACCGATGTTTTCACCTCTCCCTATTCTCCTTTGTCTCTTCTCCCCTTTCCCTCTCCCTCCTACCACCCCCCATGGGTGGGACCACCCACCCACCCCAAAACTGGGGGTTCATCTGCACCCCCTGAACCCCCTAACTGGGCGCCACTGCGTGGCGGCCGCTTGCAGCGTGCCCGCTTCCGCACAACACCGCCCGCGCGGAGTCATGCGGTGCGATGCAGAGGTAAGGGGCCGTCCCAATACTACGTGACCGATATTGGGCCACTTTTTGACCCCTCCCCCTCTCCGTGACGTGGATAACCTACCCTTCCAATGTATTTAAGATAGGGCGTAGTATTTGGTCGAACCCCTCCCCCACTAAACCGGTCACGTATTATTGGCACGGCCCCTAAACTGTCATGATGAATGTGAAAACGGGCAGACATGTCAGTCTGAATCTTTGCATCTAAAGTTCGTTCGCGAAGTTGAAGCAATCAGGTCTGCTCCAACGTTTCTCAGTCAGACCCCAGATAATTTCTTGAGGAAGGCCTTCTAATCGGCGCGCAGGAAACGTAAAGCGCCGGCCCGTCTGGAGGGGACGAGGAGTGGTGGAGGGCGGACGCGCGTGGACAGGGAAGTCCAGTGAACCCCAAAAAACGGGAGGATCTGGTTGATTTCAGCGAATAAATACCGAACGCATACCATTTTGTCTGTGGACGGCCCAAGGGGTCCCTCACTCAGCACACTCGGTGCACTTTGTACTCCCGAAATACTATTAAAATCTCATGCACACTCCGAAGACAACCATCAACTTATTTCTGAAAAGGACGGGATCGTGGGATAGGGGCATGAAAAATAATCCCTTGGTACGGCAAAAAAATAATCGACCGCAGTGGCATTTTCCCGGAAAATTCATGAATTTCTCGCGACATGAGCATCAAATACTCATATTCCTGTGCGCACAAATTCCAAGGAAGTGGGGGACCCCACAGGCGCGGATTCAGGGGTGGCTCACAAGGGGGGGGGGCTCCCCTACCCCCTCCCCACCCTGGATCCGCGCCTGGGATCCCTCGGGACGGGCCCTTCACATAGCACCCGTCTGCGAGGCGAGGGTCGGGCGCTTCCGCTTGCCGCCGCCGTCGTATTTATCGCGATAGCATACGTCCTCCGGTTACCTCTGATTACAGCTCGGGACGCCCTATGCCCAGCATGCTCAGCGACGGCATTGCAATGGCCAACACCCGCCAGTTCATACTGTCTCCTCAGACGCAGTGTATGTAGAAAAGCACGAGCCAGTGTCGAACGAAACTGGTGGTCGCGGTTATGCGCGATGTGCCGCAACGGTCTGAAAGTTGAGGGGTGTGTAGTATGAGACTGAAGTCCGACTTCCAAAAAATATATGTTGGGCCCGTAGTAAAGGGTAAAACATCCGTCAAACGTGAATTGCATCCGTTTTGCTTTATCTCTTGCCCATTTCGAGTTATGAGCAAAATATCGTGTCCTTCAAATTTTACGGCAGTTTCACTACGAGGCCGTTGCGGCACCTCTAAACCGCTAAAAACACTGTCAGAACGATCCCAGGCAATTTAAAGAAAAAAATCTCCCGACATGTAGTTGTCAAATCGAGACGCCAATCAAAATTTGAACTTTTCTGCAAATTGGGCCACGGGCCACCCTACGTCCACGCGATACCTCGAGAACGGTTAGACGCACAGCGGGGAGATTGAGGGTCTTCTCCATGATCGAGGAAGAAAACCTAGGGGATTAGTTTTTGGCTTAAGTACAATTTAGAACCGACCGTGAACGCAAACGGGAGGACAACTTTAGGTACACATTTATAAATGTGAGTTCTAGTCATATGACGAATACATATATTAATGAACACAAAGTAACCGCAATAGGGTATTCCGCTGAACCCCAGAACGGAAGTAGGAAGACGGCAAGAAGTACTAAAAGATGGGGGGGGCGAGGTGGGACTGTGTCCGTTGCCGTCCAACACGTCCCCCCTTGCCCATCCTTCTGTACCTGAAGCCTTCTTCTTACTTCCGTTCTGTGGTTCAGCGGAATACCCTATTTGCCCCAAAGGGCTCCACATGGACAATGGACAGCCGCCGGCAGGCCTATACTCTATTTTCGGAAGAGCGCTGGCCATCTCAGTGTGCATGGAACTATACTGCGCTAGCAACTGCAGCAATACGACCTGGACTTACACTGGTCCCGGGTGTGGAGAAGAATGGCGCGCGCGAGCAAAGGGACCAGGCAGGCAGGGGCCAGTGACACCGGGGTAGTGGGGACTAGGGGGCGATGTATGAAATTCTGAACAGGCTGAGATACCAACGCGATTCAAACGGTATATGTTCGGCGTCTTGAGAAACGTAACCGCTGCGAATATCAAGCAAATATCTTGCAATTTACGGCCTACAGAGGCCAATGAGAGCGCACTTACGCATAGAGAAGGTTAGAGGCCGTCCATATACTACGTGCCTGGTTTGGGGGGGGGGGGGGGGATCACGCCCGCACTACGGCTGGGCACGGGGGGGGGGGGGGGGGCGTGGAAACCACACAGCCGAACGGACGGTGCGCGGCGAGCGCCCGGGACGCGGCGAACGGACGGATAGCGCACGGCAGGCAGCAACAATCGAGAATGGCTCGGCTCGAGTCAGTCAGTGTTGCGTGCGACGCGCTGGAGAGGGGACGCACCATGAACGAGAAGCTAAGAGCTGCGATTAGTAAACATATTGCTTTGTTTTCGACATTGAACACACTTCCAGACGTCAATTACTGAAAAACACCCCCTTTCGGACACTTTAGCACGTTTTAACGACTTGAAACGGGTCTGGTCAGCAGGCCCGGACTGGCCCGGCCCACCGCCGCAAACGCGGAGTGGGCCCAGGGCCGGGCCCGGGGGTAGGGGGGTCGAGGTTGCACTACGGTTGGGCACGAGGAGGGGGGGGGGGGTCCAAAAGTGGACTAAAATAGGGCACGTAGTGTATGGACGGCCCGTACTAATGGAGAAGATTTCGCGCAGAATTTAAAAATTAAAGGTCGCCAGAAGAACCCAATTAAAGCGTAAATAGCACCAATTTTCGGCACAGACGGTACCTAACCGAAACCGACCGGAGCCCCCCCTCCTCCCCAAATGCAACTGCTACCACTGCAGCCCCCTCGTTCACCACTACCTTAGCTACGGGACGGGCCGCGCGCTAACCACGCATCTGGTCACCCGGCGGCAGGCTGATGCGCTAATATCGAGCAATGACTGCCGGGAATAGAGAACCCGAGAATAATGCTTTTCTAAACGTGCATACAGCGACGAATTTTTCGATGTTGGACTTTGATACGGGTCTGGTCAGCAGGCCCGGACTGGCCCGGCCCACCGCCGCAAACGCGGAGTGGGCCCAGGGCCGGGCCCGGGGGGGGGGGGGGGGGGGGGGACAAGCGCCGCGTAAGCCACAAGAGCCCTGCTCAGTAATGAACTAATCAGAAATCCGGAAATATTTTGTTAGTCGTATCGTGGTACACATAAGGCCCGATATTGACATACGCTTCGTCTAACATAAGTCGAGCGTACGGGACGGGACCACTAGCGTCTGTGATTGTAATGACGTTTTAGGAATAAAAAAACCCTCCAAGCTCACGTCATCCGTTTTTTTTAAAATATGGGTGCTGATAAAGGCGGACTGCTAACAGTGCGCTGCCGCTACCACTCTGCTGCTGCGCTGCTGATAACCTTTTAAACTAAGCTGCTAACTGCTTACCTAGCTCTTACATTAGTGAAAGTAGTTAAGAATCACACACCCAATTCCTTTCGCCGGCCATGGGCCCGTCCAGATGCCGTCTGGCTAGTCTGTCCTATTAGCTTCCGTTCAAGGATCGCAGAAGAACCCTATTGGGTGCGTGCTGCAGGTGTACGAAGCTGCGAGCGAAAAGTTTTTAAAATGGACTGGAGGGAGAGAGCACAGCTACGGGGATTTCCTGCGGCTAGACGCATAACTCTAAGACTTGTCCACAGCCTACATTAGTCAACGAACAAATTTAGTGCCGCAGCTGGAAAATTGACAGTACGAGCATACAAAATTCCGACATTTAGACGGACTACAAACGGCAACCCGAGTTTTAGATTTGTCTGCAATCGCTGGGCGTCGTCCAAAAAGTAAGTCGGACTTCTTTCCAACCTTAAATCAAAACCGGCGACACCGGGCGCCTGCGAGTGCTAAGGTAGGCCAGCCCGCACCACACGCAAGTCGTGTTTGCCTACCCAACAGGCGCTCCTCGTGCCCAGACCAGCCAAAAGAAGTTTGCCCTTACTGCACATTGCGTTGTTTTGGACTTACTTCATAGAGTGTTTCGCTATATCCAAATCGGAACCAAGGAATATCACGACATCGAGAACGGTATTTGATGTGACAAATCGAGGCCGTGGAACGAAGCTGATCCGCTACCACCACAATGTGTCATACCAGATACAGTTTCGGCAGTCACTATCGTCTTCTTTGGTTCCGGTTTTGATGTGGTGAAATACCCTATTGTACAGTTTCGGCAGTCACTATCGTCTTCTTTGGTTCCGGTTTTGATGTGGTGAAATACCCTATTGATGTGTAACCTGCTTTTGTACACATTCACAAACCCTGGCTGCAGGGGACGATTTCGCTCACGACCTGACCTCGATCACTAGCACACCGGAGACTCGATTTCAGAACGAGGTTGACTGCAAGACCGTATCAAAATCAAATACCAAGCTCTGCGGAGATGGTCGGAATCCGCCACGCCTCAAATACTCTGCGGCTTCCGGGCCGTGCGCGACGCAAACCTCACCTCGGCTACTACGGTTTCCGACCCAGCGACGATGCGACCGGCCGAAGGACACAATTGTCAAGCTGATTTCGTTCGGGAATCGCCGTCCAATTTAACTGGGAACGCTTAGTTTCTGTGCGATAGGGGCGAATCCCCCCCCCCCCCTTTTGATCCCCGAAAGAGACCAAAATTTTCGAGTCGCCGGGCGCTGCGCCCCCGCTGAAAGGGGGCTGTTCACATATTACGTCACACTTACAGGGGGAGGAGGGTCCGTGTCAAGCGTGACAGCCCTATCTTAAATGCATGGGAAGGTTAGGTTATCCCCGTGACAATAGGGGGGTGGGGTAAAAATATTGGCCAAAACCGCGTGACGTAATATGTGAACAGCCCCTAAGTGCTCACACTCGCTCGTGCTTCTTTTTCCGCGGCTGCCGCGCTGCGCTTGTGCACTGTCCCGCCCCCCGCACCTCCAGCCGTGCGCCGCCCCCCCCCCCCCCCCCCCCCCTAGTACACCAAAATAAACAGAATCACCAAGATTCGATACGAACGAATTGAAAGTTTGCCCCAAAAGTTACGCAACCTGCGAAGCACCCCCCCCCCCCCCGTTTCATCAGCTCTAATTACGCCACTGTGGTGTAAGACCATTGTGTCAAACGGAGGACAATTTTGTTGGCCACTGGGAAACAAAGACATCTGCACCGATGACAAAACTGACCTCTATTCAAAATCGTTGCTGCAAAGAGCGTACAGGACGCACGTCTCGTCGCAGTTGTGTACCCGCGCTACCCTCCGGCCACTGCACTCACCGTGAAGCTGCTCGCCGCGGGACCAAGGACTTCCTCGCCGGTCAACGGGGGACGGCAGACAACTGCTTGCTGGACTGCCGCTGCGTAACAACGCACTGCACAACGCTGCGTTCTCCGGCCGGCTTCACGGACACGTCTGCACGACTCGCTCTCCAACTCAGCACTGGGCTGCCAAGGCTGGGCCTTGTCCTTTGTTGTTGCCGTGGCCGCGGCCTGTAGGGTATTCCCCCGTCGTATTCCCCCGGCTGCCGCGGCGAAGAGTCTGCGGCGGGGTGGCGGAATGGGGGCGGGCGAGCGGGGACGGGGGAATATAGCACAAGGGCCGCACACAGCACCCGCGGCGCGGGGGTCTCTCTCTCTCTCTCTCTCTCTCTCTCTGTCTCTGGGGGACCGCCTTAAAGTACGAAATGACGCGCAAAACATACATTTGAAAATAACGCCCGCTACGTTATACACTCGTCAGCAGGGTCGGACTGGCTCGGGGTGCCAACCCGCAGGGGCCCCCGGGCCCCGCTCGCGGAGTCCGTCAGGCCCCGGGCCCCGTTGACGCTCGCGGGGGGCTGGACCCAACAGGGCCCTGGGCCCCCGTCAGCAAAATTAGCGGGTCACTTTTTGGCAGTGGCAGGCGCGCCTCAAAAAGTCCCTGTTGGAGGCAGAAACCAACACGCTGTAAGGGGCCGTACCCATACTACGTGACCTATTTTAAGCCACTTTTGGACCCCCCCCCTGTATTCACGTAGTATTTCTATAAAAGCCGATTTCTCGAATTTCGTCAAAAGATGCATGCGTTTTTGAAAAGGAAAAAAAATCTGTAAAGAAAGTGACTTATAAATTTGACAAGAACTATGCACATGTTTATTAAACTCAGGTATGTATCAAAATACATAGTCACTTAAATCTTCAGCCATGCGCAATTAGTCTCAAGTCACTGTAGCGGCGCGTCCAAAACTCGCCAAAAATTGGCAAAAAATAGCGTTTTTTGCATACTACGTCGTGACTAGCCTCCCCCCCCCCCTTCCCCCTAGTGACCGACCGTAGTATTTTGTAACCCCCCCCCCCCCCTAAAACGGTCACGTAGTATGGGTACGGCCCCTAACGGTCGCGAGGTGTCGCAACTGCTTGTCCAAATTTTTTATGAGATTCTGTGCGGATCCCAGGTCTTAAACAATTTTTGCCATCGACAAAGACGACTTTGTTTTCCAGCAGCCATTAAAATTGTCATCTGTTAAGGGCGTGCAGTAAATGGTACGAAAATTGATACAAAATTGTCCTCTTACATTTAGTGTGTACTCGCTCGGGCAACGCCGAGCGCGCACCAGCTCCGCCTCCTGAACTGCAACCCTTGCAAACTCGAAGAACACAAGAGCACGGAAAAAAATGGGTTAGCTCTGGTAGCTGAGAATTTTCTACGGTAGCTAACGTCTCAGCTAATTCTGACATAGCCGAAATGTTAAGCTTCAGGGGCAAATAATGTTTCTGCTACAGCTAAGCCTTAGCTGCGACTGCTCAGCGTTAGCTGGTGCAGTTGATCCCTGGTTTCCCTGTTCGAGATCACGCGTTGGCTGATATAGCTAAGCCTTAGCTGGCATAGCTAAACCTTAGCTGCTTCAGCAAATATATCGTCTAGAAGAGCTAAAATTGCAGCTATGTCAAAATTAGCAGAAGTATTAGCTACCACAACTAAATCATTTTTTTCAGTGAGGCAACGGACTGCCGGGCTCGACCACAGCTCGTCAGTCGTGAGTGCGTGAGAGTACAGCCAGGAATACGTGTGCGTGTGCGCCCTCAGGGACGACGGCCCAGGTACTCAAAGGTAACCCGGCCTCATTTATCTAGTCCACCCCTTCTCGCTTTGTATCTGGGCTACATCCCCAGCAAGTCGTGCATCCCCTCGGGAGGTTAGGTGGTCCTAATGGTCTACTTTCAGGCTCAATTTGTTTTCACTTTTTCGACAATAGCGTATTCTGGAGAAACGCCGAAACGGAAGTAAGAGGTTACGAAGAATCGCAAAAGCGGAACGAGTGTGAGTGTGAGAACCGCGAGTATCTCCGGCCGCGGCGTCGGCCACGAGCCGACGTCAAAACTTTGGAGGCTTAGCTCTCGCTTACGATATGTCACGAGTCACGACCATTTGGTATAGTCACACAGTCATACCCGGTGACACCTTCTTGAAACCCGTGGCACTTGATCTTGACAAGAAGTTTTGAATAAATGTCTTTCATAGGAGAAAGCTTCTTTTACAATACGGCGTCGTAATTTAATTTTTCAACCTAGAAAATAATCGAAAATCGGTTCGAACAAGTCGATTTTGTGCGCAAGCGTTTGTGTGCTAACAGTTTAGTTTCGATTATTGAATCGATGAATCGAAAATCGTTAGACCGTCAATTTATTAACGCTGAGCTCTTGTCAGCAAATTCTACCAACCGGTTATCTTGCTCCGTAACAGTGTCACTGTGACCGACCGCACTGGGGCGTCATTCAAGTCGGACTTGCTTCGGCAGGGACGAATACGGATGGCGCCGAACTGTTTTGCTTTTATTTTTTCGCCTGTTCTAAGCGTGTGGCATACACTACGAGAACAACTGTGTGCATCAATGCATGTATCATGCGTTTCCGAGAAGCAACGCATGTGCATGTGCTCTCTTTATACAGGGTGTTTCTCATCGTGAGGTCATCCACTTCAGGGTGGATAGGGGACACCTAGAGAAGTGTTTTGGGCATAGGAACCCATGGGCGCAAATGTCACGTTACAGCGTTACACGAGGGTTACTTCTGTTCATTGTGCGCCTGGATGGTAGGCAACCCATCGATCACGGTACGCCATACCAACCCGTCCCACCCCACTGCCGCCTCTTTTCCACGGCTGAAATGAATTTTCTTGGGAACGGTTTGTCACGTTGAATTGCTGTCAATTCATTTTTTGGCAAAGTCAGAACAAAAACAGGAAACAAAACGAGCAAAAGATTCTTCGTCACAACACAAACAAAATTCAGTCTCAGCAGAAAAACAAACACGGTTACAAATGTTCAAAGTGTCCCCCACTAACTGCAATGCAATTTGCGATCCGCTGTCCCCACGCTGTCCGCACTCGCTCAAACATACCAGGGTTTTGGCGGATGGATTCCCCGGCCATCACGATCCGCGCCAACAAATCTTCCTCACTTTCAACCCGAGTTTCGTACACGAGGGCCTCCATGGCACCCCACAGTAAGAAGTCTCGCTCTTGATACAATCGCAGTATTCTTAAACTCCCTGGTCTGGTCTCAAACTGAGAAACGATTTTTCTGGGTGTGGGGCCGTACCGAGACTACGGGTCCCTGGTGTTCTTGCAGGAGGTTTTACCCAAGTTACTCGATGATGTGCCCCTTGCAGGCCGGATCGAGATGTGGTTTTTGATGTAACGAGAAGTTTTTTCTTGTTTTGTTTTCTGTTTTTGTTAAAGCATTTGTCAACAATGAATTGACAACAATTTAAAGTGGCCGAGAAAATTCATTTCAGTGGGAGGGGTTGGTATGGCGTACCGTGCTCGATGGGTTGCCTACCATCCCGGCGCACAATGAACACAAGTAACCCTCGTGTAACGCTGTAACGTGACATTTGCGCCCATGCGGGTTCCTATGCCCAAAACACTTTTCTAGGTGTCCCCTATTCACCCTGAAGTGGATGACCTTACGATGAGAAACACCCTGTAGAACACAACGTACGACAGGTATAGATAGGGCTTTCCGCCCGAGCCCCGGCGGTGGAGCGAAGCGGCAAAGCCGCGCTGCAGCCGCCACTAACCCCACTGCCCCACCGCACCCGGGATAGATAGAAAATTCGCCTTTATTTCGTTATTTGGCCACTAGTCGAAAAACGGAAAACACTAAGCACTAGAGGATTCTTTACCCTACCGCGAGTTAATAAGTTTCGTCCGTCAACATCTCACTGATGCGGGGTGAGAAAAGTAAAGTGTTGAAGTCAAGACTCGCCGCGGCTGGGAAGGGGACTTCAACACTTTACTTTTCTCACCCCGCGTCAGTAGGATGTTGACACGGACGAAACTTATTTTTTATCAGGCGTGGATCCAGGAGGGGGGGGGGGGCACGGGGAAAGTGCCCCCCCCCCTTCGGGCCTATCGGCGCCCGCAGGGCGCCTGAAAGGTAGGCAACCTGCGAAGCCTCTCCGCCTGTAAGTAGGCAAAAAGTGTTACTTTGCCCCTCCCTTGGGCCGCTCCTGGATCCGCGCCTGTTTTTTATACTATAAAATTCGACAGATTTATTTCCGACAGGACGCCAAATTAACCTGAAACCCATGGCCAACGCATTTGCGACCTAAGGATCCACTTTGCTGACCAGGCTTATGGTCTATCTCAGGGCTTACTTTTCAGGCTCTTTCTCAGAAACAAGTTGACAGTTGCATAATTCGATAGTATGAAGTTGTGTGTACACAGAATATTCTGAGTGAGGGACCCCTAGATTTTTCTTTCTCGTCTGTACCATATTTTTCGGGTTCGGTCTGGAATGCAGCGAAATAACCTATTGTAGAAGCGCTCAGATACCGAGCTTCACAAGCTGGCGTCGATATAGTGTGAAGGGGCCCTGCGACCAAAGTAAGCGTTCAGCCAACTCTTACACATTTCGGGTGGATCTAGCATATTTTATGATATAATAGAGTATTCCGCTGAACCCTAGGACGAAAGTAGGAAGAAGGCAGGAAGTACTAAAAGATAGGTGAGGGGGAAGGTGGGACTGTGTCCGCTTTCGTCCAACACGTCCCCCTCGCCCATCTTTTAGTACTAATTGCCTTCTTCTTACTTCCGTTCTGGGGTTCAGCGGAATACCCTATTAGGGATCTGAAACGATTTCTGAAATCTCAAATGTATAACAATATTTCTAGCTGTGAAGTATAAATAATTTCAGTGCCTTGTTTGGGACCTTTAATATGCATTGAAATTTTTGACGTTGTGCTGTTGCATATGTGACTCTCCTCACTATATAATAGAAGGAAATTCACACTTCAATATGAATGCTTTTACCTCCGTTCACAAGCCTACTCTACCACATGGAGAGCACGGAACGAGAGCGCGATAGCGTATTCCGGAGAGCCGAAACGGAAATAAGAAGTTGCGAAGTATCACAAAAGCGAAAGCAGAGAGAGCATCTGCGGTCGCGGCCACGACCCAACGTTAACCATTTGGAAGCTAAGCTTGCGCTGCTGACGCGCTGCTGACGTGTTCCGACATTTTGGCGGTCACTCAGCGCAGGAAGGCTCACTCCGGTATTGTAGCATCATGTCGAGCACTATACCGCGGCGACTCTCGTTATGCTCAATTTCTTGAACTTTTTTTCACGCGAGCGAAATGAAATTGTTGTCCAACGTTAACAGTACGAAATGAAATTTTGAAGTGCTCTTGTTTAAATGTCTGGTTTTTGTTATTAGTTTCGTTTTGTTTGCCTAGAGGCATTCGACGCCGATCCGACCACTCCTCTTGCATGTACGGCAAGTCCTATTTTTGCGAACGCTGTAGGGCGTTTTCCAGTCACGTCTCCTGTCCCTTGCAAAATCGGCGCTACGTCGTCTGAGTGGGTTGACGCTGAAGTTACGTAGTTTCACTTTCACAATCTAATGTGCGCGCAGCACCTCTGTTACCTGTCAGGGGCGAGGGGGGTCGAATCGGAACTGAGTTCTACCTTTCATCCCATTCACGAACGAAATTTCCGGAAATTTCGGACGGTATTTAGGGGTCGCGCAGTATTTAGGGATTTTGCCAAATACAATAGCATTTTGCTATTGAAACAATGTAATTGCTCCTGATACAAGAACGATCTTGTCTGGGCGTGGGGAGTATCAACGAAATTTCGCCGAGGAAAAGTTATCACGTAAATTTCAGCACCGCATTTCGGGGGTGATATTCCTCACCAATTTGGGCAAAAAAAAAAACATATCGTCCAAAATTCTGTAAAGCCTGTCCTTATTTGAATTTGAAGAGTAACTTTGCCTCGCCTAAATTTTGGCGGGCGTGTTCCGTTTTCGTGTTTGATGCGATGTCAACCAGAGCATGACATGCGGACTACAGCGATAGCATTGTTTCTTGTTGGTTCTTTTGTTCATGGGAGTGGAGACAATAGTTAGTGGGATTGGATCTTTAGGGCCCTTAAGGCCTCGGATGCAGGGGCCCCACCGCAGCACAAGCCTTACGCGCGTCGTGACGGTCCTGAATCGAACATTTAGAACGTTAGCGGGGCTCCAAGGGCCTCGGATGGGCCCCGCCCAAGCCGGGCCCACTAAATGTCAGGTTTGGTGCGGGGCCCCGGGGCCCCGGCGGGAATCATCCGCGGCTCCCGCCTTGGCCAGTCCGACCCTGATTTGTAGGGAAGAAGTGGGATTTGGCCACACCGACTGTAACTTTGCCAGCTTCGCCAAAATTTGAATCAGCTTGGAACGAAATGACGGACAGAAATTTGGCGTTTGCAGACGTTTGGGAGTATTTGGGATCGTTGAACTGTGCAGGCACAAAAGTACCTAAAGAGGGTTTTCTAGACCAAATAGGTCTAATCTTTCTATTTCTGTTTCGTTTTTGGTGGTACGAGGGCACAAAGCAATCTGCGACCTCATTGAGGGCGTTGTGTCGTATTTGACACATTTCTTTAGATTCGATCTTAGTGGCCCTATCCGAGATACGTGCAGACAATTCGACCGATCTGATCTACTTATTTACGCGATATCAGTTTCTGGAAACCTGTGTATGTCTTTAACGCGTTAAAATATGCTATATAATATGCTATAGTTCCAGAAAGCTCCACGACTGCTTCCTTATGCGTTCATTTGCATTTCGCACACATTTATCTAGAAACTTGAACGAGAAGCAAATTTTCAAATTTTTCAAATCTTTCCGATACATTTCCGATGTATTTCAACGATTTTATCTTTCATGGAAAATAGAAACTCTATACTACCAGACATGAGATCAAACCAGCCAAAACTAACTCTCTTATCGTAGATCTGGTACATTTTCAGATTGGCGTGTTCAATGCGTTCCGACGGCGGTTTTGTGATTAGCAGTCCCGATTCAGCCCAAAAGGACACCTATCATGCACTTATTCCATTTCGTCCAAAATCTATGTTCAACGTGTTCAAATTAGCAGCATTAAACGGCCATAAATGCAGGACATTGAAATGGTTGTTTTCTGACCCAGAACTAAATTGAATTAGAATATTTTGAAAATTAGAAGCGGTATCTACCCTACGCAATCTCTTTTATTTAAGTCTCTTCATTTTCTATAATTCACGGAGCGAGTTCGCGAGTGCTAGCGAGCGCACTCGCGTAGCGCTACTCATAGGCCTGCCAAAATGCGTGTCTATTCGCTTTACACCCACACACATATATTTTGTAAAATAAAAACAGCCAAGCACGCTCTATGTTTCTTCCCTGTGATAAACCACTCTGCCAGTTCTATGACACATCTCTTCACATCACCACGTACCACTTGCACTTTCTCTGTCACAGCTTCGGTGTCACATTTCGATAGGGGCCCAAAAAGCACTTTGTCTGTTCGCACATTCTCATTTTCTCGAACAGGCTCGATATTATTTTCTCTGTCACATTTTTTGTCACACATTCTCTGTCACACTTTCTCGGTCACGCTTTCTCTGTCACGCTTTCTCGGTCACAATTCCTCTGTTACACTTTCCGCTGTCACACGTTTTCTATCACATCTTTGTTACGATTTCTCTGACACTCTTCCCCTGTCAAACCCTGCTGTTAAATTTTCTATGTCACGCATTCACTGCTATCGTATACATCATGTCAGTAAATTGTCATTGACATGTCACGAAAATGTCACATGACACTTTCATGTCACCTCGATCTCAGCGACAAAGTCTAAAACGGGTTGGAATGGCAGTACCCTGACTGAAATTCCCACATGGAATCCCACAGGGCATCTCTTCCCACAAGGTGCTGTGGGACTGTGGGATTTTGGCGTGGGAAAATATTCCCACAGGATCCGTTACCCCACAAGTTCATCCCCCACATAAAAATATGTCCCACATGGTTGTGTCGCCCACATAAAATATGTCCCACATGGTAGTGTCGCCCACATAAAATGTCCCATAGGGTAGTGTCTCTCATGTGCTTTCTGTGACAGCTTTCCCACAGCGTTCTCCACCCACAAAAAAACGCCTCCCACATTTTTTCATTTAGTTGCGACGCCGAGCGCCTGCGAGTATCAGGGTAGGCCAGCCCGCACGACACATGTGCAAACAGAAGTCATGGTTGCCTACCCACCAGGGGCCATATGGGAATGCAGCTAGTATTTGACTTCCAAGGTGAATATGAACATAGTGAACAAAGAAATAAGAGTGAATAAAGAAATAAGTAAAGGTTTAATGAAACACATTACTTAATGAAAAATAATAAAATGGAACAGTTACTCATAGTCAGCATGCCAGAGTGAATGAGGAAATAAGTACAGGTTTCATGAAACACATTATTACTTAATGAAAAAAAATAAAAATTAACTGTTACTCAGTCATAGGGTGCCAGAGTGAATAAAGAAATAAGTACAGGTTTGATGAAACATTACTTAATGAAAAATAAAATAAAAATGAACAGTCAGTGTGCTAATCATGCCGTTAATCTTCATATCCCATGTCAGAATCTTGCTCTCTGTATCCCTCACCACACTGAGAATCTTGGTCTCCGTCTCTATCTCCAAACAGGGAATCTTCATCTCCGTCTCTGTCACTGCCTCCACTCTGGATATCTTTGTCTCCCTCTCCACACTGGGAATCTTGGTCTCCGTCTCCCTCTCCACACTGGAAATCTTGGTCTCCCTCTACACACTGGAAATCTTGGTCTCCGTCTCCAAACAGGGAATCTTCATCTCCGTCTCTGTCACTGCCTCCAGTCTGGGAATCTTGGTCTCTATCTCCACACTGGGAATCTTGGTCTCTATCTCCACACTGGGAATATTGGTCTCCATCTCTGTCTCCAAGCAGGGAAGTTTGGTCTCCATCTCTGTCTCCAAGCAGGGAAGTTTGGTCTCCATCTCTGTCTCCAAGCAGGGAAGTTTGGTCTCCATCTCTGTTACTGCCACCACTCTGGGAATCATTTTCACTCTCATCTTGGTTCTTCAGAAACATGAAAGCAGATGACAATTATTACCTACAGAACACAGAGCACCAGAGGAAGAAGAGAAAACATTGTACTCACACAAATGGCTGCTTTGGGTTTCCTGGCCCGCTTGGGCTTTGATGAAGGATCTGACTCATTAAATTTATCTCTCATCGATGTGCGGGCATTCCGCACATATTGAAGTATTACATCTTCATCTGTAATTCTCTTGGCCATCACACGTCCAGCAACAACTCCTGATAAACAAGCAGAAGAAAAAAATGTTGAGAAAGGCATCAGATAAAGAATTAATAATCAAACTAGAGTTGCTTAACATACTTACCCAATATAGCATTAACTTTAGCTGGCGTGGCTGCCACTTTGGGACTTCTCCTCTTATTTGTGGGACACTGGCTTCCAGTTAGAGACCGCTGGGCCATGATTTTTCGCTCAGGCCATGCCTCTGTCATTAACTCCCTGGCCATAATGGTAAATTTTGGCATCACAGCCCACCTGCTTGACCAGTTTCCCTCGGACACATACAACCCATTCCCAATGTGTACCTGGGAAAAAATGTTCAAAATAAAGCAAAAGGTACACACACCTACGCTTCCAATTTGTTACATCACTCACTTTCCCACTTCCATCCCGCTGCAAAGGGACCTCTCCTGTTAGGTCCTTCATAATCATTGGGGCTAATTCCATGTATGACAGATCTAACGGAAAATAAACAAGCAAGAAGTAAGACTTTGGATTCCTAACAAGATAATAGAAAGAAAACACAAGATACATACTCCGGCTTTTCTTCTTTTTGGGGGTTCCGTGTGATCCGTGTGAGAAATATCATTCTCTGAAATCATGAGAGACAATGTAAAAATCCAGGGCATGGTAAAACAATCTACAAGCCTAAGAATGAGGAGAAAGCATCATTACCTCTACCCCAAAGATTTTTACGTGGCTGCAGTGGCTGTGCGTTCCAAGTAGAATGATGACCAGACCGCTTTAGACCAAACCCTTGATTTTTCTTGGATTGCCTTGAGACATTCTTGGTCTGGAGGGTTCGGTTAGTACTTGATGAACCTTCAGAGAAAATATATGTTTAGATAAAATAATAAAATAAAAGTTGAAGCAGATAAGATAATTTACCTGCGTTTTTCTGATGAGGCTCTCTGTTAGGACTGTTCTCAAGGACAATACTGTTGTTGGCACTGCTCTCTGAAGATAGTCTCAACTTCTTACCAGAGTGGCTTGTTGAGCAGCTGGATTGAAGAGAAGCACCACCCAATGATTGCTTAGGACTTGAATCTGGAAACAAAAAGAAAGTGAATGTTATATGGAATAAACAACAGGGTCCAGGCTGCAACGGCTACAAACCTCTTGTTTTCTTAGGAGATTTCCTGAAATTCCTTGCAGGGGCAACTGTGGTTTCTTTGCCACGGCTTTCTCCAATTTGGCTACCTCCTTTTGCGGTTGGACTTTTAGCGCAGCTGAATATAGTTCTGGCACTACATTTTGATGGGTTTGAACTTTGGCCTGGGAAAAAGGGAACATAAGCAATAACAAATAACCAGATTTTAGACACAAACAAAACAATTATCTTCAGATGAAGAATCATAAATTTACCAGAGTTTTTCTGATGTGGCTCCCTGTTAAACCGGTTTTCAAGGACAGTACTGTTGTTGGCACTTCTCTCTGAAGATAGTCTCAACTTCTTAACAGTATGGCTTGTTGAGCAGCTGGATTGTAGAGAAGCATCACCCAATGATTGCTTAGGACTTGAATCTGGGAACAAAAAGAAAGTGAATGTTATATGGAATAAACAACACTGCCCAGGCTGCAACAGCTACAAACCTCTTGTTTTCTTAGGAGATTTCCTGAAATTCCTTGCAGCGGCAACTGTTGTTTCTTTGCCACGGCTTTCTCCAGTTTGGCTACCTCCTTTTGCTGTCGGACTTTTAGAGCAGCTGATAATGGCACTACATTTTGATGGGTTTGAACTTTGGCCTGGGAAAAAGGGAACATAAGCAATAACAAATAACCAGATTTTAGACACAAACAAAACAATTATCTTCAGATGAAGTATCATAAATTTACCTGTGTTTTTCTGATGTGGCTCCCTGTTAGAACTGTTTTCAAGGACAATACTGTTGTTGGCACTTCTCTGTGAAGATAGTCTCAACTTCTTAACAGTATGGCTTGCTGAGCAGCTGGATTGTAGAGGAGCACTATCCAATGATTGCTTAGGACTTGAATCTGGGAACAAAAAGAAAGTGAATGTTATATGGAATAAACAACACTGCCCAGGCTGCAACAGCTACAAACCTCTTGTTTTCTTAGGAGATTTCCTGAAATTCCTTGCAGCGGCAACTGTTGTTTCTTTGCCACGGCTTTCTCCAGTTTGGCTACCTCCTTTTGCTGTCGGACTTTTAGAGCAGCTGATAATGGCACTACATTTTGATGGGTTTGAACTTTGGCCTGGGAAAAAGGGAACATAAGCAATAACAAATAACCAGATTTTAGACACAAACAAAACAATTATCTTCAGATGAAGTATCATAAATTTACCTGTGTTTTTCTGATGTGGCTCCCTGTTAGAACTGTTTTCAAGGACAATACTGTTGTTGGCACTTCTCTCTGAAGATAGTCTCAACTTCTTAACAGTATGGCTTGCTGAGCAGCTGGATTGTAGAGGAGCACTATCCAATGATTGCTTAGGACTTGAATCTGGGAACAAAAAGAAAGTGAATGTTATATGGAATAAACAACACTGCCCAGGCTGCAACAGCTACAAACCTCTTGTTTTCTTAGGAGATTTCCTGAAATTCCTTGCAGGGGCAACTGTTGTTTCTTTGCCACGGCTTTCTCCAGTTTGGCTACCTCCTTTTGCTGTCGGACTTTTAGAGCAGCTGATAATGGCACTACATTTTGATGGGTTTGAACTTTGGCCTGGGAAAAAGGGAACATAAGCAATAACAAATAACCAGATTTTAGACACAAACAAAACATAATCATCTTCAGATGAAGAACCCAGGTTTGGTACAAAATTGGCATTACATTCTTGTAATGCCTTCCTTATAAAATACCAATATAACAGTGGTGGTACTTGTGGTCTTTACTCCTTGTAAGTTTTATCCCAAACACTACATGAAGTAAATAGAACTTGGAAAACAAAAAACAAACACGCATTTCATATGGTTAAGTTAATGACTTTGCCATAAGTTCGACAAAGAAAATGTCTTGCTACTTAACATCTAAATTTTAAACTTCTTATAAGCGAAACAGTCTGACAAAATTTAACCATTCCAAGCCTAAACCCAAGAGGAATGGCATGGTTGCGAACGCTGAGGTGTGCATCACTTACTATTCTGAAGAGATTCTGCCTGCCTTCGCCTAGCTTCTTGGACCCTCAGTCGAGACATAGCACGCGACTAAAATGAACTTCATCCGGATCCTGGAAATCAAGATACAATAGAATCATGAGCCAAAAACATTGCTTGAGGTACCATGCAAATTTTGAGAACAAACAGACTGCTTTCAGATGTCAGAAACTGTGTGGTCATTGAACTGAAATCTGGAGCTATACAAGTTACATGTCAGCCAGTAAATAAATTGGAATTGCTCACGTTTCTGGTTTCCTTTGAAGTGGATGTAGTGGCATTAGATGCATTTGGTACACTCTTGGTCAGTTCTGCAGGCAGACCACGTATCTTCAAATCTGTAGCATTCCTACGCAGAGCATCCAGAGTTTCTGCAACAACAGCAATATCAATTAATATTCACACCTTACCTTAAAACATTCATGCAAGGTTACAGTTGCAGGACTAGAAATCGTAGAGTAAGTGGTTCAAAATAGAATAATGACCAGGCTGACCTAACCCTTAGTAAACTTTCCAGCCGTGCCGCCTAAAGTAACAGATTCTAACCCCAAATTAGAAATTGAAACAAGTACTAGAAAGACTAGGAGTGAGCAAATGCGAATGCAAATGTTAACTTGGAATTCATGGACACACTGCGCGGGAAACGAGTCACTGTTCCCCATTTGAGCCTTCCCCGGACACACTGCGCGGGAAACGACTCACTGTTCCCCATTTGACCCTTCCCCGTCTCCAACAAACCGAGCAGATTGGCGGAAGGCATGCATCAACAAACCGGCACTAGGAAACGGACTTGCAACGCAAAATCGCGAAAACATGCGAGCGGATTTCGTGAAAAGGGCGGTTACAAAAGTTCACTAACCGTTTTTGACGCGTAGGCATTCAATGGCGTCTAATGCCATCTAATTGCCAAGTACGCACAGCTCAGCCCTATGTGCTCAACGACAGGCACCAGTCACATTTTACGAACACGGGCACACATTACTTACCTCCAAGACACAAGATGTGCGCATCGAAAAGTTCTTCTGTTGTGAAGCTTCCGTCATTTGGGAGAACGTCCCATTTCACTGAGTAGGCATGACTCGGAAGGAAGTCGGACTTGTGCAACGGACTGAAGTTACGTATGTCACTAACTTCGACAACCTTCTTGGATTTCTCACCCGTTAGAAATCTGACTAACGCCTTTTTGAGTCTACCCATGGCAAATTGGGGAAAAGCTAAAAGGCAGCGAGGATAGCAAGCCAGCAACCAAACAACACTGGCGGCAGCTGTGCCCGACCATGCCCGACGCGACGGCGACGACGATCAACGCTCACTGACGGCGGCGGTTGGGCGGCTGGGCAGACCGAGCTGGCAGCGCGGCACACTGTCGCCAACCCACCAGCCACCACCCGCTCTGTAATGCTCTGTAACCGATTTCACTCCTCAGATGATAAAAGTTATTCCACGTTAGAGCGAATGCTTTTCTTCGTTCGTGTGATCTATTTTTTTTTTCTTTGCTGGCTTCATGTGATCTAAGTAGGTCTTTCATTGCAGGGGCGTAGCCAGACTTGGGTTTCGATGGGGGAATGCCCGAGGGGTCCGTCACTTGGTACAGTCCCTGTACACCTGGAAATACAGTCTCATATCCAGTCACTTTACAGTCCCTCCAGTCCCTCCCAGTGTTTCCAGTCTTCAGCCTTTTTTCCCAATTAATTTTTGAAAATATTGCCGTTAGATTTGAGGGACTTCCCTACGTTGCAGGGTCATTTAACCCGTCCACCAAAAAAAAACAAAAAAAAACACAACTTTCTATGAATGCTACAAATATAATGTTCTCGCTTTTAACCGAATTCAAGTATCACGAGGAAAGAGTGAAAACCCTTATCATGGGTCCCTGTCAATACCTCCAATCACTTTCAGTTATTTCCTCCAGTCTTTCTACAGTCCTCCAGTCACCTCCAGTCATTTTGGATTACAGTCCCTGTACACAGTTTTCGAGAGTGACGTGACGTACCCCTCGGGTATGCCGCGCTAGTTGCCTACCCCGGTCGCCGGTTTCAGGGGTTTGATTCCCCCTTCCGCTACGCCCGTTTCATAGAACCCTGCGTAACTATCTCTGACTTCTTTGTGCGTCTCGTCCACCATGCAATTAGTAGGGATCGTCCATAAATTAACTTGCGCCCCCTCTCCCGGTCAGAGAAGACGTCCAGAAATAACGTCACGCTGCTGTGTTGGATAACTACCCCCTCACCCAAGGAGCCATGGAGGACGTCGACGGCGTCGTGGTGAACAGCTACGATTGAAACCACACAGCGCCTGGGCGATGGCGACCCAAGCCTCAGCTTCCCCCGGCCGGTCCCGAAACAGGAATCACTTTCTTGGGTCCGCCTTGCGCTTCGGGAGCCGGAGCGGCGTTCCGGTCCATAGCTGCCGTGACTTCGGACACACGTGTGCGAGGTGGTCGCTGTCTTGGAAGGGGCCGCCGACGAGAGGGTGCTCTCCGCCACCGCCACCCTGGGGTCCTTCGCCGACGGGTCCGGCGGGGGCATTGCGTATCTGCGCGAGGCGGCCCGGGCCTCGGCTTCCGGCGCCCCCGCCGGCGACGTCTCGCGGCCTCTGTGGCTCCGCAGCTCCGCCTCGGACCGGCTCCCGGCCGCGGCCGCGGCCGCGGCGTGGCCTGGGGCGCGGCGGCGTGCTGCCGTCCAGCCCCGGGGCTCGGAGTGGGGGCGCTGCTCGCTGGCGGGTGGGCGACGGTCGTCGGAAGTTGCCTTGGCCGGGGCCTGCTCCAGCGGGGTGTTGGGGGTGCTGTGCCCGTCGGGACTCCCCGTCCTCCACTGCCGCGCCGTCGGGGAGGTGCCGCGGGTCGTCGGTCGGGAGGCGGGGGCTGCGAGTCGAGCCGCGCCCTGGCGGCTCCGCCCCGCAGGCACGTAGCTGGCCGGAGTTTTCGGAGGGGGTCAGGCCGCGCTTTTTGCCTACTTACAGGCGGGATGTCACGCTGGTTGCCTACCTGCCAGGCGGTGCCCTTCGGGCATAACCAGGGGGGTCATGACCCCCCCCCCCCCCCACGGCTACGGCTACGTGCCTGCCGCCCCGAGTGCCGTGGTGAGCTTGGCGTCGACCTGCCTCTTCATGTGCCGCGTGTGCCCGCCGGCCTCCGCCCGCGTCCTCGTCGACGGGTGCGCGACCGTGACTCCACACTCCGCCCTTGGTGGTGTTGGGCGCCGCCATCTCGGGCTGCGCGTCGGGATCCGGGGTTGCGGCGCCGCGGCCCCGTGAAGGCCGCCAGCGTGGTGGACACCCACCGCTATAGAAGGCGCGGAAGCGCGGGCGCCTTCACGGGGGATGGCGGTGCGCCGCTGCGTCCGGGGCCGCGCCCCGGCCGTGGCTGGGGGCTGGTTCGGGGTGGGGCTGCGGAGGCCGCGAGGCGTCGTCGGCGGGGGGTGCCGGAGGCTGGGGCTTGGGCCGCCTCCTCGGGTTTCTTCGCGATGGGGAGGCGGGAGATCCGTGGTGCCCCTGCCGGGTTGTCGGCGAGGGACTTTGGGGTGGCGGCGAGCGCCTTCCCGTCGGCGGCCCTTTCCAGGACGGCGGCCGATTCGCATGCGTGTGTTTGAGGTCACGGCGGCTGCGTGCTGGAGCGCCGCTCTGGTTCTCGGGGCGCGGGTGGGCTCGGGAGGGTGATTTTCGTTTCGGGGACCATAATGCGGGGGTAAAGGACCAGGAGGGGGGGGGGGGGGGCTGGTTGGCAAGGGCACCTCTGTCTTTCGTGTCCCCTTAAGGGACAGCGCGGTCAGAGCAAGCAATACTTATGTACAAGCGACTGCTACACTAAATAAGATATTTTTACCATGAATCAATCGGAAATTTCTCATGTAAGTCTCCAGCGCAACCTGTTTCATGTGACATTGTCATTAGAACTTCTTTTCTCTTAAGTTTTGGTATGATTTTGTCATTATCAATCAACAATTTTTATCTTGAATGACGTAAGTCCATCACCCCTTACTTTTCAGGAGTGCAGTAAAACCGTCAAAAATTTTGATGCCAGATGTGTTTGAAAAGCTATTGCAATATTGTTTTCACTTAAATTATTCATTTTTAAGATATAATTGCATGCTGAAAAGGGATTTTGAAAAGCTGTACAGACAATTTATTGGGATGGCTAAGCCAGAAAGCCAGCACATATTTCACTTTCACTGGCATCAGACCGCATCAGACCCAGTTAAAGAAGGGTAATGAGGGTGGAGACCAGGGGACAGTAAGGGGGAAATAATAAATTTTTGTGAAACATTTATTCACATTTACCAACTACAATGAAAGTGAATAAAACATGGTGCAGTTACAATGTTCATAGCAAATAACAGTCTTGTTTTATCGGTCACCATTTACCAATAAAATTGAACACATTGAAAACTACATGTCAGTCATATAATAGAAAGAAATGTGAAAACACATTAAAATGCTCATCACTATCATAAAGGCAAAGATATAAATACACAGTGTCTAGAGGCAGACCAAAAATGTAAATATTTTAAAAATACTAGACCACCACATATGTCCTATAAAAACTTGACCTGAAGTTAACAAACATTAAATAGGTGTGGGAGAACTGTAACATATGAACCATGAGGAAGAACAGACCTACAACAAACCATTTTAAGGTCATTAATGGGTATGAGTAGTAACTCATCCCCAACAGATTCAATTTTACGAACACACATGTCTTCAGGCAAAATATTTACATCACGAATAGGAGTCATAACACTCGTACAGTACAATTCAAATCCAAACACATAACCATTTTGCTGTTGTACATCTAACACTATTTTTTTAACAACAATTATTTTCAAATCATTTGTTTGAAAAACAGAATTATCAAACTTTGTGCATGAAGTTTTAATAAGCATTTTGTTCTTGATAGCCTTATTATAAAGTTGACATCTTTGAATGTTCATATGACTTTGCTGACAAAGCCACTCTTCCTCTGGACACGCATGGTATGGAGTTGCAGAACCGATGAAGTGAGTGGAACCCACAGATATTACCTTCTTCAGAGTTTTTTTAGGCTGAATACTTGCTGCATAACACTTGGTCTGGTGGCTTGCAAATTTTTGCTCCAGAACGAGGCGGCAATGTTTGTGAGAAATTCCTCGGCACACCTGATTTGGTACTCCTTGTGCTGAATGTATTATTTTCTTTAAGTCTCCATTGCCTGCTTCAAAAGCATATGCGTTACTAATCGCCCACATTGGTCCCCAATTTCTCACGGTCATACAGACATGTTGCAACAAGTGTAAGTTAAATGTATGATATTTTGAGGGGTATGCTTCCCCAAAATGCTGAAGAAATTTCAAAATGAGTTTCTCTGCAGTATCTACATTGTTCAAAGTAACTCTAGTTCTATTTATAAAATACACAGCTTGAACTAAATATAACCAGCTTTGTACATAACGCTGTGGCATTATTTCAAGCAAAAGAGGGACAGAAAACAGAAGCATAAAGTTTGCATAGTCTCGAGCCTTCCAATCAGCTTTTTCAGACATATTTCTGGGGAACTTCCGAACTTCTACAGGAGGTGTAAGCGCTTTAATACGAGAGTCTAACAATGCAATATTTTCTTGGGTGAGAAAATTATAGTCTGTCTCTGATTTGCTCCACATCTCTAAACACTGTCTAGCCACACCATGATCTAATGCGTGTAGGGCATCAACGACAAACCCATTTACACAATCAAATGATTGGCTCTTCAAATCAAAGAAAGCACATTTTGACACTGCACCATTAGTTTCAGCAGCTTTCTCTAGTGGAGACCGGATATATGTTCTTCTGGTAACAGCTTTAACTGAATCACTATAAAGTTGATCATGAGTTCTCTCTGGGTAAACATGTTCAGTGAAAAGGAACCTCACAGCTCCCTCCAAATGTTCTCCAGGTTGCAAGCACCAATTACATGAAAAATACCCAGAGTGGCTGCTAATACCCTGAACGCTGCCTCTAGCGCCAGAGTCAACACAAGCAGAAATGACAAAGGCCCGTACATTCAGTTCATTTTCTTGGACTCTAATTTTAACTCCATCTGACAGTCTGTTTAACTGAGCTACTAAAGGTTTTAGAAATAAATCCATAGTTGGATGTTCTTTACCAAACCACAAACCTGCAATTATGAGATTTTTCATGCGCAAGAGGGGTGGCAGTTCATTTATCATAAGAAATATGGGCCAAACTGAACCGTTAGAAGATGCCCATAAGGCAGCACCATCAGTGTTAAATGTGAAACTTATTAACATGCCAGTACCTAAATGCCTAAAAGTGGCAACAAACTTCCTATACATTTTTCCATCATAAATATCATGAAACATTCCTTCCTGATGACTATCATACACACTTCCTGGTTCAACTAGCTTCTCCATTATGTCACGATTACCAAGTAACAACTCAAGTTGATTCACTATGTCATAAGTAACAAAATATCTAGAAGTAGGATTATCTATTTTAGTTTTACAAGATTTACATACCTTCTCCACAATACTACCAAAGTCCCTATGACACACACCACAGAAATAATGCTTTTCAATCCCTGCCACTTTCTCATCATAAAGAATAGTGTCAAACAAATGTTGAGACCCCGGAAGCAATGGAATTTCATGAGAAAAGTTAAATAAATTAGCAACATCAACCAAAGATTTGTTGGTCCACTTGTTCTGTTGATGAGCAGACAGTAACATTAACATCAGCTCTCCTTTAGATACATTTACAGATGTATCAAATTCTTTTTCCAGTTCATTGAAATTTAAGAAGTTTTCTTTAGGGGGCACAGAGCTGCTTCTGGATTTGGATCAGAGTTACCATCTTCACCAGAATCAATTACAGCTCCTGGATTTGGATCAGAGTTTCCATCTTCATCAGAATCAGTTACATCATCAATAACTATTCCTTCATGGACTTCCTCAAAATACAGTTGTTCTTCCTGTTGAGGCGAAGAGTTTTGAGTTCCAGATGAGGATGGGTTTTCATTTGATGACTCTTTGGCTTCCCCTCCAGAATCTGTCACAGTTTCATCAGATGATGTTTCACAGTCAGACAAAGGTGGCCCAGCCTTGGATGAAACAGCATTAACTTCCTGCAAAGAGATATATCCAAATTTAACAAAAACTTCCCTGGGGTTAAAATAAGTGTCTGCTTGAAACCAAATCATCCTGTCTGCTATGGCTGCAAAATAACTATAACATTTAAAATTTGTCCATGTAACACATAATATCCATCACTGCATGTCTTGAATTCAACATTTCCCCCCCCACTAACACTCACAAATAACAATCACATCACTGTATTTGAGTGCATACAATGAAAGAAAAGAAGAAACAGAAGGAATCTGAAGTACAGAATCAAGACAGAGAGTCATTCACAAATTCAAATTAACACTACTGTCTTCAAAATTAAAATTATTCCAAGAAATCAGGTAAGGATGAATTAGAAACAGTATCACTATCAGTCTGAGTTTCATGGACAAATCCACAATATTTCGTTAATATTGCAGTACTGCACACTGATAGCAGTTGCTAAGCAAATTAAGTTATGAAAGCTTTACAACACACAACACGTACCGTTTCATCCTCAGATGAGGTTTTATCATAGAGGTTACCGGCAAGTGAGACAGCAGAATCTGTCTCTCGTCTGTCATTGGCATCCTGATGACTTGTTGAAGCCCGTGCATAATCGTCACTCTGCTGATCCAAAAACCACAAAACTGATTAGCACACGATCTCAATGGATTAAAAATCTAAAACAAATTAATTTTAAAGAAGGGAATTTTAAAAAACAAAAACATTGTATATTATGGTTAAATGTTCGGGATGGTAAGTTGCACATGTAAGTTTAGGCATACATTATGGTACATTCACACGGTATGAATTCTATGAACCTCCGGAGAACAGATTGCCTTTGAAATTGACTTCACTAAAATACAATACAGTTTTTATGAAATGGTAGGGAAACTTACTTTGTGGAATTCTTGAAAATGTGAATGGTCCGAACGAGAGATTTGGTCTTCATCTGAAAGCTGATTTTCTTTAACATCCTCCTATAAGAATGAATCACAAACACAAGTTTAATTTATCGTTTTTATATAAATTTGTAGGATACAAAAATGACTGTTGCTGCACAGTACGAGAACAGTGTCTACAGTTCAGGGAAGCAACTTATTCCAGACTCTTGCGTATAATTATAGCACGCTCAACATTCCAGGCTTACTTCCACATTCAACCCTTTTATTAAACAGGAAAGTTATTCGTTTACATGGACTTAAATAAAGTTACTATACCGTCTTTTTCCTTTTGGCTTCAGAAGGCTGCATGAAGTTCTGCCTATTGAGGGTCTTATTGCTAATTTTGGTATTTTGGTACAAAAATCTCTTGTAGCGAGTGGGAAGGGTCACAGGAATTTTCTCGTCGTCATCCGAGCTACCCGAAGACATTTTCTCTCTTATCCCTGGAATCAATAAAAACAAACCTTATCACAATGTATTCCCCTAACCTGCATTAGGCAAATGATACATCCTAACAAGAGAAGAAAAACGATTATAACCCACAAGAAAGATACTTACGAATGCAATGTTTTCTTCTAAAAAGCCGCGCTAAACGATTCGTCGACAAATAAAACACAATAGTAGAATAAAATGTTAAAACCTTCCTATCGCGGAAAGAGCATGCCCAGCCCCGAAAGGACACAAACACCGGCCAGTCTGAGTCTGCAGCCTGTTCTCTTCGCTAGTTCTCGAAATACCCACCAGAGCGAACTGCATGACATTTGGCACTACACCCCAGCAATGGCGATACTCCTCTCTGAAACGTACATTAGTGAAAGCTCACTTTCAGAATAACATTCGAATTAACTGTGGGAGTTTGTTGGATTTCTCACAATTTTTCGTTGTGAACATCTTTTTCTTAATAAAACTCCTGAAAGGAGCATATTTGATGAGGAACTTGCATGTGGGATGCAGTGAATCCGCATGGAAAATGTGCTCCCGGTGACATGTGGGAACAAATTCATGTGGGATTTCACAGCATTTCATGTGGGGTATTGAGATCCTGTGGGTATGGCCTAAGTGGGAACAAAAATCATGTGGGATTTCACAGTATTTCATGTGTGGGCATTAAGATCCTGTGGGTTTAGTCGAAGTGGGAACCAAAATCATGTGGGATTTCGGTGTGGGGGCGCTGTTCCATGTGGGACATTCGTACGATCCCACATGAAATGGCTCCCACAATCCTGTGGGACGTGTGGGAATTTTAGTCAGGGTAAGGTTTGACAGAGAAAATATAAACTTTAAGTTATGATGGACAGCAGCAAGAAGTGTAAACATGATAGAATGTGACAGAGAAAGCATGGTGGTGTGTGACAGAAAAAATATAATGGAATGTGACAGAGAATGTGTGACACCTCTGTCACACATTCACTGCTATCGTATACATCATGTCAGTAAATTGTCATTGACATGTCACGAAAATGTCACAGATTGTGGGAGAGAAAGGATGACAGAGAAATTGTGACAGAAAATGTGACAGAGAAAGGATGATGGAGTGTGACAGAAAAAATATGATGGAATGTGACAGAGAAATTGTGACGGAGAAAGGATGATGGAGAGTGACAGAAAATGTGACAGAGAAAGGATGATGAGTGTGACAAAAAATATGATGGAATGTGACAAAGAAATTGTGACGGAGAAAGGATGATGGAGTGCGAGGGGCAAACCACTATGAATTTTTGGTGTACGCATGCCTGAGTTGTGAGTTGAGTTGGCTGAATTCTTGTGAATTTTCCGTGAGTTGGCTGAACTTTTTTGTGAGATTGCGTTGAGTTGTCTGAGTTGGTGATGAGTGGGCTGAGTTGGCGATGAGTTGGCTGAATTGGCCGTGAGTTGGCGTTGAGTTGGCTGAGTTTCCTGCGAGTCTTTTTTTTTGTTGAGTTCGTTGCGTTTTACGTGTATTTTTCTCATATTTGGCCTCGCTGGTAAATCTAATGCGTAGTACTACGCCCTATTTCCAATTTAAAATCACTAAGTAATAAATAGTTGAGTTTTCCTGCTTTCACACACGATTCACAGGCAATTTAAGATGATGTTAATTTTTTGACGAAGAAAACAGTGCATATAAGTGTTACATTTATATTCCCGGGAATATTCCCCAAAATTGAGGTGGGAATATGCCCGGTCATTCCCGGGAATATTTTTACCCTTCAAAACCCTAGGCGGTTCATTTACCCTAACAGGAATTATGTCGACAGGGTCCGTACGTCACCAACTTGAAACAACTGTATTCGTGCAACCCTGACGCCGAGACTTAGTGGTACCTCGAGTGACTCACTTCAAGCCTAGCAGACCCTCTGAACTCCAGCGTCTAACGGGCAACGGGCAACATCACCCTTGGACCGCATGGGTTGAGCGACTTGCAATGGGTGCGCCCAAGCCCAAGGGAGGGGCAATGTACCACATTTTGCCTACTTACAGAAGGAAAAGCTTCGCAGATTACCTGCATTTCAGGCGCCCGCAGTGCCGCCTTTAACCGGATGTTCTCCGGACTCTTTACAACATCACCCGCCCCTCTCTGCGAGCTGCGAGAGCTGTGCCCGATCAAACCAGCTGAGTGGTTATTCGCGTTTTTATACTATGTGATAACACTTCTACTCGCAGGTTCTCACCGTACCGCTATAACTCCACGGAATTTTTGAGAAGCTGCGTATCTTTAGCAGGCTTGTCAGAAATTTAAGGTAGAAATTTCAACCTTTTTCGGAGTCACAGATGTAAGACCTTCTGAGGATTGAAACGTTTCAACAATATTTAATGGTTTAAACAGTACACCTTCCACGTTAAAAATTACACCTCAATGAATGGATGAAAATGGTTTTAAATAAATATAAATGTTAGAACACAATGATAAATTTTGACGAGGAAAGTTTGACCTATGCATGTATCTTTCTAAACGTGGGTCATAACTAGCATGACTTAAGCTGAACACGAGAACTTTTCATTCGGAACCAAGCTCCTTAGACTACACGGCTACGGAGACATACGGGAACCGAAACCTTCTTGAAGCCTCTTGAGTCAAGTCAATTCAATCCACTTGCGGCACCCGAGGGTGTAAAATTAATCCTGGTCTACTCGGACTTCCTTCCACATCCAAAAAGGGTTGAAATCGACACATCAGAAGACTGATATATTAACCGTTGGGAGTCAGTTCTGAACCCAGTGGGTTAAAATACACTAAACTCAACCAAGGGGTCGTCCATTATTACGTATACACTTTAGGGGGAGGCGCGATTTTGTACGATAATGTACGTGGCGACACTGTTTTTGGGTTTGCAACGTTCATCACAAACTTTTGCAACGGTGACACGTTGCAAGAAGCAGTGATGGACGTCACAAATTTTGTGACGTCCATTGCAAGTTTTTGTAACAATCATCACAAAGTTACAACATTGTGACGATCGTCACACAAAATTGTGATGGACGTCACAAAATTTGTGACGACCATCACTGTGTTTTAGCAACCTACGTTGCAATGCAACGTTGCAAATTTTTGTCACGTAACGTTGCAAACTCAAAAACAGTGGAAGTACGACCCCGGTGGGGATGTCAAAAATCCTGCGGTGAAACGACGGCTAGGGCGTTGGGGACGGTGAACACGCCTGCCGCCTGCCCCTGCCCGCCTTAAATAAGATCTCGTCACGCATTCCACGGCACGTACCTCATGCACAATCGGCCTTTCGAGTTTGCCGTTTCCAGCGTCCCAGTCTTCCCATGTGGCCACTACAGACTCCGCTTCATGTTAGGTCAGGAAGAAGTCACCATGGCCTGTTGGGCGGGAGAACGCTTCGTAATTCCCAAAGTCCGTTCTTGACGTCTGCAGCTCTACCATTGCCATCAATGCAAGCAAATAAATGGCGTCATGCCGTCCTTGTGCCCTACCGCTCGCTCCACGGAACTTCCAGCCGTTTGGTTAAGCATTGGTGTAGTTTCGAAAGTGACATGACAGATTGCTCAAAAAAAAAAATGACAAAACTACTCGTGAGAGACCGCAGATCGGTGGAAGCCGTCGCCCCAGTCACCTTTCACGTACTCTGCAGGGCTTGGAATAATAGATTAGTGCCTGAGTCGAGTGAAGATGTGATAAAAACACCGACTTTAAAATAAATCTCAAAGACGTATTGCAAAAATTGTTTGTAAATATCAGAACCAAATACATTCTTTTATGAAAATCTCAAAAACCTTATTTTCTCTCAAAACTTAAAAAAAAGTCTGACTTAAAACGCTGAAGCGTTCTCCATGCGTGTCTTGTTTTACCTTCTGTTGCGTTTGAACAAGATATGACAGCATTCAACTGTACGAGGCGCACTTTGAAGGGACCGAGATCGGACCAAGAGCGTACATTGAGGTTAGGTTGGATCGGATAGTTAGTTTTTCAAATGGCGTATTGAATGTAAAAACCAGGGGGGGGGGGGGGGAACAGACAGAATAAATATTAACATTTCAACTCTGACGACTATTGAAATTATGTTATGTAGCATAAAGAGAGCGTATGTAGAGGTGCAGCTCCATAAACCTCCTCAGAGGAAAAAGGGGGCTGCGCGGCGGCGGTAGTAGTTGGTGGGGACTGCCCGGCAGGTAGGCAGCCCATCGGGCTGAACTGCTGTGAGGGCAGTCCGGGAGGCTGGCCGCCGGCCACCTCAAGGCGATGTAGTACGGGGGCTTGTGGTGGAAGACGACGGTTCGTGGGTGCTCCTTGGGTTAGCCCACGGTCGCCTCTCCCTCACAACCTCCCTGGTGGAGTTTTTCACTCGTTTACTAAGTTCACTGAGTTGACTTCAATTCACTTAAATAAGGTCGTTGGCAGGTTGCCTCACTTTGGGCTGTCCACTATAACTGTTCACTGTCACTGTGGGTGGTGTCCATGAGCACAGGTATATCCCTAATATGATACAGAGTTTTACACGCAGAAGTGTCCCCAGTTTCCTTCACATTTAACAAAAAAGCAATCCCTCTAAACAAAAAAAAAAACCATTAATGTAAGAAAAATAAGGAAGAACTGTCTCTGGAGCGGAGACGAGTGGGGACCTAGTGCTAACGGGTCGTCCGCAACTTCTGGGAGGACGGTCAGACGCCTGCCATCCGTAGGGTAGGCCAGCCCGCAAGGCGCGCGTGCATGCACGAATCAGGTTGGCTACCATCATGCGCTCAATCCGAGAAAGGCAGTGATGCACATGTTTCTCCCATTAAATTCAAGACGTTCCTTGAGCACTTCCCTCAGAGTTAAGGCGCGGATCGAGGGGCAGCTCACGAGGGGGGGGGGGGGGGTCACTCTCACACACTGTTACATTGTAGGTTATTCGTATACACCGTTTACTCTTACCTGCAGATTTAACACTTAGGGGTACCCGGCAGTGTCATTTGACCCAAATCGCCCTTTCTTTCTCTACCACTTAAGTATTTCTTTTTTCTCGGGCCTGGGGTTTATGACTTATTTTTTTGGCCCTTGGAGCATTTTTGGCCCTCAATTATTTTTTTGGTCGAATAGTTTTGGAGTAAAGGCCATGTTACCCTCCGTTTACCATAGTGGGTCATTTGACCCAGCCATATACGGACCACGTTTTCCGCCCTTGGTGTTACGCTTTTTTGCATCCAGGCGATGTAAAATGAGTCTGGCGTACTTGAGAAAGGTCATTGAGCAATGTTATGACACTCCTTGCAATATAAGGGTTAGGAGGCAACCAGCACAGGTTACCTTATATGTCGATTCAGCACCACCCTGACGCGGATCTTTTCAACGAGCGAGAAGCAGGCGCCCTAATATTAATTTCTATATATAGACATCAATATTACTATTAGCCCAACCTACCTTCCTAAGGGGCCGTTCACATATTGCGTCATCACGGGAGGGGAGGGGGGGGTCGACCGCCGTCATGTCGGTAAATGACATGGGGGGGGGGGGGGGTCGCACAATGTTGACGTCATATTTTGAAATACGAACTATCCCGTCGCAATAACGGTACGCGCGTCTTCTTTTGGCATGCGCGCTCTTGGATCGAGACTGGAGCATTGTTTCACCGCGTGTTTGTTTACTGGGCGGTAGAAGACAGTTGTGGTTAAGAGCGGACGACGGCGTGGCGCTTCGCCTATTCGACTATTTAGTTTGATAAAATAGTTAGCAGTCAAAAAGTTATTGAAAAATTTATTGAAAGAAGTCTGCTGTAATTGTTTGTTAGTTGCTCTTTATGCATCATGCTCCTCCAAGAGGACTTATTTTAACCTAGTATCCAGAGAAAATCTTACCTTGATTACTTCGTGAAGAGCCCGTGCAAAAGTTATACATGCATTTCGATTGTCTCTGCCAAAAAAGAAAATTTCTAATTTTGTCTGGATTGATGTTTTAATGGGAATTACAATACTGAGAGTGAGGGGATGATTTTCTAGCCAATGTAGCCTCGTACAAGGGCTCAAGGACTCAGGGCCGTCGACCTGCCTGCCGGGCGGGGGGGGGGGGGGGGGGCAAATCCCCAAAAGTGCGCATGGTTGCCTTCCTTGTAGTGGTTGTAATAGAAATTATGTCGCGAGCGAGAATTTTTTTTTTTTGAAATTCTTAAGGTTTTTTTTTCTTGAAACGATTGAATGTGGAACATGTTATTAATGAGAAGGACTGTCCAGGTAATGTGCGAGCGAAGCGATCAACAAGCTCGATATAACAGACTGCATTGAGAGATAAATCTATTTACGGTGAAGAAGCCCTTTTCGCCACGATTTTCCATAAAATAAAGACGAAGAACTTGACGGGTTGCGGTGATGTGAAGGCGGTAATGCCGACAAATCATTCGGCGAGCGAAGCGAGCCAAAAGCTCTGGGCTTTTGGACAAACTTTCTTTCATCCATACGCTTCAAAAGTTGAGGGGGCAAAGCCCCCCCCCCCCCGGCTGGGTTCGACGGCCCTGCAAGGACTTTCAAAGTTCACTTGATGAGAACCCAGTCAGAATCCTGGAGCATTGCCTCTTGGTTCCCAGTCAGGGAGATCCAAGCGGAGGGCCTTTTTTTAGCTAAACGTACGTGTTCAGCATCAAGTAAATACCATTTCACCTGGTTGCCACCATCTAAACTAGCTCTAAGTCAGGCAGCCCTAAAGTCTCACTGACCTCAGACAACCTGTTACGACTGGATGGGCTATGTTTATAATGTCCTACCCCTGCTCTCACTTGAGAATTGACTCCATGTTCACTAATTTCAAAGCATCATCAACGGCTTATTGCAAGGTATGGGTGGAGCATCGCAGGCGCTTGATTTCTTTATTTCCAAAAGCTGCTCTGACATTTGGAGCATATCTGTAATTATGAAAATTGGTTGCTCCTCATTCTCTATGTCTACTTTCCAAAACAAAGCCAAGGTCTCGGTTTTCTCAAATATCAAATCAGCTGTGTGGTATTCAGGGAAGTAAGAGCATCTCAAGATTAAACTCTTGAATTTACATTGTGTGCTCTAGGAGAGAAATAACTCCTCCCATTTTTTGATGTCCATCCATCAGTTGTTTGAGAACAGCCTTTGCTTTAGGCCGATCTCTACCTAGAATATTTTGAAGCTTTTCTCTTCTATCCTTAAAAGTCATAGGCCAAAGCCAACGTCTTCAAGAATTGATGGAAGCTGATAGTCAAGCAAAATAATTTCCGTAATTGCTTATTTAATGGCTTTGGCCCTTCCACTGTCACTAGGGAGGGGGTTTATTTTATCAAGAGAGTCCTCAATTTTCTGTTGCCCTTTCTGAGCTCTTTCCCTTTCTTGGCTTGTCGTGCCTCTCTCCGTGGGCTTCGCAGTGTATTCTTGATGTGTCACAAGATCTTTAGTCCGTAAATGTCTGATAATGGTGGTTGTAGTTCAATTTGTACCAAAAACGTTCTGCGCTTCCGGCCTACAGGTGTCGTACAGGTGACGTCCGATTCAAATCTGCGGTTCGTTTCTCGCTAACATCGACCGTTCTCGAGCCATATAAATATCGTCTGCTTGGATTGATATTAAAAATGCCCTACTGATTTTCTGTTAAGGGGTCGTCCACATATTACGTAATCACTTGGGAGGGAGGGGGTGTCGGAGCTATGCTTACTCTTGATTACGAGAGGGGATGGGGGCATCCTGATTACGTAATCAATTTTGGTCCTCGCATCGCTTTTTGGGGGATTTAAACTGCACGGAACTGCCGCAGCACCGCGGCGAAATATATGATATTACCCCGCTTGCGCGACGTGCGTCGATACTCCACGCGCTCGTCGGCGATTGAGTTACCCGGGCCCGTTTAGAATCATTCTGAAAAAAATTATTTTCCATTTACCGTCTTTAAACACTTTACAGACGCTGGGTTCACGATAATTCACATTTTCCGCAAATTTGGTAGATTACGTTATCTTGGGGCGGGGGGGGGGGGGGGGGGTTGAAGCCGCTGATTACGTCTGTTACACTGGTACAAAAGCTAGTTATTTTCAATTCTGAAAAACTTTTAATTTTGTTCACTCGTTTTTATTGTGTAGATAGTGCATGCTCAACCGCAACGATCTAGCCTTGCCTAACTACTCCATGCACGAAATGCACTCGCAATTAGAAGTGAAAATCGTGAAAATACGTCAAGGCTACCTGGCTACCTGTACGCCTAGAGGATTGGCAGATTCTGGACACACGTGTCAGTTTCCTGCCTACCCTCCAGGCGTTCGAAGAGGTTTTATCCCCTGTATGGACGTAACGAAGTGCGCTTAATGCAGAGAGCAGTACAACATCATTCTTTTTGGATCTTTCAGTGTCAATGTGGGAGAACTCTAAAAACAATATTCCAAATCCTGAAAAATTGGGAATTTTGGACATTTTCGGAGAGAGAACGGGGGGTGGGTCGCGGAGTTACCTGCTTTTCCAGCTTATGGGGTGCAGGGCACCCTGTGCATGTGCAACGCACGTACCAGGTCCTACTGATCTGGGCTGGGACCACACCAAGCCCCCTACAGTATAAAACCTGTAGGAATAGAGTCTATCTAACGATAACTCTAAAAAAATATATAATAAATTACAGTTGTTACTCCATTGTATTTTATAGCTTCCTTATTTTAGGTAATAAAACATTTAATTTTGGGAATGGTCGCCAACTTGGCTCCACATTCGCGTTACTCTGCACTTTGGTTGGCGCGCTAGTGAGACTCAGGGGCCCCGGGGCCCCGTACCGCGATTTTTTTTTCTGCACCCTGGTGGAATGATAAATGAAATCAGTCAACGGAAAGGGCGCCATTAGTTTGTACAAGGTATTTATAAAGTAAAGTACAATTATATTTAATGATGATCAACAGAATAATGCAAAGTAAATCCTTCCTAACTGCGGGGGTACAAACATACAGTATGTTTCACTGCCTTTAAACTAAGTCCGACGAACCACCTCGGACGGAAACGCGCAGCTTGAATCCGTTCTTGGGCCTGGGAAAGAAGGCCTTGGGGTCGAGCTGCACCTCGTCCTCGTAGCCGGGGCCCACGGCGAAGGCGAAGTCCCTCAGCAGCGTGGCGAGCGCCAGCCTCATCTCGAGTAGGGCAAACCGCTCCGCGATGCAGATGCGGGGACCCTCGCCGAAGGGCAGGAAGGCGTACGGGTGGCGCTGGGCTCGGGCCTCCGCCGTGTGGCGGTCTGGGTCGAACCGCTTCGGATCCGGGAACAGGTTTTCGTCCGAGTGCATCACGTCGGACAGGATCACGACGGGTACGTCTTTGTCGACGAGCACCCCGCCCACCTCCGTTGTGGCGTTACACTTGCGTATGATGAGGCCGATTGGCGACCACAGGCGTAGCCCCTCTAGCAGCGTGCGGTTCAAGAGGTCCATCTTCTTGAGCGCCTCGTACGACAGCTCGCCGCCGTGCTGCCGGAGGACGTCGCCCACCTCGGCTGCCACCCTGTCCTGGAGGGCAGCGTCGGCGGCCAGCCGGCTCAGGCAGAAGGAGACCGTGTTGGAGACGAAGTCCAGCCCCGCGATGAAGAAGAGTAAGCTCTGCGCCGCCATGACGCCCGGCGTGAGGCCGATGTGGTTGTCCGGGTCGGCCTGCGCCAGCTCCTGGTCGCGGAGCTGCATCAGCAGCTGCACGAAGTCGTTCCGCTCCACCTTGTTCTCCTCGCGGTGCTTGACCGTGTCACGGATAAGCGTGAGGAAGAAATTGTGCACGTTACTGACAATCCACTTGTACGGCAGCAGCTGGCCCAGCTTGGGGTGGATGGCCTCGAGCACCACGCGGACCAGCTGCGCTGGCGACTGGTTCATCACCTGGCGGGACATGACGAGGAACTCGTTGCCCTGATCGCGCAGGCAGTTGCACTGGATCCCGAAGGCCACGGTACCGATGACGTCCGTCGCGTAGCGGGACAGCATCGCGCCGATCTCCACCTCGCCGCCGATAGAGTCGCGGCGCGCGCAGTCCAGGACGGCGCTCAGCTCCTGGCCGACGTCTCGCAACAGCGGCAGCATGAGCTTGAGCTTGCCGGACGTGAAGGTGGGGCTCAGCCTGTTGCGCAGGTTGCGCCACTTTGGCCCGGACAGGTTGAACAGGTGCTGCGTCAGCGGGTCGCGCTCGTCCACGGGCAGGCCCCGGTCGTGGAAGGCCGCGAAATCCTTGCAGAGGACCTGCTTGGCCATCTCCGGGTCCCACACCAGCAGCATGGGCTGGCTGAACTGGTACAGTCCGCAGCAGCCGCGCTCGCGGAACGGCAGCGCCTCGTCCACTAGCGCCTGCGCAAAGTTCTTGCGGCCGAGCTGCAGCGGCCGGAAGGTACCCAGCACGGGCAACGGCTTGGGGTGCGGCACCCCGCGCTTCCTCCAGTAGGAGAACTTGTACTCGTAGTAGAGGAAGCCGGCCGCGAGGGCCGCGACGACCGTGGTCACGCTCCACCACTCCATCACGACTGAGTGCTGAGTGTGTGTGTGGGGGGCCACGGACAATGATTGGCGACTGTCGTCCCGCCGGCGGCGGATCGAGAACGCCCATGTTGGCAATGCGCAAGGTCATGGACACAGCACACTCACAGGACCCCCCCTCCCCCTCATCGCTCGTCTCGCAGGACTGTTTACTGCTTGCGTGCGATGGGTCTGTACTGTACAGCGAACAGTACGGCCATCACAACCAACTATGGGCCACACCGATAGAATAACTTGGCAGACGAGGTTCACTCCTTGTACATCTTAACATTCCTGATTTTTGTTTAAAAATGGCACATTGGCATTGACAGAGGACCTTAAAGAATTGTACCAATATATTTTTAAAACTAATTCTAGTTTTCACAGAAGCAGACTTAACCAATCTCCTACAGTCCAGAACTGGGCGTGTGACGTGTGACCACTTCACTTCTGATTAGTTTAAGAATCGTCCCTTCGTCAAGGAGGACGCCTATAGGGTACTTCACTGTATCCAAACCGAAACCAGAGAAGAACATCATGACGCCGCAAACTATCCGATATGAAAAATCGAGGCCGCGGAACGCCCACGCGCCGGCGTCCGTCATGTTGGATTCTCGTATTGAATAGGGTATTTGGAAGAAGCTAAAACCGGAAGTGGAGAAGACGCGCAAGAACAAGAAAAGCGGAAACAGTATGAGGGTAACCGCAGCAGAGAGTATCTCCGCCACGGCGTCGGCCACGGGCCAACTAAAAATTTCTGGAGGCTATGCTCTCGCTGGCGATATGTCACGACCACTTGGTAGGGTCACACAGCGCATACATCCTCCGCGCAACCTGGAGATCTGGATCCTCAGGCCGCGCGGGGTATTGCTGCGCTATGTACTACTAAATAGTCGTGACATATCGTCAGCGAGAGCTAAGCCTCCAGAAATTTTGAGTTGGATCGTGGCCGACGCCGTGGCGGAGATACTCTCTGCTGCGGTTACCCTCATACTGTTTCCGCTTTTCTTGTTCTTGTGCGTCTTCTCCACTTCCGGTTTTAGCTTCTCCCAAATACCCTTTTAAATACGAGAATCCAACATGGCGGACGGACGCCGGCGCGTGGGCGTTCCGCTGCCTCGATTTTTCATATCGAATACAGTTTGCGGCGTCATGATGTTCTTCTCTGGTTCCGATTTGGATACAGTGAAATACCCTATTGTCGCCTAACTTGACTGCATCTTCGCATCGCTATGCGCTGTGGTTGGCACACCGCACGGTCACAAAGGCTAGATACGCTTAAAATCGCATCTTGGGATTGTCTAGATTGCTTGGTTGTCTATAAATTGCAACATCTTCCTCCAGACGTGTGAGTGTAGATAAACACCAACTGCGCGAAAACTGTTTAACTAGGAAATTTGCAATATCAAGCGGATTCCTTTTTCATTGCAGGAAAACTATAAGGAATACTAGCGACTGTCACAGAAATATTCTTCAATAATTCTATCGAAACATCGAATTCTGTATGTTCAATTATGATTGTGCGATTACAGCTCCTTGGAAACTTCTCCGAATACCCCGCCTGTAGCACATAAGTTACAATACATCATGGAGGAACCAACGGCAGGATGGCATAAAACCAAATCTTTACTGTTGATGCATTTGTTGGAAAGGATACATTATGAAGAAAATAACTAGAACACCCCTCTTCTGGAACTCCCTCTTATACTTTTGGCATTTCACTGATTTTAATGCATAACTATTTTGAAGGAAAAAATAAGATTTTTGCATTTAATTGGACCCCAATATGGCACATGTAATTTCCTTAGCTGGACACTCCGGCAACACATAAAAATGGAGAATAAAGACACATTAGTATCGTATCGCTTTTTCATTTATACAGAATTCATGATACCAACCCTGCTCCGACGGCTCCAGCGAAACACACTCGACGGTAGGTAGTGCGGTCTTTGGGTAGTAAATACCCAAATAGTTTACGTTATAACCCAAAAAAAAAACAGGGTTTCACGACGTGTAAACAAGTACTAGTACCCAAACAAAATTTTATTTCTCAGAACCAACTTTACTGCTTGTCCGAATTTAACAGGTGAAAGTCTCGCTAGTAGCCAGCTTGCTGGCTAGTTTTTTTTTATACCTCATGGCAACTTCCGGCTCGTTGCGCGAACCCTTCCGGTGGTCCGATCAAATCGACAGAGGTACCAAAACTTATGGTTTTTAACATAGAACCAGAATACGAACCAGCTCCATGACCTTATAACACTTTGGGCACAAGGAACCCCTCTAGGGGGTTGTTACTCCGAATTTGTGGCGGGATGTGACAGGGACAAGGGGTGGCCGAGTAGCCGGGAGCTCAAAACTAGGGCCAAACCGCGTGACGTCATATTCGAACGACCCCTAACGGTGGTGGCGACGACACTGATATGCAGTTTATCTGAGGTTTGACCGCACCTCGTCTGTAGCTGTGTTATTTTTCACTTATTGCAGTTAGCCGCACTAAGCTCAAATCGCATGAAATTAAGTTTCATCTGCAATGTACAGATCGCACCTGAACTGCACCGGCTGTAAAATAACGCAGGCCTGCCTAAAATCTCCAATACAGGACCAATATCAATATCGGTGATTGAATATTGAAATCAATACCAATATTGGAATAGAGGAAACTAATCTCGTTTCTTGAATTAATTCCTCAAAGAAAAACTGTGACATAGTGAAAGGGAAATCACTCAAAAATACAAAACGGCAATTATAATAGCAAATTATTAGAATGGAATAGGCATAGGCTTACATGGATAGCTTGTAGCAGCGATAATTAAGTATTTCTGAGTATAAGAATGGAATAAGCACGCAGGAATATGAATCAAAATACAAAATAGTACAGGATATTGGGGTTGATACTCCGTATTGGGTATGCTATCAATTCGTATTGGATGTTGAAATACAGTATCATATATTAATATTGGAAGTCAATTTCAAATATTGATCTTGAAAATTTCAATATGACCATGATGTTGAAATTCCAATATTTTGATTGAAATCAATACATTGAAATACCGCCCAGGCCGGAGTCCAGGCTGCTCGCACTCAGGCAATAGAGTATTGCACCTTGACCGGAAACCTGGAGACGACAAGAATCACAAAAGCGGATACGGAAGTCTCCGGTATGAAAACTAACGCAGCACGTGCCGCGCCGTCAGCTACGAGCCGACTCAAACATTTGGATGCTTGGGTCTCTCTGACGATGCGTCACGACCATTTGGCAGGGTCAGACAGCTTCCGCCGTGCGGACCGGGGACTTGCATGCATTCCCCGGTCGCGCGGGGTAGTGCTTGACCCCACCAAGTGGTCAGGACATATCGTCAGCGAGAGCTAAGCCTCCAAATTTTTGAGTCGGCTCGTAGCTGACGGCGCGGCACGTGCTGTGTAACTTTTCATACCGTTCCGTATCCGCTTTTGTGATTCTTATTGTCTTCTCGTTTTCAGTCAAGCTCTACTCCGGAATACCCTATTCTTTAAATTCACGGTGTCCGCCTGACAACGCACGCGACGTGCCCCTGGTGCTGGCAACTCAACAGACGACTTGTGTCACAATTTACGGCGTCGTCAAGGAGCGCAGTAAAAATATTTCAAGGTTTGAGTTCCGAGGTTTAGTTCCCGCTCCAGTAACGAAACATAAATGTGTACAGGGATGGAATGGTAACGATACAAACCCACGATCGGTACTTTGCTTCGTTTCTCATTGATAAGTTTGGGTTTTGTTCTTCGCCTAGTTTCGTTCCGAGGACCGGCGAAGTTTAGTTTCCAGTTTCGTTTCGCTGTATCGAAACTGTGTGGATCGGGTTAGTTTAGGTGTTGTTTCGTTTTCCGTCCCTGCTTTCACCGGTTTAACCGCTTAGTGTATTAATTAACCGGTTATCAATAATAACCGGTTAATAACAGGTTAACCGGTTAACCGCACTGCCCTATTTTGCCCCTCAGCTTCCGCTTCTGGGCCTCGTTGGAAACCTCTGTTAGCATTGTGCATATTTATCTGAAAAAAAAATGCGTCGCGGTCCCTATTTATAATCAATTTATTATATTCTGTTGGAGTTAAGGAGAATACATTTTGATTCGGATCAAAATCGCCAAAATTCTAGTGTTTGCGGATTTTTGATTCATGTGTGTTCAACGAAGGTTATTCTGACATCCACGTCAAGTTTGATGAGGGTGAGAACGTCTAGTAGCCGACAAACGATGCCGTGAGCCACTGCCACAAAACTACGTTTTCAAATTGTTAAGGGGCCATGTCACTTGTCACTGACCCGCATCATCATAGGGTTTTTCACAGCATCCAGACCGGAATCCAAGATGTGCTCATGTTTCCGATTTAATAGTTATTTTGTTCTAGCTTTACCGTTTGTATGATATGGGTTCCTAGGGAGGCTGGAGGAGTCACAATATGTAGCTTCTCCGTCGCGACACTGCAGGGAGGCGTTGACTGCAGCCGGCAGGGCATATGCGCTTCTCTCGGGACAGCCTATTGTTGTGGATCGAGGAACGACCACGGCGCGCCTGAGCGCAGAGTGAAGCGGGCGCGGCCCACTACAATCGAAAAGTATCAAGGTGACGTAGAAGATTCTGTACGAAAACAATTGGGTTTGTGAAAACCCTCCAGAGCTTCGTTGCAAACGTGACATCAAGCGGAGCGGATGAACCGGTTCGTGTAGGGCTTGTGCGGTTATTGGATTTGAAAACCGGTTTGCGGTTATTGAAACAACCGCGGTTTTTGCCGGTTAACGGTTATCTAAACGTAACCGGTTATTTGAAAATAACCGGTTTTTAATCATTAACAAAAATCCGTTCACTAAGAGTTCACTAAGAGTACCGTTTCGTCCCTTTTGAAGCTCTTTTTTGAAGCGTATAGGGAATCCTCACATGCCTGTATATACAAGACTGCTGCGCTTATAAACGGGCCGAGCTGCGAGAAAGCCTCGAAAGAACGTCACCTTACGCCTTAGTTTTACAAGTGTTAAAGCCTGATTTAGTGTCTTTGAAGGCATAGGTCCTAATGGTCATTAGTCAATAGGGTATTTCACTGCAACTAAATCGGAACCAAACAACCAAACCCCACTCTGTACAGTACTATCCGTTATGTCAAGTCGCTGTAGGACATCAGATTCGGTCAGGCAATAGAAACCAAGTCCACGACAACATCGTTTTTAACTGTTGGCACATATGACGATAATCTCAAAAAATAATACCGAAATGGGAGGCGGACGCCAGGCCGATGTGCTCTTAGTGACGCCACGTTCCGTTGGCGTCACCGGAAACGGCAATAGTGTATTTCGGTGGTGGACCGAGTGAAGAAGGAGAGAAGAACAAAGCGTGCTCTGATTTGCCGAGCGCTGTGATGGGGGTACCCCCACTCTCGTCCCCGACCAATCAGAGTACGCTTTGTTCTTCTCTTCTTCTTCACTCGGTCCACCACCGAAATACACTATACGATGGGAGTAAAGGTGAGTTTTGAGTTAACGCGTGACGCTAACGCCCCATGCGCCCCAGATTCTTCTACTTTTTAAACAAAATAGAATCGGAAATGAGAAACAATGGGGCATACGGCTTCAGCGTCAAGCGTCAACTCTAAACCGACCTTAAGCATGGATTTTACCTGTGAAGCCGTGAAAGTTAACGCTTATAGATTCTTTTGATTTTGTCAACAAAATCAAATCGGAATCGTTAAAATTCAAGAAGTGTAGGCCTTCACGGCTTCACAGTCGATATCTACCCCGATATCAATCGCAAGTTGAAGTCCAACTCCAGCTGGGCCACCTCCGCTGAGCACTCGCAGTAAAGGCTACCCGGACTTACTCTTCCCATTTACTTGGTATTTCGTCGGCGACGTAACAGAAGTAATAAGTTGTAAGGGGAGTGTTCGAAATCGCGTGTCTGGCCCTACTCCACTTCAAAATTCACTCGCCTTTCGGTAACACGCGATTCCTAATACTTTTTGGGCTCTTCTTCGCTGCGACTTCTAGCTTCCGTTTCGAGCCTCTCCGAACCTCTATCGATCTCCGACAAAGTTCACCAGACGGAAGTTTGGAACGAGCTTCCAGCGGAAAGGTTTTAGAATACCCGCGACAGTTGAGTTCGATAGACTTTCTCATTGAGACTTTGAATGCGGAAGCTGAAGAACAAACACTTCCAGATCGGAAACTCCGGAGGGCAGGTATAAGAAACTTGAATGGCGTTTTCAGTGAATTTGGTGGATATGTTTCATTTTTGGCGAGCCCTTTCCCATTCATATGCCTCATACCTGAGAGTTTCCGGTATGGGAGTGTTTTTGTTCTTCAGCTTTCGATTCTGGACCGCGCTGGAGCAAACGGTTCTAAATTCGAGAGGTGGCCTTGCGATTAACCTGCGGTGGGGATAATCCTGCGATAAGACTCGGTTCCCGTTTCAGTTCTGGAAGTTCTTTTAGTCGCTAATGTTTTAGCAATTTTTGCTTAAATCATAGAGGAATATAAGTGAATTTTGTATTCATTTTAGACTTTATTGGTGTATTTTTTTAAAATTTGAAATGTTAGCGTATCCAAAAATTAATCAAAAGCCTGGCATGCCGGCGGCGTGCCCGTCTGCAGACGTATTATTTTTTACGGTCCGTCTGACTCAGCGCGCCGCCATCATGAGGGAACTCTCTTAGCTTGTTCTAGCAATTGGTAGTACGTACGTCTACATTGTGCAGCTTAGATCATTCGTTTCTTGTAATCCTTGTTTTTGGTACCTAAATGCATCCTTTATTCTTTGGTGGAGGACGCAGTGACGGGCCCAGCAAGCGTGTACTGTATGTAAGGCGCGCTCCGGCCGCACTGCGCAATCGGCCCATCCATCCCGAAGGCGGTGCCCAGTTCGGGGCCCTGGGGTGGGGTGGGGGTGAGCCCCTCGAGCGTGAACGGGGCTCCGGTGGGCCCAGCCCCTTGCGAGCATGAACGGGACCCAGGGACCCCTGCGGGGTGGCAGAGCCAGGAAACGGGCGGGCATCCTATACCCGCCGCCTGTGACAGGGCAATGCCACTGACAGAGCGAGCCGTGCTACTGCCTTCTCCGCCGCTACTGCCGCAGCTGGCGTATTCCGCAGCGCACTCCTCGTTGCACTGTCTCTGTCGCACTCGTGGGGTGCTGCGTAGGAGAGCGAGAGAGACCCCTGGCTTGCAGTGTCTGCGGAATCAGCCTACAGCCGTGCGAATGCCGAAGCCACGCCGCTGCATGCAGGGCAGGGCAGGCAGGGCTGGGTATCGCTCTGGCGGGCTGGGCAGGGCACCGCTCGGCTCATTCGGCTCCGGGCAGTCAGTGCCTACCTATACCCGCCCGTTTCTAGGCTCAGGTGGCACCTCGGGTTCGGGTGGGGGAGGGGGGGGGGGAATACGGTTTGTCTCGGAGCTGAAGTTTTTTTTTGTACAGTTCCATGTTAAATCCTCCCAAAAAAATGATTGCCTCAAATTTGCGATTTTTCATACTGATTGCCTACCCTACGCCCCCTTCCCTCCGGCTGAAGCACCGAAAATCCGAGACAAACCTTATTTCCCCCCCCCCCTCCCTCCCCTACACCCCGGGCCAGTCCGAGCCTTTGCTTGACTCCGCAAGTTAGTCGCTTCTCGGTGAAAAGCACTTGATTTCTCGTACTTGCTCCAGCCTTCTTCTTCTTCGTTAGGGGTCGTCCATAAAGGATGTCCGGGTTTGTAGGGGGTAGGAGGGGTCCTACAGACCGGACATGGGTGGACGTCGTCATAGCGGAGGGGGTTAATGTTGCCTGAAAATACCCGGACATCCTTTATTGACGCCCCCTCATCACATCTTCTATTTCGGGCTCGGAGTAGGATAAAAACGTTTCTTTCAATATCTTTCTTTTCTCCCCAGGATGATGTCGGCCAGCAGCGACACGCCCGTTGAAGCCATCCCCTTGGAGCAGGTGTCCAGACCCATGTCGTCGTCATTGGCCCCGGCGGTCGAGCCGGCTGAGGAGAGGACCACTGTCGAGCAGGTGGTCGCACCGACAGAATTTACCAAGGAAGGACACAGAGTCAACAAAAAGGCGCGACGACGTGGTGCTGAGTCGGCGACGGCGACCCTCACGGTGGCGCCAGTTTTTGCGGTGAGTTCGACGGCGGCTACGGCCTGTTTGAATACGGTCCCAGCGACGGCCGCCTCCACGACGGCGGCAGCGACGACTACGACGACGACGACAGTGGCGACGCTCACCACGATGACGACGGCGGCGGTGGTGACGACGCCCACCGTGAAGGCGGTGGAGACGCCCTCGATGACGACGACGGCGGTGGCGACGCGTACCCTGACGGCTACGGTGGCGGCGATAACCTTCCCGACATGCTCTGCGGTGACCTCGACGGTGTCACCTCGGCCTTCCCTGACATGCCCCGCTGCTTCCCCGTTATGTGCTCAAGTGGCCAAGGTGCCGGCCATAAACGAGCTGCTGTTCGTCTTCACGACCACTGCCGCCTCCAGCACGGTGAGCAAGCCCGTAGCCGACGCTGCAGCAGTGCGTAGTACCCCGGAAGCCCTCGCCGCCCCGTCCAACGAGCGGAAGCGGAAGGCGGCCGACGATGACGAGAATAACGTGGCGGCGGTGTTGGCGACGCCGACTATGACGGCGGCGTCCGCTGCTTCGGCGACCACCACTGCTTCTACGACTTCTACGGCGGCGGTGGCGCCTCCTAATAGTACAACAGCGATTGCCTCCACGATGGTGGTGGCGGTGGCTGCCCCCATGGCGGCGGCCTCCTCAACATGCTCCAATGGGAGGTCGACCTCTGCTGCCCCGCCATGTTCCCTGGCCACTGTGCCGACCAAGGTTGAACTGCCGTTCATCTTCACGGCCACTGCGAGCTCCAGCACGGTGGCCGCGCCCGCTCCCGCTGCTGCAGCAGTGTCTGGTACCCCGGAGGATCTCGCCGCCCCGTCCAACGAGCGGAAACGGAAGGCGACCGACGACGACGAGGCTGAGGTTGCGGATTTGAACAGAAATGTCCCGAAGGCAACCGTGCTCTTGGGCGATGTTGACGTGGTGGTGCCGGAGCCCAAGCGCGCCCGCTTGGATGTGATCGACGTGCCCCTGGACAAGGCAGTGAGCATGCTGGTGCGGGGCGGGGCCCGCCTGGTCCACCGCACTCGTAGGCACGACCTGGGTGATGGCTACAGCTGGGACTGGGCGTGGACCGTGCAGCGCGGCACTGCGGCCGGGGCGGTGCAGGAACCGCTGCGGTTTGTGCCGGTGACGGAGGGGGGCAGTGAGTACGAATCGCTGAGTGGGGCGTTTCGAGACACCTGTCGGGGGAAGGGGCTGCGGGTGACCGGCGTGTGTCGCGTCAAGAACAACCGCCTTCTTTGCCTCTTCCGGGATCAGGTGCGGCGCCTGGAGGAGCGCTGCGGGGAGGTGGCCGTGGTCAGGGTCTACCACGGCACTCGCCGCGATAGCGTGGAGTCCATCTGCAAGGGCAACCTGGACCCGCTGCTGGCGGGCCGCGCCTCGAGTCATACGCGGTGGGGCAAGGGGGTCAACTTCTCTCCGATAAGTTATTACAGTTCCCACTATTGCGACCAGCAGGCCACGCGCCGGTCTATGGTGGTTTGCGATGTGGCGATTGGCCGCGTCTGCTCCGCGCGGGACCTGGACGAGGCGCCGCGTCTGCCGGAGGACGCCGGTAGGGTGTACGACACCAACATGAAGTTACGACCGGCAGCGCAGGTTGTCTGCAAATTTGCTAAACATGAGTTTTACCCGGCGTACGTAGTTGATTATGAGGTGGATCCCTGCGGCCAGCGCTCCGCCGTACAGAGGCAGGAGTCCGACTACTACTACCAGCCCCAGCCCCAGGTGGAATGGCCATGGCAGCAGAAGTCTTGTTGAAGTGTAAGCTCCAAATCTAGGAGAGAATAGTATAATTTGTTTATTTGCGTTTGCACTGATTAGAAATTTCTGTTAGCTGTTAGGGTGTATAGTGAAAAGATTGTAATTCTCTCTGTTGACTTGGTTAATCATAGACTTTAGTTAATCAGTACACAACAGTTCTGAATCAATGGCAAGGTCTAAAATTTTGGCTAGTGTTCCTGAATGATTTTGAAGTTTTGAAAATTATTGTAATAAATGCCCTTAGACCTAAACTATGTACAATAGTATTATTGTATGATGGACAATCCTTTCTTTTAAATTACAGAGAACCGATCCTTTCAACAAAGTGATCTCGATACTTTTAACTTTTCCTGCATTTGAAATTAGATGTTTTTGAACTGATTGTCATCGAAGTGTTCTGGAGCTGCTCCTTTTTGTTACATAGTTGCTAAGGATATGTAAAATGAGTAAAAAGACATACATTGTGTACTGGAGTTGTATACAATTTCTGTAATTAGTGGAGGCAGCTAGTGTATAATGCCAGATATTTGTATTCTTGTCCCAATAATTGTGGATCTCAACTTTTCTAGCCTTTGCAAAATGTTGATTCTGAAATTGTATTTTTCTTACTTGTTTGAAATTTAATGAACTTGTTTATTTAAACTCTTCAGTTTCACTCTCTGAACTACCTACACATCATTTGCAGTATGGTTTTTTGTACTGGAAATATTCTCACCATTCACATACTGTTACAAGAAGCATCTTGAACCAAAAATCTTCAGCCTTTCAGACATCATCTAAAGCAAAACCTGCTGAAGAGACATATGAATTTGAAAACCTTACATGAAAACAAACATGGGAGCAAAGAAAGAATTCTCATTTGACACAAAGCTCATGTCAGTCTGATCGATGTATATTAATGCGCATCTGAATGAGAAGATTTGTTATGCTATGGACTCTTGAGCGAGGGGTTGTCCACTCCAGAAAAATGTGACCCGACTACTCCCTATTACGTGCCATTGCGCTGTTACTAAACAGTTATTACGTTCTTAAATATCGTTGTTTTTTTAAAAAAAAGATTTTGTGCCAAATTCGGAAAAATTCAATTACTAGTAGGTTGCAGTTTTTGTTTTGTCTTCTAATGATTTTCTCCTGTACAAATGATTAAGTTGCTCTCAAACGGCAAGAAAACTGTTCTGAAACAAATTTGTCTTTTGTCAACAGCAAAAGCAAAAGTTATTTTGAATGAAAACAGTTTTCTTTGCTTCAGGATGACAAAGTTGTAGAAAAAAATGTCGTTTTTGAATGTCTTTTTTTGACAGTGTATCCTATCTGGGTGTTGGGGTGGAGATGGAGTGGAGCACTCCCCTTCGTAAAACGAAGAGCGAGATTCCTTGCTCCGTTTGAGTGAGGTGTCTGATATCGCCCAAATTGAGTGAGCTGCTGGAACATGACCGAATGAGAGTGAGCAACAACGCCCGAAAGCACTACTGGCCGTCTGTCTGCAGCCTTCGTCGGACCAGCCCTTGGCACAAAATTTTGGCAAAAATTTTTTATAACAGGTGTATCAGTCGCCCCGGGCAGTTATGGTTTTAAGCAGCGCCGCAACGCACGATCTCCGTCTCTTTCGTCTCACGCGTCTGGCCGAAACAGAAAGAGACGGACATAGAGCGTTGCAGGACTGCCTAACACCAACACCATAACTGCCCCAGGCTACTGCTACACCTGTTACAAAAACAAAACCGTCTGCAAAGGAGTGCTTAAACTGCGAGATTGGTCGTTTTCGACCCGCTATGTTGATTCGCAGAATTGTTTTGGCACTTGGTTGGTTGCGATGTGCCTGCCGGTGCCTGCCGTGCCCACGATCGAGCTCACACGAGACGTGCGAGCCTGAGAATCTGCCGCGGTGGTCATCATGTTGGTGGGGTGGGGGCCGACTGCGGCGGCTGCGGTGTTCTCCATCACGTGCGTCACGTTCACCCGGCTGCCCATCATCCCGGCGGTTGGGACATGGCTCTGAAAGGCAACAGGGCCTTCTTCGAGGGCGTATTGATCGTAGCCTTGGTCACCGTTCGAGGGGTCCACAACTCTGCCTAAAAGTGTACACCGATTGTGTTGATTGTGTCGATCAACAAATTTGCAGACGATTCGAAATTTTAGTCTAGTAATGGCGTTTTTCGGCCGGTTTTAGCCCCATAATGTAGCTCAAGCCTCATTTTAATGCAGTTTTTAAGATTTCAAATCGATGATTGTGCTTGATTGTCTCTAAGGCTGTACACTGATTGTCTCGAGTCGTGGACCCCTCGTCACCGTTTCTGTTCTGATCCGGGTTGGTCACCTCAAAATTTCTGGAGGCCTAGCTCTCGCTGGCGATATGTCACGACTACTTGGTTGGGTCATACAGCGCATACCTCCTCCGTGCGACCTGGACATTTGAATCCTCGGGACGCGCGGGATACTGCTGCGCTGTGTGACCCTACTAAAGAGTCGTGACATATCGTCAGCGAAAGCTAAGCCTCCAGAAATTTTGAGTTGGCTCGTGGCCGACGCCGTTGCGGAGACCCTCTCTGCTGCGATGGTTACCCTCATACTGTTTCCGCTTTTCTTCTTCTTGCGCGTCTGCTCCACTTCCGGTTTGAGCTTCTCCAAGATACCCTATTGCCTACATTGAGGCGTTTGTTATGCGGGTTGCCTACCCCGGTTTCGGGGAGGGGGAGTTTTAACCCCTAGCCCCCCCCCCCCCGGCTACGGCCCCGAGCCGTACCATAGAAGGACGGAAGAATGAACGCATTAATGAATGAATGTTCATTGTTGGAGCCCTAACCAATCTCTTCCCGACGCATTGCTCGAATTTTCACACTAAATCTGTGTGTACGATTTTGTGCATAGTTCCGCACTAATTGAAGCATACGGAAGCTTACGCACACTTTTCGTGCATAATTTCGCACCAAAATGTACGAAACTCCGTACAAAACTGTGCATAAGTTTGTGCGTAAGCACTCCGTATGCTTAAATTTGTGCATAAGGATTTAGTGTGTTACATCCGAATTGATAGCCGAGCTTGCTTATCTCATTCTAGCGCAAGGCGATGAGAGAGCACGGAGTATTTCTCATTACCTAGCCACCGCTACTAATTCTTGCTGCAACAGTCCCCACCCAGACTCGGGACGGCGGAGCCATGCAGGGAGGCGGTGTATGTGAGGGGGCATGTGACGTGCGCCCTGTCCCTGCCCGTATTACATGGAGGCTCGGCTGTGTTCGTCAAAATGTAGACAAAATCTGACCAAAACATCAGAGCTCTCCCGTACACCGAAATCTAACATTTAAAATACAAATCCTCTACTGCGATTCCTCTCAAATTTCAGCTATGACGGAGTCGCGCATTCTGCAATCTAGAATCATGTTACTCTGCTGCGAAGATGCGTTTCCTCTACATATTCCCTCTGAGATTTGGAGTATTGCACACTCGCATCTACCAGGCAGGCTCCTCCTCAACTGCCTCCGTCCGTGCCCCCACCCCAACGCGTCCCCTCCCTCCCCCGCCCCCCGAAGGCACCCGGCCCCGGCCGCTGCGCTGAGGCTTCGGGCTAGGGGCTAGGCTGAGTCCCTGAGCATGAGCAGGTAACCTGGTTACCTGCCCTGAGTCCCTTGTCTCTTCGACGCGCCCCTGCGCATCCTTCTCTGTGGTCCTCCGCTTCACGCTTCTTCCCGCGTCAAAACAACTGCAACGGACGAAGAGTTAATTACAAAACTAGTGGATTGTTTTAACTTTGTTTTCCCCAAATTGTGACCGACTATGGACGTGAATACGAGGCACAACTTGTGCTTAATGAAGATGGGACACCTGATTCCACTTTTCGAAGGCAAGTAAATGTTCGGCCAGGGGTCCCTTAACCTCTCCACAACGCTTTTCGGTTTATTTTGAAGCGTTCCGTACGTGTTCTTTACATTGTATATCAATTTGAAATGATACTTTCGTTCGAGTCTCGGTTACCGTATGCCTATTCCATGACCCCTTTCGGACGAGTTAGCATGGTGGCGGTGTCGCCGAAATGCCGGGTTATGTTGGAAGTAGAACTCTTCCTGTCCTGATATTTATGTTCGCGAAATAATCTGCGCGTCGTGCCGATCGTGTCGCTGTGTGAACCCCGCCAAAGTGATAACGTTGAGGCTCAATACGGATTTTTGTTGGAAAACTTGTGTGTTTGTTGTCTGCCGCTCCGGCCCCGGCCGGCCGAGCCGAGCTGAGCCCAGCCCAGCCCAAGCACGCGCCTGAGCCAGTCAGCATCAGCCGTGCGGTGCTGTCGTGGGAGTCAAGCCGAGCCTAGCTGGAGGCCCTACGGGCTCGGTCGGACCCTGCTCTACCCGCGTCGCCCGTGCCCACAACTGTCTTCGTAGAAAACAGTTCGTAGCGCGCGCGAGATTGGGGGCTGTTTGAAAGGGAGAGCTCACTGAGGAAAATTGGCAACCGGTGTTTGCGTTTCTTTTTAAAACTCGAATTTTTTATTGCAGAAAACGAAATCGATTTCGGCAAATTCACGGAGATGTCGCCCTTGGTCCTGATGACCATTTTTCAAGGCCGGGCGGGCCAGTTAGCTGAGTTTGAAGCGGCGCTCAAGATGCACAACATGGTTGTCCCCCAGATCGAGCCTTTTACGGAATATCAGGTATCGTCACTGACTTGCTTGAAACCCCAGCCATATTGTAACTTAATTTTCATCACTTGCACAGAGGGCAAAGTGTTATATTACATACGTATTACGTCGCGGGCATAATGGGTTAACAGTGTACAATTAGACTTGGCAGTGAATTTTTTTAAAATTCTTTAACGTACCATGGAAATGATATTTTTCTCTTGAACGACTTGTTCAGGTATTATCTTCGCTGAAGTTTGACTACATGACTAAGACAGAGGACCTAAGCAGCGGTATGGAGGAAGAAGAGGATCCACTCGCAACTAATCCGGCATTCGAGCACGTAAGCAAAGCTCTTTGGAGCATACCGTAGGAACGGAGGTGCGAAGGGGTGAGAGGGAATCCCTACAGCATGTGAGCGGTGTATCGTGCTGTATGATTCGAAAACAATGGTGGGTCTTGGAGTAGCATGGAATGTGGGGGGGGGGGGGGTTGAACCACTTATTGCCTACTTGGAGGCGTAGAGATGCACCGGTTGCCTATCTTGTCGGCGTCATTCGGCCGCTAAGAGCCCCTCCCTCTATGACCACTACAGGATCCACCCTTGCGAGGGCCGTCCGATGCACGTCGTTTGCAGCCTGAACTGATGCAGTCGCTGATCCCGCTGTCAGCCGTCAGTGCTCTGCGGGTTCAATTTCCAATGACCCTTCTCCGCCTTCGCTCCCGCAGGCCCTAGGGCATTGGCAACCGACTCTTATGAAAAGACTGCCACGCGGTTTGTTGTTGTTTCACACAACTCTTACCGCGCAGTTCGACATAAAAACCGGATTTCACTGCACGTCGTGATACAACTTCCGATTTATCGAAGGTTGACCCAAAGTTCCGGGGGCTTCGACTTCTCGGAATGCCAACTGCGCGGCGTCGCTCGAGCATCGCGTGGGTGAGCGGGACGTTGGGGCTCCGCTCAGAATTCGAGTCTGTGCTTCCGGTAACACCTGGTCGTTGCACACGGTTCTAGACGCCGCACTTCGAACGGAAATCAGGCACGTCGTTGTTCAGTGGTCCTTCGTTCGGGCGCGAATCCAGGGGCAGGCAGTTCGTCCGAGCGAAGTAGCCCGGGTGACGTCAGAATCAGTGGGTCGTCTATATCAGCGCGAGGGAGACACCGATCGTCTCAGACGCAGACGGCTACCTCGCCCGTCCGATTGGAATCCGTACCTATTGGAGCAAGGGGCGAGTGGGATGTTGCCCACCTCCGCAGACACCGAATGGCATTTTGTGGAACTGTCACGTCACGCTGTCGCCCCCAGGAGCGTGGCCATGGGGGAGAGCCCCCCCCCCCCCCCCCCCCCCCGTAACTGGCGACCAAGGTGGGCAACCCGCAAACAAACGCCTGAATGTAGGCAATTAGCGCGGCATATCCCCCTCCGAAACCCAAAGTCTGGCTACGCCCCAGCCCCCACCCACCCCTTGGATTGGGGCGTGTTCCTTGCGTATTTCCCTCCCTTCATACAGTCGCGAGAGTTCACACATTCGGTACAGAGATCTCCTAGTTTGCCAGCACACTTGTTTATGTTAAGGTACTTCTTTTTAGCCTGTCCGTGACCCGCATGACTGCTGCAATCTCCAAATTTGTGGACATCCTTTCACTGATGCTTGTTGTGTTCATTACTCTCACAGGAAGACAGAGACAGGACCCCATCTTCCTCCTACTTTCGTGTAGAAGAGGACAGAGCAGATAACCCACATAGAGGGGAGGATCAGGGCCAGGAGACCCCAAAGGACACCCAAAGCCAAGGCAACACCCGAGGCGAAGACAAGCGGAGGAGGACTCCTTCTACATCTTCAGCAAGGATTGCCAAGAGGTGGAACAGCAGCAGACAGCTGCAGAACCTGGTAAGTTCTGGTAACTGTATTGAAATTTTAAGCTTTTGATCCCCATTGGTCATTTAGACTTATCTCATTTTCTCACTCCACCTTGCATCTTCATTCACAGAACATAAAATCATTGCTCCGGGGCACAGAAAAGGGTAAAGGGGTGCTCTATTTCTTCAAACAGCACAAGGTTTTGAAGCCTGCGCATCGGACGGTGGTAACCCAAGTGGTTGGGGACACTCTTCTAAATATACAAAGGCAGTAAGTTCTTATTTCAACCCAGATTTAAAATTTATTTTTCTAAGAGCTATTCAGTTAGGTTTTTCATCTACAGAACCAGAAATAAGTTATTTTTACTGTGATTTGCATGCTGAACATTTGATTCCTTTCATTATAATTCATTGTGTTTTCTGTTTTGCAGTCCAAGTGGTGATGATTTTCGAGGGCTGGTAGAAAAAATTATTGAGCTGTTTCCTTCAGAGACTTCGGTAAAGTTTTTGTGCTTCATTGCTTAGTTTAATGTTATGTTAACCATATTTTTGACCTTTTAATTTCTCTCTTATTTCAGGCAACATACTTCATTGGGGCACACACTAACGGTGTTTTCCAGAAAAATCATGAGGGGAAGTTGCCCAATTATGTCAGAAATACCAAATATCGTACCAAAAAATTAATGTGCAAAAAAGACGTAGCCCCGAATCAGGATAGCAGTGATGAAGAGGACGTTGATGTAGATGTCCACCAGATTGGTAAGTGCTGGGTGCTGGTGATGGAGAAAATTTTGTGAGGTGGCCTGTGCCTGAGCATGGTGTTTGTTATCACACTTCTGGCTGTGTCTGTTTTTCAGCTCTTTTCCACAACTTTTTATGTTTTTACAGACTCTGACGATGTGATTAATGCCGATGGATTCCTTCAAGAAAATCTCAAACCATGGTCAGTAATCAAGGCCCATTGGTCGGTGACTCTTCGACGCCGACTTCGAATGCATCTGCAGGGGCCAGATCAGGTGCATACCCTGGCTGAGTACTTTAATACTTACAAAGTACTCCGGCAGGAACAAGGCCACACCCTGGTAATATATTTTAAAATCTATTTTGCGTTCTTATCATCTCTTTGCATAACGAAATTATGACCTGTGTATCTCTGATTTTCAGCTCAAATTAGATTTCCAAGTCCTCCAGCAAGGAAGAAAACTGGGGGACGATTGGGTGCTGAAGAGAGATGCTCTGATCCAGTTGATTGAACTCAATTGTACAACTGAACAGTACAATGAGGTAAGGAGCAATTTTGACAATTTGTCTGAAGGTCAGTAAATGTTTTACTTGCTGTGTTATTTCATGCCTAAATAAAGCGCTGCATTTTAATATATTACATCTACCGCTCAGATCACAAAAACAACAGAGTATTAACTAGTCTTCCGGACCTTTTTCCGGTCTCAGCAAGAAGGAAAGGTCTCCCCAAGGCTAAGAAAGGGACCGTGTTCCCAAAACCTACAGCAGCAGAGAACAGAGATGCATTCATTCTTCATGTCACCGTAAGTGTCGTTTCCTTGTTCTAGCAGTGTCCTTTCGTCCGTTTCATAATATCCTATGATTATTTTATCTCTGTTTTGCAGACAGCCAATGACATTGAGGCTGCCATTGACAGACGGCGTACTCAGATGAAGAGAGGGCAGCGAATGCAGCCCTTTGTTATATGTGTTGGGGAGACCAAGACAGCACTGGACAGAAGCTATTGCGTCATTGATGACGTCAGATATCAATTTAACACTCTGATGGAAGCATTTGATACCTGCTTCCAATGTATCTTCGCCTTAGATGCAAGCTACACGCCTGAGGCATATATGAGCTGGCTATTCGTACAGCAGGCTCTCTATGGAATTTCTACAGATCACGACATGGTAATAGCCCTGGTTGCTAGTCATGTGAGCGTTTTCAAAACTTTATTCAACCAAATTAAGTCCAGATTGGAGACGTAGTCATACAAGTATTTTCAAGGCAGTCACTGTGACTGGCTTTTTATGAACATTTTTTTTATATTCTTTTAATTTTTATTTTTCTGTATTTTTCAATCTATTAAAAAACTTCCTCTTGGACCTGACAGCTTGTATTTCTTTTAAACATGGGTTTCAATTGCCTTTAAATTTAGGTGTAATTCAGTTCAAACTTTGCTAAGCCATATCAGATTGATCATAAGTGTGTTGATCAGTATAGCTGCACCACTTCTAGGTGCCTGAGAACTTAAAGTACATTCAGAATCTTCAAAAGCCATTCCAAAAATAAGATAAGTCATCCAGCATGCTCTCCCCCTGGTACAGGACTGACTCGGGAAGAAAATTACAGTGGAGCAGACACAGATTACTTAGATTTGCACTATTGTGTTGACAGTGATAGTACTGTAGCTTCAGAAGAAAGACAACTGGGGAATGCATGAAATGTTGGGCTTTATTTAAGGATTGTGGGCAAATTTCCCATGTAGAATCTGTAGAGTGCATAAAAGTGTACTCCATAAACAAATGCTTGCTGAATCCCTCAGAGACAGGATTGACAGCAAGGTGCATTTTCAACGTGATTCCAAGTTATGGTGACCCAACACCAAATCCTCCTGGATCCTTGATGATTTGGCAGAGGGGGTTGCAAAGTTTGAGATGGGGCAAATAGTGTGCTACTTTAAAACAGAAAGAAAATACATCACTCTTTTAATGCAGCATGAGCGTATCCACCTTTGACTACACACTGTGGGAAGGTGGCTACGTTCGCTCTCCAATCTCCAATCAGTGATGAGCATTTAAGGAAGAAAAAAATAAATTCAATACAGTGGAAACGCCAACTTTTTTTTTTAAGTGGCTGTAGACGACGCCCCTGTTACGGCGACAGACAACACGACAACACGGTGTCGTCTGCAGAGGTTACGGCGCGCTCCGACGGTGACCGCGCCGGTGGGGTAGGCAGCCCACTGCACGGGTGCGCGCTGTGGGCTGCCTAACTCGCCGGCGCTGAAGTCAATTACAAAACACCAATTATATCCGTACCTAGACGTTCACTAGTTCAGTGGTGAAAAATGATCCCCTAGGGATGACCTACCTACCCACAAATTATTGACAGAATGAGAATACTCACCCTGTAGTAGGCTTTTTCGTATGTTTTGCTACAGTGGATTCATCGCTGAGAACTTTGAAAAGATATGTTCGTAATTCTGTCAGGGAATCCCTGGGTTTTAGTTTGTTCTCTCCTACACTTCAACTCCATGTGAGAATTCCTGGCAAAGTTTTAGAACCATGTGACCCTCCTTAAATGCCATACCAGCTTGCCATTACCTTTTTCTGTGTGGGATTTTTTTCCACAAGTGCCTTTCATTTAAATAAAGATAGTTTAACGACACGATACCGGAAGTCCACGAAAACATGCCGTTTTATCTACGAAAGTGTTATGTTCTTCAAACAAAACAATACCTGAACTAACCCGATCAACACAGTTTCAATACAACGAAACAAAACTGCAAACAAAACTTAAGCGGTCCTTCGACCGCAAGAACAAGATGTCGAAGAACAAAACCCAAACGTATCAACGAGGACCGAAACTAAACTACTTACCGTGGCTTTCGTGCCGTTATCAGAGCGGGAACTAAACCTCGAAACCCAAACCTTGATAAAAATACTTTTACCGCGCTCCTTGACGACGCCGTGTGAAACTTGCGATTGCGGTACAGGTCGTCGGTTGAGGTGCCTAACTACCAGGCGGTTCGTTCGAGTGGCAGCGGACGTCGCGTGTGTTGGGTTGCATGGCAGACACCTGGGGCGTAGGAACGTATTTCGGCCCCCGATTTGACCAGGCACCGAATTCGACGGGTTACCTACTTTCAGGGGTAGACATTATTCTTAAGCCGTTGAAAGCAACAACTTAAAATTGGAAATTTTTTGAAAGCTGGATGACTGGTCATGCACTTATCCACTACACCAGTGTGAGAGAAGTGGTCAAAATCGGGAGCGAAGGGAGCGAGAAGCTAGAGCTGTGACAGCCCCAAATTTCACAATTATTTTCAATTTTACTATCATTATTACGATAAGTCCACTTGGAACTTGCGATAGGAATAACTGATATCGCGAGCGGAGCATTTCTTCACTAACGCATCGTGACAACAAACATCACAAAATCAAAACTACGGCTTCCGGAGGACGTAAACTGCGCCCCTTCAGATTCACTGCTCTGCGGGGCGCCTGTCTATCAGGGTGCGTTACCGCGCGCCCCTTTGTCGCCCGCATTGTGGGCGCCAGGTGGGGGGGGGGGGGGTTAGTCCCCCCCCCCCGTTCCTACGCCCATGGCAGACACCGTAGTTTGTAAGAATTATATCCCTCCTCTCGTCCCTTTTCCACGACTCTCTTACGATCAGACATTTGTAGCCAAGCACATGACCCCCCCCCCCCCTATTTTATCTTTCATCTTACTGTGCATTTAAATTTTAGCTGAGCGGGAGCGAAGCCATTACTCGGTTGGGGCTGAAAAAACAGGTCCTGCGTGTCTTGTTTGTCCGCACGATATATCGAGAACTGTTTGACGCACTGCGGGGGGATTGATTGAGAAGGGTCTTTCTTATGATCATGCATGAGGAAGAAAACCTATCTTAGGCAGAGAATAACAGGATAAACAAAGAAACTTAAAGGAAAAAAATAGTAAAACATGGTTGTTCTTTGCACAAAATCAGAAGTTTTATTCAAACTAGATGGCAAAGGATGATTCAGAATAAAAATTTAGCAATGGCCGTAACATAGTACAGGTACATATATTTTAAACAAGTACTGAACTGAAACAAAATTTAAATGGATTAGAAAAAAAATAGCAATGGAACCGTTATACATTAAGCTCCAAATTTGTACTGCAAATAAACTTAACTACTTTTGTTACTGTGGTACATGTATTGAAACAAATTCAAAATAAATATATAGGCATGTCACTGTCATTCAATACAACTATATTAGGCTACAAATTTGTACTGTCAAGAAACTTAACTAAGATATGTCACAGTGGTACACGCATGGAAACAAATGCAAAATAAGACTATGGGAATGGCACACCCCTCAGAACGCCTTCCGCGCGGCCCTCAGAAGTAGTTACGAAGGCCGCGCGGTTGGTTTGCTGCGCTGTGTGACCATACCAAATGGTCGTGACATCGTCAGCGAGAGATGAGCCTCCGAATTTTTGACGTTGGCTCGTGGTTGACGCCGTGGCGGAGATACTCTTTGCTGCGGTTCCCCTCATACTGGATCCGCTTTTGTAATTCTTCGTAACTTCTCATTTCCGGTTCGGCCCTTCTCCGGAATACACTATTCAATCAAGGATAAGCTGGTGACTCGAACAGTCACTGAGCAAGGGGCAATAATAGAGATAGATAGGAGGGAAGATTATGCATCGGTAATTGCTCAGTTTGATGCTTATGTGCACCCTCTTACACTCTGCAGGGAACAATTTAATGCAAAAAGGCAGCGACCCAAAGAGCCTTTTACTAACTGGTTGACAGATCTGCGAAACATGATAACATTGTGTGAATATGGGAACATAGAAGATTCTATGTTACAGGATAGGATAATCTGGGGAACTAACATCAAAAAGGTAAAGGACACAGCCAGAGCTAATCCAAACTTAACTTTGCTGGAGATTCTAGATCGGCGTAGAGCCGTGGAAGCCACCAATGAAGCCGAGGAGGCCTCTAAAGAGGTACATGAAGTAATCCTCACATCAGGGCAGGCCGGCTCATAGGGTGAATCCCATCAAACCGGGTCTAGGAACCGAGGTACCACATGGCGTGCGCGCGGTGCTAACCGTGGTAGAGGTAGAGGCACTGGTGGCAGGGGACAGGCCAGGCAAGGGAACTCAGGCAAACCTGCAAAAGGCAGAGGAAACGAGTATCAGTGCTAAAAGTGCAACATCTGGCACTCCGTGGCCAGTTGCCCAGCACATGGCAAAAAGTGCCTGGCATGTGGTATGGTGGGCCACTACAAGGTAGTGTGCCGTAATCAGGGCAAACCAAAAGAGAACAAGCTGGCCCGTCCCTTCCGTCGACAGGGGGACTTGGCATGCCTGGCCTGACGGCGGCGTTTGCGCGGGCCGAAGGCCCCCGCCTCAAGTCTCCCTAGAAGTGCCCGGTAGCAGATGTATTTGTTACGATTAAAATCGTTAACCTGAACTCGTCCCTGTGCGCGCCGCGATGGTAATGGTGTGCGCGTGGCGGCCAACCTTAACCTCAAAAAAAAAAAAAAAAACAGACAAATTTTCATTAATCAAAAATGCGATACAAATCGAAAATTGTTGCCACCGTACGTGATTCTACGTTAGGAAAGGAGTTTACCCTCCAAATTTGAAGTTTTTCTGTGAACGATAAGTCGGCGTACATACGTCTGAACGAACGAACATCCGGCATAAGACTATAAGCCCGACTCCTGTCGTTTCTAAAGAAACGTGTCGGGACGGGCTAAAAAGGCTGAATCAGTGCAAAAGGTTTAGGAGGCAGAGATCTTAGATTGTTGGGCTCTAGAGGCAAAAGTAGTCAACGAGCAAAGAGTGAAGGAAGTCAGCACGGTGGAGGACGACGAGGTCCTGGGTCGCCTGCCTGAGGGAGCTGTCAGGAAGGAGCACGCAGAAACCCTCATCATCCAATGTAAGCACAAAGTGTATTTTAAACTTGACCCGGGATCAGAAGTGAATATCATGCCTTACAAATCATTTGAAATCATGAACAAGTCTGGGACTTGTATAAAAGCTAGTATTAAGCTTGTATTAAAGCTAGGCTCACTGGCTTTGATGAAAGTAGGTCCTCTGTAAGTGAGGCATTCTCAGCACAAGTGCAAACCCCATATGGGGCAAGCATTGTTTGTGTTCTACCTGTCGAAAGTGGCGGCAAAGCCATTCTTGGGCAAAGAGGCTTGTGAGGACCTCAATCTAGTGGCAAGGGTGAAACACCCCAGCACAGAGGTACATTCTCTAGTGGCCAGTGCAAAAAGCTCCACTAAAGAGACATTTGATAACAAAAATCAAGGGGTCTTCACAGGTAGAGGAACTTTTAAGGGCATTCTTAAAATAAGAGTAGACCCAAAAATAAGCCCAGAGTCTTGCCCACCAAGAAGGTGTAACAACTCCATTGTTGAGAGGCTGGGGCCGAAACTGAGGAATCATTGTAAAAATAGCAGATGAAATCCCAAAGTTTGTAAGCAGCTTAGTAATAAGGGAGAAAGTAAATGGGGATCTGAGACTATGTCTGGATCCGGGGAGCTTGAATAAAGCAATTCTTAAGCCTAGCTACATAATCCCCACCTTAGATGAGATAATGACCACTGTAAAAGACAAGAAAGTTTTCTCTGTACTAGACCTCAAGGACGGGTTCTGGCACGCGAAGCTGGTTGAGGAGTCCAGCTTCCTTTGTACATTCACGATCCCATATGGGCTGTGCAGGTAACTAGGTTGCCATTCGGGGTGAAGTGTGCACCCGAAATGTTTCAGTTCCTAACAGAACATGTGTTCAAAGACACAGGGGCAAAGGTTTACTTTGATGACTTGCTAATAGCAGGGAAGGATGAAATTGAACATAATGAGGTCATGGACAAAGTAATTAAAAAAGCCAAAGAGGAGAATGTTAGGTTCAATGGGGACAAGCTTCAGTATAGGAAGTCACAAGTGGAGTTCTTGGGACTCCTGTGGTCCCAGAACAAAATTAAAATCAGTCCTGAAATGACAGAGGCAATTCAGACGATTAGGGAACCTCAAAATAAAACACAATTGCAGAAAGTATTAGGGGTATTTAATCATCTAAGGCAATTTGTACCTCAGATGGCAGAGCTGGCAGCCCCACTGTAGGATCTGTTATCTGCGAAAGTTCCGTTTCCAATTATGCTGAAGCATTCCAGAAGCTCAAAGACTGTGTGACAGTAGCTCCAGGACTTACTCCTTTTAATAAGGATAAGCCCATCGTAGTCCAGTCTGATGCCAGCCAAAACGGCTTGGGAGCCTGTTTAATACAGGGTGATAGGCTAGTCACAAGTGCGTCCCGAAAGTTGACTGCAACAGAGCTAAATTATGCACAAATAGAAAAAGAGCTCCTGGCACTAACGTATGCAGCAACGAAATTTGAGAAATTCATATGGGGAATGCCCCGGGTCATTTTCCAAACAGATCACCAACCCCTAGTTTCAATATTCAGAAAGCCCCTCCATCAAATGACAAATAACAGAATAAAGAAGTTGAGACTCAAAATGTTGAAGTATGAACCCCAAGTTGAATACTTGTCTGGCAAACTAATGTACCTAGCTGACCTGTCCAGAAATTATTTGGAATCTCCAGTTGAGGAGGATCCAGAGATGTTAGAAGTGGTTCACGAAGTGACAAACCACTTGTCCATGTCACGTGAGATTGCCTCAGAGTTTTCTGTGGAAACAGAGAAAGACGTAGGACTAAAAGCTGTAATAAATTGCTATCAGACAGGATGGCCCAAAGACCAAAGTCAGCTGGTACCAGGAGCCAGGCAGTAATGGGCATGCGGGATGAACTCTTTGTTGAAGCAGGGCTAGTGATCCTGGGGAAAAAGGTGGTGGCACCCGAGCCCCTTAGGCATAAGGTGTTGCAAAAGCTGCACCTGGCACACTTGAGTGTGGAGAAGACAAAGGGACGAGCAAGACAAGTAGTCTACTGGCCATATATAAATAATGACATAAAAACACTCATTCAGGAGTGTAGGGTTTGTGAAAGGAACAGCCCTAAGAATCAGCCAGACAGTCTTCCAGACAAGGTGACAGAGCGCCCGTGGCAGAAAGTCAGCTGTGACATATTTGAACTTGAGCAAAAAACATTTCTGGTTGTTGTAGACAACTATTCAAAGTGGTTGGTCACGTCAAAATTGTCAAACAAGAGCAGCAAGGCTGTAATAGAGGCCCTGAGAGAAGTATTCTCAGTCCACGGGATACCTGAGGCAATCTTCGGGGACAACAACCCCCTCAGCTGTTATGAGTGTCATGACTATGCTTAAAGCATAGGCAGCAAAATAGTCACACTGAATTTCCGAGGTGCAATGAGCAGGCTGAAAAGGGTGTAGACATAGCAAAGAGAGTAATAACCCTTGAAACTACCTTGATGGGTTACGAGAGCATAATAATACCCCAATAACGGGACTCGAAGTATTGCCGTCCCAAATGCTGATGAGCCGGATGTGCAGAACGGTTGTCCCGGTACTAAATGCACATCTGCAGCCCAAAGTGGTGGAGGTGAGACAGGCCCTAGGGTAGAAGCAGGAAAGATCGAAGGGCACGGAAGCGGGAAAGAGAGTTCTTACCTGGGGACAAAGTAGTGGTAAGAAGGGGTGCAGCTATAACAATTTCCCACAATTCTGGGTTACTATGAAAAACGTGACGTCACGGGGAGGGGTGGGGGGTCCTTAATTCGTGACAGACCGTGACAAGGTGTGCCATAGGGGTTATAAAGTGGCCCAAAAAGCGTGACGACATTAGTGAACGGCCCCTAGCCTGCAGCTCGACTCGAAATAGGGAATTTTTCAATTCAAAAGTCTCTAATATCAGCTTTTGAGTTTTCGTATGGGCATCAGAATCTGAATCAGCGTGTCTCCTTACTTTTCCTTGAAAACTCTCATTGAAATCGTACAATTTCGTTCGGAGAAGTCCATAAGGGGCCATGTAAAAAAAAAAAAAAAAAAAAAAAAAAACCTAACGATTCCACAAAGTGAAATCGTAGGAGGCCCGAAGTAGAGTCAGACGATATTGCCGAAATTTTGTAGATTTTGTAAATTTTGAAGTTTTACTGATGGTTCGAAGTGTCTTTCGAATGCGTATGTGACAAACAGGATCTGGAAGGAGAAGAGAGAAGGAGTGAGAAGAAGAAATATTAATGAATGATTCGTTGAGAAAATATTGGATAAATATTGGAATGCTGTCAAAAAGAAAAAGAACTGTAGTTTTTGGGTAAGTTAAATGATTGTTAAGCGAAAAAGTTTGTCGGGAGATAGTTTAGAATTTCGTGGGAAGATTGGCAGTTGTGTCCTAGGCTCTTTTCAGCAAGCATTGGCATTCTCCCCCAAATTCGGTCACATGGTATGTGGATGCCTCATAATCACACTTTAAAGGGAAAATTTGGACTCACTGAACGAACTCCCTCTTTAGATAAAGTTTTCAACCTTTAGGTTGATAAGAGATATATCAGTCAGTGGGGCTGTCAGACGCAGCTATCAGACTATGAACGCAGTCAGGCATGCCTATCAAACTTTCAGATGGGACTATCAGACCTAGGTATCAGATTGGGAAGATGTCAGACTTATTACGCGAAGGTATCAGATTTTCAGATACGTAAATATCAAACTCAGAAGATGTCAGACTTAATACGCGTAGCTATCAAACATCAGATGACGCTATCAGACCATCAGACATAGACATGTCTATCAGGCTATCAGAAGTGAACTATCAGATTATCAGAGATAGCTATCAGACTATCTGGAAAGCTATCAGATTTGCAGGAAAACTATCAGGTTTTCAGGAAAACTATCAGACTTTTCTGATAGGATTTACACAAGTGGACACCACTTATATTACACATCGAAACGCCACGAAGGCAACAGTTTGACTAAATCCAAGACAATTACCTGATTGCTGAATAACCTTGCCAATATTCCCGGATATCGGGCACCCCGGTCGAAGCAGGCAACCCGCCTCCGGCCGCCAATAGCCGGCTCGGATGACAGAATCGTACTGCCGAGGTGTGGTCGGGGGCGCGTCAACTGGTCCAGCATTACAACTGGTCCAGGTCTACAATTTGTGCAGCACGACTATGCCGACAACTGGTCCAGCTAACTGGTCCAGCGAACTAGCGCGCGAGGCAGGGCGACAAGTGGTCCAACCCGACAACTGGGCTAGCCCGACAACTGGTCCAGCACAGCCGCTCTGTTGCTTCTCGCGAGTGCCCCGACAAGTGGTACAGCCCGACATGTGGTCCAGTGCTGCCGTTCTGTTCTGTTCCCTGAGCTTGCCGACAATTGGTCCAGCCTGACAACTGGTCCAACGAGTGTGAAGTTGGCCAGAAAACAATCTCTGGCCAGAACTCAGCTTTTCCCGGATGTTTCACTCCAAAACGTTATAAATCGACAAAACAAGGTACGTACAGCCGAAAATAAGCGTCCAGACGATCTCTCGGCACAAAATAATTGTAACTAACGATCAGGAACCAACTAAAGACAACCAAGAACCTTCTTCAGATCGTTAAGCAGTATACTCGTACTGCCTGGGTATTGCGCCATATAATTTTCGAATTTGTGCACAGCAAAATCGTTTGAGGCTTAAAAGGGGTCAAGACAGTTGGCCTCGACCCGATTTCTGGGGTAGATTGTTAGAGTAGGGTAGGTTAAGTAAGATTTGAGCACAATTGAATACGTAGAGAATCCCACAATACGGTGGGAGTTGGTACGTTCATCGGCTAGGTTAGAGGCGCAAGAGCGGTGCCCCCAGGGCGCCGTACTGACTAATAAGCCCCGCAGGGTCCCACTCGTCTGGTGACATCCGCCGGCAGGCCAAGGCAGGTGTACGCTAGGCGTGGAGGGGCGGAACAGTGGTTCGCGGTTAGCGAAACCTGTTACGCCACGACGCCGTCTGACGTACGCCTACCTTGGTTAGATTTGAGCACGATTGAATACGGTAGAGACGGGCACAATACGGTGGGAGTAGGTACGTCCAGCGATTAGGGGTCGACCATATATTACGTACGCGATTTTGGTCCGTTTCCGGACCCCCCCCCCCATACGTACATAATCGTACAAAGTCGCCCCCCCCCCCGAAATGTACGTACTTTAAAGAAAATTTAAGAATCGTGCTTAAAAGCCTATAGATGAATACAGGGGTAGAGAGAAACCAGTAAATTTATTAGAAGCATATAAGAGATTACATTAGATAACATTTTAAATCACCCGTACATGAGGAGCGAAGTTTGGAATGATTCTATGCAGCACGCCGGATCTGCTTCTGTAGTCTGGGATTCCTGCAAGGCTTTTTGCGTAGCTTCCGCATTCTAAAAATCTGTCGTAAATTTACGACACTAGAGTCGCTAAGTTTGATAGCGATACTGTGCACAGGAGTTTCCTTAGTTTTCAAACGAAAAATATCGTTCAAACACGGAAGAAGTCGTTTCGTTGTCGTATTGCTACGACTAAGCCCTCGTAATGTAATGACATTCCCTAGTAAATGCGAATGGCTGCTTTTGAGGCTCCTTTGCCGGATTAGAGGCTGAAAGGCTGCTTTTAAGGCTGCTTTTTGGAGCCTGGTGGCTCATTGGCTGATTTCGAGGCTCCTTTTTGGAGCCTGTGGCTGCTTCGAGGCGCCCCTGCCCGACTCTCCCGTCACCTAGCTAATCCTGTTGGAGCCTGTGGCTCCTTTTTGGAGCCTGTGGCTGGTTTCAGCAAGGAAAGCCAGCCTTGGCTGCTTTTAGCGCTTAAAACCAGCCTCGGGGCTCCAAAAAATTAAGACTTTGCGAGTTTTCGGTAAGCTGTGCAGCCCGTGGGCGGTTACACCACGCAAAACCAGCCTTGGCTCCTTTTGATGTGCTAAAGGAGCCTCGGGGCTGCTAAAAATTGGAACTTAGTGAATTTTCGGAGGCAAAACAGCAATTTTTTTTTATGAAACCAATAGCGTTCGGTTAGGACAGTATGCGCTTGGTATAATAAGCGTGCAAATACGTGCACAAAAATTTCGAGAACGTCAGAGATGTCACTTAGTTTACGTAAAACGAATACCTAACGAATTCCAACGAATACAAAAAATTTGAAGCTAGTATTCGCTTGAAATTCATGCGGTGTGGTTAAAGCTTAATTTCGAAGTTTTAAAGGGCAACAACATATTGTTCATGTAGCAGGTCACCGTATGCTCGAGCACGCAAGAGCACCGGCCCCGAGGCTGCTTGAGTATAGAACCCAATTTCTGGTCCTTCCTTTGCTTACTCACAGTCCCCTAACCTCGGTAGCGCTTGCGCGATCTTCCCGCAGCCGGGAATGGTGAGGCGTGCAGAGAGATGGCTAGTCTTGGCCGGTCCCTCCAGTGTGTCTCCGTAGAGCAGCAGCAGCATCCTCGGTTCGTGTGGCGAAGGTTTGGCGTTCTAATCCCAGTGTTCTTGTATGTTGTGTGTGTTTCTCTCTGCAGGTATAAGCGATAGCGGCCATACTCAGCCATGGCTCCTTTTTAGAGCCATCAGGCTCCTTTAGTAAAGGAGCCACCGGCTCCTTTCTGGAACCACAGGCTGATTTACTAAAGGAGCCTGGCTGTTTTTTGAAACACTTTGCAGCCTGGCTGATTCAGCCACAGGCTCCATTTTGGAGCCTCAAAAGGAGCCATTCGTATTTACTAGGGTTCCTCTTTCGGCAAGGACTTTTTCGTTGTTACTATGAAAACAACCATGATCGTTGTGGAACGAAAAGTTGGTTAAAGAAAAATCGTTTTTTAATAATCTTCTAAGCAGTGCAGCTGGGCTGGCTTTAGCGCCTTTAAATAAACTTCCAACGCGTGGAAACTCGTTTATTTTTTCTCGCACGCACTTTGCATCGAGACCTCCCCCCCCCCCACCCCCACGTACATTATCTTAGGAAATCGCCCCCCCCCGTCCCCCCTAAAGTGTGTACGTAATATATGGACGACCCCTTAGGTTAAAAGCGTAACGACCCCCGCGCCTCAAGACCGGCGCCCGCAGAGCGCCGTACAGACTGATTGGCCCCGCAGTGTCCCACTCGCCCGGTGACAGCCGCCGGCAGGCCAAGGTAGGTGTACTCCAGGCGTGGAGGGGCGGAACAGTGGATCGCGATGAGCGAAGCCTGTTACCAGGGGGAAGCAAGCACGTGAGAGGGCCTGGTGCCATGCGGTAGCGCTCTTATATGTTCAAATTATTTTCGAAACTAAATGAACCGATTCGGTCTGAGTTGGTTTCATTCGATAGAGGAGTACGTTTTACATCCGGTGGGATACTTCTATATCTGGTTAACTCACTCGCTTTGCTCGCTGAGGGCTCCGCCCCCAGACCCCCATGAAGGGCTACGCCCTGCTGTTTCTCCCTTTGGTACTACATTTGGCAGTGTTTATGATTTCAAACGTGAATTTAATTTTGGCATTGTCTCTGGGTTCCTGGAGCCATTGTTAACGGGGTCCACGCTGTTAAAGAAGTACGCATCTCTCGCCAGTTGGTCCCGTTCCAGTTCAAGCCCAAAAAAGACCTGGTTTGCCCATCGGCACCTGCAACAGCACCAGAGGTCGACTAGGTTCATGGGATTGTTTTAGCAGGGACGGTTCTCATGTTCCAGTTTGAAACACTGCACCTCTTAGCAGGTTACCATCCCGTTCTAGTAACAGTCTAAGAAGGCCATGTTTTGCCTACCATCCGCAGCAGCACTGAGGGTCGACTTTGGAACTGTAACTTAGGTCATGAGGTTGTTTCAGCAGGGCTCGGTTCTCATTTTCAAGTTCAAAAAACCGCACCCTTTGGCAGTTTGCCGTCCCGTTCCACTTCCTGGCCAAGAAGGCCCTGTTGTGCCCACCAGCACCTGCAGCAGCACCTGGGGTCGATTTTGGCATCGTAACGGAGGTCCTGGTTTAAGTTTACTAGGGGTCGGTTCTCATATTCAAGTTCGAAATACCGCACCCTTAGGCAGTTTGCCGTCCCGTTCCACTTCCTGGCCAAGAAGGCCTTGTTGTGCCCCCCGGCACCTGCAGCATTACCTGGGGTCGATTATGGCATCGTTACGAAGGTCCTGGTTTAAGGTTACTACGGGTCGGTTATTATGTTCAAGGTCGAAATACCGCACCCTTAGGCAGTTTGCGGTCCTGTTCCACTTCCTGGCCAAGAAGGCCTTGTTGTGCCCCCCGGCACCTGCAGCATTACCTGGGGTCGATTATGGCATCGTTACGAAGGTCCTGGTTTAAGGTTACTACGGGTCGGTTATTATGTTCAAGTTCGAAATACCGCACCCTTAGGCAGTTTGCGGTCCTGTTCCACTTCCTGGCCAAGAAGGCTCTGTTGTGCCCATCGGCACCTGCAGCAGCACCTGGGGTTGTTTTTGGCAGTTTTCCCGGGGCTTTGGGGTCATTTAAGAGGGGGTCCATTCTCATGAAAAAAAAATCGTATCTGGGACCGTTCTACCCAAACATTTACATGAGTCAGTTGTTATTATTATCATTATTATTATTATTATTATTATCATCGGGATGGCGTTATAGAGGGGTTTGGTATTTACTGCGTAATATGGTCGATACTTCGTCCCAAATGGCAAATCTCTGTGAAAACGCTGAATCGTAGACAAGATTTGCGACCTTTATAACTCAGAAAGGTCAAGTGAAAACTCATTTACCTTTGCATATTATCACCTTCCATGGCATAACCTGTGCTAATATCCCACTAGGGTATTCCGGAGAAAAGCTGTGCCGGAAGTGAGAAGAAGGTATGAATCAAAAAGAGCGGAAACGGAACGTGGAGGTATGTAAAACTGCGCGCGTGGAGGTGCTTGTTTTCGGTCGGCGCATGTTTAGATTCGTGCTTTGTTCACTAGTGCAGACTGTACTGAAAATTATAAAATAGTAATCACATTTCGCCAAATATGTGTTGAGCTGGACAGCGAGACTATTTCAGGCTATTGCTATCATATCTCTGCATGTTGTCATGAAAGAAAGATACAGTCTCTTCCAGAACATCGAAATAGGCTGGAGCGGTGGTCGGAACAGGTTAGCAGAAGCGTATCATATATGTTTACCAACAACTTGAAAAGGTTCTCTAATACAAAGCGTTAACAGAGATAGGGCGTCGAGGAACAAATAAACTTAAATTTGAGTCATATATTTATATCCATCTGAAAACATTAAAGGCTCTTGTCCGACGGCGATTCTCACGCAGGGTTGTTAGACGGCCCTACTCCGTGGATCGTACCAACTTTCCGCATTGGTCGTACGTTTGTGTAAATTGGTCGTACTTTCTACAATTTTTACTGAATGGCAAAAATAGCCTATTTGACACTATATGACACCAATTTTGGAGCTTTTCCGAGCAAGGAGAAGTGTCGGAGATGAATATCACCGTTTGCTGGGCAGTAAGGATGTTGATGTTGGCAGCGTAGCTCATGCTGCCATCTACCGCCAGTTCGGCGAACCCTGTCCAGCTGGGACTGGGGCTAAGAGGCGGCACGGTGGCGAGGATTTGAAACGCTCCGCACCATGTTGTTTTATTGCGTATGGAGTAGGGAAATAAATGAGGACATCGAGAATGAATTATGGACGGAACTTTGGTTCACTCAAAAGACTAGAGTAATTAAGACACTAGTTTACAAATTAGTTCAATGACAAGGACTAGAGTAATTAAAACAATGGTGTAAAAGTGGCAAACTAGGGCATGCCGAACCATAACTCGTCAGCTGCCTGTTCCTCATTAGGTCCATCTGTGGATTCAGTGCTCATGAGGGCATTGATTCCCGACGGTTGGCGCTCCGGCCCTGCGAGAAGGAATCCACGTCAGTGAAAATGAACAAGTCATTAATTTGGTTTGTTTATGTTAAGCAGCATCCCTACCTTTCTCTCGTTCGTACAGAGTGGACGACGTCATAGCTTTGTACATTGCATCCGTCGGCTCAAAGTCACAGCAGCACTTCCCGTTCCGCTTGACGCACTCCGAAGCTAGACACAGACCTTCCACAAGCTGGCCACCCATGGGTGGCCAGCTTGTTCCTTATCTTAGTCCTTATTAAAGTTATTTTGCTGAAAATCCTTTCAACGTCTGCATTGGAATGAGGCAGGCTAAGAACAGCATGAACGAAGTCTGACAGATTCTTAAACTTAGGCCTGCCTTCGTCGAAAGCAATTTTCCCAATCTGTAAAGAGGAGCGAGATTTAACACATCGGTCGGTGTCGGAGAGAGGAATATCGTTTGGAAATGAGATTCATACCCGTGCCCAGAACACATCCAAATGCTCTTCATCCACGATGTCCTGCGGGATGTCCTCGTAGGGCAGTGCGCGCCACTGGTCGTCGATGCGCTGGACCACGTCCGCATCGGCAGGCTTGCTCTTGGCACGAAGTCCATGAAGGGCAGGAGGCTGTTGCTGAAACTGCGTCCCGTGAACGAAACTGCAGAGCTGGCCTTTAGCACTGGTAAAGCCTTCAGCAGGGGGTCATCAAAATCAAAGCGTTGCTTGATAACACGGCAGAGTTCAACCAGGTAGCCCCGACAAGCCCTCCTGAAAATCTCTATCTTGGGGGGGTCGTCGGCAAAATTGGGGTGCTTCAACTGCTCCATCACCCCGACGCCCAGGTAGAGGTTTGACAAGGGTGTGTATTCATCCTGCTTATTTGGGTCAACCGCGGAAAGAGCAATCCTGCAAATAAAACGAGTGAGTTATTTAACGTGTATGTAACTATGCATAATTTCGGAGTGGAAAGCGAAACTCACCTGCTTAAGTAAGTTGGCTTCATGAAGCTTTGCAACAGTTCCCTGTAACCCTCAGTCATTTTCTCATGCAGATTTGTAACAATAACTTTAGTTGACTGGAAATATGCATTCATATTGGTGACCTTTGGGAGCACCCAGGCTAGGAACAAATAGTAGCCTTTCATTATGGGACAAGAGAGCCATGCAAAGAGACTCTCTGTGGCAACTGTGTTGAGTTAAGTACAAGCGCAGTGGCTCCCACTGTTCCAGAATTCTATCAACGTTTTCTCGAAGGCATAGCCACCTTGTCAGTGCCAAGAGTAACATCTTTTGCTGAGAGACCTGAAGGAATTCTTGAAACTCGGCGAACTGGGCAACCCTTTTGGAACTATGGTTAAAAAAGGAGTAAATGTTCCTAGCTAGGTCCTCACAAGCCTTAGGTAAATATTTGCATGAGCCCTTCGCCGCAAGATGTAGGGAATGACAGACGCAGGGCATAAGATTAATTCCTGAAAAGAAAAGAACTCATCAGTTAAGAATAAACGACTGTGTCGAAGCGGCGGCTTGCGGCCCCACCCCGCGGCGGCTCGCGCGGTGTCTCGCGGCCGCGGCCCCGTCTTCCAGCGTGGCGACGTGGGGAATGACAGGGGGCATGCGAGGGTGAACGCTTACCTGGGCACAGTTCCCTCAAGCGACTCCACACGGAGTTGTGCTCTCCAACCATGACTGAGGCATTGTCACAGGCAAATCACATAAAGTTGTACAGCAGTATGCCATGCTTGTTGAACGATTCAATCAGTAACTCGAAGAGTCGTTTCCCCGTGGCCCCTTCGCGGGCTGCCTCGTAGTCACCCTTCGGGAACACGTCAGAGAGGTCGTAAAATCTGCAAATTTTAATCATTACAAAATAATTAGAGCATGTTTTATAAGCGGTATTGTTTAACTCCACATTGCGCTCATTACCTCACAACCATTCGCCCATGCTCGCCTTCGTCCTTGGCAAAAAACCTAACAGCTACAGCAGCCGTCTTCACATTGTGATGAGTGCTTTCATCTGTCAAGACTGAAAATTTGACAGTTTTTAATTCTTCCACTAAAGTCTTCTTATACTCGCCGCCGAGCACGTTGGTCACCACCTGTGTGCACTTCATTCTTTTCATTTGCACAGCCTTTAAAATCTCAGAATCAGGGAAAGCAGACTTCAACGTAGGAACCAGGTGATCAATAAGCAGAAATGGGACATTATGTGCGGCTAAACACGCACTCAATTTGATTTCGGCCCTCTGCACCTTCTTGGTTTTAGCAACAAATTCTGGACCAGACGCGTCGGGAACTACGTATCTCATTAGGCTTCCTGACTGGCGGTCTTTCTTTTTCCTTAAATGCTCTGTAGTCTCTGCATGCTTGACTATAGTGGTCTTATTGGCGGTGATGCTTATGTCACAGTATTTGCATTTCGCTTTGAAATTGCTGTTGGGATCGCGTGTCAACCAAGCACCAACATCGTCTCCAAAATCCTTACTCATGCTTTGCCATTCTGGCCTGTATCTCTGTTGCCTGTGTTTTTCCTTTTTCTTGAGTTTCTTTGATGGCGGGGGTGTAGCAGCCCGGTCAATTTCCTCGTCACTTTTCAAGCCCATTATTAAAATGTGGATCCTATAGAAAGAAGTTTCAATATCAAGGAAAGGGGATTTTCATAACCTCCCATGCATCCAAGGTTAAGAGTCCTGCGAGGCCCGTGACTAAGCTATTGTACTCACCGTCTAAAAAAATCCTTATTTATCCATGTGATTGTTCATCGAATACAAATCTGGCTCCTCTTTAAAAAACTTTATTACCGGCGCGTTTTGAAAGGAACGCAATCCGATTGGCTGCTCCTCACGCAAACAAAACACTCCGACAAGACGATGCAACTAATGCCATCTGTGGTCGATTCGTCAAACTGTGTCCAGCGGGATTCGGTACTGCCAACCTCACCGTACGCTCAGTAACGAGTTGCGCGGCATAATATTAGTGAGCAAAATCGAGAGCAGTCGTACATTTCGGCCAATTATCATACGTTTTCCGTATGATCTGGGCCTTGGTCGTACGTCGTACGGAAGAGCGAAATTATCGTACGCGTACGAGAATTATCATACGTCTAACAACCCTGTTCTCACGGACCCAAACACGTAATGGCGGCAGCCGGAAACAAGCACCTCCACGCGCGCAGTTTTTCATACCTCCAAGTTCCGTTTCCGCTCGTTTTGATTCATACCTTCTTCTCACTTCCGGCACAGCTTTTCTCCGGAATACCCTATTGCAGATCGAAAGCACACCTCGCCTCATTGTTATAATGCGTACAAGTTGCGACAAATTTCAGCTCGCTACCGCATGGAACCAGGTGCTTTGCACTGTTGCCACCCCTTGCTGTTACGCCACGATGCGGTCTGGCGTACGCCTACCTTGTTATTTGGGGTAGGTAGGTTAGGCTAATATTAATATTCATGTCTACATATAAAATTACGATTCCACAAAGTGGAATCCTAGGAGGCCCGAAGTAGAGTCAGACGATATTGCCAAAGTTTAGTAGATTTTGTAAATTTTGTAGTTTTTCTGATGGTTTGAAGTGTCTTTCGAATGCGTATTTGACAATAAAGATCTGTAAGAAGAGGAAAGTAGAAGGAGTGAGAAGTGTGAAGAAGAAATATTAATGAATCATTCGTTGAGATTATATTGGTTAAATATTGGAATTCTTCGAAGAAGAATAAGAACTGTTTTGTTTGGGTAAGTTAATTAATTGTTAAGCGAAAAGGTTTGTCGGAAGAGAGTTTAAAATTTCGTGGGAAGATTGGCAGTTGTTGTGTTCTAGGCTCTTTTCAGCAAGCAGCTGGCATTCTCCCCCCAATTCGGTCACGTGGTATGTGTGGTATGGAATGACAGGAGTACTAACAACTTTTCAACGTCAGGGGCAGGCATGAGGCATGAGAATGTTGATCAATCTTATTTACAAACACTCGTCGACATCTCGGCTGGTCCACAGAGTTGGAAATTTTTGAAGAGTATGACATAAAGCTATCACACTCATTGCACAGCATTGCTTCCCAGCATTTTTCAACACCATCGTTGATTAGTTGTTCCTTGAAGGACCTTCATAATCGATTTCTTCACGTCACAACCACAATCAAAACTTTCGCGCACAACTCAAAACTGAAACCGACGTTGGTATCCTCAATTGTTTTGTTTACCACCACCCATCGTCATGGTGTCGGGCGAAAAATTCAGGAGGGAAGTACAGTCGACTCACGGCTACTTTTGTGAGTCTGTACCCTGAGCCGCATTGTTGGCCGGCCACCCCAAGCTCGATAAGCTTTCAAACGTAGCAGTTTTTGTTTATAGTTGCGACTGTACTACGCATCAGGCAGTGCTCTGATTGGTTGTAATTTTACCCTTTCCACCAACATTGCCTCGGCTCGGCTAGGCCTTTGCTGGACTCGATTTTTTGACCCTTAAGAGCTTGCAGCTCGACTCGTACTATCAAATTTTTCAATTAAAAATGCTCGAATTTCAACTTTTTGAGTTTTCGTATGGGCATCAGAATCTGAATCAGCGTGTCTCCTTCCTTCTCCTTGCAAACTCTCATCGAAAACGTACAATTTCGTTCGGAGAGGTTCAGAGCACGTAAATGGTACACATTTCCGTACATACCTGCCGCACATATTCCGGCGGGCGGGGGTTAGGTCAGCGTCCGCCGCGCCCGCCACGCCATGGTCCACGCCATGGTCCACGCCATGATCCAGCCCTACAAAACAATAGCCATCCTTGTAGCATTTACAGTAACATTCACGATTGAAGTATACTAATAGAGTCGATGCTTACGGAAAGATGTGAAAGACTTGTTGTCCCCCCTTATGTTAAATATAGGGGCAGCGGGGCCGGCAGCGGGGCCAGCAGCGGGGACAGCTGGGGGACCCGGGGCCGGGCCGGGGGCCGCTTCGTGCGCCGGGTTGGGTGGGTTCATCTGTTAAAATCAGATATACATAAATTCAATCAATACATTTAAAAGAACTCAACAAAAACTTTTAAAACAAAATTCAGAGATGTAAGTGAACTTTTTAAACATTACAGTACATTACCCTAAGATCACATTAGAAACCTACCTCCCTTCATGACATGAACTCTCCTCCCACAGGCACATTACATTTCTACGTCCAACAGATGCAAATCAAAACTAAACCACCAGTTTAGAACAAAATGATGTGCTACAACATGAAGGGATGATACACAAACATAATGATTCACAAGCTAAATGACCATGACCTTGCCCGTTCGCATGAGAGTTCATATTGCTGTCATCAACCCCAGTTTTGGCAACAGTTAACATAAATCTCTCATCCCAGGTCCGACCGCGTGGAGGTGGGCGGGCATAGGTATTGACTCGACACTCAGAAGTGTCAGTAAATTTCAGGACCCGCGCAGTACATCATCCACAACAACCACTATGAAACAGGTGGGAAAACAAATGCGGTGGGAGGGAGGTATCAACCTATCCTGTACAGGATACAGCATGTGAGGGGCGAGGTATCAACCAATCAACCCCATGATGTACTGTTATTTACGAAGGAACCAGGTGTCAAACACACACAATGAAAAAGGATGGAAAAGTAAAACACATTAGTTCCATCATTACACTTTTGGAGCATTTTTTTTTTAACGTTTGGACAGCATACTGTGTGTCCTACTACAGAATTCAAGAATCAATTTTTGAGCCAGCCAAGTGCAAGCAGCTTCCGCTCTTTCCTCCTTGTGTTCAGGGCATCTCAACTATGTAAATTCTAGTTTCTCTTTCAGCACTTCGAATACTCTCTCCTGAAAGTGCAAGACATAAGCAGAATCCCTGCAATGATTCACAAAAAGATTAGCGCCACTTTTCACATGCTGTACTACATTAGCATTAGGTGCTTCCTGGGTGTAAGGATCCCAAGCGTGCAGATCTTCATACTCTCGGCTGGTACCTGAAGCAGTCTAGTCAGCATTGCACGTATTACACTTAATACCTTGAAGGACATGGTCTCGCAGTTCTCTAGCTGAAATTAGATCATCATAACGCTCAAATCGAGCGGCAACGGTTTCATTTGAAACGATGCCAGCTTCAAATATTGCCCGGTCTATCACATTACCTGCAGAGTCAGTGTTAGGGGGCCGTTCATAAATTACGTACGCGATTTTCGCCCGGTTTCGTTCCCCCTCCCCCCCCCTCGTACACTGGCGTACATTTCGTGTGCCCCCCCCCCCCTCCCTTCCTCGTACACTGGCGTACATTTCGTGTGCCCCCCCCTCCCCCCGGATGTACGTATTTTTAAGGAACTTTTTAAAAAACGAGGTTCGAATGCGTGGAAATTACGATGTCCTTAAAATCAGTTGCTTTCCGTAGGAAAATTTCTTTTGCGATAAAAACGAGCCTTTGACGGTAGCTTTGTTCTGTCAGAAATATGTCAATTCTCATACGAAAAGGTGTGTTTTAATGACAGTTGGATTCCAATAAAAATAGTTAGTTGAAGTAAAGTCCATTAAATAAACAGTTAAAATAAAAACCGTTATTATTGCACAGATTGCAAAGATATGAACGAAGTGCAAACAAGTTTTCATTGATCACCGGTGGCTTCTGTCTATGCCTGCTGGAAGCGGTTTGTAAAGCGGCATGGTTGTGGGGGCTGCGGGCGGCTCAGACTCAGGGAGCTGATAGAGCGAAACGGACGAAATTTTCGCCCAAACGGGCGTTAATATGGGGTGTCTTACGAAAGAGAATTTTTGTTTATGTGATCGGAATTGTTTTTAAATTTCGGATAGGGCGTAACATTGAAACTTCCGGCGCGTTGCCTGACCCCTTCTGGTGGTCGCACAAAGTTCCCCGATGTGTCAAAATTTAGGGTTTTGAATGACGAAACCGAACTCGCCCCAACACATTTCCACACTTCATGGCAAATGGGCCCCTCTTAAGTATTCGTTTACGCTTTTCCTGGCTGGCCTGCCTCGAAAATGCAAAAGCAATCGGAAAGCGCCACTGGGAAAGCAGGCCCTGCACCTGAAACAGCTAAAGTTTGTCAGCAAATCTTCCAGTTCGATCGCTAATTAATTTTTCACCTTCCTGGACATTTCCATAATCTTCGTAACCAATTATACTTCCATCTTTTAGAGTTAAACATGGGATTAAATCGGTCTCATCCCAGTTCACACCAACAACTTTGTGGGTTTCTGTCTTATTGTTATTACATTTTTGGAGGATTCTGGCAAAAGGACTATTTACATCAAACCCACACTCAACATGTCCTATACAATTTTGCGAGTAGTTCTCCGGGAAGGAAGGTCCAAAATCTGTTGGGCAACACTGTGACCGCCACGGCCTCCTGCCTTTTCCATTGAAACGCCTACAGCCTTAACATCAGGTGGATATCTGTGTCCTCGGGGTTCTGCTGGGGGGACTGGTGCTGCTGGGGCTGCTGCTGCTGGGGGAGCTGCTGGGGCTGCTCCTGCCTGTGCCTGGCAGATTCCTGAGAACATGAGAGAAAAATGGACTGTAGGAAAATATAAGCACGTAAATGGTACACATCTCATTTCCGTACATACCTGCCGCACATATTTTGGCGGGCGGGGGTGCGGTCGGCGTCCGCCGCGTCCGCCGCGCCCGCCGCGCCATCTTCCTTGCCATCCATGCCTCCCACGCCATGGTCCCGCTCTACAAAACAATAGCCATCCTTGTAGCATTTACAGTAACATTCACGATTGAAGTATACTAATAGAGTCGATGCTTACGGAAAGATGTGAAAGACTTGCTGCCCCCCCCCCTTATATTAAATATGGGGGCAGCGGGGCCGGCAGCGGGGCCGGCAGCGGGGACTGCTGGGGGACCCGGGGCCGGGCCGGGGGCCGCTTCGTGCTGCGGGTTGGGTGGGTTCATCTGTTAAAATCAGATATACAAAAAATTCAATCAATACATTTAAACGAACTCAACAAAAACTTTTAAAACAAAATTCAGAGATGTAAGTGAACTTTTTAAACATTACAGTACATTACCCTAAGATCACATTAGAAACCTACCTCCCTTCATGACATGAACTCTCCTCCCACAGGCACATTACATTTCTACGTCCAACAGATGCAAATCAAAACTAAACCACCAGTTTAGAACAAAATGATGTGCTACAACATAAAGGGATGATACACAAACATAATGATTCACAAGCTAAATGACCATGACCTTGCCCGTTCGCATTAGAGTTCATATTGCTGTCATCAACCCCAGTTTTGGCAACAGTTAACATAAATCTCTCATCCCAGGTCCGACCGCGTGGAGGTGGGCATAGGTATTTACTCGGCACTCAGAAGTGTCAGTAAATTTCAGGACCCGCGCAGTACATCATCCACAACAACCACTATGAAACAGGTGGGAAAACAAATGCGGTGGGAGGGAGGTATGAACCTATCCTGTACAGAATACAGCATGTGAGGGGCGAGGTAGCAACCAATCAACCCCATGATGTACTGTTATTTACGAAGGAACCAGGTATCAAACACACACAATGAAAAAGGATGGAAAAGTAAAACACATTAGTTCCATCATTACACTTTTGGAGCATTTTTTTTTAACGTTTGGACAGCATACTGTGTGTCCTACTACAGAATTCAAGCATCAATTTTTGAGCCAGCCAAGTGCCACTTTTCACATGTCTATCACATTACCTGCAGAGTCAGTGTTAGGGGGCCGTTCATAAATTACGTACGCGATTATCGCTCGGTTTCGTTCCCCCTCCCCCCCCTCGTACACTGGCGTACATTTCGTGTGACCCCCCCTCCCCCTCACCCCGGATGTACGTACTTTTAAGGAACTTTTTAAATAACGAGGTCCGAATGCGTGGAAATTACGATATCCTGAAAATCAGTTGCTTTCCGTAGGAAAATTTCTTTTGCGATAAAAACGAGCCTTTGTCGGTAGCTTTGTTCTGTCAGAAATATGTCAATTCTCATACGAAAAGGTGTGTTTCAATGTGTGTTAACACACATTTTCATTATTTTTCTTCCAGCAAACAGTGATGAAGAATTAAACAATAATAATGGTTATAATTTCAAAGACCTTGGTGTAATCTTTGATCCTGATTTAAACTTGATGGGGGATGAAGCAGGTAAGTGTTGAGATTTATCACCCAGTGTATTTATTGCACCAATTTGTGGTCCTAATTAGCTTCTTGCTTTGTGGAACTTGAAGGAAACTCAGTTGTGTCTGATGGTGTAAGACCTCTCATGAGTCATGTAACAAATCTTCTACCCAATGAAGCGGACGAGACCCGTTCCCCCTCTAGGAAAAGAACAAAAGCAGCATCACTGCCAGGTATGTCGCGGGATGTCGCTATTTGGTCAGATTTAACCTTAATTAATTATTATTACTGTGTTATCTTCATTTTTTATCTCTTCTCAGTGGGTATTCGCAGGACTCCACAAAAAACGCCTAAAAGAAAGCAATCCTCTAAAAGTTGTCTTGAGTGGACTCCCAACTTGACTTATCATGTGTCATTGGCCACTTGGAAAGACGTTAGTAAAAAATTGGAAGAAAGTGGAGAGCAAATTGCTTGGAAGACATGTCGTGACAAATTTGATAACACGAATAAATTTTTCCTTCATACACTGTTGCCTGCTGGAGGTATTTTGGCTGGCACTGAGTGGCCATATTATCAAGATTTTTGCAACACATATGACATTTCGGAAGACTACTACCAAGTGGTTACTGAGGATGGTCTGGAAGTAGATGATGAAGACAATGACGATGATGATGATGACAACAATGTTGCTGAAGCTGGTAAACCATTGGGTAGGTTTGATGTGCTTCATCAATAATCTGTTTTCAGTTTTTTGTGTTATTTTTTGTGACAGTTCTGACAGTTTGGTGTACCATCCACTGTTTTTGTTGCAGGAAAAATAATTGGGCATGAGCCAGTTGTTATCCTTTTCCTAGAACTGTACAAGACCAGGAAGCATTCATTTGAATCTTCAAAGTCACCTCTGAAGCACAATTTATTGTACAGCCAAATTTCTGAAGGTCTGAAGGACTTTGGAATACATGTGTCAAGGAGAAAGTGCAAGAGCAAGATGAGCCGTCTAAAGCAGCAATTTCAAGATGAATACCATAATGAAAATAAAACAGGTTCCTCACCCAGCAAGTGGGTATTTTTTAAAACTACGTCTGAGATATTTGGTGGTAGTTTTACTCTGGATCCTCCTTTTGCTGTGTCGGTCGGAAGAGGCCTGATATATTCTGAAAAAAGGGGGTGAAGCAGGTGGATAAGGGACAGACTGGTACAAGGACAAGGACTCTTCCCTCCTCATCTCAAGCAAAGAACACAACAAGTAACAAACCGAAGAAACCGGTTTATAAATCAAAACAATTTGAGCTGCTTGAAAGGCAAGTGAATCAGAAGGAGCGCGACTGACTCTTAGCTATGAGCAGAGAAGTGGTGAAAGGACAGCTCTGCTGTCCAGAATTGAAAAAAGAATGAAAGATAGGGAGAAGCAATGATTTCTTTGTGATGTATGCCTTGCAGTGCCTTGTTTTTGATTTATTTTTTTATTTAGTGTTTTGTGGCAGAATGTGTATTGAAACATTCATAATTATTCACGTTCTAAGATTCTGACTTTCAGTTAAAGCATTACTGATATTTATTTTATATTAATTTATATGTTGCTAATTCAGCATTTTATGTCTGTGATTTAAGTTAAAAGAACTTAGACTGAATCGTGAGTCTCTAAAGGTTGTTGCTATTGTTTCTATGAATAAAAAGTGACCAGAACCGTTACAGTTACCTTATTTATAATTCATTTTCTATATTTCGACACAAATTTAAAATTCTCTATATCAGAACTATAATCTTTAACAAAAATAATTTAAAATCACTAAATATTTGTACTTTGATGGCATGTTACAGAGGAAGTACTACATTTGGTAAAATTTCATTCATAATGAACAGACGTTTCTCGATACCCCTTGCTTCAGCTGCATCTATGACAGGAATGTCCTCGGCATTTACTTCCTCATTTATATCATCCTCTTCACGTTCTTCAATCCAATCCTCTATTCTTGCCAAGTCATCCTCCTGAAAGACATACAACAGCTACATTTTAGGCCCTGGAATCACGAAGAGTAAAGACTTACTTTTACATCAAGTATATTGCTTCTCCATTTAGTAAGGTGAAGTTATGGAGGACAAACGCTGCCGTTATATGGTCAACTACATTTCTTGGGTTTTTTGCATGTAAAAATTTTAACCTTCTCTATTTGCCCTTTCCTCTTGCAAATGCATTTTCAACCCGTACTCTGCATTGTGACAGCCGTTTGCTGAACCTCAGCTGTTCCTCTGTGAGATGACCATTGTTGGCAAAAGGTATCATCATCTAGACTTTGGTCAGATATTAATTACCACATGATAGAAAATTTGGAAGCATTGACGAAGTACTTCATATGTTTCCTCACATACAAAGTCTGTCAAGGTGTAGGCACCGTCACCCACAAGGTGCTCATCAGCATTAATAACAACTGCCATGGGTTCATGTAGCAGATCACGGTGAAGAGGGCTCTTTCCAAACACACGGTTGTCGTTCGTGCTACCTACTTCACCCACACAAATATGCCGAACCAATAGTGTGCTGTCCACCACTTTTAATATTTCTATTACAAATTTAGCTTAACTGAGTTTCTTACCCTTTAGTTTATAATGTTCTTGAATACTCATGTGTTTAAAACTCCTTTTTATGTTCAAAGTTGTCATTTATTCCTATCTTGGGACAAAGCATTTGTTTTTGGTTTCATGTAACCCAAACCATATCTTAGGTTAGGTAATTTTATGTTTATATCTTTCCAAATCATAATTGTAATTCATATTTCAAAATCCATTGAAAATAATGGCTGCGCTTCCAATTTTGATGGAGCTTCTTTGTAGAAAGACAAAAGAAATCAATTTCATGTCTGCTGTCAGATGGGAACAGAACAAGGTCCTGGTGTTGTGTGTCGCTGTTCAACTTTATGCTCTGTATTTCAATTAATTTACGATTCAGAACAGGATCCATGTGTTGCTGGTTGCTGTTTAGCCTTATGCTCCGAGAGATATTTTAAAATGCAAACATTATTTAAGAATGTTTAAGAATTTAAGAGTGTTTAAGAATACACATTCTTCATTATTGTTGTTTCTTGTTGATATATGTGCAGTAGTGTCAAACTCATCACAAACAAAATGTTGCTAGTTTTCATTTTCGAGACATTGAACACATGTTGAGGAAGATTTTAAAAAGTTTTAAATACTAATTATTTGTTACCCAGGTTCGAATGTTATGCGAAACAAAAAAAAAAGCTGTGATCAAACAGTGCCAGAAGAAGGGAGATAGTAGGTCCAATTAAGACTTGTCAAAAATGAAACGGCTGCTAAACAATCAAAACCCTCCTGCTTATACGATTGAGTACCAGAAAACCAATCATTCATTTTTCTGATTTTCTCTCAGATGGTAGTGAGAACTTGCAATTTCTTGTGTGCGTGAAAAGTGTATGTTGCAAAGTCAGTTCCGATGGATGAAGTCCTGCGTCTCTTCCAGTGGGAGCGGAGCATGCTGTTGATACGTAGAATCGAGAGACAAATTTGCTCCATTCAATGTACATGGTTCTAGGAACAAAAGTGTCGCTACCTTTATCTGTGATTATAGGAACAGATATGTCTCTGGATGGTCACAAAAAAGTTGCTTCGCAGATAACAAATTTGTGGCTAAGCAAAAGACAAAATTGGCTCTAGGTGGATGCAATATTGTCACTAAGAGGCTTTAGACTTCTTCGTCTGGTAATAAATTTGTATCCAGCTTAACTATAAAAGTGGCCTTAGGTGCATGTGATAATGCCGCCAAGAGGCTTTAGACAAACTTGTACGTTACCAAGGACCAAATTGTATCTAATTAGATGTGCGTAAGACTGCACCCAGCCCAAAAACAAATTAGTACCTTTCTACGAACAAAATTGTTCTGTCATTTCGTGTGCAGGTTTGGCGTTTCCTTCCTGGCGGTCAAACCGTTTCCTTCCTGGCGGTCAAACCGTTTCCTTCCTGGCGGTCAAACCGTTTCCTTCCTGGCGGTCAAACCGTTTCCTTCCTGGCGGTCAAACCGTTTATTAGACTGACCGCAGACGAATATAAAACGGAACGGCTCAAAAAATAATTTGAACACACCGATTTTAAGATTGAATCCTTATTTACTTATTTATCAAATTTGAAGTCGATGTCTTGAGCGGTTTGGATGTGTCGATCGTTAAAAAACGACCCCTCAGCCAAAAATTCCGGTCCCGGGTACGTTCCGGCCGAAACGTACCCGGTTCCGGCCGGACCGTCCCTGGTCCCGGTAGAGTCCGGCCGGACCGTTCCCGGTCCCGGTCGAGTCCGGCCGGACCGTTCCCGGTCCCGGTCGAGTCCGGCCAGACCGTGCCTGGTCCCGGGAAGGGATCTCTTTGGGGTTGGAGGGAGCCGTGACCGTGACGAGGTCCTGCTGGATGCGACTCAGCTGCGGTTCCCCTAGCACCTGCTGAGTTGGGGGTACTTGACACATAGCGCAGAGGTGCTGTGCGGGTGCCTACCAGGCCTATTGCAGGCGCCCACGAAGAAGCGGTGTCCTCGATTTCTATCATTTCAGTTAGTCCTGCACGGGCCGGGCGTGCCGTACTTGAATTTTTATTCCCAGTGCTATGAGAGGTGGAACGTGGACTTGGCCATCTAGTGAACCTGGATAAAGTCCTTTCGTCACCAAAAGGAGTGTTTAAAACATTTTACATAGGAAAATTTCTATGACGTGTTTGGCACGTTTCCATTTTATCAGAAAACGTATAATGCTGTCAGCAGTTGTTTTCTTGTGTTCATACCAAGGAAATAGGAAAAAAACAAAACAACTTGAGCTTATATCTGAGATGTTTATTGCACTGGTCACACAATACTGACATAAATAACATGAAAATAATGCAACTATTAAAGTCATCTCAAGGATGAAACTGTTCAATATTTAATTATGTTTATGTGCACGACAAGGACCATAAATAAGAAAATATTTTCACTAAAATACATTTGATGTGTTTGCCATAATGCATATGAAATGCTCTCTAAGAAAACGGCAGTTGATATTAATATTAACACATATTGTTTTCAGCTGTGCAACAGGGATGGCTTCTATTCCTTGCTCCACTAAATTAACAGAAAACATAAAAGGAAAAAAGTTTGTAGCTTCAATTCCAGTTCGGGGTAAGGAACAAGGGCTACACCTCACTTTAGAGACAAATAAAAATACATCTGACATTTCATTAGCAATAAGTTTTCTAATTTTAACAATTGTGTTATCAATACAACATGCAAAAGAATTGTCGGTTCTGCTTTTACCATTGTCAACAGAATAACAAACATGATCATGGATAACTCTGCTACATTCAACAAATTGTCTAGCGTCAACATTTAGGTGGTTACAATACCATAGTTCCTCCCGGGAAGGTGAGAACGATTTTGGTCTGATACATCTCACCGAACCAGCAAAAAAACTTTTCTTTATTTCTTTCCTTTCCATTCTACTTCTGAAATCAGAGGTCGGTGCAGTTGATGCCGAGTTTCTTAGAATATTCAAAGCTAAATTTCTGTCCAAACTTCGAAGAAGCTGGTGGGCGAGTCCCCTCTCAGCATGGATCTTTGATTTTAAACCTTTGTTACCATTTTCAAAAGCAAATGTGGAGATACTTGACCCGTTAGACCACCCCAAAGCATTGTCCATTGCATGATTACACAGATGCATGTTGAAAGTTAGTTCTTTACGTCCATACAGTTCTTCCACACTGTCCACATACTTCTTCATCAAAGCGCCAGCAACTTCTGCTTCTTGTTTCGCTAAGTCAGACTTCATTAGAAGGTAAAATGCTTGGACAAAAAGCATCCAATGTTTTAAGAACCTTTCGGGCAAAATATTCTTAAACACTGGTACACTGAAGTACAGTATCATGTTTTCCCACTCTCTTGCATTGAAATCATGAACTTGTGATACTTCTCGGGGCAGACGCCTCACCTCAAGGGGAGGCCGAAGTTTCAATATCCTGGCACTGATTACAGATTTGGTTACGTCAGTACCAACGTAGTATGGAGGCATTTGGATTTGCGGTACATTATTATTTTTCTTCTTCTTTGTTTTTGTTTCACCAAGCCAGAGTGTTCCCATACGCCTCGCCACACCAAAACTGGCCCAGTGTAAGTTGTCAAGAATAAATCCGTGCACAATATGAAACTTAGGACATCTCAGAAGTGGAGAGAGACCTGTAACACCATTAATGTGTTTGTCAGCTCCTGGCAGACATAAAACAGCCCGGCCGTCTCTAATCATTTGCTGAGGGGTTCTTTCTTCGGGTTGATTGACTAGTTGTGGAAACTTTCTTGCACTGCTTCCATCACCCTCGGTTTCTCCTGGGTGCAGCAGGGGGTGGCAACAGCGTCAAAGCGCCTGGTTCCATGCGGTAGCGAGCTGAAATTTTACGCAAATAGTTCGTATTATAACAATGAGGCCAGCTGTGCTTAAGACCTGCAATTGAGATATTAGCACAGGTTATGCCTTGGAAGCTGCTAATATGCATCGATATGTGAATTTTCACTTGTCCTTCCTGAGTTATAAGGGTCGCAAATCTTGCCTACGATTCTGCGTTTTCGCAGAGATTTGCCATTTGGCACGAAGTTTCGACCATTTTACGCAGTAAATATGAGTTAACTAGAAATATAAGTATCCTACCAAATGTAAAACGTACTCCTCTATCGAATGAAACCAACCCGGAGCGAATCGGATCATTAGTTTTGAAGATAATTTGAATATATTGGAGCGCTACCGCATGGAACCAGGCCCTCGCACGTGGTTGCTTCCCCCTGGGTGCAGGCACCAATTGCAAGGGTATGCAACATTGTGAGAGTGGACATATTGGATGCTGCCTCTTGCTCCAGAGTCTACGCACATGGCAATTAAAAACGCAAAATAGAGTCTAGCTTCACCTAAAACATTAATGGTGAAGCCTACAGTAGACAGCTTACTAATGTAGTCACAAAATGGCTCTAAAAACAAGTCCATTTTAGGGTGTTTCTTACCAAACCACAAGCCTGCCAGTAGGACATTTGTCATTCTTATATGTTTAGGTAACTCATTAATTATAACAAAAATTGGCCAAATAGAGAAGGTCACTGTTTTGAAAACAGGAGTACCATCGGTACAAGCTGTCAAGGTAATATAAAACGTATCATTTCTAAACTCTAAAGAAGCAACAAAATTTTTGTACATGAGTCCATCATAAAGATCTTTCAATACATCACCATTATCTTCAAACTCGTTTGGGTTTTTTAACTGAGATGCAATTTCCTTATTTTCAAGCAGAAGTTCCAATTGTTTTACAAAGTCAATAATTATAAAGTAATGAGCCTTTGTGAGATCATGAATTATGTTATTAGTGCCACAGAGAGGGCATTCTTTCTCTTTCACAGTCTTGTGATTAAGTTCACCGAAACTTTCAAAACAATTGCAACAGAAAAAAAAGTATTGAGCCTGCTCTCCCCCAGTACCATACAGCTTGTCTAACTTATATGTGGACTCCGGTATTACCTCTTTATAAAACATGCTATTGACTAATTTATGTAAATCTTCTTGTGCTGTGAGAGGCATTGGATGTTTTTTACAAAATTCTTGAATGTTCAATAGAATCTTCAATTCTTTCCAAATATTTCCCAGAAAGTTCTGATCTTAAACGCCTGTGGGAAGGGCCTACGAGTGGCTGTTGAGGTTCTTCAGGTGGTGAAGGTGGAGGTGATGATGGTGGCGATGGATCTTCTGGTGGTGGAGGCCATTGGGGTGATGGTGGTGGCGATGGTTGTTTTTCCATTTCATCATCTGAGTCCGAAAACCCATTCAAGTCATTAGCTCCATCATCAAAGGGATATAGATTCTCATCACTATCACAGGATGATGAATCATCATGTTCCTGGAAATACAATATAAAATAGCTTAAAAATTTATGCATTAAACAACAACAAGAAGTACACACTTAACTTGTACTGTACCAACCTGGTTAGCCGCTCCAGTTGCACTATCATCTTTGGGGTTCAAAGTATGAAAGTCTTCGTCTTCTCTCAGCAAACTTTGATCTTGAGCGGCAAAGCTATGTGCAGCGTTCCAGGTGCGCACTTGTGACGTACTTGGTTGCCGATGATGACAGCCATCCTACAAAAGAAGAAAAATTCAAAAATTACACATTTGTGGTAAAGATATGTCAGGTGATGAATTTAGACTCTTGTTCTCATCATCACGCTTTTCATAGCTTTCATCTATTGATATACTGTCCTGCTGTGCAAGAACAAGCACACAAATTTTTAACATTATAAAATGAAACATCTGGCATTACTTCTAGAAGAGTGAAAAGAAGATTGGTTAAAGATTGTAGCTACACATTAGTTTATACTTACATCAATCTGTGATTGTTTTACTCTGGAAGTAAAAATAGAATGACGACTATTGATTTCTACATCACTTTCATCAGAAAATTCATGTGAGAAGGCCTCGCTTGTCTCCATTTGCTGTACCAGAAAAATAACAGTTTAGTGAGATAATGAAGGGGGACTTTTGTCATGGTGCATGATGGAAGAGACAGGTTAAGATACTAGTACTCTCAGCAGACATAAGAGGGTTCAGGGCGGCCGCGGTAGATGACATCCCCAACCATGAGTACATGGTCAAGTGGGAGAAAAGTTTCCATGGAGATGACGGGACGGAAGCATCTCGCACGATGGCTATTACCCAGCTGAAATTGTGTTGTTGGTGGTGAGTGAATGCATGTCTCTTCACTCCCATTTTTTGAGGTACTGTTTGTTTTATAACTTTGTTGGTATATTCTGTGGCCAGCATCACCGGAGGAAATAAGATTGAAGGCAAAGGAACTTAAAATGCGTGTGTCAGACTCAGCATCCCCTCTGCCGTCCAGCTCCGAAGCCCCAGCTGCAATGAAAGAACCCCTGCGGAGGAGGCGCAGAAAGGTTTGTAAAGCATATGATTTCTAGCACAAGATCAATGTTGTTTGTATCTCAAATTTGGTTGAAATCCAAGCAAATCGTTGGTGCTTGTTGATATGGTGTATTTGTTCTACAGGCTTTGTGACTTGGTTTTTAAATTTGTTAAGTGATCTGTATGACTCTTTTGTAATTTATTCATTCAACTTGTCATGCAGGTGAAGAGGAAGCAGCGTCAGTAGCACAGAAAAAGAGAATGCAAAACACATTAGCATTGATTGAGAAGTCTTCCCACCCAGAAGACCAACAGAAACAAACAGATGATTGTGCCAGTGCCGCTGAATTTTCACCTCCTAATGCAGTGGACAGTGAGAATGAGTAATTTACATCCTTTAAACAATTTGGAATTTCTCATTAAATGCTTTACCTAATACTCTTTGCTTTTCTTCTCGGAGAATCGTTCTCAGTGTGGCAAAGACACTTGTGGAAAGTCTACTCATGTGGCAGGAAAGGCCACTGCAAAGTCTTTTTTGACTCAGCCAATGGCAGCGAAACATAAAGGCTCCAAGGTTTGCTATAAGCTTCTTCTTTTTGTCCCCCCCCCTTTTTTTTGCATATTGTGTATTTACTTTGTCACTATTGTCAGCTGGTGGCTGAAATTTTGTTTTGTTCTAAAACCATGTGGTTTTTTTTTACACCCTATTCCCTTCTGTCATGGTGTCATGAGATTGTGGAAAATTTTGAAAATTAGTACAATTTCATGGTTTAGGCGCTGAGAATGTAAGTTCCAAGTCTATGTTTTTATTTGTCAGCAGGCAGGAAAAGAGGAAATGAGAAGCTCTTCGACAAAGAAGTGTTCCATCTCCGAATGCAATGCTGATAAAAAAAAAACAGATGTTTGTGAGACTACAGTAACATTACCTCCTACTGCGGTGGACAGTGAGTATGCTATTCCGTACCATTCACCCAGTCTCCATGTATTCACTCACCCGAAGCTGCAACATGGGAAGTTTCTCCAGCTCCAGCATCACCAAAGAAATCTCCAGGTATTCTATAACTCAGTGATTTTTAGTATCAGCTTGATGGTTGTGCTTCTCATGTGCCTGCCTTATGTCTTTAGGTCTGAATACGAACCCAAGCTCAGTTTCCAGAAAGTTGTTTGATGACAATAAAACAGGTAAATGCTTCTTTTGTAGTCTTTGATAAATACTCTGTTATCTACTAACATTTTGTTCTCATATTTGTTCTGACAATCTAACACTCCTTTAAAAAAGGAATCAAATCATATAAAGAAAAGTAAGTGACATCTGATTTTATGTAAATACCAAGTAGAATAAAATTGAATATTAATTCATACTTGTTTTCGTTAGACATTGATGATGGGGGACTCGAGGGAGTGCAGAGGCGGGTGTACGAGGACCTCAAAGGAATCCAACCTCTGGATGGTGATAAATTGAGAGTAAGATCACATTTTTATTTTTTTTTCAAAAAGTGAATGTTACAGATGCTCTCTCTTCTGGTCTTGATCTTATTTTTATCACTTCATTTTTTGAATGCACATATAGTGACTTTAAGAACAATGTGAAAGAAAAGTAGTTGAGGGTGCATGTGCTTTTCGTTTCAATGCTTGTGCACCATGTGTTTAATTCTTGTATTATCTTCCAGGTTTATGTTGGAATGGGAACTTATGTTAATCGTGAGTTTTGGGAGAAGACTATCATGAGGCATAAAAAGGACAGTCTTTATTTCAAGGACTGTGCCCAAGCCATTTGGGGCCTGGAAGGACTGAAGGTCCGAGTGGCCGAGAGGGAGACCTCTAAGAAAAAAGCTGCAACTCCTGCTAAAGTCAGCATACTTTATGGTACTCCTTTTTTTTCTACCTTGTAATTATTGATTTCACATTTCTAAAATTTGGTTTTACATATGTCTCTTTGCTTGTTAGAGCAATGCTGAAAGGGCGTCTTCAGGTGAGGGGTCTCACCGAAACAGAGATGACCCAGGAGATTGACGCTAATGCTGTGGTCTGGCTTGGGCAGAAAATGTATGATGCAGGGAGGCCCCCAAAGGAAAAGAAGGAGAGAAGCAAGGCAGATTAATTTCAATAATTTTACGTATTTGTTTTAATTCTGATGAATAGTTTTTAGTTTTTGTTTTGCTGACCATAGATTCTTACCCTTCAAATCAGGGTAAAAAGAACTATTTTGTAGCCCGTCCCGACACGTTTCTCTAGAAACGGGAGGAGCCGGGCTTATAATCTGATGCCGCATGTTCGTTCGGGGTGTGTTCGCCGACTTATCGTTCATAGAAAAACTTCAAATTTGAAGGATCAACTCCTTTTTAACGTAGAATCACGTGCGGTGGCACCAATTTTCGATTTAAGAGAAATTAAGAGAAATGAAAATTTGTCCGTTTTTGTTTTTTGAGGTTAGGGTTGTCCGCCGCGCGCACATCATTACCATCGCAGCGCGCACAGGGACGGGCTCAGGTTAACGATTTTAATCGTAACAAATACATCTGCTATCGGGCACTACTAGGGAGACTTGAGGCGGGGGCCTTCGGCCGCCGCCGGCAGGCCAAGCTGGCCAAGTCCCCCTGTCAAACCGAGGTGCCGGTGGAGCGCAGCGGAACTGGCACCGAGGTTGACGGAAGGGACGGGCCAGCTTGTTTTTATCTAGTCTTATCTACCTTAAAATAATATAAGAGAAGAAAAACCTGTAATTTTCATTGTTTGTCTTTTGTCTTAAGATAATTAAATCATACTCTCTAAGTACTTAAAACTTGTGTTACTATCTCTGAACCTATATGAGTGATCATGATTAAGTGAATTGGTAGGCTCTGGCATATCATAATAGACGCACTTTGTAAATGCTGAAGGATGCATCATATTGTAAGTTGTTTTGTGAGTCTCGCCTGTCCGTACTGCTCGGTTTGCTCTGAGCATAGCATGGAGTTATAGGGCACATTGGGACCGGCCGGCACCAGAGATTCATTCCAGCCGGGACCGGGAAACACAGACCGGAACCGGAGACACACTTTCCGGCCGGAACCGGAGATACACAGACCGGCCGGAACCGGGAATCGCACAGACCGGCCGGAACCGGTGACACGTTCCGGTCGGAACGGGAGGCAGATTCCGGCCGGAACCGGTATTGTCTCAATTTACGGTCGTAACCGGGGCCGAAACCGGGACCGGAATTTTTGGCTGGGCCAAAACCCGCCCGCAGAGGCCGTTCAGACTCGAGGTCCTCTTTCTGTAACCGTGCCTGCCTAGGACTTATGCTCCCGTGACATTGTCTTTCGGTCGGCACCTGGGTTAGATACCGAGCCCAGGACTCGGATGACGTCTTGGAGCCGCTGGCGGCATGTGAGCTGGCCCGGGGGCCGGTTGGCTGCCACTCCGTCTTCTCGCTCCGTGTGAACTTGTCGCGAGGACCGGGTACGACCGCGTCTCGACTGCGTACATGCCGGTGGCGTACTTCGCCTCCACGGTGTGTATCTGGGGGCGGAAACGCCACCTCAGAGCGCCGTGTCTCGGGGGCAGCCGGACCGCCTCCTTGAGTGGGAAAAAACGGGTATCGAAGCACAAAAACACAAGATTTAGCGTGTACTACGAAGTGACTGACTCCATACAGGAAGTACTTATGCCGGGGCCGGTGGTTATCATCCGCGGGCAAACTTGCCAGCCTCATGCGCCAGCGCCATTTCTCAGCAGGCGCTGGACCCCCGACTCTTGTGCGCTCTTAGGGCTGGACGGCTGCGGTGGTGTCTGCCTCGAGGTAGGCCTCTGGTTCGCCAGGGATGTCATCGGAGCTGCCTACCTTCTCTGGCGCTCGATCCAGCCCCTACGTATGGTTACATTTCCTCGCAAGGAGATTCAAACAATTACTCTTTCATATCAAAATACGTATGGAAACGTCCGCGCTAGGCATTTGTTCCGGAGTCTGTGGTGACTTCTCAGTCTGGGGGCTTTTCCTTCCAGTTTGGAACCTTACGAAACCAGCTCGCGCACATTCTTACGCCTGTTGGGAACGACGGGACAGGATCATGAAGTGATAGTTAAAACGAGCTTTATTTTACATTTTCACTCTTTCTTTGCTTACTACAACTGTACCCCATCAGGGCGGGAATGATTTTCCTGTGCCATCAGAGAGAACAACCAAATCGTGAGTCTCGGCAAACAAGCGATCAACGCATTCTTATCGGTACCCATTTGCACTCATGAGGACTTCGCGTGAGATTTCCTTCGCAACTAAGCATGGTGATATCTAAACCAAAGGCACACCACTCAGACTCAGGTGGGCGTACAGCACACGAGGCGGCGTCTTGGTGAATGACGCTTAGCTCATAGCACAGCACTGTTTCACGGAAAACAAAGACTAATGGTCGCAACGAGTTTTTAAGTTGATTCTCAGACAAGCATTAAATTCGTGTTCCAAGAACCAAAATTTTGTTCGGGGAAGTAAATTTTAGTTGCACCAACGCAACGTTATTTGCTCCAGCGCACAGGTTCGCTTAAGTAGCAAAAAGGAGAATCGCGTATCCTGCGGTTTTGCTCGGTTTTGCTTGATTTTTGTACTTTTAATGCGGATATCTCCAAAACCGTAAGAGATACGACGTTTTACTTGAAATTTTAGCACTTTGGGCGCCACTTTCATAGAAGTGACATTAGAAATTTTACCTCATTACTCTTTAGAAACTTTATTTTTGCCCTGTAAAGGGGCATTTAGCCCCCCCCCCCCCCCACCGCGGCACCACTAAATGACGTGACACCGCTACTAGACTTCAGGCCGTGGACCTCAAATGATTGTTTCCTGACCCGGAACTAAATTGAATTCGAAAATTTTGAAAATAAGAAGCAGTCTACTGCAGGTGCTGCTGCTGACCCGCGACTACGACGGTCGACCTAAAGCTGCTCCTCAACTGTGTTGCGAAATCTAAGTTACCACTTTCATTATAAATGGAAAATTTACTTCATTATCGAAACAAGCATCGCATAACGAGTAAAGCGGTAAAACATTGTGCCGATACGACCAAATTTGAGAAATTCGAAGCAAATTATACTATTTTCTTAGCAGTATTGTTTCTTTCAATAGATGAAATTCAAGTCCGTAATGTAACTGATATCTCACGCAAGGGCTCAAGTTCCTCATAAACGCACTCCTGAGTACTGATGAGCACGTCTATGATTGTGCGCGGCACTGTCCTGACGGAAAAACAATGCCCTTGTTAAGATATGGGCGTGCTCTCCTGCCAAGCAGGAAAATCAATCCCGCTCTGACGAAGTATAAGAAGGAGCCGCAATGCCGCTGCCAGCATTCCGACGCCGCATCTATCGCCATGTCCAAGTCAGTGCTCTGTGTTGCTGCTCTGCTAGTGTCTGCCTTGGCAGCACAGGTGAGTCCCAAACCACTCTTTCGTGGTACGCGGCATTGCTCAGCATTGTTAGGAAAAATTGAGAACTTCCGCACTACGTGTCACCGTACGGAAGACGGAAAATGTATTGGATATTCATGTGGCGCCACCAGTTGACAATTGCATGCATCCTTTGAAAAACCATTTTTTGCAATCCCCTCCAAAGAGCTCCGAAGGACGACTGACAAATTTTGGCAAGCTCCATTGCTCGACAAAAGTATGAAGGTTCTCCCAAACGGGTCTGGTGAAGTTTGCTTGCCAAAACTTGGCAGCTATGGTAGACCACTAATTCTTAGCGATTTTTTTGCCACAACAGCTTTTACGTCCCAAAATATCAGTTTTTATGACGATTTTTCATCAAATACTATTGCTAGAACGCGTAATAGCACGTCTAGATGACCCGACAAATACACAAGCGGCTGCCCGCTGCTACTACGGACAGCCTCGTTCGTATTCCGGACACCTTCTCCAGGGAAGGGAGCATTCAGTTATTACGTAAGGGCGTTTAGGGGGGCGAGGGCGGCTCCGAGGTATCTGAATCTCTATCTACACCTCCTCATGTATCGGGGGTCATGCGGACGAAATCTTCTGTAAACCACAGAGGTTTAGAACCGTTTGAAGTTCACAGTGATTTCGTCCGTCAGAACTTCGGAATGAAAGCATCGCGTAAGGAGGAGGGAAGGGGTAGGACCCAGCCAGAAATGGATTCTCGATTCGACGTCCAGTCGACGTCCAGTCGACGTCGACATCGTCGAAATCCTGACCATGTCGATTTACAAGTCGACTACCGAAGATTTTCGAGTGCCACGTCGAATCGAATTACACGCTTTAGTTTTCGCAAATTAAAACATTTTAGTTACGCTCCGCCCCGTTGCTGTGCTGACAACGCAATTTTTTTTTCGATTAAGATTTGAATAAAACAGGGTTTGGTCGACGGTAGAGACCAAGAGGCCTCCCGCCCTTTTAATTCTCGATAGTTATTTGCGTTAAGACCATATCTCCTCGAGGTAAACAGTAGCGCTCGTTCGGTGCAGGAGCATGTGTCGCTTTCTTTTAACCTTCTCATCCGCATTTCTCTGTGGGAATGTAATCAAGTATGGCGTAAATACTACGTTTCTGATGGAAAACGTCAGTTTGTTAATTTTTGAGGTTAAAAGAGACTAAAGGTGTTGGTATAACCAACGCACGTCGCTGATCTCTCCACAGCTCGCCGCGGAGTCTAGATACAAAGAAAGTTAAGCTGAGTACAATTCGTGGAATTTTTCACCCGTTCGACTGATGCTTCTCGCCTGCTTTGAAAATCCTATTAGAGCGAGGGCCTCGTGCATTGTCGAATAGGGTATTTCGGAGAAGGTCCAAACCGGAACCAAACGACGTCGAATCGACAATTCGTTTCTGGCTGGGAAATGTGTCTGTGTGTTGGGGATTTTTTTTTTTTTTGGGGGGGGGGCGCACAGGGCATTTAGAATTATGCAGAGATCACTACAAAATTGCATCGCAAAAGTTTGGCGAAGATGTGGTACTGCAAAAATTATTGCAATGCTCTATTCTTGCGGAAGCGTGAACTCATTTTGTGCTTGCAATGACACGACATGTTATGACGGTGATTTAAAAATTACTGCTTTTGCGGTGATGAGTTATTTGGTTATCGCTTTCACACGTAAAGAGGGACACTTATGTTTTTACAATGTACTCGTGCGGTAACTTTTATCCTATTTACAGGCGCAACCTTTGAAGTCATCCGGAGCGGACATGGTAGGTCAAGTAGAAGACCGTTACAAGGCAGTTCAAAACAGTGCTTCTGATCAGCAAGAGCAGCTCCAGGCTGCTGTTACGGTAAGACACTCAAATTTTTAAAGTTCTGTCAAAACCAAAGAAACAAGAAGTCACAATTTACCAAAACGAGCTAACAATTTTCAATTTGATTTAAATCTAAAATGGCGACACTACGGACTTTCTAATTTGCTTTAATATATTTTAGCGTTATATCATAATCTCGGACTGTATATGCTTCTTCCGCTTCCTGGATACATTAGACAAGTTTTGGCCAGTTTTATCCCTACGTCCCCCGCAAGTGATTAATTTTAGTGACCAATCTGTGTATGTGCAGACCGGCAAGCTCACGCAAGACCAGATTTCCGATGTGTACAACAACTTGAGCCAAGACATCACCACTGCAATCACTATCAACAGTAAACTGCTTGCTGCAGTTTCAAACTGTTGGTACGCTTGGCAATTCCTTGACTTGTGTCAGATGGACGCTGCCGCCTCCGTTATGGGTGACGTTTCTCGACTGGAAATCACGCACAATATGCATACTTCAGTTGTAGAACGTTTGCTTTCATAAGTGTCTCTGCTGTGTTTCATACACATAGTGGAAGCAGGGCAGAAGTCAAATCCGCTTTTCTGCTCGGGTAATGAAAATAAGTACTAGCTTTTCTTTTTAAATAGATTAAAGTCAACTAAAACACCATGAGACTATTATGAGAAATTAGATTTAGATTCACTACGAAACTTTTAGTTTAAGCGTTGTCTCTTTGAGAGGTGAGAAGAAAGCATTAAAGTTATCTCAAATTATTCTTTTTTTTTGCCGTATTGGTGCACACACTTAAGACGTCACCTAATCAACCCTTTTTTACGGTTAAGTGTATGAACCTCAATATGGGCGTCATATGTTTCTGCGCAAGATTTTATTAATTTACCAAAGAGCGATTCATCGCATTTTGACCCTGTTGACCTTGTACTGTAGAAAGCAAATAAAGAAATTGTACACGAATAAAAAAAACCGTTGTCACTTCACACTACCACTACCTGCGCCACAAGAATAGTCAGAGAACACGCTACATAGAACAAGTGCCATACAGATAAGCAACATTTCAGACTGAAGAGTGCGTACGCCACTCCCAGACCGAATAGCTGGATGTCCGCATAGCTAACATCGAACTCTGTGTAGTCGTGGTATAGTTTTCACGAGCCGATTTGCTGCTCACACGGCAAGGATTTTGTTGCGAGTGTTGTGGAGTAAGGAAGATATCGATAGTCAGGTGTACGAAGAGGAGAGTGTGGTCAGAATGAGTAGGGCAGCCCTTTGGAGGAAACTTCGAATATAGGCATTGACTAGTATTATTTTCCATTCCCGAAGCGTGGGCTTTCGCGGTACGGGTACTGAGTGTTAGTGTGTGGGGGGGGGGGGGGGTTAACCCGATCACCCGTGCGGACGGGAGAAATAACAGCCACAAGGAGACACACCTTGCGTTTTCACTGGCTGGGTTCGCCGACGCTTGAGGGTTCGGTGCGGCAAAGGATAGGACCGGTCTAGACACCAGTGGCAGGCGAAGAAACAAAAGTTATTGGCGAGGGAAGAAGAATGGGAGAAACATGCGGTTGGACACCCTGCGAATCAGGCTCAGTTGCCCTCCCAAATGCCGCACATTTCGGACAGCCGAAGCGAGCTACCGCGCCGTAACTTGACGTATCAAGAAATCGCGTAACTGTCTGAGATGCAGGGTTTTCGATAGGGGAGGGCGAACGAAATACGCTAGGTCACCACATGGGGGGCATTCATATAGTCCACGGTATTGGCGCAAAATGAATACCTGATTTGATGAGGCTGCATGCACGCGTGTTGTGCGGGCTGGCCCACCCTGACAATCGCAGGCGCTGTTTAATGTGTGTGTGTGGGGGGGGGGGGGGGGGGGGGGAGGGGGGGGGATCGGACATGCTTTAAGGTCCCTGCTATACTCTGGAGGGCCGCTGGCTCTCTCGGCCTGCATGGCACTGCTTCGCCAGCAACTGCAGTAACACAACCTGGAGCCGCACTGCTCCCGGGGCCGGGGATGGATAGACCTCTCACAGCTGGTGCGTGCAGAGGGACCAGGCAGGCGGGGGGGCAAAGTTACTAACGAGGTTCAAACGGCATAGTGCTCGGCGCCATATGAAACAAATCCGGAAAATTTCAGGAAAAGATCTTGAAAATCACAAGTGTGAGGTGATGAAACCACCCCGTGAACATTCCACCGGGGGTGGAAACATCCCTTGATCAAACCCCTCCTCTGGCATGTCTCCACTGCACTGGGAGCCCAACCCTGGCATCCGTTCTGAACAAACACTGAATAGGAGAACCGAACGGACGAAACAAATGTTAAAAGTGCCAACGCAAACTAACGCTAAACTACCGATTCGTAAAAATGAAGTTAGGTTTTGGTGCATGGGCGGGCTGCGTGTAGCTGGCCCCACCCAGGCATCCGCTCTGTACAAATATTGGATAGCAACACCGAACGGACGAAACAAACGTCAAAGGTGCCTAAACAAACGTAAAATAACACTAAATTATCGATTCGGTTTAGAAAAGTTCAATTATCTGATTTTGGGCGGGCTCTGAGGACGCTGGCCCGACCCAAAAGAGGTTTCAAAATTTGTAAAAATTTGTAATAAACAGGCCTGAACAGAAGTCAAAATGTGCAAAACAAACGTAAACTAACGCTAAACCATCGACATGCCTATTGAGATCGCTAAAACATGAAAAGGGATGATGCTTCCTGCGCATGGGGTTGACCCCTCGGCACATTCAGACGACTGCCACTCCCACATTTTCAACACGATTACCTTAATTTTTATTTTTTTTAAACTTTTATTCATTTAGGACTAAGACCATCCCCATTTTTTTCAAAGAATTTTTTGGGCGAAAAAAAAGGGCTCATGTGAAAAAAAATACCTTGAAGGACCAAGCGGGGTCAATTGAACCCAATGGGGTTTTCACCTACAGGCACTGTCCTAACACATGATTAAATACTGGATATCATCGCCTGTCAATAAACATGTGTCTTTCGATGGTTTAAGGGAATAAAGACCAGCAAACAATAGGTACACTGTTGATTTATAACGATTAACTAGCGAAAATATTTTAGAAGACATGCCGAAAACCTTAGAGATGAGCATGTGCACGCACAGGCTAACACGTGACGAGTGAATACGGAGTTGTAGGCACCGGAGGAATAGCCGTTCGCGATCGGTAGGGGAACAGCAACGGGGAATACTCAGCGGAATAAATATGAACACGCACCCCGCGCCGCGCCAGCGAACAGTCTACGTAAAGCCTTGAGGTGCGGTGGGTATCTGTCACATCTTCTATTCCGATTGGGTTCGCGCGTGCAACGCGGCATGATAGAGCGTCGCCGAGGTCTCAGTAAGGCTGAAATCGAGAAATATGTCGAAGAACTCAACATCTTACCCTCGCAATCCGGCGACGAGGCTAGTGACGACGCTGACACCGATGGTGGTCACTTGTCGAATGAATTTGTTCCTAGAGGCATTCCTCAAGTAGTGATTTATCTGAAGCAAATTGACACCGTATGTTTAATCGATCATAAACATGTATCAGGGACACATTAAACACATTTCAGTATCAGTATGCGAACAGAGAGTCACTTAATAGCCGAGAAACATGCGGGGGTCAATTGACCCCGCTTGGTCCTTGTATTGTCAAAGAATCTGAATCATGGCTCATACTGTACTTACCTTATATATATATATATATATATATATACATATATATATATATCTACTGCAATCGTTTTATTTTGAAATCTTGTGGAATATGATTGTTGGATACATATATAGAGGATAAGAATAAACAAGTGAAATGTACCTAGCTTCACTAAATTCTTCTTTATAAGTAAAGTATAGGATGTAAAGAGTGCTATAAGCGGCTGTTGCCGGCTATTCCTCTAACAGAAATAGAGGGTGAGGAAAAAGGCCTCAATTCGACACTCTGGGGACCAGTGCCCCCTTCCCACAGTTTTCCACTGACAAGTAGACACCAGCCAAAATCCCCGCACCTAGGCAATCCGCATAGCTCGTGATCGGCCAACCTTTGAATCGCCGCCCCTGGTCACTGCGCGAACTTCTAGCCACAGTTCGAGCCGGATGGCCCTGTGTTGAGTGCGGAGGCCAGGTGTGGGAGGTGAGTGAGCCGGCGAACACGTCTTCTTTTGTGTCTTCTGCCGGCGGCGTGTCTGCGAAAACAAGTGAAGGTCGTTTTGTCTCCGGCCAACACCCCGGAGCCGCTGCTGGAGACAACCAATGGTTCGCAAACTGGTCTCGTGCTGCGTAAATGAGCGGCAGGTGATCACCATCGTGTGATGGCTGTGTGCGTGCGCGCGCACACTGAACGTCATGATTTGCAAGGTAGCCTCGTCGGTACAGATAAGCAAGGGAAGTACAGCAACAATTCGGAACAATTTGGACGGAACATAATAAAATCTGTGCTTAGAATGGTTGGGTTAGGTTGCTTCGTACTAAAAATGTTTTTATTGAGTGTTCTCGCCGAGGGGGCACACTGTAAATAAGAGCAAGGATCACCATTCAATGGAAAATCATCACTTTTATTGGATCACCGACATGTGCTATTATACCAATATATCGACATGAGGAGTGTTGATCATCATATAACACGAACGATAAATCATAGTTTGAACAATGATAGTCATCATTGTTTCATTTACAGTGGCGTGCACGCTGAGCTGGCAGTGTCTGCGCGAGTCCGGCGCAGGGTATATCCGTGGCCGCCCGCAGGGGTGATCGGCGAGGGCGCTTGTGCCCCATCAACCGACCAGGGTCGCCATCAGCGCCCCCAACACGCCCGAGATGCAAGGAAGCGCACTCGTTTTCGCTGTCCGGCCCGAAGCAGGACAAGGTTCCCGATTTGGTGAATATCTGGCAGTGCGCACGCAGCACCTCAGCGACGAACCCTCTCTCGTCCAGGCGGTACTTGGCGTGCCGCAGCGCGCCGCACACGTCCGTCGGTGTCCACCAGACCTGCCCGCGCACATCCAGCTGCCCCTGACGCCGGACCAGGGCGTGCTCCAGGCGGACGTACGTTGTCCAGTCGGTTGACCTGCACTGACAAACCGCAATTTCATATACCGGTGTCTCCAACTCATCCACTGAGTAATTTTTTGAATCGCATTGGAAGGAACTACCCGGCACAAAGGAACAACATGAAAATATGCACCGACATTTAGATACTGAATCAAACGTCAGCCAAATCGCAAGCAGAACTTGAAACATGTACTCGTAACATCACACATAATTTTTCGCACTTTTCTAGAATCTATCTATTTCAAGTTTGTCTTCTGGAAATCAAATAAATATTTTAATGTTTTTTTTTTACTGAAACTTCACACTACTTTCCCCTGGCGTCGGTGTGCAGTGTGCATTCACTCACCGGTAGTCGTACAGCCAGAACGTTTGGTTGTCCGTGTCCGGCAGGGGCGCGTCGCGGGCGACCTCACCACCCACGTCCAACTCGGGAACGTCCGTGGCCAAAGTCGCGTTCACTCTGCCCGGACCGCCGCCCAACTCCTCAAGCACCTTCTGGCTACTGTTTTGGCAGTGCAGACACACAACTATGGCAACATTTTCTAGCTCGTATTTTTTACGGAAACCAATTCCTCCTCCTCTTAAACGCCGTTAAAAAAATAAAACAGCCACTAAAGTGGCTGCTGCGTGACAGGCCCAAATTTGAAATGCTATCCAATGTTTCAACGGCTTTTGCATAAATATTTGAGTTTACTTGCAGCTGCTATTGAAACATGTTTTAATTTTCAACCTTTTAAAATAAAAACTGACCAAAATCTATTTTGAAATTGCAAGCATCAATTTAACGACAGGAAATTGTTGTTTAAAATCTCTTTACAACCTTTCTGTATTTACAACCGGGAAACTAAACTACGCGATTTGTGTCCTTTCCCTACCTGAGAAATGAGCGAGGGCCGGCGAGGGCAGGGCAGGAGCGGGAGGCTGGGCGCGGAGAGCCCTACGCACAAGCGTGCGAGAGCGGGGGCGGGGGGAACGGGAACAGGAGGGGTCTAGTAGCCAAGCAAGCCTTGCTACGCTACACCGCGCCACTCCGCTCCACGCCACGCCTCGAGTGAATGCCAGCTCCAGCGCCGCGCCACAGCTCTTAAACTGAGACGTAAACAAAAGCTCAGTCATCGCCGCCCGGCCGCAGGGCCGTAAGTGCATAGACAAGGGCCTACTAACAGCAGCCGGCAAAGGCACGCGAACTCTAGCCTCAGCTTGATGCGCCGCCACTACTTATGCACAAAGAGAAAACGAGCCCCCTGCGTTTGAGGTCGCTGGCTAGGGCTGCGAAGGAAGTGGCAAGGGCTGTGAGAAGGAGCCGAGAAAGCTGCGAACTAGGAGAACGGGGCCTGTCAAAAAATACGACTATGATGAGCGGCACGGCTTTAAAAAGGTGGCCGTTTCCCTGCACTGATGAAAAGATAGCCAGTTGTTCCGGGGGAGGGTCGAAATCACGGAGCGTCCCATGTGGGACTGCGCAGGCAGCGTCGAACATGCTTCAGTGCTCCCAGAGAAACGAACTCTTGATTCAAGGCCCGAATAGGATAACAAGCATTCACAAGTACAATTCTGGGCCCAAAAGTATTTCTTGTTTTTCCTCTAAAATTTCCTTGATCGGAGAAAATATTCTTCAATGGGTTTAGTCCAAGAATCTATGCCTCTGGGACTGCTCCTACCTTGGCCACGTCGTACTTCTTGAGCCTCTCCAGTAGCTCCGGGTTGTTCGCGTACTCGATCTCATCACTGCAGTCGTCGTCATCCTCGGTAGCGGCGGTTGTGATCGCGTCCGCGGCGAGAGCCAGTGACCCCGATACTGTAGGTGCTGCTGCAGGTGCTGCTGCAGGCGCTGCTGCAGGCGCTGCTGCAGGCGCTGCTGCAGGGCGCTGCTGCAGGCGCTGCTGCAGGCGCTGCTGCAGGCGCTGCTGCAGGCGCTGCTGCAGGCGCTGCTCCAGGCGCTGCTGCAGGCGCTGCTGCAGGCGCTGCTGCAGGCGCTGCTGCAGGCGCTGCTGCAGGCGCTGCTCCAGGCGCTGCTGCAGGCGCTGCTGCAGGCGCTGCTGCAGGCGCTGCTGCAGGCGCTGCTGTAGGTACTGCTGTAGGTGCCGCTGCAGATGTCGCCGGACCGAGGCCGATGCTGCTGGTGACGGAGGCGGTCGCTCCACTGGGCGACAGCAAAAGAACGCCGGCGATGAAGACGAGCAGCGGCGCACGGTGGCACTATCCAGGAAGTCACGGTTGAAAACAGCACCTCGCCAGGGCTAGTATGCAAAAACAAGAAAATGTTTCCGGTCTTATGGACCCGAGCCGGAACTCACGCCTACCTTCATGTTGGCCACTCCGGGGAGATCTAAGCTGCCTTCGCAGGTGTGCCGGTCCCAGTGCCGGGCAGAGGAGCTGCGGTCGCAAGTGTCACGGCACGGCTCTCTGCTCGGCCTCACTCACTAAGCCTTGCCCCGCCCCACCGCCGCGGACGCCGTAGGGGTATGCAACCAACATCGCCCCGGCGCTGCCTGAGCTGCCTGCGCCTTCGGGGCCCGGACCCGGCCGGTTGGCTTGGCACAACTGGCAGTAGCATCCAGGCCTGCTTAAAATATGACGTAGAATCGTGACGGTGCCCAATGAGAACGCTGCTGCCACACGCCCGAAGCCGAAGACCAGAGTCTCTCTCTCTCTCTCTCTCTCTCTCTCTCTCTCTCTCTCTCTCTCTCTCTCTCTCTCTTTCTCAGATTGGGCTCTTGTGGAAACTGGAGTTCCCTAGGGCAGTGTGCTTGGACCATTATTATTTATCCTATATCTTTATGACATCTCTAATGTTTTGCAACATACTAAATATCACCTATATGCAGATGATACACAGATATATACTCATTTTGGCCTAGATAATGTAGCTGAAACCGTATCCCACGTTAATAATGATTTGTTATCTCTAGTAAAATATATATCAGCCCATAACTTGTGCTTAAATGTGGAAAAGACCCAGCCTATCATTACAGGATCAGGTTATTTTATAAATATGCTAAGTAGCGCAGAGGTTCCTCAGATTGTGATAGATGATGTTACTGTGCCTTACCGTCAGGAAGTTGTAAATCTTGGTGTAACCTTTGATCCTACTTTAAGCCGGAGACAGCACGCCAATAACCTCTGTTAAAAGGTGTTCAGTACCATCTCCCAAGTCCGAAGAAATGTCGACTTCATTCCTGCCCCCAAAAGTCTAAAAAGTGTTCAATCATTAATCATGCCACAGCTCGATTGCGGAAATGTAATATTCACTGATATGAATAAGTGCACAACTAACAAGCTGCAAAAAACGGAAAATGTTTGTATAAGGTTCATTAACATTGTCAGTACCCGGATGAAATGGATCATATATGGGATTTTATATGCATATATAGAATTATATATCATATTATGATCATATCTAGGCGTCCATGTATGACTATAAATAATTAGACATGATCATATTTGATCAGATATGGTTATATATAACTGCATACATGCTCATATATGATTTCATATATGATCATATATGTACTCATATATACACATATGAATTTTTATATGATTACATATATCTATGTATGGGGGCATATCTGATCATATATAGGATTTTATATGCATATATAGAATTATATATCATATTATGATCATATCTAGGCGTCCATGTATGACTATAAATAATTAGACATGATCATATTTGATCAGATATGGTTATATATAACTGCATACATGCTCATATATGATTTCATATATGATCATATATGTACTCATATATACACATATGAATTTTTATATGATTACATATATCTATGTATGGGGGCATATCTGACTACTAGTCACCTATATATGTGGTCATATGTGCCTCCATACATAGATATATATAGTCATATAAAAATGCATGTATGTGTAACCTGACGCCGGCTCGCACGACACGCATGTAAATTGCACATTGTATTGCCTACCCACCAGGCGCCTGAACCACACACACAGCCTCTTGCTTCACAGCCGTGCACAGCCGTGTTTTTCGGCAAACCAAGGGGATTTTCTTTAATATACTGTTAGATAAAGATCAAGACTGTTGGATAGCATGAAACAACAAAATGACCACTTAGACGTCTAAGCCCAGCACCCGGCGGGGCTGGTTTAGATTACCAGGCAAGGACTTTTGGTTAAGGTGGGATGGGCTTTCATGTGTGTTGTTCAATTCGAATAACCCATAGAAAATATCCCTTGTAAAACGTATAAATTTAACGTAAATTTACTTTTAATTGCTGTAAGTTTACAGTGTTAACTGTACATTTTGCAACTTTGGTTAAAATTATCTTTAATTTACTGTAAAGTGAAGAGAACTAAGATAAATTTATTTCGTCAGCAGCGTACTCAAATTTACGATACATTAAGTATCATTTTAATCTCTATACATTATGGAGACTCTTAATTTACACAAGTTAAATCTATGGTACATATAAGAAACCAGGACCTCGAAGAAGTTAAACACAGGGCCCAAAAAATCTTAATAGAAATACAGAAATTATTCTCTTCCTTGAATTTGGATCTAAATTGGAAACAAAACCAGTTCATACTATTTTTACGAAAAGATATTACCACTGATAGTAGTCACAACGCAGATAGATAGGTTGAGACAACATCTTTCCTGGGTACAAATATTAATAATAAACTAAAATCGAATAACCATGGCGAAAATCCTATTGAAAGCTTAACAAGGCTCTTGGTAAAGGTATATTATGCCTTCTCTCATTCTTTACTTTCATGTGGAACAAGATACGAACAAGCAAATTTTTAGGAAACAAAAAAAAAAAAAGCTATTAGAATTTTGAACCAAGGCAATCTAAAAAGGAATACCTGCAGGGGAGCTTTTGAAAAACTTAGTATTGACAGGGAACCTCGTTATATTTATATCAAACATTTTTATTTGCTAAAAAAATACTTAGCCAAGGAAACAAATGCCAAAACTCGTGAACAGAATCCCAGACTTCAAAGAACAAGAAACAGGTACCCAATACCTCATTGTATTTGTATCAAATACTTATACATCTGTAAAAAAAAATACTTGGACAGGAAAACAAGTGCGAAAACTCACCAAGAAACAGGTATCCAATACCTCTACAAACAAATCTTCTGTTGTACCACAACCGCACAAAAGGTGCATCAGCTGAAAAAAAAAGAAGGGTATTAATTCTAAGTAAAACCCCCAGCAAGGTTTTGAGCCTTGCATCGCGCTGTTCACTCTTCAAAGTATCCACAACTTTATCAAGTAGCAGAAACTTATCCGAGCAATCAAGGCACCGTGTTTACCATTACAACGCATGGGGGTGGAAGGCTGCTGTCATACCTGCCTGGAATTAAACCAGGGGCTCAGAAAATTGCTCTGAGAGGGACCACCCTCTGTGGTATGACAGCCCTGAAAGAAGAAAACCATGCCTATTTCGCTAGCTATTTCCTACTGCGCCCAGGAGGCAAGCTAGATGCAGTCGTTAACGTGGAAAACTGCCCCCAAGAGGCCTATTTAAAAACCACGTAATCCAATAAAAGGTCATGTTAGAACCTGAGAAGGGATGACACGTTCAGAATTGTTTTTGATTTCATTTATTTCTCATCCTTAATTTTAGTACAGCCGTGGTCTAATTGGGTTATTACAACAAAAAAAGGATCCCTGTGACGCAATATGCTGTCTCTACACTGTAATCCGGAGGGGTGAGAAATCACACCCTACGGGGTGATACCAAAATCTCACCTTACCCATGCACCCTTAGGGGTGAGTAGATAAAATTGTCACTTATAAGGTAGGAATACACTATGTCTGAAGGTGAACGGTTCTCCCACCGCAGGGTGTGAATACTACTTCCTCTTGGGTGACAGGGAATGACCCGGAGGGGCGAGTAAACTGATAAGTAAGGGGTTACTGCCAGCACACCACGAGCACCAAAGTGGCATTGTTGGGGTGTGTATTCCGCACCTTAAAGGTGTGATTTCCCTCCCCTCACAACATTAAAAATCACACTGCCCTGGGAGATTTTACTGTGCACAAAGGGTTGTATCCAAGCAGTCGGCCTACGCCGCTGGGGTGAGATTACTCACCGTTCTCGAGAAGCTATTCACACCTCGTAAGGCCGAGTAATTATACCGTTTTGAGTAAGATTACTGGTACGTGTAGGGTTGGTTTCAGGCAGTTGGCAGACGCCATTGGGGTGAGTTTTCACAAGAAAGGTTGTGTTTATGCTTTACTCTGCAGGTCTCATTTTACACCTGAAGCTACAAAATAATCGTCCCCATGGGTGAAAAATTGGTACATGCATAGTCCCCTAGGGTTTGTTTTAATCAGAAGAAAAGAAGCCACGATTTCACTCAAATGTTGGAATTTATTTCTGCAAACAGCACAAACCTGAAATGTATATTTACAAGGGTTTTACTTATGTAAAATATTGATGACCTTTTGAATACATGGCCGCACTGGAGCCGTAAGGGGCAGGCCCAGTAAAACTTCGTTGATGACTCGCCAAGATTTCTCGTTGCGCTCCGGGTACATCACATTCATGAGATGAACCGCAGACCCCAGTGTTTCAATGGCCTCCAGCAATGAAAGGTTTTCAGAGGGCCGAACCAAGGCCACACCATCCAAATAGGGCACAAACCTTGCCCCCACAAACTCATTATCACCCCCTTCTACAGCATCCCGCTCCACTAACAGCATTGGTTTTGAGGTAGTGACAACCTGAAACAAAGAAAAAGTGTGACTGCCACATTTCTAGAGGTAATATAAATAAACAAGGCCTAAGACTTAAGTTTTTAAGTACCACCATTTGGATCTGATCACTACAAACACCATGTTAAATTTCAGAAAAAAACATCCTTTGACCTCTAATCTTTCAGTTTTTTACTGCACTATAGTCCCATGATAAATGCACAATGGTGAAAGTAATGTATTAGTTCCAATCCTTAACATGCTGGGAAGGAAACTAACATACATTTAGGTGATGGGGTATACTGTTTTATTAAAGAAATTGACACAGGAGTTATGAAAAATGTATTCGACTCGTGTGCCTGTTTTCTTTTTAAAGTGAAAGTACACGCCATCACTAAAATGTATGTTAGTTCCCTTCCCAGTACGTAAAGGAATGGAATAATTACATTACTTTCACCATTATTCATCTAGCACGGGGCCAGAGTGCAGTGATAGAGAAACTAGACAAACTCGATATGTGAACTTACGACTATTTTGCCACGGTTTTGTTCAGAAATATCCCACTGTTTTGGTAGCAGACAGTAGAGTACTTAGAAAATTTGTATTTGCAACAAACTGAAATACTTCTGAACACAACCTCTGTGGCAAAATAGTCAAAAGCGCACAGATTGAGATCTTCCACTTTGTCTATAATTGTACTCTAGCCCCATGCTAGTTGCACAATGGTGGAAGTAAGTTATTATTTTCATTCCTTAACACTGGGGAACAAACTAACATATATTTTTAATAATAGGGTGTACTGTTCCACTACAAAAAAAATAGACACAGGAGTAAAGGATGTTTTTCTTGAAGCCTCTGTCCATTTCTTTCATAAAACATGAAACATTACAGCCCATCAATTGAATGTATGGTGGTTTCATTTTTAATATGTTAAGGAATGAAACTAATACATTACTTTCACCATCATGCATCTAGCATGGGGCCAAAGTGCAGTAAAAAATCAACTTACATCATGTGTGATGATCCAGTGGATCACAGCTTCTGAACACAGCCAAGGCAAGGTGCTCAGTGTTGCTGCCATCTGCCCCTCATAAACTGAAAAGAATAATGCTTTCAGTGTTGTACAAGTAGGCAAAGGGTACAGACCAGAGAGAAGAAATTAAGAGCAAGTACAACACATACCGTTCTCCCCATGAGCAGCAATGATATTGCTGGCAATTAACTGACCCTTGGGATTTTTTAGCCTCTCCACACACTTTGCTGCAACATCCTTGGTCAGCACTTTCTTTAAATGTTCTCTGACGTTGCCTCCCCACTGCCTCTGAGCCTCAACCACCCACTGAAAATAAGAGAATAATATTGCATGAGTCACTTCCCTAATGAACTTAAACACCAAACTCATTATGGTTCCATCATTATTACCTGGTTGCTGCCACCCAACACAGGGTAGGCCTTCATTATTTCCTTCACAGTTTTCTTCACCATCTCGAAACGCCTGTTCACTTTGGTCATGGCCATTGACATGTCGATTGTCTCCATATCAGGAGTGTCTGAATCCCATTGGGCCTTGATATCCTCTATGTGTTTTTTTGTAGTTGCTGCATTTTGCCCAGTGGCATACTGGGGCAATGCAGACACCTAAAGAGAAGAAGAAAATAAAAGAAGGATGCCAGAAAACAGAAGCCACTCCAAACTACCACAACAAATACCTTGTTCAGAGTGGACTCTCGTGCCCTCAGAAGTCCTGTCAGCCAGGCCTCTGGATTTTCCCTTGCTCTTGGAGTCTTGGGAGCAAACGAGTTACGTTTCTCGCTGGGGTGCGGCACTTCTGCAGCATCCATCTTCCTGCGTTCAAATTTAAATTTGCAACGCAGGGCATCCCTCCATGTATACTGAAAAAAACCAAAAACAATTAACACACAAATCGCAAGTATGCCGTGCCATGCAAGTTAATGCTCTGATTAACCAATAACTTACACCTTCATCATTCAGCCCAGTCCACTGCAGGCCAGGCAATGGTTTGTCCGCAAGTGCAGGATAGGTTCGTAACAGGGCATCAACCACCCTGGTGTATTCCACTGGCTGTGGGTACCTGGAAAAAAAAAATATTACAGTATGAGGAAGCAAGAACACCGAAATAAAAATAACAGAATAATATTTACATATCAGTTATAAATTTTATCATGTCTTGATACAAGACTTTAACAAGCCTTTTTCTAAACAGCGGGCAAAGAGGAATATTTTTCTTCAGCTGCGCTTGAATAGAGAGATCAAACACTGGCAATTTGTAATGGGCTGGGATCATCTTCCCACCCGTCTTCTCCCTCAGTGACAGTTTCTCAGTTTCCTCTCCATCTTCCTCGTCAGTCAGATCATGGGTCTCTCCTGAACCACCTTCACCACCCTCAGCAGAGCTCACTGTTGACAAAAAAAAATGGACAAGGTAAAACAAACACAGAAAGGACACAGATTAGGCATCCGTGCACTAAAAGAACCAACATTAATCTGAAAGCGAATGAAGCATTTTGGCACTAACCTTTTCTGACGATTTGCAAGGAGTCTTTGTCCTTTAAAGCCGTGAAATCCTCCACATCAAAAAAAACCATCGAAACCATCCAAGCCTGACTGAACGACATAAGTGCCTCCAACAACACCAAACAGCCTCCTAAATTCTTGGAGGATCAGCTCCTCAGTGGCTTCAGCTACTGTCGCCAATTTCCTACACGTCCCAAAAATCATTGGAAAACGCATCCTGGTCAACAACCTGGAACAGAGAAGAACCTATGAGTAAAAATCATGGACATGGAGACTCCACTGAAACTGTCTCAAATTTCCAGCAGGTGAGGGAACAGACAAAAAAGAGGAACATTTATATAGGACAGATATTTTTTATTACATGACAATGCACGCTATTAGGACACACCAAGAAACTAACAAGCAGAAAACAGATACAAAATGGTCAATCTTTCAAAGGAGTAAATCTTAATTTCAAGAAACTGTGGCCACGAAAATCATACAGATGAAGGGTCTGAGCAGGAAACAATTTTTCAGCAGCCAAACACACATGTTCACTACCAACTGACACTTGATAAGCATGCATTTGGCTATCAAATCTTGTAGGGACAGCTTTTCTACCTACAACATACACTTCCCCTCTAACTATGAATATATACCCCACTAGAATGAACATGGGATCTTCATCAAGAACATCAAAAATATTACAGCAACCGACTTTTAGATTCAACCCATACACCTTAGCAGAAGAGGTTTGAACAACATGTTCGTGTTCCTGCACAACAACAGCTTCCAACAATGCCATCCTTGCCTCTGGTGCCACACATCCCAGCCCAACAGGGTTCTGTTTCCCAGTGATATTGACAGCGGGAGGCAGTGCCATGGGACCAGAAAACTGCATGCACCTCTTCTTCTGCACTCTATTAGATAAGGTACCAGTTGGAGTTATGAAATTGTTGCATTTCTGAGCCATCCGCTTCAGATAAAGGTGAAAAGCCTCAAATCTCATGGCCCAAAAATGTCGGACGGGACTATACATAAGCATGAGCCTTGGATAATGCATGAGATAATGCAACTTGGGAGGGTAACACCCTTTCACCAAGGACACCCACAAATTATGATGATCAGTTATAAGACCAGACAACTGGACCACCATATCTCGTGATACAGCCACCGCCAAAATAATGTCACAAATTCTTAGAGCCAAAATATGCAATTTCCAATGCCTGCTCTCCACTGGTACATGAGGGCCTATTACGAGAGACAGAAAATAAAATAAGTGCAGCTTCTGGGCAGCTGAACCTCTGATTCTGGCATTCTCTGTCATCAAATCTTTAGATAATGTAGGATGCTTATTGATCTTGTCAAACATTCCATAACGAAAGGAGGACATCAACTGCAAGACCCGAGGATAAGGCAAAAGTTTTGACCGGTGCAACCCCCTGAGAACAACTTTAACATTGAGAGTTATGAACCGTTCCAACACATCATGCATCACATCAGGAGGAAGGCACTCTGGAATCTTAAAGAAAGGCAAGTCAGTGAGCGGAGAAGGACCAGTAACACCATAAACATGAATCCACTGCTCATTTCTAGAAACCAAGTCAACAAAGTCTTTTGCGTCTCGGCTGTCCTCACTGTGCACATACCCTCATGCCTCAGATTCCGTAGCTCAGAGTAGTCTGCCAAACAAAAGCGACAAATTTTTCCACTGCTGAAAGTTTTCCGGAACCCGCCCAGACTATGCAATGACAGGCTGTAGCCACACATGTTTGTCACAATCCCACGGAAGTGTAGCCTCCCACCTCCCTTAACACCATTATCACACAAAATCTTGAAATCCCTCAAAAGAGGTTTCAGCACCACATCGTACTTAAATCTCAACACATGCTGCCATTTGACAAGAACTGCGAGGTGGATACTTGAGAGGGAAGACGAATGCCTCTCTCCTATGTTCATGACTTTAAAATACACACAACAAATCTTATGTTTCTTGTTGTTGCCACCCAAAGGATTACAAACTTCAAGCTCATCAGAATATAATGATATTCTGAAAGCACGCGGGTAATTGACAAAAAAAGGACTGTCCTTATACAAAGAACCACTTGTGAAATTCATGAGGTTGTTAAAACTTAGGTTCTCTCTTAAAACTAATGAGGCAACATCTTCATGGCTCAGATATGACCGAAGCGTGTCCAGTACAGGAACATAATGCATTATTGGTCTGCCACGTCTGTGCTGTACAGGCTGCTGGGACAACAAATCAAAACACGCAGGCTCAACGTAACCCAATTTTTTCAAAGTTTGAATGCAACCAGATCGTGGGTTTCTGCAAGCCCTCTCCACTTCATTCCCTTGAAAGTACACGGAAAGCTCATCATCAGAAACTCCTCACTCACTTAAGCGCAGAAGGACAACTTCTCCCAATCTCCTCACAATATCTAGGGCAAACCCAACAGCTTGCTCATAAATAAGACTTGAAGCTTTAGCTGTAATGTTGTAGGAATGTTCGAAATGAAGACGGAGAATGGACGCTTGTGGAGTCAACTCAGAAATAAATTTAGTGAATGCATCTGAGGCAGTTCTTTGATGTGAGTTTTCAACACTATCCTCTGACAATCCCGTATCCGTGCCTCCATCAGAAATATTAGCAAAGTTCGACTGCCTGCCAGAATGATTAAAAAGAGATTTATGTCGCAGCGTAACGTGAACCCTAAAACTAGATGCTGTTGTGAAAACAGAGGAACATTTTTCGACTGGACACCTAATGTCTATATTGAACAAGTGCTCATGCTCGCGTCGCAAATGGCGGACATAATCACCCAGAGATTGGCTAGCCACTAGGCAATCCTGTACTGGACACTGCAAAATACTCATTGTACCTGCATGAACAATATAGGGGAGACAACACATTACAATGTGCAAGCCTTTTTAAAATCTAATGAAAGGTTATAGGCTTCCCAACGAAAGAACAGCACAGTTCTATGGAAACTGTGAGAGAGAAACTATCATTCTTTCGCTGGGACAACTACACAATTTAATAAAATTACTCACTTATTGAGAAGTTTCCAAACAAGAAAAACACAAGATCGTGTGAGCTCACTGGTATGGTCCTCCACAGGTGCAATGCAACAGGGAAATGGGCCGAGAAGACGGTGTCATGGCTGCTGCTCATACATGAGTCAAGAGGTATCTCGTCACGACACAAACTCACACATTCTACCTCACCTGTAAAACAAAACACCAAAATAATGCAGATGTATTTTTTTCATCAGTAAAATGTGTCTGCTATGCCGAAAAATTAAAATTTATTTGTGGAGTGGAGTATAATAACTTGAGTCTGCACTGCTGGTTCCGGTCAAAGTCATGTTCCGCGATACATTTCTCCGTTTAAAGCAACGTTGCGTGACAAAATTGCCTCAGCATGACGACAATTTTAAAAATTCGATACTTTTGAGCCATTAGCACTTTTCACTTTACCTAAATTTCATCGATACCTCCTGATCATTGTTCACGGTTGTATTACGTCACTTCCGTGGTTGATGTGTTTGGTTTGCCGTCGCTGTGTTTGTTGTTATCGCCGCCATCTTGTACAGCATCGGTGCACCGGTTATTTCGAGGTTATTTTATTTTTCGGCAACAAACTCTTGTAATTTCCCCGTTTTGTCCTCTGTGGAATTTATTTTTGCGGCTGGATGTAGATTTCGATGTTAAAAGAAGCCGTCTTTATTTTTACCGTGTACCTGGAAATCTTTAGCGTACTTACTTTGTAACTACCAGAAAACATGGGTACGATTTTATAACATTTCAGACTATTTGTTTACAGTACTGAGTGAATGACTGGCATTCCTGTCAGGGTCCTTTGCTTCTCAGGAAAGATATGAAGCCGGTTTTATTCACTCTCTCTGTTTGTGCTTGTTTGACTGGGTGTTTCTGCTTGCAGCTTTGTACCCTAATCCAGTGGTTCATCCTGGCGAATTAGACGATATATTGGAAGCCGTTGCTCGCAATCCACTATGTGATTTCCCATGTGCACATGAGAACGAGGAGATCCCCGTTACCCTTTATGTGAGTATTGAAGTGTGAGGGCATGTACTTGTTGCTGAGAGTGATGACTTTGTGATTTATGCGACTGCTGTTTTGGACCTGTCTTTTGCAGAAGGCAAATGCAAAGTTTGAGCGATTTAATATTTGAAAAGTAAACTTAAGCTAAGAAAGAATTTGACGTCGGTGGAGCCGATAATATTTTTGTTATATTTAAACTTCAAGAAAATAAAAGCGGTACAAACACGGAAAACGTGGCTCAAGTTTTAGGGTTAGTCCACACTTCGTTGAAAGGGATGATGGGTAATCGAATCTACCACACTAACATAAGAAACTTACAAGTAATGATACTTTCACAATGTTCTTAAGGAATGAGACGGAAAGTTACATACTAAAATAATAATTAAACGTAGCTCAATGCGCACATTTCGGGTTAGAAAGCACTGTTAAACAACGTACGTAACGTTTTTGATTACTGACGGAGTGTTGGTACTTCAGCCATGAATGCGGTGCTTACACGTCCAGTGTACAAGGCTATGATAAACGTCGTCTGCTGTCGTCTGTGTGGCGTCTTCGTGTGTACAAACAGAACGAAATTACAGCCGGCAAAAAGTGTAGTGAATCACGAAAAAATGCAGAACAGGAACAGACAACAGTTTCGTTACCTGTACGAAAACGTACCGATGCCTAGGCGCACTGCGTACCGCCGCAGACGAGCGGCACAGCTGGCTGCCGCCAGACATTCGGTTTGTTATTTGGCATTTGGGCTGTTTTGTAAACCCCTTATTTCCAATTTCTTATGTGCTCTTTCTTAATGAACAGGACGGATCGGACAACGAACCAGAACAGCAGCATGAGCATCGGCAGGCTTTTGACTATAACGGAGTAAGCAAGACAGCTATACTGAGTGGTATACATTGTATCTTCTTGTGCTAAAGCTGTTGCAAATTTTTCTGTCAGCAGTTTTCAAACGATGACACTGATGATGGGAGCCCTGCTGCTCATGACAATGATTCCTCCGACATGACTGGTTCTACATCTGAAAATGGTGCAGTAGATGCCAGCACTGATCTTGATGACGGGCAAGATGACATAGATCATATCAGACAGGTAATTTCACTAGGTCATACACATTTGAAAGTGTCCATCTCCTGCAATTTAAAAATATGTTAATGTCTTATGTGCAGAGAATCTTCGGTGTTCTAAACAATGTTGATGGGAACGCTCAACATTCTCCACGAAGGTCAGGTGGTTCTGAAGATTCATTAAGATCAAACTCACCATCCGAGTCATCAGATAGCGTCAGTGATAATTCAGACGAAGGTCGATTCTCACCCAACCAATTGCCTCATGGACATGAAGACAACAACATGGGACAGCGCAGACATATTCATCTCGACGAACAGTTATGCCCATGTACAACAACAACAGAGGGAGACGCCCTCTTAATGTGTTTGGCTCTTGGCATGAGACACAATATGTCATGGCAGGCGATAGTCGACATATTAAAAATGATTAATGTTTTGTTTGGTAAGACTGTTATGCATGCCTCTAAGTACTATTTGCAGAAGTATTTTAAAGTGGAAAAAGATTCATATACAATGCACATGTATTGTTCTAAATGTGAGTTGTATCTTGGCACAAAATCAGAAGTTGTTGAGGGAGATATTTTTCAATGTAGAAATTGTGAGGAAACTGTACAAGACATATCAACCTCATCATCGTATTTCATATCCAAAGACCTTAAAGATCAAATGAAAAAATTTATGGAACAGAAAGGTGTTGCGAAAGAAGTTATGACCTATCGTTTTGAAAGGGAAAAGGAGAATGAAGAAGCTTTCGAAGACATTTATGATGGGTACTTTTACAAACAGTTCTCATCTGAAGGCAGTATACTAGCTGATAAATTAAACATGTCACTGACAATCAATACTGATGGAATGTCTTTAGGTATGTCAACATCACAATCAGCATGGCCTATCTTTATGAGTGTTAATGAGTTAAGTCCTAAAAATAGAAAGAAACATTTAATATTTGGTGGGGTTTGGGTAGGGAAAAAACAGCCTAATATGCAGATATTTTTGAAGCCCCTTGTTGAAGGTTTAAGAGAGTTGATAGACACAGGGTTTGATTGGATTGATGAAGATGAGGAAGTGCACACTAGTAAAGTTATTCCTATACTGTCTCTTTTAGACTCAGGAGCAAGATACAAGTATTTAAATTTATCTTCCTTCAGTTGTTATTATGGCTGTACAATTTGTTATCAAAGAGCTGAAAATACTACAAAAGGACGACGCTTCACCATTTTGGCAGAGCCTGCCCCATTAAGAACTCATGAATCAATGTGTAGGGATATGATGGTAGCTCATGAGAACAGAAATCATAGAGACAAAAAGAAAAGAGTTTATAAAGGGTGCAAGGGCATAACCCCTTTAATACTTTTAGAGCCATATCATGACTTGGGATTATCTGTACCAGTTGATTATATGCATAATGCTTTACTTGGTGTTACCCGTACTCACATGTACCATGACTTGAAGGTTACTTCTGGAAAAAAGTTTTACATTGGTGAACCGGAGAAACAGTATAGAATTAATGAAAGGCTTTTGTTAATACGACCTCCCAGGTCAATAACTAGGTTGCCTCGAGATCTCAGTGATATCAAATTCTGGAGAGCCAGTGAGTGGAGATCCTTCTTATTGTTTTATGGCATTGTTTGCATGGACGAAATCATGGAAAGGCAAAATTTAGAACACTTTAGTATGCTTTCATGTGCCTTCTACCTGTTGCTTAAGAAGTCTATTTCTGAAGAGGACTTGGAGTTAGCAGAGAGGTATTTAAATCAGTATGTATATCTTTTTCAACAATATTATGGAAAAACTGCCATGACGTACAATGTACATCTTTTAAATCATGTGATCTCTGGTGTCCGGTCCCATGGGCCATTATTTGCCCAGAATATGTTTATGTTTGAAGGTGAAAATCGACACTTGGGCCAGATGTTAACTAGTGCAGGTCGTGTACCTTTGCAATTGACACAGAGGTACTTAACTGTAAGCGCATTTGGTCTATATTGTGAAATGTATGCGTCGTCTGAGGAACCTCTTGAATTTATAGAAGAGCTCACGGGAAAGCATTTAAAGAATTTCCTTAGATGTGGAGAGACAGTTCTTATGGGGTCAGGAACAAATACTGAATTAACAGAAGAAGAAATTCAATGTTTAATTCATTCAGATTTTGATCCAGCAGAATTTAATGTGTCTTCTTATCACAAAATCCTGTTGTCATCCATCAGGTATACTACTAGTATGTACTCAAGAGACAAAAAAAACGATGATTCCTGGATAAAACTTAGGTCAGGACGTAGAGCAAGAATTGAAAAAATTTTATGTTTCCAGAATTGTGACAGAAACTTTGTTGTTTTCATGGTTAGAGAAGTTAGAACTAACATACAACCACTTCTTAGAACACGTCATGTAAAGCTTGACCATATAAAAAAATTTGAGGGTAACGGTGAACTTAGGGCCATTCAACCAACAGATATAGCCGCACAATGTATTCAAATGAATTTAGACAACGGTAATTTTACAGTTGATATACCTTATGGCTGTTATGGCGATTAAAAATAAACATGAAATTGTGATATGCATTTGTCCTGGTGGTTTGAGACAACACTAATTTCTCCTTCCCTGAACAACACTATCTTATACACCTTCTGTATTTGACATTATAATCCAGGATACTTTGAGAACCTGTAACTTGAAAGATACCTCTATCACAACTTCACGGAGGTAACCTAACTTACAGAAAATAGGTGGACTACATGTTCAGCTCCCAATATTTTCTGGCCATTCTTAGCTTTCATTAAATGGGGTATTCATACTGTGCACCAGAACATTGTTTCTGTGTCATATAAAATATTAGGAAAATGTTATACAGCATATTAAGAGAAAAACTGTAACTTTCTTGGGTGTTTTTCTGGAGTGTTGCCTGAACCAGTACAGTAATGCTGTAAATCACATCACATCACAGTCCACATGCTGAAACAAACTCTTACTTATGGGATTTGGAATTGCGCTGTGATTACTTTATGGAAAAACCAAACTTGCAGAAATTGGTGCACTCTATGTGCAGGTAGACGTTGCCGGTTTGTGGTGCAATGTGTGGGCAATACGTGTGTATTACGTGCGTCGTGTGCTACTTGTGTGCAGCAACGATACTTGTGTACCAGAGATGTGCAGACTATGTGGAGTCACCACAATAGTTCTGTGCGCGACTGTGGTGCAGTCCGTGTGCATCGTGTGCACTGTGCGCTACTTGTGTGCAGCAACGGTACTTGTGTGTCAGATGTGTGCAGACTGTGTGCAGTCACTCAAATAATTTTGTGTGCGACTGTGGTGCAGTCTCTGTGCAGTCTGTGTGAATCGTGTGCACTGTGCGCTGCTTGTGTGCAGCAATGGTACATCAATGGTGCACTGTGTGTCACACACCACACTTGTACACCTACAGCCGACGTCAAATTTTTCGCTAGGGTTCTCTGGCGACGTTCGAAAAGACCTCTCCCTGACATCAGTCTCGTGGTCAGCGATGTTAGGAGTTCAATATCTACACAAATTGGCATGTTAAAATTCTTGCGGGTGTTAGAAACTGAGCTTCTAGTACCAAATAGTTGGCCAAATCCTGATTTTGAATTTTAACAGGCCATACTTTTACTCTGGCGACGTTCGAAAAGCCCTTTCCCTGACATCAGTCTCGTGGTCAGCGATGTTGGCAGTTCAATATCTACACAAATTGGCCTGTTAAAATTCATGCGGCTGTTAAGAACTATAATTCTAATGCCCTGTTAAAATTCAAAATCAGGCTTTGGCCAACTATTTGGTACTAGAAGCTCAGTTCCTAACACCCGCAAGAATTTGAACAGGCCAATTTGTGTAGATAATGAACTGCCAACATCGCTGACCACGAGACTGATGTCAGGGAAAGGGCTTTTTGAACGTCGCCAGAATTCGAAATGTCTTTTTCGAATCATTTGGCATTGGAACTATAGTTCGTAGCAGCCGCATGAATTTTAACAGGCCAACTTGTGTAGATATTGAATTCCCAACATCGCTGACCACGAGACTGATGGCAGGGTAACAGCTTTTCGGCCGTTGCCAGAATGAAAGTAGGGCCTTTAAGTCCTGGCGGAAATGTAAGAAATTCCCCAAAATTTTTATTGCTATCTTTTGATATGTTGTCTGGCGAACCAAAAAACGTATTTTCGGCATGTGGTTGTGTGGTCAAGATGTGGCAATTTCGTTTCTAAGTCCTGGCGAAAATTTGAGAAATTTCTCAAAAATTTTCAATGCCATGTTTTGATATGTTGTTCAGCAACTCATAAAACGACTTTCCGCATTTGATCGTATCGTCAAAATTAAGCCAAAAAAAAAGTTGGCCAATAGAAAAGTTGGCCAACTTTAGGCCGGTGTAAGGCTTCTGTTTCTTGCAGCACATCTTCTCAGGCGCAGGTGTTAAGCGGAGCCGTGACGCTGTCCTGGATTTGGTAGTTGGTGCCAGAAAATTCATGGAGCCTGTGGGCAGGGTGCCAGTACTTGACCCTGAGAATGACCGGTTCTGTAAAGTTCCTACTCCAGGTGGATGGGTTTTCTGTCAGAATACCAAAGGGCTATGCTTACCTAGTGCGCATGGAGAGTGCCATGTGCTTTGCTTGTGGGGATCGGTTGCGATGAGGATTTTCTGTGATATCTAATTAAATTGGACGGATTACATATTTTATCTTTTTATGTTCTAATTGCCAGTCTTTTATCTATTGTAACCTTAGTCATTTTTGCTGGGTTACCTGTTTTATATCTTTTATCTTGTGTGATTCTTTGTGTTTACTTGTGTGTTTATTTGTGGCCAAGGAAAAGTGCATTGTAAAATTGTCATTGAATAGATGTTTGTATTTCAACATATGTATACCGATGAATAGAAATTTTTATTTTTTTACATGTTTAGAAGAGTGTATTGCTTTTAAATATCCCTTTCCTTCACTTCCTACTTTTACTTGAAAGTTAACTTCCAGCCTAACAATATCCTCAGTCCTGCTTCAAAACATAAGCACAATAATAAAGCAAAAAAAAAAAAAAAAGTCTCTTTTAAACAGTCTAAACTAAATTGAGAAGTAGATTTTCATCTTGATTTCAATACTAAATGATTTCATTGCCCGTGAGGAAAGAACACCCAACACCAAAACAAAACAGTATTTGGTACAGAGGCCCCGATGAAAACCGGAGCACTGAGCTGAGTCACCACTTCCAGGAGAGTTCAACAAGGCTTGGATGGTTTCGAAGGTGTTTTGACAAGGACCGAGGCAGCCATTTCAAGCAAAAAGAGAAATAACACATCCCATATCCAGTATCATTGTCAAGTTGCAAATGCCGTTGAAGAAGACATGGATGTTCAGTTTGTTCCTCGGCTCAAGAAGAAAGACCTTAGTAAGAGTCACTTCAATAAAATGAGTACTGCTGCTGCCTGCCACATTTTCCATGACAAGAGTGCTGCAGCACTAATCTTCCTTTCTGAGGAGAAATTTCTTTAAGACGAATGCAAAACAACAGCCTGGTTTATTGATTTAATGAATAATTGGTTTAAAATTGTATCATCCAGATCTATTGTCACAGCCATCAGCCTCAAGAATGAAGAAGCATACAAAGCTGCTATTAATACGATGAAGACAGTGATCGAAGTGTTTGGATCTTTGAAAGTTGGTGATCAATGGAAGCCTGTGCAGACCCACATTATAATGGCAACGGAAGCTCTTTTGGATATTCAACAGCACGTGCTACATGACAGGGGATACGATTTTATTTTTTTGGGTCGTCTTGCTAATGACCTTTCTGAAAAGATTTTTGCTGATATAAGAAGGCAGCGTCCAACACCAACTATTTTAGAAGCTAAGTATACGTTGAAACAAAATACTTTGAGTCAATGTTCGAGAAAAGTTATAAAAAGCCATTACGACCATGATGACCGAGTCAATCTTCTTTCTTTGGAAGAAATTATTGAATGCATCCGTAGGAGAGAACCGCTACCATCACCATTTGTCGTGCCCCTATCGTGGATACCACCAAAGGAAGAAGATTTGCCCGGCTACAAATTCCAAGGTTAATTAATTAATTAATTAAACCTATATTGTGCTTGTTACAGGTCGAAATCATGGAGGCGACTTTCTCGAGGTCCGTGCGTCACAAAGCACTTTTGTTGATATTCCATAGACTTTTGGGATTTTGATTGATTCAATATGCAGTTGAGGGATCAAGATATATTTGACGCACGGACGCCGAGGGGCGCATCTGTATGGTTTCGCCGACAAACCTGTCAGCCAAATTTTTGTCGGCTACTGGTACCAGCGCCCAAGTAAGCTTACGAGGGCGCTTACTAATGCGCTGAAATTTTAAGCGACCGCTGAAACGAAGCGTGCCTCCCGATTGAAGGGCTGAATTTTTAAGCCGTTCCGCTGAACCGCTTAAAATTGCGCTTACTTATGATACATTGTTAAGCGCCCGCTTAATTCACGAAGCGCTTAATTTTGAAGCGAAAAATTAAGCGATTCCGTTTTGTACAGGTCCAGCTCAGGGACTAGTGTGGAACCATCCTAAAGTGATGCGCACTCTCCTGGTTGCCCCATTTCACTAACTACAGACTTGCACCATGCGTCTCCTGTTACCAAAGATTGTTCAGCCATCAAACTTCAGCAGGAAAATGTTTATCTCCAGTCAGACGTTGTGAAGTCAACCCGTGCAAATTCTCAAAAGAGGACTCAGCTCCTGTTCGGGCTGGAAGAGAATTTGGCCCAGCATGTAACTGGCGCCGAGACGGCGCACCAAATGTGGACGAAGTTAGTGTCCTTCTACGAAGGCAGGGGAACGGCCAAGCGACTCGGATTGCTAAAAAGACTGATCCAAATGAAGCAGACGGGCGATCTAAAGGACTATGTAACGGACTTTGTGGCCCACGTGAACAAGATCAAGAAACGAGTTCACAAAACCACAGATAATTAAGATGTTGAATGAACTATTATTGGGTCGTAAAAGTATTAAACTATGTAAAAGGAAGGAGCGTAGGCGCGATAATTAATCACTCGGCCGAATCGATAAGAAGAAAATTTGTTCTCACCCTGTCGCTAATTACTTCCCTGTTTCGAGATGTTTTCAGACTGTCCGCTAATTGTCTATGAGGGCGTCTATGAGTGCTGTGTCAGACATACTTTGCGCTACAGGGAAGCATTCTGAGGGCATGATTTATCTTCCTATGAAGACGAGGATGGACTGAGGCGAGGAAACTCATGTCCTCACTGAAGACCGAGGTGTGTTACAAACCGTGTTCTTTGGGGTAGAAACCGTGTTATCGGGTCCCTAACCGTGTTCTCTTCCCCATCGCCACGATACGGGATAGCCAATAATTATGTTCAACAAAACCAGTATCGTCGAAACAGCGATTTTTTGGGGGAAAAAATTATTTTGACCCGGACTTAGATTTTTTCGACTTTTATCAGCTGTGTGATAATAAATCAAGCGGAAGCACCCACACCACTCAAATTTTAAATGTTACTCCGGGCATTTACTAATGCAGGTAGACACCAAATGTCTGAGCTGGACACAGTTTTTAATCAAAATCAATTGGTTTTGGCACCACGTCAGTTATAATTCACATGAAAGACTAGGCCATCTTGGTAGAAACAATATGAATCTGATGGCAGCTAATATTTTTGGCTACACTATGACAGGTTATGGGCCCAGTGTCCCGCACGTTTCAGATCGACGTTTTTGAATATCGAGCGAGAAATTGTGATTCTGTGATACACTGTGTTGAGGTTATACCGCACACATGTGAAGTGTAGCTAACGCTTATGTGTTTTCCTTTAGTTTTCTGTGTTCTAGCTAGATTTGTACCAGGCTTGAACATGCGTCGCTAAGTAGCAAATCGCCAGATCGGCCAGGAAACCGCCGCCGTCGCCCCGAGGTACCCGTTGCCGGTCGGACTGGAGAAGCTAACCGGTCAGGAAAACTGGCAAAACTGGAAGTACCTGACGAAACTCCACCTGAAACAGCATCGCCTAGACGACTGCATCCTTAACCGAACGCCGGCGGAGGAGTTAGCAGACCGGGATTCCGAGGGAGCCGTAAAGGACAAGGCTGCCCAGGGGGCGATAGCCTATAACCTCCACCCCAACTTGCTGAAGCTTGTATCGCAGGCCGAGAATGCCTTCGATGCATGGAGTGCACTGTGTGGTGCATTCGAAAATCAGGGAGTGCAGCGTCGCGTGACGCTGACATATAAAATGTTTGTCCTTAAACGTGCTAACTATGACAGCTTAGAAAAATACGTGTTGGACGCGAAGGAGATTGTGCCTCAGGTCCATGGTGCAGGCATATCCCTGAACGATGAGGAGTGTGGAGTCCAGCTACACCAAGGCCGACGCCCACGGCAAGCCTGTATTAAACTTTGATCTTGATATCCAGGAACTGTTCCTCTCTTGGATCCACCTTGTTCCTGCGCTCGACTTCAGATTCAGATGTAAGGATATCAGATTCTCTTGCATTCAATTGAGTATAGGACGGCCAGACATTCGGTTTGTTATTTGGCATTTGGGCTTGTAAACCCCTTATTTCCAATTTCTCATCTGCTCTTTCTTAATGAACAGGACGGATCGGACAACGAACCAGAACAGCAGCATGAGCATCGGCAGGCTTTTGACTACAATGGAGTAAGTAAGACAGCTATATTGAGTGGTATGCATTGTATCTCCTTGTGCTATAGCTGTTGCAAATTTTTCTGTCGGCAGTTTTCAAACGATGACACTGATGATGGGAGCCCTGCTGCTCATGACAATGATTCCTCCGACATGACTGGTTCTCCATCTGAAAATGGTGAAGTAGATTCCAGCACTGATCTTGATGACGGGCAAGATATCATAGATCATATCAGAAAGGTAATTTCACTAGGTCATACATATTTGAAACTGTCCATCTCTTGCTATTTAAAAATCTGTTTATGTATTATCTTCAGAGAATCTTCGGTGTTATAAACAATGTTGATGAGAACGCTCAACATTCTCCACAAAGGTCAGGTGGTTCTGAAGATTCATCAAGATCAAACTCAACATCTGAGTCATCAGATAGTGTCAGTGAAAATTCAGACGAAGGTCGATTCTCACCCAACCAATTGCCTAACGGACATGAAGATGACAACCACATGGGACAGCGCAGACATATTCATCTCGACGAACAGTTTTGCCCATGTACAACAACATCAGAGGGAGACACCCTCTTAATGTGTTTGGCTCTTGGCATGAGACAATATTTTATGGCAGGCGATAGTCGGCATATTAAAAATGATTAATGTTTTGTTTGGTGGGACTGCTATGATGCATGCCTCGAAGTAGAACCTCGAGTTCTGCGACCGCGAGCATCACGACCTAATTATGAGGTGTGACTAACCCCTTTTTGTGTGGTGTTGGTTTCACTAGGAAATGGCTCCTTCGGAGCTCTGTTCGCGGTTATCATGCTCAGGATTCAGAAGAGAGAATTCCAATCGAGACTAAGGAGGTCCGTGCTCCGGAAGGGACGAAGAAAAACGTCACGATTTCGGCTACCGCCGAGCACGGATCGCCTTTGTCCCGTAGTGTTAAGTCTAAGTTAAGTACTAAAATAAGGAAGTCGTTACATTCCGGATGGACCTCGTCAGCTCTGTTCGCGGTTATCATGCTGGGGGCCTGTGTGGCCCGCGCAGACCTGTGCAACCATACATCCACCGGGGAAGTCATCTGGGGAAATCCAGCCACCGTGACTTGTGAAGGGAATTCTCTCTAGCTGTGTTGTTCTGTCCGTTATCGAACCGCCCACGGAGCTATATTTAGCGGTTAATGGGGAACAGGTGCCGGAAGTATATTATATTAAACGAAGCGACGCGGTCCCCTAGTGGGGATTGCGTAGCATTGGGAGGTAACCCTAAACCTCGGGTAGAGTGGTATTTTGGTAGCCAATTATTGCCGACGACAGCTCTCCACCGATCCGGGCCGAAGTAGTTTTGATGACAGTGTACTTGATTTGGAACTGAGTGATTTTATTTTCTCACGTTTGTCGCTCCGGTTCTTCCATGCTACGGGGATCTCCAGAGCATTCCTTCAAAAGGACCCCGAGCTGTGGAAAAGTGATGATAATTATATAAAGGGACTTACCATTGTCACTAATCTTAAAACTGTAAATGACTTATCAATAGTTATCTGAAAGGAAATCACATGACGAACATACTCATGACGAAGAACAGCGACAAATGCTTTTGTTAGTTGTCGCCGAAGACCGAAAACAAAACAAAATTGCAATAGAATTAGTGTAACTGGAGCCGTTTCCTTACCTGTAATTTATAGCAATGTACCCTACTGCTTTAATAAGTTCAGGCACTAACTACGAATTAAAAAAAAAACAGTTTATCACTAGGAAATCAGTAAATTTGACAAAACAAGAAACCATTTTATACCTACTTTTTCAACTGAGACAATACATGTAATCCTACATTACTTCAAAGTGTCTTACCTACCTCTTCCCATTTTTCGCCCCTGGAAGCTAGGCAACATTTTTCAAAATTTAGTTTTTCGAAAGCGACGGGGGCTGTGCGGGACCGCTTCCGGTGATCCGAAAAATCTGAAAAAATTCTCAAAATGTTTTTTCATGAAGTGGACCCGATTGCCGGTTCAGCCCATCAACATTTCGAACCTTCGTGTAAAAAAAAGGTGTCTACCCAACGCGTTAATCTGACCACCTCTGCCAATCTTTTATGGGTAAACGAGAAGGCAACATTTCCCTGTGTCGCCTATGGGGGAGAACCGGCACCTACCATTGACTGGTCTCTCCGAGGGAGGAAAATGGACCTAGTAGAAAAACAACAGATAACACAAGAGAACGCTGCCGTCTCCAACCTTCAACTCGAATTAAAGAGTTACCACGAGGGTGCTGATTTAACTTGTACTACCAAGCAGAGTATTCTGGGACTGTCCGCTGACCCGTTTTACGGGCCAAGCGCTACAATCCGTCTAAAAGTAATAGAACCTGACCTAAGAGTCACTCCAAATCACCGGACTATAAACGAGGGAGAGACAGCGTTGTTTCGGTGCGAGGTGGTGCCCACTTTGGTAGGTTCATACCTATGGTACAAACAGGACCTGAAAAGGGAGCCACTCAGCACCGGATCAACGCTGGTCCTAGGCAACCTCACGCGGTATCACACAGGCACCTTCGTGTGTGAATTCTATTCTGGAGGGAAGCAGCACTTGTCTAAGGAAGTTGATTTATACGTAATCCCTTCCATGTCCGACTTCGCTAAGGAAACCCTAGTCGTGATATTCATGGAACTGGCCGCAGCATTTATTGTCTGCATCGCACTATACCTAGTAATGTATAAATCTTTTGAGGTAACGGTAATATAGATCCCAAAGAGGGAAACCCAAGTTTAGATAAGGGGGTACATTAAGATAGTTGTAACGGTGGCGGTATCAGCGGTAATAAAAAAAAAGAGAAGAGATGAGATTTAAACAAATTATATTTTTCATCTGTCAACAGGGAAATTTAAAAAAACATGGAAGCCAAATGCCCAAGCCAGGGAGTTCCAAGAATCTCGATGCCAATATTAAAAGCTCTACGATATATGCAAGACTTAGCCTTAAGGTCGGAGTCACACGAAATATGGACGACAGACCCGATCGCTAGCACACTTAAGAATTTATATAACGCCTACATCGACCTCGTGTCCTGTGGGCACTCGTGTCTAGCGAGAGGGACTGTCGAAACAATCATGCAGTATCTAGATAATGACGTCCAATACGAAGTCAAATTGGAAGATAGGAAGGAAATCCTAGATTACATTTACGCCATAGGAAATGATCATCTAAATTACAACGGAAAATGCGACGGATTTGCCCCGCAAGGAGCATAACGAATAAGAATTTTTTTTTGTTGAATCACGTTATACTTTGTTAGTTAACAAAGTTTTAAAGTTGGGGGGGGGGGGTATAAATATACATTATAATATCATTTTCCTTCATATCCTCTAGTGACGCTGTTGATACCGCCTTAGAACGTAATAAGTATGTATATTAATCAATAATAGTATTAATTAGACATACATTTTCATAGCCCGCAAGTTTAAGCTAAAACATAGTCGTAAGATCCCAGAGAGGAAAACCCAGGTTTATGGAAGGGGTAGATTAAGATAGTTGTAACGGTGGCGGTATCAACGGTAAAACGAGAGATAGGATTAAGACAAAGTATTGCTTTTCCGTCTGTATCGTGATTCATGTCTAAAATGCTATCTTCCTCTTCAGGCAAATCAAGATTGTGGGCTCAGTTTAAATTGGCACTGGTAAAACTAAGGCGTAGTACTACGCCTTAAGCTACGCCCAAAAAGGCGTAAATAGCACTATGCCCCATTGAGGCGTGAGAATAAGCCAAAAACGGCCCTACTAGACACGTTTTTACGCCTTGTGAGAGCGTAATTCCATGCTATGCCTCAATGGGGCGTAGTGCTACGCCTTTGTTTTACCAGTGTGACTACGATGAGCAGGTCATTCTGACTCCCTTGACTCACTTCGATGATCACTGCAAAGTTCAAGAGGAGTTGAAGGCTTTGAAAATCAGGCCGCAGTATGATGTCTCTGGAGTCCTGAACGGGAAGATACTCCTGAAAAGCTGTTGAAGAGAGAGAAGCGCATCCTTCACCACGACACTCTGAAGACCCAGGTGAAGGACGGGAAAATTAGGTCTCACCGCAAGCCGGCTGGTACACCAGGTTAGTTCACCAGACCTAGCAGCATTATACCATTTCGTGTGGCCGTAGCGCACTGCGTCAGTAGAAATCTCAAATTGGGTGCTGGATTCGCTCGTCTTTGCCGCGGGCAAAATTTTGAGAACTTCCGGCGGCAACGCTGCCATGTGGGTGATGTCGCAGTAGGTTTTTAAGAGGAACTTGTGATTTTTAATCTCATCACTCAGGAGTGGCACACGGACCGTCCCGAGTAATCTGCCATCCGCGCGAGTCTCTCGCAGTTACGTTGGTTATGTGCGACCATGGGGATCACCCATGTCGCGGCGCCAGCTCTGGGAACAGGATTAGACCTGCAGTCGTGGGCTGACATACGTCCTTTGTTAATAGACATATTTAACGATGACGCGGTACCGATTCACATTTATCATTTCAAATGAATAAAATGAAATAAATTAAATTAACCCATGTTTAGAGTTTTTACCTTTCTAACTTTCGGGCTCCCCTAGACTCTCGACATGGCGTATCAGCAGACGTCAACACTGACACACCCCTTTTATCGTTTCGTTCCAGTTCCCCCCCCCCCCTCCCTCTCTCGATTTTTTTCTATATGCCTATGTGCGCTCCGTGTTTTTTTAAACCATGGCTCAAAATATGTGGGAAGATGACAGCGGCATGGTCTGGGACAACTTATTTTATACAGATGATGACGCGGAGATGGAACAATTTAGGCTGGATGTGGGTCTCCCCGAGCTCCCCGCGAGCACCCCCGAGCTATTTAGACCCCCTGTAACTTCAACCCAGCAGGAACCGGAGTTGATCGTTTTAGATGAGTCACCTCTTCAGATGGAGTTGGATCTGAAGGATGACACTTTTGTGTGTGCGTTGTGTGGACGGACTCACTCGCGTGACGGCTGTCAGTGTGACGGCGAGGGGTGCCGGGGTTCCGCGGTGCCGCGCCCAGCATGCGCGGTCGTTCTGCCGGTGTGCGGCACCCAGTGCAGAGGCCATGGACATCGATCTGGACTTTGCCACCCCTCCGCTGATCGACTTGGTCGAGACTCCTACCGAGGAAGAGGTTATGGAGGTCGAGGAGCCGGGCATCGTCCGGCATGACAAGACAAATTACATTATTCATCTGTCAACAGGGAAATTAAAAAAAAAATGCTAGCCAAATGCCCAAGCCAGGGAGTTCCACGAATCTCCATGCCAATACTAAAAGCCCTACGTTACATGCAAGAATTAGCCTTAAGGTCGGAGTCCCACGAGATATGGACGACCGACCCAATCGCTGGCTCACTTAAAAATTTGTATAACGCTTACATTGACCTCGTGTCTTGTGGGCACTCGTGCCTAGCGAGAAAGGCTGTCGAGCCTATTATGCAGTATTTAGATAACGACGTTCAATTCGAAGTAAAATTAGAAGATAGGAAGGAAATCTTAGAATATATTTACGCCTTAGGAAACGGTCATATAAACTTTAACGGAAAATGCGACGGATTCGCCCCGCAAGAGACTTAACGAATAAGGATTTTTTGTTGTTGAATCACGCTATACTTTGTTAGTAAACAAAGTTTTAAAGTGGGGGGGGGGTATAAATATACATTATAATATCATTTTCATTCGTATCCTAGTGACGCTGTTGATACCGCCTTAGAACGTAAAAAGTATGTATATTCGAAAAAAAAAATCAATAATAGTATTAATTAGACATACATTTTCATAGCCCGCAAGTTTAGGCTAAAACATAGGCGTAAGATCCCAGAGAGGGAAACCCAGGGTTATGGAAGGGGTAGATTAAGATAGTTGTAACGGTGGCGGTATCAACGGTAAAACGAGAGATAGGATTAAGACAAAGTATTGCTTTTCCGTCTGTATCGTGATTCATGTCTAAAATGCTATCTTCCTCTTCAGGCAAATCAAGAATGTGGGCTCAGTTTAAATTGGCACTGGTAAAACTAAGGCGTAGTACTACGCCTTAAGCTACGCCCAAAAAGGCGTAAATAGCACTATGCCCCATTGAGGCGTGAGAATAAGCCAAAAACGGCCCTACTAGACACGTTTTTACGCCTTGTGAGAGCGTAATTCCATGCTATGCCTCAATGGGGCGTAGTGCTACGCCTTTGTTTTACCAGTGTGACTACGATGAGCAGGTCATTCTGACTCCCTTGACTCACTTCGATGATCACTGCAAAGTTCAAGAGGAGTTGAAGGCTTTGAAACTCAGGCCGCAGTATGATGTCTTCTGGAGTCCTGAACGGGAAGATACTCCTGAAAAGCTGTTGAAGAGAGAGAGCGCATCCTTCACCAGGACACTCTGAAGACCCAGGTGAAGGACGGGAAAATTAGGAGGTCTCACCGCAAGCCGGCTGGTACACCAGGTTAGTTCACCAGACCTAGCAGCATTATACCATTTCGTGTGGCCGTGTGGCCGTAGCGCACTGCGTCAGTAGAAATCTCAAATTGGGTGCTGGATTCGCTCGTCTTTGCCGCGGGCAAAATTTTAAGAACTTGCGGCGGCAACGCTGTCATGTGGGTGATGTCGCAGTAGGTTTTCAAGAGGAACGTGTGATTTTTAATCTCATCACGAAGGAGTGGCACACGGACCGTCCCGAGTTATCTGCCATCCGCGCGAGTCTCTCGCAGTTACGTTGGTTATGTGTGACCATGGGGATCACCCATGTCGCGGCGCCAGCTCTGGGAACAGGATTAGACCTGCAGTCGTGGGCTGACACACGTCCTTTGTTAATAGACATATTTAACGATGACGCAGTACCGATTCACATTTATCATTTCAAATAAATAAAATGAAATAAATTAAATTAACCCATGTTTGGAGTTTTTACCTTTCTAACTTTCAAGCTCCCCTAGACTCTCGACATGGCGTATCAGCAGACGTCAACACCGACACACACCTTTTTTCCTTTCGTTTCGTTCCAGTTCCCCCCCCCCCCTCTCCCTATCTCTCTCTCTCTCTCTCTCTCTCTCTATTTTTCTCTATATGTCTATGTGCGCTCCGTGTTTTTTTAAACCATGGCTCAAAATATGTGGGAAGATGACAGCGGCATGGTCTGGGACAACTTATTTTATACAGATGATGACGCGGAGATGGAACAATTTAGGCTGGATGTGGGTCTCCCCGAGCTCCCCGCGAGCACCCCCGAGCTATATAGACCCCCTGTAACTTCAACCCAGCAGGAACCGGAGTTGATCGTTTTAGATGAGTCACCTCCTCAGATGGAGTTGGATCTGAAGGATGACACTTTTGAGTGTGTGTTGTGTGGACGGACTCACTCGCGTGACGGCTGTCAGTGTGACGGCGAGGGGTGCCGGGGTTCCGCGGTGCCGCGCCCAGCATGCGCGGTCGTTCTGCCGGTGTGCGGCACCCAGTGCAGAGGCCATGGACATCGATCTGGACTTTGCCACCCCTCCGCTGATCGACTTGGTCGAGACTCCTACCGAGGAAGAGGTTATGGAGGTCGAGGAGCCGGGCATCGTCCGGCATGACAAGACAACTTATATTTTCCATCTGTCAACAGGGAAATTCAAAAACAAAATGGAAGCCAAATGCCTAAGCCAGGGAGTTCCACGAATCTCCATGCCAATACTAAAAGCCCTACGTAACATGCAAGAATTAGCCTTAAGGTCGGAGTCCCACGAGATATGGACGACCGACCCAATCGCTAGCTAACTTAAAAATTTGTATAACGCTTACATTGACCTCGTGTCTTGTGGGCACTCGTGCCTAGCGAGAAAGGCTGTCGAGCCTATTATGCAAGATTTAGATAACGACGTCCAATACGAAGTCAAATTGGAAGATAGGAAGGAAATACTAGATTATATTTACGCCATTTACTCCACTAAGGAGTGGCACACGGACCGTCCCGTGTTATCTGCCATCCGCGCGAGTCTCTCGCAGTTACGTTGGTTATGTGTGACCATGGGGACCACCCATGTCGCGGTGCCAGCTCTGGGAACAGGATTAGACCTGCAGTCGTGGGCTGACATACGTCCTTTGTTAATAGACATATTTAACGATGACGCGGTACCAATTCACATTTATCATTTCAAATAAGTAAAATGAAATAAATTAAATTAACCCATGTTTAGAGTTTTTACCTTTCTAACTTTCGGGCTCCTCTAGACTCTCGACATGGCGTATCAGCAGACGTCAACACTGACACACCCCTTTTTTCGTTTCGTTCCAGGTTCCCCCCCCCCCTCTCCCTATCTCTCTCTCTCTCTCTCTCTCTTTTTGTGTTATTTCGGGCCCTTCCACCCCTCGTGAAGACACCAACTACCAATATGCCTTACGTAATGCAGAATGCCATGCGCGGCGCGCGAAACTACACCACCGTTGCGTCCGCCGATGCGCTTATGGCGGCTCTTGATTATGCCAGTTCAATTGATTTCACCGTGAAGGCTGCACGTGTGATGGTGCTTGAGAATTTCAGATCGATGCATAAGGTGAAGCTTATCGAACTCTTCGGTGAACAGCGCCTCGATGAGAATGTCACCTATGTTAATCTTACTTCCAGCCCAGCAGCATCGCACTACACTGCATTGTTGCAAAGTTTGACCATCCAGGAACGCTACCGCGCGCAGGGCGCCGATGAACAAGCAACCAGTACTCTTAGTGATCAGAAAGTTTCCTACCACCGAAACATCGAGGCGCTCACACGCATGATCGTTAGTGGAAATAGCGCCGCTAACGGAGTGTTATCGCGCGATGCGCTCGAAAATTTGGCTGGAGCCACTTGGCAGATCCAAAATTGACTGTCTGACCGTGCCTCGGAATCTGCCACGGGGTCAGACTACCTCAGTGAGGAATATCATACCGAGAGAGCGTCCTCTGATGATTCCCCCTCCGATGATTCAGATTCGGATGCGCATGAGAGTTCCCGTAAATCTTCTGGCAGGCCACCATCCACATTTGAAGTTGATTCCACTTCCGATTCGCTGGAGTCGCTTCCACACGATGATCTCGATGCGGCGCCATTATCGGATGATTCCCCATCGCCCGGCAGCATTTCAGCTGATACGGGTGTTGTGGGAGATTCCGGTGATCGGTCCACGCGTGATCTCGATGTTTCGATTGCGTCTTCAGTGTTATCTTCACCCAGATCCGTAATTACTCTGCCACTGCTCTATTCTCCGCAATCATTGCAAGGTGACGACATTGTTCCACGTGCTTATTCTGCTCAATTGCGCCACAGGCTGAACTTCGATTCTGCTTCCCAAAGCGATTTGGCCGCCGCTTCCGGATCCGGAGTGCTTGACGTTAGCGGTGTAAATTTATCTCATGAACAATCCAATGCTGACGATACGCATTTTGACGAGCCGGTTGAAGCGCTCCCCGACGTCTTTGAAAGACTTACCGCCGCTGAATATCCATCACGCGCTGTGGCTGCTGCGGTACGATTACCATCGTTGCGCAGCCCAACATTGATTCCTAGACCTCGCGGACGCACTCCAACTAAATTGGCTGCACGTTCGCCGCGTGTACCACGTGGAAATTACCCGAGGTAAGTGATATTATTTTTCATTATTTTTATATATTTTTTACACTTTTTTTTTAAAAATTTTTAATCTTTTAATAGATTTGCATTGTTCCGAATTATGGTTGTCTCGACGGAGGACAGTGTTTTCCTGTATTATTTTCTCTCTCTCTCTCTCTCTCTCGATTTTTCTCTATATGTCTATGTGCGCTCCGTGTTTTTTTAAACCATGGCTCAAAATATGTGGGAAGATGACAGCGGCATGGTCTGGGACAACTTATTTTATACAGATGATGACGCGGAGATGGAACAATTTAGGCTGGATGTGGGTCTCCCCGAGCTCCCCGCGAGCACCCCCGAGCTATATAGACCCCCTGTAACTTCAACCCAGCAGGAACCGGAGTTGATCGTTTTAGATGAGTCACCTCTTCAGATGGAGTTGGATCTGAAGGATGACACTTTTGAGTGTGTGTTGTGTGGACGGACTCACTCGCGTGACGGCTGTCAGTGTGACGGCGAGGGGTGCCGGGGTTCCGCGGTGCCGCGCCCAGCATGCGCGGTCGTTCTGCCGGTGTGCGGCACCCAGTGCAGAGGCCATGGACATCGATCTGGACTTTGCCACCCCTCCGCTGATCGACTTGGTCGAGACTCCTACCGAGGAAGAGGTTATGGAGGTCGAGGAGCCGGGCATCGTCCGGCATGACAAGACAAATTTTATTTTTCATCTGTCAACAGGGAAATTCAAAAACAAAATGGAAGCCAAATGCCTAAGCCAGGGAGTTCCACGAATCTCCATGCCAATACTAAAAGCCCTACGTTCCATGCAAGAATTAGCCTTAAGGTCGGAGTCCCACGAGATATGGACGACCGACCCAATCGCTAGCTCACTTAAAAATTTGTATAACGCTTACATTGACCTCGTGTCTTGTGGGCACTCGTGCCTAGCGAGAAAGGCTGTCGAGCCTATTATGCAATATTTAGATAACGACGTCCAATACGAAGTCAAATTGGAAGATAGGAAGGAAATCCTAGATTATATTTACGCCATTTACTCCACTAAGGAGTGGCACACGGATCGTCCCGAGTTATCTGCCATCCGCGCGAGTCTCTCACAGTTACGCTGGTTATGTGTGACCATGGGGATCACCCATGTCGCGGCGCCAGCTCTGGGAACAGGATTAGACCTGCAGTCGTGGGCTGACATACGTCCTTTGTTAATAGACATATTTAACGATGACGCGGTACCAATTCACATTTGTCATTTCAAATAAATAAAATGAAATAAATTAAATTAACCCATGTTTAGAGTTTTTACCTTTCTAACTTTCGGGCTCTCCTAGACTCTTGACATGGCGTATCAGCAGACGTCAACACTGACACAACCCTTTTTTCGTTTCGTTCCAGTCCCCCCCCCCCCCCTCCTCCTCCTCTCTCTCGATTTTTCTCTATATGTCTATGTGCGCTCCGTGTTTTTTTAAACCGTGGCTCTAAATATGTGGGAAGATGACAGCGGCATGGTCTGGGACAACTTATTTTATACAGATGATGACGCGGAGATGGGACAATTTATGCTGGATGTGGGTCTCCCCGAGCTCCCCGCGAGCACCCCCGAGCTATTTAGACCCCCTGTAACTTCAACCCAGCAGGAACCGGAGTTGATCGTTTTAGATGAGTCACCTCCTCAGATGGAGTTGGATCTGAAGGATGACACTTTTGAGTGTGTGTTGTGTGGACGGACTCACTCGCGTGACGGCTGTCAGTGTGACGGCGAGGGGTGCCGGGGTTCCGCGGTGCCGCGCCCCGCATGCGCGGTCGTTCTGCCGGTGTGCGGCACCCAGTGCAGAGGCCATGGACATCGATCTGGACTTTGCCACCCCTCCGCTGATCGACTTGGTCGAGACTCCTTCCGAGGAAGAGGTTATGGAGGTCGAGGAGCCGGGCATTGTCCTCATGGAGTCTATGGCGATTCAGGGGCCGACACCTTGAGTCCCCTCATGGACGAGGGTGTCGCTGCCCTCGCTAAGGCTGCAGCTGCGGTGCTCGACTCCTCGAGTGAAAGTGTGGTCGGTGGCCAGGGCCGTTACCGCATGCCAATTGATAGCTCGAGTAGTGACAAGGACGAAGAGGACGATGGTAATGATGATGCTGATGATGAAAATGATTATGATAATGATGATGATGACGGCAATGATGGTGTTGGGGAACGCTCCGACTCGGGTGTCGAGGACGGCTCTGTTTCTGCAGGCAGTGGTGAAGAAGAGGTCCAAGAGGAGGAGGAGGATGTCGTGCAGCAGGGCGGTGGTGATCTGGTTGTACCCCCCTCTTGTCCGACTGGTTGGGGTAACAGAGCGGCACGTGCAACGCTTCAATTATCAATTCAACGAGCTCACCTTTGACATTCTTCCCCCGCCAGATCATATCCCGGCGTTAGATTGGATATATCAGGTTGTTGAACAGATACTCGCGCAGTCATGGGTAGGCGCTGATGATGACGATCACGTGGGGCTCAAGGTGTTTGCATTAAACGGTGATGAGGAGGGCGGAGAGTTCCGCGCTTTCGGCATCCCCATCACCCTGAAGCGATACTTGGATGCCGGCGCAATCATGGACAGGATTTCTGCTCTAAGCCAGAGCCACCAAAATCTGTTCATGACGGGTCAAATACGCGTGACCTTCCCTTATCAGCGCCTCCCTCGGGGTGGGCGTCGTATAAGTCCGTGGGGGCAAGCTGCTCACGACGTATTTACATCGCGTAAAAAGTCCATTCTCTCCATCTATACTTCAGGGGGAAATTATTTGCTTGTCCGGTGTCTCTTGGAGGGGTCCGCCTACCGAGAGTGGCGAAACTTCCCGGGAAGATTGGAAATATTTCATAAATTTTTCCGCCTTACTAGTGTGTATGTGATCAGAACCTTTTACGATCAGGAAAAAATACGATCGGGAAGTTTTCTGATCGTATTTTTTCCTGATCGTAAAAGGTTCTGATCACATACACACTAGTAAGGCGGAAAAATTCATGAAATATTTCCAATCTTCCCGGGAAGTTTCCTGGCATTTAAAACCCTAAGTGGCGACAAGCCCAGCGGGGCAATGACGAAGCTCGCGTGCAAGAGGCGTTCCGGAAAAGGGACGCCCTTCGTAGAGGGAAGCAGCACGTGCGCTGTCGCGATATTATTCAGCGGGCGGGCTTGATACCTGAGGAAGTCTTTAGGAGGGGGATCTCGGTTGCAGACATGCACCGCTTCCAGCACTTGTATCCTGATTACAATATTCTCGTGTTTGCGAACCGCGCTTTATCCGAGGTTCTCTTTGAGCGCCAAAGGGGTATCCGGGGCCCCTTGTTCATCCTCCCTATTTTATATGATCCGTGCGTCAAACACTTTGATTTCATTACCTTCTGTTCAGGCGTCGTCGACATGCAAAACTTTTGCTTCGTGTGTAAGAAGGGGTACGGCCAGACCCATCACTGCCCAGATTCGTGTCGTCGGTGCAGCCGTACTCAAGAGGAGTGTCGGCCGGTTGACGGGGAGAGGCAGGTCTGTGGGACGTGCAACTTTACCTTCTACAGTGTGGGCTGTTACGAGTGGCATCGGACCGCCCCGGTATATGAGGGGCAGCGGACCATTTGTCAAGTGCGCACGTTTTGCACGGTCTGCCAAGTCGCTGTCAACCGGCAGAGAACTCCTGACAGCAACCATCGGTGTGGCTTCCTCTACTGCAGCCACTGCTCCATGTACGATGACGAGTCTCACTCGTGCACCATGCAGAAGAGAATGTCCAACCTGCGGCAAGAAATTCACGGTATTCTATGAAAGCAAACGGAGAGAGACGTCATGGCGAGCCTGCCACCGAATGCGAGCTACGATGAGAGAAAAGCTGCCCGACTTCGAGTGACACCGCAAGAAATCAAAGACTACAATCAGACTTATGACAGACTACAGACTGCGGCCTGGGCTCCCGTTCCAGATGAAGTTCCAGGCGCGAGGGAGAAGGGTGACAATGCCAGGAAACAAAAGCGGCAGCTGCCGTTTGGCATGGTGACATTCGATATCGAATCGCGCCAAGACACCCCCGCCGAAGGTGGGGCGTGGAGGCATGTGCCCAATCTCCTGATTTCTCACCTGACTTGTCTCCACTGCATCGAGGAGAACCAACTCGACAACCGCTGTGTGAATTGTGGGCCACGCCGACAAGTGTTCCATGGGGATACATGTATTGAGCAATTTATGACCTACCTCTTGAATGCCAAGGCTTGTCTGAAATGTAAAAAACTTGGCTGTGTGGCACACAATCTCTGTTTTTTTTCTTTCTGTTCTATAGCTGTCTAGTTCCAGTTCTTTGTGGCTAACAACTTGTGTTTTGTTTTTCAGATTGTGTTGGAGTTTAGCCGTATGTTCAAAGAATGTGAAGAAAGCTTAAAAAAATAACACAATAAGGAGAACTGTAACATCTTTGGTTCCTTTTTTCAATTCTCAGACCAACTGTGTTTTCAATGCATCCTCAGACCGGGAAACCTGTGAAGTATTGAGTGAACTGCACAGGCAGACGAAACCAAGGAATACTGCGAAAAACACACCGCCTTGCCTTGAAGTTAATGAGATAAGATGAATAGTTCGTACCGTTTTATACTGTTTGTCTCACTCCCATCTTCCACCCACTATTTATCACATTCTTTGTTTTTCAGGTGTTCAGTGAGCAGCGGGATGGTCCCTCCAGCAAGGAGCATGAGGGGGCAAGAAGCATTATATTCTTAGATAATAACGATATTGCCCTTGCTTACATGGTGGCAGACCAGTTAGTTTCTATTAAATTAGTTAAACCTAAATTAGAACAGATTCTTTTATTATTAATCAGTAGCTAACATGCATGGGACAAAACCTATCCTACAGCTTACTGTCCCCAGTGTGAAGGTGAGGTTCTTTGAATATGAACTTTTTATGACTTTATTTTTGCTATTTTATTGAATGTCCCGCTGGCCTATATTTTTCTTTTGTAACAGCGTCCTATGAAGCCCTTATTCGGGTTTGTGAATCAAAACAAGGAAGGAAACCAAGGCGAGGAAAAAATGGTGCACCGTCTGTGGATGCGAGTGCATTCTCTGTTCTTCTCATGAAATACGTAAGGATAGTGACATGTCGTAAAGTTGATCACTATTTGATTTTGTCCTACAGGAAAAGAAACCTAAGAGGCTAGCGAGGGAAATCTAGAAAACTTCGTCTGGACCAATCCGAACAGCTGGAAGAGGAGGCAAGCCAAGGTGTTAAGGTAAATGAACAGTGCTCTTCTTGATTGCAGGGTGATTCTTCTGGGTCGGGGTCCGATGGTGATTTCTCTGGAGCTGATGACGATGAAGTGACACCGTGGGAATTTAAAGAAATGAAGAGGGAGAACAAGACACTAAAGGAGAAGCTCCAAGAATCCAAGAAGGAAATACAGCTGTTGAAGGAGAAATGTACTGAAAATCAGAAACTGAGGGAACGACAAGACAGACTTCTGAAGCTGTACCTTGAAGTGAAAAGTAAGGAAAAAGAGAGGAGCCGAAGTCTCTCCAGTGGCCATAGGAGCAAAATATCCTCATCTTCCAGCAGAAGGTCCATATCTTCTTCATTAGTGACATCGAAGCTCTCTGCATCATCATCATCAAAGGTGAGCTGCTTCATTTGGTGCACCATTTAGTGCCTTTGCTTTCTACGAACTACTTTTCCTTCATTAAAGAATTGGGTTGAGAGCTATTTAAAATTTTTAACGTGTGATCCTGTTCTTAACTAAATCTGTAGTGAATACTTCAAGTGCAACCACAATGCAACTACAATGTACTCCAAGCACATTCAACCCAACCGCAATTCCTGCTTCTGGAAATATAGACTATTTGGAACACGATATTTCCCAGGTATGATGTAGTAAAGAAACGTGATCCGATTATTTATGTACTACTCTGCATCATTTGCATTGATTTAAACCCTTTTCCTTTACAGGACTAGAGTATTTCTGATTCCCTTATTATGGCTACCCTAGATATTGGTCAAACCGTGGCAGGCGACTCAACCCCCTTGAATGGTAGTATTAGTGTCTCAATGTTATTTGTAATATAGGCAGCGTTCACATCTTGTCTTTATTTATTTTATCTTTTAGGAAACACCTCGAAGACCAATTCCCAATTTAAAAAAAAAAACGCCCAGACAGAAGTATATTTTGTTTAGTTAACATTACGTGTTCACTGCATTTTAATACAATTTCTCTTTGTGTAATAACAGGCAAAAGTGTCAGCAATTGCCATGGGAGGACTAACAATGACCGAAGAGGATTACTTACCCAACGCTTCCTAGCCTCCTGCAGATGTAAGTGTGGTGATAGCATTCTACGTTTGTGAAACTTTTTCATGCGCATTTTAAGTCATAGTGTTGTATTCCTTTATGAAAATAATGGAAGCTTTATCACAGCTGGAACCTTACAGTTGGCAGCAGTTCAAGACAAATGTGGAGATGGTAGAACCTGGTCAAAAAAAGGGACTCCCGATTTTACAAATATATAGCTAACCACCATCATCAAACCCGTCCAGTGCCCAACCGTTTCCCCAATAAGTTTAGATTGATGTGCGTTTTTATACATTGTTATTGTCATTATGAGTACCCTACAAGCCGTAGAGCACCGTAAGCTACTGAAGGACGCCAAAGGGGGGGGGGGGGGGGGGGCTGCCACGAAGGGAGCGGCTAGTGCAAGTGGTGCGCGCCGCCCAGGCTATCCCCGCCCTGCCCCACATGACGATGACCGCCTACTGTGGCACCCCAGTGCTAAAGGCTCGAGGCGGGGAAGTGGTAACAACCAAACTCTCGGACAGTTTACTGGTATTTATTAGCGCATACTTGCGCATGTAGGTTTGGGTGGAAGGGGTCGGGTGAAAAGGGGGGAAACTGTTCCTCTAGACGCTACTTCTGGACTCCAAGTCCCCTCTACTACAAAGCGCCTGCCTGCTAGCCATACCGATGTAATTGATCCAGATTTTGGCAGCGAAAACCAGGCAACCGACAGTGAACTGATACCTATGATTTTTACTCGTTCTTTGCTTACTTCCACTGCTGCTGCTACGACGTAGAAGCAAAAAAAAAAAACGAGTATTGCGCTCGCCCTGTCTGTTAAGACCCCATTTCAATTCGAATACCGCTTGACGCAAGTGTTGCTTTTACGCGACATTTTGGTCGGTTCTTGCTGTAGTTTTGAAAATGACATACGGCATTTCGAAATTTTAAAAGAAAATCTCGGTTCCAGCCGTTTTAGAGAACGCAGTTGGGCGATCGTTTGTCTTGGGATGAGGCGCCGGCTCGAGTCAACTTGTTTGGAAACAGAGACCGAATTGCGCAAGGTAAAGCCAGCAAGAAAATGTTGGGTGGTTTAAAAGACCAGGGACTTACTGAGGCATCAGATAAATGAGATGAAAGATTTGCGCCCTGCAACCTTCGACTCCTTGGCGATCATGTTTGCGACACAAGTTCCTTTCAAATCACAAGGGCTGACCTTACCAAACTTGTAATTAAAATGTAGTAAGTTACCAGTGGCTGTTAAGAGGTTTGGAATTTAGTATTGACTTACACTAAAAACGCGTGCGGTAGAACACTTAAGCAATACACTTCATGGGTCAGTCACGTCGATAATATTACTTAAGAATTATTTCATTTTCAATTTCTTGGAAATAAATCAGATAATTTTTTAAACTCTGTATTTTTCTCTTACGTTTTTCCACTCATCCACCCACGCACGCAACCAACCGCATGAATGAATAATAACGAACTCCGCGGCTGCTCCGTCTGGCGTAAGTGTTAGGACATGTGGAAGCTGGGAAGACAGGCATGAGCTAACCTGGCGGACGTAAGGTCTGGCAATCAAGCATTATGGAGTTTGCTTGGTGTCAGTCAGGACACAAATAATGTAGACCTAGTGGCAGTATGTCCATGTCCTACTAGTGTCCGTTCAGACCTCCTGTTTACACCAGATGTTCCCCATAGTTTGAAGAACATGTGGGCCCAGCTGCTTCGGACAGCTTTTATAGCACCTCAATGGTGATGTGGAAAGTACGGCTTGCCATCTTGTGCTATTTCCAGGTCTCATATGGCATGGCGTTTATTGAGGCTCAGGGTATGGGTCCTTCAGGTAAAGGTCCAGGTGTTACTAGTCTGACAAGGGCTGCTCTGGAGCCCACAAAATTAGTAAAAATGCGTGTGCCAGTTGCCAAGGCGTCCTTTTGTGAAAAGCTGGGCCATACCTTGATTGAGGCGGCAGAATATGGCGAAATTTTAAGCCATGCCAAGACAACTGGCATATTTATTCTGCAAGGTGCCAAATGGTATAATATCTTGTCAGCCCGCAGTTCTGATAATTCAATCTGGAATACAGAAGTAGGGAGAAAGAAAATAGAGTTTTTTAAAGAATTTATGCGGCTAATTGGTGACTTGTTTTGGGTCCGTAACGGGCAAGCGAAAAGATCAGGAAGACAGATCGTGGAAACCAATTCAGTCGGGGGTTTATTTGGTTACCACAGTTATCATGAAGGTATTGCATGAGCTGGTTGAGACGGGTTAAATTAAGTATCTCCTCCCCAGCTGTCTTTTTTCATCGTGTTCAAAATTTATTATCGCAATTAAGGGGCGGCAGTGATGTATATCCAAGACCTGTAAAACTGAAGGCCTCCTGCTTGTGTTAGTTATCAGGAAGTGGTCAGGAAAGAATCCTGTGGAATGTGTGTTTTGTGATACCGTTACTGCTGCCCACTATTTTAAGCATAAATGTGTACAACCAGCTGGGAGAGACAAGGATATAAAGAGGCAAGTTTTAGTGGAGGTGGAGGCAAGATCCAATCTTCCTGAGCCGAATGGTGAAAATGAGGATCTGGCCAAGAGAGTCTTGGTTTAAATGAAGAATACCTCGTCACAGAAGGTTACCTTGAACGACCACTATATTTGTAATTTTGCTAAACAGCTTCTGCCAAAACTTCGCGGCGGTGAGTTCAGAAGGAATTATATGGCTTCTGATCTTAGATATACGGCTGTTCTTTTTACGAAAGAATCCTGTTCCATCTAATATCTGGCGGATGTTTTGGATGGAAAACTTTTTCATCCTGCAATCGACTGGGTGCTATAATTCGTCCACTTAAAACTTGGACAGCTTTAGAGGGACTCCGCTCCCTTTATTAGAGACAAGGCAGTGATTTCTGACGACAGTCGCTGCCGAAAAATGTATTACAAATGGCTAGACCTGCACAAGTCCAGGTGGACCAGGCTTGTAACTTCCCAGGCAATTGCGTCTCGGAAGTTACAAGCTAAGAAGGTAACAGAACTTCCAGATCAGGCTGATATTCATGGAAAGACTTCCCACTTAATTGAAACTGAGGAAAGCTGCCGGAATGTATTGAAATAACGTGAAACATTGTTAGCATGGCGGAGGTTCGCTAAAGTCGCACTGGCCCATATTGTGTGCCTTAACAGGCTGAGGTCTGGGCAGGCTCAGCGCATGAAGATAACAGATTTTGAGGAACGGTCCGATGAAGCACTGTTACAAATGGAGTTATCAGATGTGGAGAACGCCCTTGATCAGAACAAGCTCTTGACCCATTTGATGGTGATGGGGAGAGGGCTGAAGTGGGTGCCTGTTCTTTTCAATACATTAAAGAAGCGTTCAGTAGAGTTGCTGGTTGAGTACCACATTTTGCCAGACCCTGCACATGAGAATCAGTTTGTCTTATGCCAGCAGTAGGTTAAGGACATGTTATGATGTCTTCTGGAGAAGCATAAGTACTGAAACTCCTGAGAAAGCCTGCTGCGAAAGGAGGGTAAGATCAGGGAGTTGTCCGAGCTAGTGAAAGCAGTAGAAAAGGGCAAGCACTTGGCTGGCTGGTGGAAAGCTGAAATTGTGGTTTAGGTTATAGGTAATTGTTTTCTTTTGCCTTAAATTTGCCTTACTACTCATAATTAGTATCAGCCCTTTATCTTAAGGATCTGCTCAAGAAAATTAGTGGGGCTCCAGAGACACGAACTGTCCCTGCCATTGAAGCTGCAACAAAGTTTATGGATTTCTTAAAAAATATTGGCACCCAACTTGTTCTTGCCGGTCATAATATAGTAAGATTTGATGCTCCCATGATAAGGGTTTTGAACGCACGTGGTCTGGGGAAGGAGTTTTGTACATTAGTTCATGGTTTTGTTGACACCATGCCACTTATAAAGCAGGGCACTATGTCAAAGGAGGACTTGCTTGCTGCTGAGTACCTGACTGCAGATGAATGGCAAAATTTACATAGGATGGCTCATGATGCTTTAGTAGATTGTAAACTTTTGGAAGGTTTGTTGCAGCATTTTAAAATTGATGAATGTGTCATGAATACTAAAATTTTAACAATGACTGCTTTTCTGATGAAACGGCTTTTCAACCAACGGAAGAAGAATAATTCAAAGTATTTAATGGTTCTGCATGAAGAAGGCAAAGTTTCTAAAGCAATGGGTGGAAAGATGGCTGGTGCTGGTGTTACTGTGGAAGAATTGGAAAAGGAGTTTGACACCCACTGGAAGAGGGGCGTGGAAGTTTGTCTGGGTGTTCAGATTGATGGTGCACCTCGTGTCACCCAACATAAGCCAACCATAGATAAAATTGTTGAGTTCCTGGAAGCCCGTACAAATAAGAAATGAAGGCATTTTAGGTTACTATAAATTATTTTGTATGTTTTATGTTGAACCAATAAATATAAATGAACTAACTTTCTTTAAAAAAATAAAGTTTCTCAAAAAAAATTTCCAATGTCTATTCGTTGAAAGTACCGCCCTAAAGAACTAAAATTTCGAGAAAACACGTCATCTCTTACGGTTCCGGAGATATCCCGGACAAAGTTTTTTCGAAAATGGACACCAAAAGGGATATTTTCTAGCGTGGAACACATTAGATTTCTCAAATCGGCAAAATAAGGAAGGGTCTAGTGCAGCAGTCGGCTGGCTGCAGGCAGGGCGCCTTCATACCTATTATACCTCCACCCTCTATGGTCACCGCTAGACCTTGGGCTTCAATTTGAAGCCGACGCGCTTCAAACTTTGAAGCCCGACTGGAAGCGTCGAACTGAAGCAGGAAAGCTTCAAACCGCGCGTCCCCACCGGTGCTGGCGTTTCCCCCACCACGGCCAGCCGGCGTGGTGGGGGCGCGCACTTTGAAGCTTTCCTGCTTCAATTTGACGCGTCCAGCTGGACCTCGAAGTTTGAAGCACGCCGGCTTCAAATTGAAGCCCAAGGTCTAGCAGTGGTGCGCATGCCGTAGACGGCCCGTGCCGCGCCTATCGTCTGCTCAGCGCGCCGGGCTTAGGACTGCTCACATTTTTCTGACCCTTTCCGCGCCGCTGTGGCCGTGTTCGCAATTGACGGAAGTCTACGGAATGACTGAGAGGAGTCCTCACGGGATGTATTTAGATAGGCCACTGAGAAATTGCCCAAAAGTTGAACCTTTTCTACCACCCACCTCAGAAATATATAATTCTAAGTTTTTCGGCGCTGTACTTGCCGCATTACGCGGCAGCCACGTGATAGCCGTCTCGACAGGACCAGGGCACCCTGAGGTACTCCGGTACCAGCGCGCATCACTCCGCGCACGGGTTCGAGAGGGGAGGTAGACTGCTTATTTTCAAAAATTTTGAATTCAATTTAGTTCGGGGTCAGAAACAACCCTTTTGGGGTCCTGATCCAAGGCCCGAAGTCAAGTAGCGGTGCGACGTCATTTAGTACTGCCGCGGGGGGCCTAAATGTCCCTCTACAGGGCAAACAATAAAGTTTCTAAAAAAACATTGGAAAAAATTTCCAGTCAGCTCGATGTAAGAAGGGATCTATAGGAATAAAATTTCAAGTAAAACGTCGTATCTCTTACGGTTTCGGAGATATCGGCATTGAAAGTGAAAAAATCAAGAAAAACCGAGCAAAACCGCAGTCGCGGTTTTTGCACTTTCAATGTCGATATCTCCGAAACCGTAAGAGATGACGTTTTCAGCCCTTCGGATCGGTACTTCCATCGCATTGACATTGACAAGTTTTTCCACATTTTTTGGAGAGGCATTCCAGACAAAAAAAGCCACCCGTATTTCGACCCCTTCCGAATTTAATCCCACACGGTTTATGGGTTCCTTTCATGCATAGGGACTGCCGAAAAGTCCCTATAGCAATTTCCGATCATTCCTATAAGATCTATAGGGGTCGCAAACCCCCCAAAACAACTGTTTTAGACCATTTGGGACTAGATGGATTCTCGAAGACTGCCGACCAAAAAAAGTCCCAAATAGGTGTCATCAGACCACAAAAGTACGCTCTATCGAATTCCGTTCCGTTAAAGGGTCTACGGTTCATGGTTTGGGCACCAGAGCCACGCAAACTTTCACCAAATTAAACATTTTAGTTATTTTTTTTATAAAATTTTGTAAAATATTTTCCAAGGGTAAACACATCGAAATAGAGCCCTATGGGCGAAAATTTTAAGGAAAATGTATCTCCAACCGTTTAGCCGCTATACTACAAAAATAACCAACAGTTTTTCTTTTCTTAGTGAATAAATAAGGAAAGATTTTAAAGTATAGCGGCTAAACGGTTGGAGATACGACATTTTCCTTAAAATTTTCGCCCATAGGGCTCTATTTCGATGTGTTTACCCTTGAAAAATATTTTAAAAATTTTTATAAAAAAAATAACTAAAATGTTTTATTTGGTGAAAGTTTGCGTGGGTCTGGTGCCCAAACCATGAACCGTAGACCCTTTAACGGAACGGAATTCGATAGAGCGTACTTTTGTGGTCTGACGACACCTATTTGGGACTTTTTTTGGTCGGCAGTCTTCGAGAACCCATCTAGTCCCAAATGGTCTAAAACAGCTGTTTTGGGGGGTTTGCGACCCCTATAGATCTTATAGGAATGATCGGAAATTGCTATAGGGACTTTTCGGCAGTCCCTATACATGAAAGGAACCCATAAACCGTGTGGGATCAAATTCGGAAGGGGTCGAAAAACGGGTGGCTTTTTTCGTCTGGAATGCCTCGGAGAAACTTTATTTTTGGCCCTGTGGAGGGGCTCCCCCTGTGGCACCACTTAATGACGTCACGCCGCTACTAGACTTCGGGCCGTGGATCAGGACCCCGAAAGGGTTGTTTTCTGCCCCGGAACTAAATTGAATTGGAAAATTTTGAAAATAAGAAGCGGTCTAGAGGGGCGGGAGACCGGAGGTGGCGGTGGCACTCCAATCGCCCACAACGAAATGGGCGATGTGCACCGGATTAATGTTCCGATTTCGCTCAAATTTGATATGCGTTCATTCTGAGCCTAGATGCTTCGAAAAAATATTTTTGGCGAAAAAATATTTTGTTTCAAAACCCCTAACGTCGTGCCACACAACTGACCGTAGCAATCAATTGGAGAAAGTAAAAGAAACGTCTCGGGTCGATATTTTCCATAACAGCCATGAGGAATCAAACAAGGAGTCAGTCAGCGCTACTTAACCAGATAGAGCACCAAATCATTTGAAATCAGTTGTCTGCTTCTATCCATTTGTCATGAGTAGGCACATATTTTTTAAAAATCCTCAATATTGTGTGTGGTTCTTTGTTGTTGTCTGTTTTAACAAGGAATCGGCATTGATTCTCACAGTGGTATGGAACTAATAAATTGACTTACGTTTGCTGTATTCTAGCATACTCTCTGCTCAGCTCACCCACGAAAAGAGCAATAACCAGAAGCGCAGCGAGAAGTTCAGTGAATAGTTCATGCGCATTTTCTTAAATTTCACAGGATTTGATCTCTCAGACATACCTAGCGTGAATGTCAATAGTCGTGAAGTTGTATCACTCTGTATCAGGTGCTAGCAAAGTCCTAAAAACGATTATTCTTTGGAATCTGGACTTCAAACACAGCATGCTTTTGAACAGCATTGGGAACAGAGAGAGTGAAACTGAAATTTCAAACGTGGTTTGTTAGCAGCTAACGCTTGTGCACATGGTAATGAAGTGAGATGGGTCTCGTGTTGCGGGATTGTTAGGGAACAGTGTGCATATGGTAATGAAGTGAGATGGATCTCGTGTTGCAGGATTGTTAGGGAACAGACTAAAAACAAAAAACAGTTAAGCTACATGTGTGACAGCAAAAATTCAAGGTAAAAACTCATTCCAAAAATTGCAAATGAATTATGGCAAAAGTTAGTACTTTTATTTCATACCATCAACCGTGCAAGCCATTCTTTTCTGTATTTGTTCTGCTAACAAAACATCCTCGAACACATTAATATGCTTGTTAAATTTCCCAAGTGTTGTGTGCTGAAAGACCAAGCCTGTTATTTCACCTTCAGTTTCTCCGTCGTATATGGTCTGTGAAAGCATACAATCTATGTCAAGTACATTTAGTGATATATGCGGTTGCCTCTTTCACCTGGCTTGCTATTTCATCAAAACAATGTGCTCGTCATTTAATTGTTAATAATGTGTGTATAAAATTACGATCTAATTTTGAAGTATTGAGCTATCCAACACATTATCGTCTTTGTTAGTGTTAATTGTGCTTAGCTACAATTCAACAAAATGGTTTGCTGATCCACATCTGGTCTGATTTCAATAATTGTTTGTCGGTATAGAGATTATGAAGATCCTCCTAGCACCATACCTAGCCCAATGGTTCACTGACACAGGCTTTTTCGCAACACAGTATCTCTCTGTTGTCTCACTCAAAATACTGAGTGTTGGACGGAACACGCTTAATACTCGTTACCTCTGGTTGTATTGCACTGGACAATAGCTCACACAAGCCCCATCATGACGTAAATTTCAAAGAAATCACAGACATCAAGGCTATGGGCCCGGATTACATTTTGTATAAATGTAACCTTTTGTGGTCTTATGTACATACACGACAGTGGTTCAGAAACAATTTTGTGGTATTTTGCCCAGCTGCAGAACGCACTGCCCCTCCGGCAGCTCTGGGCCATTAAAAAGTTGTCACAACAACTTACCCTCCATGATAATAAATAAAATGGAAGGGTACTGTCGAATTTTTGTCCGTTGGCATATCAGCGTCAAATTTGGTATTTTGGCGCCTTCTTTAGTTCTGAACACGATATGCTGTGAAATCCAGCAATACTAGCACTTGTAAATCCCACTAGGTAACACAATATTCAAGGTTAGACTGTAAACCGGTCAGCTACAGCAGATAACTAATTCATCCTCCGAACATCCAGAAACTGGTGGTATTTCCTTAATATTCACCCTCCTATATAACATGAGATAAATTTGGCGAGCCCAATCAATAATACACAATTAACTTAAATGGGTCTCTCCAAATTTCTCATGATACAGCAGGGTGACGATTCGATCGTCACTTGTTGTCTGCTAGAGGTGTCCGGAGTACACATACCAACCTTGAATATTGTGGTATTTAGTGAAATTTAGAAATGCTGGGATCGCTGGATTACATAGCCTATGGGAGCGTTCATTACGTAAGGGAAATTTTCTGCATTTTGGACCCCCCCCCCCCTCCCTGCCCCTATGTAAGGGTCCTAACCTAACCCTATGGAACAAGTGCACGCACGTAAAATTTCTCGGACCCCCCCCCCCCCCCCTCAATGCCCTTACGTAATTAATGAACGCCCCCATCGTGTTCGGAACTAACGGAGACGCCAAAAATACCAAATTTGAAGCCAATAAGCCCACGGACAAAACCTCGACAATACCCTACGATTACCATCGGCGCCATGTAACCGAATGTGAGGAATGGATCAGTCGATCCTTGATTTTTGTCCCGGTTTCGCTCCTCGATTTTTGTCCAGCAGTCATCCCACCACCTTGGCCCTGGGTCGGGCTGGACTGCCTGGACCCGGCCCGGCTGGCCCGGGGATTAAGAGGCTTAAGCCGCTCGGGCGGGATGCATTTTTAAACTCGGATTTGTGCTCAAATATTGAACAATCTGTCCAACCCAATGCATAGAGGACTGAAAACCAAGCCGTGTGAAAAAAAACGGCATCTCGAAATACGAATTTTGATCTGAGATGTGCCACATTTTGTGTTTACGCCCGCTGCCTTATCTCAGATCAAAATTCGAATTTCGATATGCCGTTTTTTTCTTACTCGACTTAGTTTTCAGTCCTCTATGCATTGGGTTGAACAGATTGTTCAATATTTGAGCGCAAATTTATGTTTAAAAATGCATCCTGCCCGAGCGGCGCAAGCCTCTGAATCCCCCTCCCGGAGGGGCCAGCCCCTCGGCGCAGCCGGGCCGGGTCCTGGCCAGGGCCCGGCAGGTCAGCGCTCCTTGATTTTTGACCGCAGCTCCTCTCGGTGGAGTGGACAAAAATCAAGGATCGACAGGTCACCGCCGAATCAAGTTCTGAATTCGTTTACCGCTCAAACATTTGAAAATAGTGTAAAAGCATCCGCAGAATACAACGTCTCAGGCGGTTGCAGGTCTGCCGTCGCCAGACCTGCTTTTGCATTGTATCAAAATTTCTGACAGGAAAACGTATCCACAACTCAACTCGGCGGTGACCCATCAACTGCAATCAGTTACACGGTATAGTCTGTGCCAATCAACGATACCTCTTCAGAAATTGAAAGCGAAAGAAAAATACATATTTTGAGACATCTGCGCTTCCCACTGCTTTCGCTACTCTAAGGCAAATTCGTTAAACTGGCTATTGCAATTAACAACAACGGATTTGTGATTTAACGTCGGAATTCCTCACGCTCCAGCTCGGGGCCTAGAACGGGGTTAAATGCCGCAATTTGATCACCAATTTAGGTGCGCTGAGTGAGCACTCATAACCTAGCTGGTTCAAACCGTCCCAATTCGGGCGGCCGAGCCAGGCTACTCTCACCTTCTGCCTAACCAAACCAACACAAGCACAGTGCGTTGGGCAGCCAGAGAAAACATGAGCGCAGTCCAGCTAGCCCGCCCAGAACGGGACAGTCGTGAGGCACATCAGCACCGGCTTCCCAAAGACCACAAACGCACGACACAGAGAAGTTGGCCTACAGCAAACCCGAGCAAGCCTGGTCATCAAACACGAGAACATGGGCGAATGCACGGAAGCGAGGGAAATGACGTAGATCAGAAAAACTCGCCTGCAGAACGCTTCCGAAAAGCCCAAAGTAAACACAAAGAGCGCCGGTGCTTCGGTTTGCGACACTTCACGTCTCGAACACTCCCATGCACGCACATGCGACAACACCACAACGGCATGCCCTACCGGCTGCACCAAGCCGTGTCGGACGGCTCGTCCACAGGCGCGCACACGACGTAAGATGCGAGAAATCCAGCGATTCAGCGAACGAGCACCAGCAGGGACGGACAGCTAAATTCCACAGCAGAAGCACTATCGATTCACTGATACGCGTCGCTGGACCCCTAACACCCGACGTTGTCCGATCGACGGCAGACAAACCGAGACACATAACCACATGCAGCCGATGGGCAGACCAATGCAGCCCACGGCGCAGCTCGACAACGGGGCACGAGAGCACACCACACTCCACAAACACTCACCCCACGCCACGCCAACTTTACCATGCGGGGTATGACGACGCGTTTCCCAACCGAGGCGGCGGCGGCGGCACAACTGGAACTGCTGGCTGCTGGCTGATCCGTGACTGCGGGTCGGGGGTCGGCCTGGGTTGCCCCGTCCGGTCGGGTTCGGGTCGTCCCAGTCGGGCGCGCTCGGGCCGGCCGAATCGTGCCCACTCCACTCGGAGACGTCGACAGCATCCCCTCCTCTCCCGCTCCTCTCTGCTGCCTGCCGGTAGCCGAGGTCAAGGTAAAACCCGCTGGCCTGGCGAGGGGCCGCCCCTGGTCCGTGCCGATCGGGTGTGGGGGATACCGGCTGCCACACAGGCGGCCGCTGCGGTACGAAGCAGTGGTAGGAAACTCTCGGTGATAAAAGATAGGAGGTGGGGAAGCCAAAACTGGAGGATAAAACAAATGAATTACTGCCAACTTCGATAACCAACTTTCAAAAGCCAGCATTAAAAAATTAAAAGCAGTTGTGATATAGATACATTGGAATTTACTAAACGAGTCCTGAAAGTATTGAAAAAATTGATCATCGCTAAATATGTCAATTTTTCTTTTAATGTTGTCAGGTTGGTAATACATGATCCTCCAGTTTGCGTTTTTAGCGAATCGCTAAAACCGGGGGAGTTTCCTAGCACTGGTTCGAAGGTTCGGTGGGCTCTCCGACACGTCACTGAAAAACAAAGACACTTACAGTACAATCGCAGAGTCCCGATTTTACACCAAACAATGTGCCCATGGGCCATGAACGATATGGCGTCGTGCATGTGAAAACTGTTTGGGAGGGGGTAGGATATCAGCCACCCAAAACTGATGGAAGGTGATTTGACAGGGAGGTATGATATTTATACACACATTGAAGATAGGTTTCAACGGCAATCATTTCAATCAATTGCACCTTAGAAACGACGGGAAAGAAAACTACATACATCATCGACTTGTAATCATGAATGTCTGATTTTTCTCAACTCAACCAGGTCCCACCCAAAGCGTGAAGTCTCCGCTTCCTTTAAAATGTACATGTGATTATAGGGTATGATGTGTTTTGCAGCAAAATTTGAGGATTCGAGGTGCCGTTGGAAGAAGGCTTAATTTTGTTACATTATAGTCATTTTAACATTTGAGAAATTGGGTTTCAAATACTAAAAAGTTGAATTTTACATATGAACCAGTTTAGAGAAAGACAGCAGACAGAGTTTATAAAACATGGACTAGGCAAAATACAACCATTTGTAAGCTTATTTTGGGAAAGACTGTTGCATTGGGCAGGGTATAGGGAATAACAGAAGTTCGGTTGGGCAGTGTGGCTTTATGCAGGCAGTCTCAGGCAGAGTGCTGGGCATTGTCGTCAGGTAGCATTTAGATGCATCCAAGATAACAGTATTCATGGTAGCGAACTGGTCATGTTGCGGGCTTCGTTTACAATTCAATTGCTTGCTACAACAAAACCTATAACTCAACTAGTGTCGCATCCACAAAAGCCACAGAGAATGTATTACATTTTTATGATCTGGTATGCATCAATGATACTACAGCGGATAAAACAAGGTTTTCAGAACATTCATCTTACATGAAACTTATTCTCACATTAGTATTTTAACGCTCCTGAAGGGTAGACAATGGATACAAGGTCCATGAAAATAAACGATCCGTAACCTATTGATAGCCAAGTTTACAGATGGGTTTGAAAATAATTTCAGCATAACCGACCGCAAAATTATTAATACATGATCTCTAATTTTGTTTCCTTCATAACACACTTTTTGAGTGCTAGTTTTTTCTGTTTCCTAAATTTATTTGAAAAATGCATGTATTTTTGTGTTGTAGAATACATTAAACCAAAACGTCACTGTCAAACTTGAGAATTTTAGTATTTAAAATCTTGGTATCAAAATAACTGTACCGTCACTACTCTCGTATGGCATCTTGAGATCTGAGGTTCGAGGAAAAATTTACACACAAAGCTATTATAACACATAAATGATAAAGGTTTGGAATGTCATGGTTTTGAGCCTGGTTGGGTTGTTCTGGAACTTCTGCCATATTTCCAGCTTGAAAGTATGGACAAAATGAATGGACAAAATGAATTGAACTCGCAGAAAAGCACATTTCCGCTAAAACATAGAAGAAAGCACTTCATCTTTTTTATCTTATCACTAAACAGATAACTCAGCACGTTCAGTTTCACAAACGAATTGCTTTTGAGTGTGCTGACTGACAAATCCATAAATCCTTACGATACTTGAAGCAATGCACAGGCCTGTGTTCACCCGCCTGTCTTCAAAAACCTGAATTTCTTTGAAAATTGAATATTATGGCAAAGTATGCCTGGAGTTTCCCTCCAAATTTCAAGGGGCCCGAGGGAGAAAGGTAGATTTTACAGTCTTATCAGCTAAAAGGCCTGTTAATATTCGTGGGAAGGCGAGTTTGGTGAAGGGTTTCCGTAGTTCTTTCACTGCTTCCTTAAAAGTCAGCCAATTTGGGTTATGGAAGGGATTTTTGTTGAGTTACTAGTATTTGCAGTTTGTAGCCATTATTTGGTTCTAAAGGGGCGGTCCCCTGCCTTCATGCATGTTTTTAAATTGTATGTCTTAGTTATATTTGGTCTTGATGGTCCTTGCTATGTACCTGCCCCACCTCCATACTTTAAGCAACACAATGAGCAAGGGATATGCCTTCCATATCACCTACATCGGGAAGAAAAACTTTGATTACCTAGTCCAGTTGAATTGTTTCACTAAAAACTTCTACCAGCGCACCATTTTTAAGGTGTTATCAGGACCTTTCATTTCATCTTGTCGCATTTAAGTCTGGCTTTGCGCTTCTTTGGCCTCACGACGAAATGGCTCTGAAACCTCCAACGAAATCTCCTCCAAATAGTGTTGGAAGATATTTCTTTGCTATCGTTTTTCTGCTCCACGATGTTGGAAGTAAAATTACCTCCACGATAAATCTCTTCCAATGCGTGGAGGAGAAATACGGAACGTTTGCACAAGCTTAAAAAACCTCCACGGCATATTCCGAGATTACTTCCACTAAGTTGGAGCAAAAATCACCTCTACCCAGGAATACCTCTACGGCTAGAAGGTCAGAAAGTGCTTTACCTCAAAAAAAATTTCTTCCACGAAAACATCCCTCCACGACAAGGACCAACGCGTACTACACCAAATATAACCGTGGCAAAGGAAACAAACTTACAACCTTTTTCAAACCAGCACAATCAAACCAAACCTAACGTACCTATCCATCGCTTCTCATGCCTAACCTAACCCACGCCTAACCTAATCCAGGCCTAACCTAACCCAAGCCTAACCTAATCCAGGACTAACCTAACCCAAGCCTAACCTAACACAAGCCTAAACTTAACCCAAGCCTAACTTCTCCAAAGCCTAACCCAACCGAAGCCTAACCTAACCCAAGCCTATCCTAACCTAACCCAAGCCTAACCAAACCTAACCAAGCCAAAACTTAACCTATGTAAACTAACCTCACGTACCCTGGCTGCGTAACGCATTGAGCGGCGTACCCATTCTTAAGCTAACTTAACACCAACCTAACCTTCACCCCTACCTAACCCAACCTAACCTTACCTGTGTAACGTAACCGAACCTACTCTCATGTACCCTTAGGAAGCGTCCACATATTGCGTTACGCCATACGTCTCTCTCCCACTCATACACGTTCCATAAGGTGTGACAAGAACAGAACAATGTTTTCGTGGAAGAAATTTTATTGGAGGTAAAGCACTTTCTGACCTTCTAGCCGTAAAGGTATTTTTGCGTTGAGGTGATTTTGGCTCCAACATAGTGGAAGTAATCTCGGAATATGCCGTGAAGGTTTTTTAAGCTTGTGCAAACGTTCCGTATTTCTCCTCCACGCATTGGAAAAGATTTATCGTGGAGGTAATTTTACTTCCAATTTCGTGGAGGAGAAAAGCAATAGCAAAGAAGTATTTTCCAACACGATTTGGAGGAGATTTCGATGGAGGTTTCGGGCCACTCCCCTCACGACCAATATCAGAGGCGGGGATGATGCCAAATATCCAGGCACAATCTTGAAAACGCAGGACACGGCGAGAGTCGGAAAAAAATGTGGTGCATCACATACCTACCTGTACCAGCCGTCTTCGAATCCTGATAGGGCAGGAGGTCCGGGCGGCTGCTGTCGGGTCGACCGCCGACAGGCCCTTGCTGGTAGCGGCGGGGCGGCACCGGCAGCACGGTGCTGGTGCAGGGGCTGGTGCAGGGGCTGCCGCGGACCCTTCCTTCGTCCACAGTGTCTGAAAGGGTAGTTCGTGCATAGTAAATAATACAGTAGTGAATAGGATTTCCCTGACGTTCCCACAACGGAAGTCGAACAACTCCAGACCACATTCTACGGTGGCGTGAGATTATGCTCAGAGTCACAAACAAATGGGACGGTTTTACGGGCACCTAACGGAAGGCAGTCAATGATCCCAAATAGGGTATTCCGGAGTAGAGGTTGACCGGAAACGAAAAGACGACAAGAATCACAAAACGCGGATACGGAAATCTATGGTATGAAAAGTTACGCCGCACGTGCACTAACCTAACGTGCCACGCCGTCAACCACGAGCCGACTCAAAAATTTGAAGGCTTAGCTCTCGCTGACGATATGTCACGACCATTTGGTAGGGTCAGACAGCGCAGTCTTCAGCCGCGCGGCCCGCGGACTTGCTTCCTCAGGTCGCGCTGAGGGGCTTGGGCGCTACCTGACCCAACCAAATGGTCGTGGCACATCGTCAGCGAGAGCTAAGCCACCAAATTTTTGAGTCGGCTCGTGGCTGACGGCGTGGCACGTGCTGCGTAACTTTTCATACCGTAGACTTCCGTTACCGCTTTCGTGATTCTTGTCGACTTCTCGTTTCTGGTCAAACTCTACTCCGGAATACCCTATTGCGAAAAAATTGTGGATGGCCAGTCGCAAATTGGGATCTGACCTGCCGGCGGCCCTTGGAGGTAGGGCCCGGGGAGGGATTACCTCATCAGCTGTCAGCGGCCCCGGGAACGGCCCGCCCGGGGCCCGGAAGGGACATTTGTAAACACCGGATTTGAACTTAGCCTGATCAGAATATTTCCAAACAAACATTTGATCACTGGAGTAAGGAGTAGTCTTCGACTGGAGCGGCAATGCCTATCCCTACAGCATTGGCCGCGTGTAACATGGTTATTGGGGGGCTGTAAAGCGAGACCCGGGGTCCGACCCCGGGTTCCGGGTGCCGGGGCCCGGGGCCGGTCTGTAAGCCGGGCCCCGCCGGCGCACACTTCTCACTCCTCTACCTGCCTACCGCCACGCCGCGCCACGCCACTCCTCTCCTCTCCACGCCGCGCCACACCACGACGCACCGCACTTCTGGATGGTCCCCTAGGCCTAGCCCGGCTCGTCCCTCGCCCCGCCGGGAAGACTGCACTGAGGTTGACTTCACTTAGATTGCACCCATTGCCACTCCAGTCGAAGACTTTTCCTTAGTCCAGTATTTGATCCGTGTTCGGAACTCAAGTTTGAACAGAACGGGCCCAAGAACCAAATCGATATCTTAACTTTGAGAAATCAAGACTCCCAAAATTCTGTGCAAATGAAAGAAAAGACAAAACTTCAAATGTGACCGATTTCTTCAGTCACATGGTAGTTTTTTCTTTGCGGCAATACAAAGAGCAGGCATCAGAGAACGTTCCTGCGGAGTTTCAAGTTTGTCCAAAACCGAGAAGTTGGTCAATTTCGCAATTTTGGATCGCGTCGCGCTGCCTCGCGCGGCCCCGCCCGGCTCGAAGTGTCTGTTTGGTAATATTCCTATCAGGCTAAGTTCAAATCCGGTGTTTATAGATGTCCCTTCCGGGCCTCGGGCGGGCTGGGGCCGCTGCCGCTGACAGCTGACGAGGTAATCCCTCCTAGTGTTTTGAGGTCGGAAAAAAACCGATGAAAGGTATGTTTTTTTCCTCCGTTCTTTTCCATTTTTTTCCATGGCCGTTATTTTCCTGTTTTTGTTTTTAAATGAAAAATTCGATTTTTGATTATATTTTCACATGACTCAACAACCAATGGTTGTGAAGGCGCCAGCATTGATTATGCGAAACCCTAATTTGAGACCCATTCGTTGTACAAACTGGTAGATAAAGTGGACTAGTCCCAGTCATGCCTTAGACACCCCTACCCTGCCTTGTCACTCTGCTATTAGGTTCCGTTCAGCTGAGTGAAAAATGCAGGCAGAAAAACAATCCCCAAAGCTGTATTTTCTCCCCGGTCGTCAAAACTAGACAATTAGTCAATTGTAACCGTGCCTACGCCTGAGACAGGGCACTCTTGGCCACCGGAAGCGCGACGGTCGCCACCTGGGTTTTGGACGGCCCCAGGAGCCGTATAGAGTCTTTTCTCGGGTAGACCACCCCCCGCACGCGGTCCAGGGGAATGGTTACTCGCAGCGATGGTGGGGCGGGCCGCGACTCCAGGGGCACGGCGGCCGTGAAGTCCCGGGCTTGCGGACTCCTCCGCAAGGCCCACGAATAGCCCCAGCGGGTCCCGCTGAGGCTCGGGAACCGCGGACTCCTGCCGGGCTCGCAACCGCCGGCCGCAACGGCGGTGACGATGTCCGGGCCGACGTCGAGGGCCCGCAGCTGGCATCCGTCCGGCCTGGCTCGGGGCGGCCGACGACCACCCCTTCTTCTCGCACCGGACGGCCCTGGTGGAACGCAGTCGCCGGTGTGAGCTCGAACGCAGTCTGGAGAGCGCACTTGTCACTTGTTCTTGTTGGAGTGGAGAGATGTAGCCGGGACGCTGCGGCTGCGGTCGGCGGGCGGGAGTTTTTAAACAGCGGCGTACTTGCGTAACTTCAGCTCTTACGCAGTAGTGTAGAGAAAAGCGGGGACGACAGCAAATGTCTCATTTAGTGCAACTGGGGTTTGCCTCTCATGTATATATGTAGTTTCTGGTTCGATTTGACAAAAAAAGAAGATATCTTTTTGGACTCATAAACGCATATTTCGCCCAAAACGTTTGTTTTTTTTCCATACTTTTCCGGAAAAAAATAATTTTTTTTTTTCGTTTTTTCCAGTCACTTTAATTTTTCCGGAAAAATACAAACTCTAATCCCTCCCCGGTCCCTCCTACCTCAGAGGGCCACCGGCCGCCGGTCCGTTCGCCGTCCCGCCGGGGCGATTCGCACATTGGGATTCGCAATTTGGGATCATTGAAGAGGTTTGGAGAGGCTCTGGCTGCTTCTCAAAATACGCCCCTCCCTCCCACATAGATAAAACCGCCACCGACGCACGACCGTAATTCGCTTCGTCCTACGAAACAAGATAGAATTAAGATAAAACAAAGTGCGGAGCGAGATGGAGCGAGAACGGTGGGTGGTGGTGAGCCACAGCAACGTCCCATCGAAGTACGCGTCAATGTAGGCACTAGGACTTAGACGTTCGAACGACAAGAAAAATTCTGCTGTCGGCCTCCAATTTTTTTTTTCCAAGACAGACCACCTAATAAAACGTGAACACATATGTTTTTTGCTACCAAACAAGGGTGTATGCTACAAGGTTTAAAAAAAAAATCGAGAGTGGACGCCCCCTTCGCGGTCGGTTAGCAGGTGTCCCCAACAGTTGCATACAACTAAAATAATATCAACGCAGAAGCGAGTGTGCTTGATCCCCTAAAGCTTCCCAAAGAAGTGAGCATTACACCAGCGAAACAACCCTTCCCCGCGAGTCAGTCCGACCCCACTGACACATTCTGAAAGCGCCAGTGGCAGTACCCCGGGCATTCATGCAAAATTCAAATGAGGCTCCAGCAAGCTCAGGTAAGCACTAATCAGAGCTATTGATATTCCTTGTACGCGGTCATCGGCCCCAGCGCAGACTAGGGCTGTGCGAACTGTTCGAAATCGAATCGAATCTACGAAAAGTTCGATTCGATTCGGTGACGATTTTTCCTACTTCGATACCGAAATATTCGAAATTTCGAATCTACAGTTGTTCGTCTGCGAACTTAGGTTGCACTGTTCACATCATTTTTGAAAGCCGCGCGCACAGAGTTTCTCATCAACTAGATTTGTCTCCTTATACTATACTGTTCCCTTTTTTGTATTATTCAATTTGATTTCATTACGGTAACTCTTTCTTAGAACGCATGGATAAATTAAATGTTTTGGTTCGAATTCGATTCGAAACTGAATCTGACTAGTTCGATTCGATTCGACAAAATTTTTACAGAAGCGATTCGATTCGACAAAATTTTTGAAAAATTCGATTCGATTCGAAAGTAAAATTGGTGATTCGCACAGCCCTAGCGCAGACCACAACATCTCAGCTGTCGAAGTCCTTCCCTGTTCTGACCATTGCTGTCACATCAGTGATAGAAGGCTGTTTTGGTTTCAGAATAGGGTATTTTGAAGAAGCTGGAACCCGAAGTGGAGAAGACGCTAAAGAAGAAGAAAAGTGAAAACAGTGTGATAGGAACCGCAGCAGACACCATCTCCGCCACGGCGTCAGCCATGAGCCAACTCAAAATTTCTGTAGGCTTATAGCTCTAAGTGACGATATGTCACGACCACTTGGTAGGGTAAATTCCCAGGTGTTTAAAGTCTGATATGCGACTTTCAGTTGTGTCTATGTCATGGGTTACAAAGGCAAACAGAAATTTTGACCCCGTCTCCCAGCACCTTGTCAGTCACAACTGGCTAAATATTACCCAAAGGAAACACCTTCAAACTCTTGCAAACCAAATCGGCAGTTGTAGTAGGCGTGACCGTAACCTTTTCGTGTACCACTGCATCGCACAGACAGAGAACGTGGTGAACTCTGGATTTCTGCCGTTATATAGTGGAGTACTCCGTGCCTCTTTAAATTACATGTCCAATGTGAGTTGCTTTTAGAGACTTGTATGCACCTCAGCGCCTGTAAGAACGACAGCCCTTTGAATCGGCAGGCAGCGACTGAATGCCTTTTGAACCGACAGTTTCAACTCAATGTGTTTAGCATATGCACGTATCTTTTAGCGCTAGTCCTGTCGAGTCATTTCGAATCTCGAATACTACGGAATGGCGGGATTCTGATTTGGGGCGTTCCAGTTGGGCATTGGATAGGGTTCTCCGGAGAAGCTCGAAACGGAAGTAAGAAGTTGTAACGAAGAAGAACAACGATGCACAAAGTGTGAGAAATCGAGTAATAATTGAAGAAGAGCGGGGCTCCGAACACGCGATGTTTCATACATTGTTCAGCGGTCTTCCTCTTCTTCTTGGTTGCGACTTCTTACTTCCGTTTTGGGCTTTCGGAGTGCACTGTTGGCGTGAAATGCCCCATCTAGGGGTGGGGTCCAGAGTGTCCACTGGTCCACTGATGTTCCTTTAACTGGAGTTTATACTATACATTTCCAACTATAGTTTTCTGACTGCCCTTTTATCTGTTTCATAAGTGTGATAAAAAAATTGGAGTATGTAGTGTGGTCGGAGGTCGAAAATTAGGTTAGTGCAGAGTTCAATTTTAACGGTAGAAATCACTATGTGTGAGTCGTTAATGGGTCTTGCCTGGCGTTACTTTACTGTTGGAGGATCTTATGTTAACTCCGACTAGCCCAATGACAAAACACACAACGGCTGAGTGTGGCACAGACGGCGGGATGGGGTCAAGGCCACCTTTATCTTATAGACTCGATCTTGGGTTAAGGAATCCGATGTTATTCGTCGGAGGCCGGGGACACGTCTGCCTGCGTGTGTCTAGGCTCGTCGCGGCGAGGGCTCGTCCGCTCGCCGCTAGTGCCAGCTAAGCATCGCCAGTTCGTCCTTTCGAGCCCGCGCTGGTTTGAATGCCAGCGCCACCCTGACATCCTCTCTCTCCGGGAGAAGAACGTCCCGTTCTTACGCTCAATTTAAAGGCCGAAAAATCGAAATGACGATGTGAATTTACATTTAGGGCAGATAACAATTTATATGACTCCACGATCATTCATTTCATATTAACGCAAAATTTTGATTTTTCTCTGTGCTTGTTTGTTGGCTTCCGTTTATTAATAAGAATACTTTCTTTTTTTTTCTTTTCTTTTCTAAACATCCTTATGATCTACATTCTTACAACTATTTTCCTACTCTAAATTTCCCTCGGAACCCTGCACTAACTTTACAACAAAGAACTCGACAATCAATCTCAATCTAAAAATATTATTGAGTTCTTCTTTCTTCTTCTTGAAGTGCAGTGCTCGCCTCCTCGGGGTCGGGAGAGGAAATGTCGGCATTTCCAGCGCACACCACTGTGCAGGTCCTCCGTGGATTCGCCCCGCACTTTTCTCCGGCCGCCATCTCCACACGAGCGGTCGCCGCGGGGTTCACATGACCTGTCGTTAGCGCCCCGGTCTACCATAACGGTTGTCAGTGCATCATTTGCCCGGTTCGTGCTTCCGTAGGGATTTAAAAATACCGGTAAGATTCAATCTTACGGTAAGTTACGGAAAGATTGGTAAGTTACGGGTATTTTTGGTAATAATGAGAAAGATTGATTTACAGCAGGTATTAGTTAAAATAGTGTGTTTTTTCTACGTTTCCCCCGTAAAAGTAGTCAATCCTTGCAATGCTTGATGTGCTATAACACTTCATACCTTTCATCACTCGAAATATGAGTTTGTGTCAGAATTACGGATTGTATATGGCCACGGCTGTCTTCCAGCGAGAAGTTAGCTAATTGCTTGAACATGCAAAAATAATCTTGAAGGATGTGTTTTAGAGTAGGTTCAAGCTTTGCAGTGATGGTAAGAACCAAAAAGATACACTTTTCACTACTTGTAACAGCAAGCACAGCTAATTTTCAGAGTTTTGCAAGTCTGAATATTACCGAAAAATACCACTTTTTTCGAGGTCGGGTAATATTACCGTAAGTAACGGTAACTTACCGAATCTTACCGGTAATATTACCGGCCTTTAAATCCCTATGCTTCCGTGACGGATCCCTGGTCGCACGGGTGGAATCATCGGAGATTACCGAAGTTACGCGTGGAGCAAATGCCAGCCTCCTTGCGGACTCGGCATGCTCACGCGGTACTCGAACCAAGGAGTCCAGATCACCGACTTCAGGCTCAGCTGATGAAGATGCTGACGCCGACTGCTCTCGGCGACGGCCTGGTAACCGGCAGTGGCACGGCGCGCGCAGGGATCCGTAAACTTAACGTGTAACGTAACTTATACCGGAATGTAACGGAATGCGGTGTTAATTTTTAGGGTTAGGTTATTTATCACACGTGTAAGAATACATGCCGCTGGTTATTGCTAGATAAATTATCTAGTAAGAGAAGGGTATATTAACGGTTACCTAGATAACCTATTCTAAAACGTTGTGTTATTACCGTTTAACCGATAACCTAGGACACTTCCGTTCACATACATAACGTTAGAAGGTAAAACGTTATTGGATATCACGTTATAACAACACGTTATATGTTAACCGTTTTTCGTTACCGTTTATTGGCCCAAATGATATCACGGATGCCGTTATCGATTCGTTGTCAGAATTGACTCAAATATTGATGCCTTGCTCAAACTCAACATGACGGACTAATTTAGGTCTGTCTTTTCTTCGCTATTAACGGTCTCTAGGTTTAACGTTATAACCGCAGCACAATCGGTTGCAGTCCTTAAGGCCGTGCCTGTTGAAATTTAACTTCGAGCAAGGATGATGAAATTTGTTATACCCATAGATTTGGCTCTACGTAGGACCCCTGCAAAATCGCAAGTCGATGAACCAATTTTGAACGGAGATACAGTTGGTCAAAGTGGCCAATTTTTTAGAAACGCCTGTGCAAAAAGTATCCATCGCACGAGGTTGGTGAGCATACTTTTGGGAACGGGACAGAGTGGCCCAGCGTTCATACCTAGTCCGAAGATTGGGTCACGCTATGAAGCGTTTTATGTTGGCGTCCGACTTTGGCGAATTTTGGCATCAGAAGTGCCCTCAACGATTCGCAGCCCCAAATCAGTTCCACCCCTACCGGGGGTAGCAAGGGGTGGCTGGGGGTGACAACCCCCATGCTAAGGGCTGCGAATTTTAAGCGCCGGATTTCTTGATGGGAGATTGATGTTCCACCCCTAGTCCATCTCTGACGAAATTTTTGGACCCCTCGCATACCGATAAGTGCCTCAACAAGCAAATTTTTAAAAATTGAGTGGTTTTTTAGGGGTTGCTCGGCAGGGGTTGGTGACAGCGGCATGAAATTTGGTGTGCAGATGGCCCGGGACTAGGGGCTTGCAATGCGACCATTTTTTTTCACCCGCCACACCAACCCCCTTTAGGGGGTGGGGGTTGGTTGGGGGTAGGTGGGGCTGGGGGTAGGTATGACCGATCGTGAAAATTTTGACGTCAGCTTGTCAAGGGCCGTCATTTAGCACTGCTCACCAAAAATTTTGAAATTCCAGCAAATTTAAAGGTGTTTTTGGGACCTTTTTCGGTCGAAATTTCCACCCCGCCGCAGTCGCACAGCCAACCCCCTCCGAAAGGGGTGGCTCCCGGATCTGGCACTTTGCGACCTTCAAGTACAACCATGGCGGCAACTGCATGCAAAACGGCAACTTCCTAGCTTGAAAAACGTGGAAATGGCAAGCATCGGAAAAAGTGGGGCGCTAATTTTGACCGGCAGTGTAGTTGCAATGCATATTTTAAAATGATAGAGAGTCCAAGGATCTGCTATTTTATAATAGAATTATTAAGGCATAATAAAAATTTATTTATCCCATCTAAACGTTAAGTTTATGTCAGTTAAGTTGTAAATGTAGTTATTAGAACATGTTTCACATGAATATCCTCATAGCAATCCAAATGACTCATCCCTGAGTCTCAGGCTGCGCGATTTTGCATACTGGACTTGGCAGCCAAGGGCATCAGAGGGCGCCATTGGGCTGTGTGGTTTTTTCTCATGTAGGGTATGGCAATATAGTCCAGGCATATTCGTTCCAACTTCGGAAAAACGGACTAACTAAACTAAACTCCGGAATCTGATAGAAATTTGTATGGAGAATCCGATTCCGTCGGGTACCCACTGGGGATCGTTGAGGAAAATTCGGAAAAGCGGGAAAAGTGGTCTATTTTCGCGGTTCCGACTTGGTTCACTATTTTCGCTCTAGCGGGTGAACGGTTGCAGATAGAATCGCCGTTCTTGGTCCCAGACGTTCCTCACACTCTCCCGCATGTCCCCTTCACTGATCACTTTGATGCCCGACTGGTATTTCATGCCAAAAACACGTCCGAAAGAAATTCCCGGCAAACTGTCAAAAGCTAAAATTTGATTCTTCACATCGCTGCTCGTAAATGAGGCCCGATCGACTTTTTTCACCCGAAGCAAACCTTGTGCGGCGATTCTGCAGCTCCATGACGGTACTCTCGCTTTTTCGATCAGACCTACGGTGACCGAGCTACTCGGTTTGAACCTAAGCGCTGCAGCTCTCCGCGTTGCTCCGCGGCACGGGCTCCACTGGTCCCCCCACCACCGCCGTGCCGAGGCGGCGTCCGGGGAGAGTGGTCTCCCTCGCTCCCGCAGGCCGGGCGGCTGTGAGTGCGACAAGGAGCGCTGCTCGCTGCTCTCGCACGCGGCCGGCCTGGCCGAACCGGGCCGAACGGATGCCTAGGGAAGCCCATGCAGGGCGAAGGGAAATCTCTAAAGTCGAACGTTAGAACTTGCGGGAACGGGTTTAACCTTGTGCGCCCCTGTTCAGAACCCATTGCAGAATCATATTCCGGTCAGTCCCTTTTGGGAACTCATTGTGGTAGTTCAATGCCGATATCGCCGGAATTTTAGCCCTTTAGGGCGCTTCTTTCATCGAATTGATATTGTAAATTTTGGAACCATGAAAATCGTAATGGTTGAAACCGGTATCGTCGAAATAAATGTCAAAATCGACATTGCAATATCGATTGATATAAACTAACCGACCTCGTTCGGCACAATAATAGTCTTCCTAAAGATTTCCATTCGTTTAAGTCGAAATGTTTTTTGGGCAAGGCTTATTTGACTTAAAAATTTTTGTCATTTGAGGGTCGTGGCTGTGAGGAGATACGACGCACATAAAATTCTAAAATTAACGAAAAGCGCGGGGTGTAATCCGACGAAATCCTGAAATCTGGGTACATAATTTAATAGGGCTTTTAATTGGATCCAAAATCCTGAGTATCTACTTTAGTTCTTACTGCTGTAAATATTTTTCTCGGATCATAGGCTCTATCCAAGGCGAAGTAAATCCTCGGTTTGAAAGGATAGCAGATTCTTAACAATGTAGTCAATCCTGGATTTTCTATAAAAGTGTGCATAACATCATACAGAACAGAAGCACTGCATCGTTCTGCATTTCCATAGGTGTGACTTAGATTGAGATCTGTTTTTCCTTTAAATGAGGCGTCTTTGTTCAATACTTATCTTACAAGCCCTAGACCTGTTTTCAACTTTTTTCTCAAATTCAATTCAAGATAAACCAAAGAAGTAAGGATCGAATAAATCAGTGAGCTTTAGGCAGGCTGGTCCCAGGAATGAAATTCTGTTCAGGAATCCCGAATATCATTAAAAATCAGTGAATCCAAGTCAAACATTGTTATTAGAAAATGCTGAATTTTCAAAATTGAGAAACTACTCTTATGATGACTCCGGTACATGTGAGGTTTTCTCTGGACCTACTGGAGCTAATTTGATAGATAAGGGCTCCGATCCCAAGTCATGTGGCCAAACCTTCAGGTTGTTAACTGTACTCAATTTTTTTCAAAGATTTTGTGTCAAGGAAGTCTGCATTTAATGTATTATTCAGAGTTATCTTGTCTTGGATTTCGTTTGTAAGATCCCTTCACATTCCTTCAAGTCTCAGCTTCATTTGTTTTTGCAAGCCTTGCTACTGCAGTTTTAACCTTGGCCTTAACCCACGCCGTTCTTCGCGAGCCGTTTACATAAGCAAGTTTTGGCAATTCACAAAAAAAGAAAGCCTGGCACTTCTTCGTTTGCAAGAATTGCGATGCTTTCAAGGGCCCCGCCGAGTAAAAAGAATTTAAAGAACGGCAAGAGGAGCATGCACCAATTAGCATACTAATAAATTTATTATAAAAGACCCTGTTGAAAGAAGGCATCATAAATAATCAGCAACACGCACCACGGCGCAGGACTGACTCACGTCGCGGCCTTCGCACGGGGTGGGGGCAAGCCATTTCGCTGCAGACAGTGGGAGTCGAAGACCGACCTGAAAGTGGCCAACCCACATTGCGTTCAAGGCTCAATAACGGCATTTCTTAGAAGTGGTCTTACGGGGCGCTCTCGGTCTTAGCCGGTCTTAGCGGCTCGGGAGGAATGGGGAGGGCCCGACCGGACATCAGCGCGCACTCGGAAGACTACCAACCCAAAACAAAAAAATGAACTCTTTGACCCCCCGAGTGCGCGCACTTTTCCCTCAGTCTTCGGGGTGAAAGTTATTTTATTCCATGGAGAACACGTTTTCAGGCGTGTACATGCTAATTTCCGAAGATTTGTAGCGATGCGAATTTTTCTAGCGGTTACGATGCATTCGCCTCCGGGAGGTTGGTAGTTGCGCTCTGGGTCGCTACTTCGCATGATTTGTCTTCTGCCTCAAGTCCGACGTTATCTGTTTATTTCGATGAACTTTGAAGAATTTTCGCTGAATTGTGGTGTTCAAGTGCTGCTCAATTATTCAGAAAGGAACGTACGTTAATTTTAGTTATAAATTTCGGGTGTGCGGAAGTTCTTTTTGCCTAAGTGTTCTGATGCCGGACCGAAGCGGTCTTGTGTTTACGTTCTTCACAGAGGCTAAGCCTAAAACGCAACTTGAAAATCACGTTAGTTTTCTATGTCCCGGCCTTTCTGTCGTGCATATTTTACTTTTTAAGTTGGTTTGTATTTTAAGTTGGTTCATGTGGGTTGCGGAAACTACATTATATCGTCTATTGCTTAGTCGGTGCGTGAACCACAAAAACCTAACAAAGTCAGCTGATGAAGGCAATAGTGAACAGCCTAGTGTAGGCTCTTTTCCATGGAGTCTTTTCGTTCTACGACATAATTCTCACCCAAGAAATGAATTAGTTTAAAAATTATTTGTCAGTACAATTTTTATTTGCAACAGTCTGCAAAATCTAGTCTGGTAGTTTACTTGAATTGTGATAAATTATGTCAACAGTTCTGGCAAAGTTCTATTAATGCAGTGTCCTTTTATTTCTGTCAAGTCTTTATGTATCATGCTTTTGGAACTAGTGCCTTTCTTTTTGAATGACCAAGAAATTGTTTCCCTGCTATGAAACTTTCAGTTCGACATTGTCTCTTACTCGAGTTTAAACTTAATCTTCCTTGTGAGCTTCTTGCGTGCAATCTTGTTATTGGTATGAGGACATGTATGGCTGCTACAATTTCCTCTTTCTTTCAATGTTTTCTAATATTATATATGATGTCACTTATTTTATTTTGATAGTCAGAAAGAATATTTTAAAACTAAAATTTTTCTTTCCTGTGTGTACAGATGCTGTGAAGGTTATCTTGTTCTATTTTCTCTTTTGCAGTATCGCAGGATCCTACTCTCTTCACTCGAGCCATGTGTCACTGTTCACCATTGCTTGCCCATGCAGTTGTCCGTGTCCATGTCCATCCATCCTTTTGAAGATAAGTACTAAATTTTTTTGTTGCAACTAGTTTCTTTTATTTTCAGTTTTTTTTTTTTCAAGATAGTTGACTAATTTTTCTTATTTTCTTTTCTGTTTCAGTGCCTACTACCGAACAAGATTCCAATGTTTTAAGATACGTGATTGACACCATTGTCTGTTTTGTCATTTCCCATATCATTGATTCTCATGTAACTTTAATTTCTTAATAAACAGACCATTAATGCAGAACTTCAATCTCGTTATTACCCCAACTGTCCATAATTTTTCATAATGAATGCAAAAAAAAATGATAAACGGGGGGGGGGGGGGGGGGGGGGAGTCAGGGTTCTGTGTGACCAATTTGATGCCTTACAACACCCACATTACAAGAGTAAACTAATATTGAATAACTGCACTGCAGAGCAGGTTGCACACACTATGCGATAAAGTCTCAAAAGGCATTAAAAATAATTGGGAAACGTGATCAAAAGGCTGTAAAAGTGGCCAGTGGCCCTACCCGAACCAGGCCCCGGGCCCTGGACCCCGCCGAGTGCTCGTTTTGAATTCGTGGCATTTGTGGCGGGAACCGCGCACCGGAGGTGCGACGCTAGCGCGCCCCGACGCGGGTGCGCGTACTAACGGGGCGGAACGGGGCTTTCCGCCGGCCGGAGAGCCCCGAAGGTCGAGAGCCGAAGCATGGGACCCAACCCTCTGGTTCTTCTGTACTTTGTGCTGTCCCCCCTCGGCAGCCCCTCGACAGGGGGCGTGGCGCAAGGCGTGGCCGCTGGCAGCTCAATCGGTCTCGGCCACTCCTGGTTCTGTCAAAAAGAAAAGTGAAAACTGCGATGACAAAACAGTGACTGCAACCGACTGACGCCTGATGCCGGCACCCGTGGCGTGCGGGCTGGCCTACCCAGCCACTGACCTGCCCGGGTCCAGCGCGCGGCGGCCCACACGATGAGCTCCTTGATGGCGTCCATGTCGAAGGCGTCCAGGACGGTGGCGTGGGCGTTGAGGCGGTCGGCGGGGCCGGGACACGCGGGCGGACACTGGCCGCCGCGGTACCTGCACGTCGGCACGGTCTGGCCGCGGGTGCGCGCCCCCGCCAGCTCGACGGTCACGTGGCGGCGCAGCGCGCGCGTGACGACCGCCGGCCGCAGCAGCGCTGCCACCGCCAGCTGGTCGTAACACACCCAGGTCGCGGCTGAGCCCAGCACCGCCCGCTCCGCCGCCGTTAGCAGCCGCAGCGCCAGCCCGCCCGTCCCCAGCGCCGGCAGTGTCACCAGCCGCCACTCCTACCAACCACCAATCATTTAGAGTGCAAACATGGGTGGGTTACGTTAGGATGAATTTTTTTAATCGGGAAGTTTTCATTTTGAATATTATGATAGGATGCAAAAATGGGTAGGTTAGGTGGAATGTTTTTTATGTAAAAAAAATTTATTCAGAATATTTTTTATTTTAAATATTTAAATAGGGTCGATCGAAATAAGGGTTGGTCTACCGCCATTCCCCAAAAATATCAATATTGACAAAAAGAATCGATATTGAATACGAAAGAAAAAACTTCCGAAATTCTGCCGAAACGTCTGATTCCTGTCTGGGCTGACGCCGGTTCATGCTAGGTCACTCTCACCTTCGGTATGGGGTGCTCCCAGCACGGCTCCAGCGGCGTCAGCTGCACGGGGCACGTGACGCTTCCCAGCACGATATGGGCCGCCTCTGGGTCCGTGCCGAAGTTGAACTCGGCCGCCGGGCTTTTGTTGCCCAGGCCTGCCAGCATGACCGTTGAGCGGAAGCTTTATTTCTCTCCTTGTGTGGTCCGCGGTCCCACTCACCCTAGAGTCCTGGATAGATCACTATCCAGGACTCCAACTCACCCTCGACGTTGCCGCCCATGATGTGGACGTCCCGTAGGCTCTTCCGGAAGCCGGGGTAGGTCCTTATGGCCAGGGCGATGTTGGTGAGCGGTGCCAAGCAAACCAGCGTCACTCGCCCTGCACACACACACACACATGGCAGGACAGTCTCAGTCTCTCCCCCCCCCCCCCTCTGCTTCGCCTCACACCCGTCTCACCTGGGTTCTCGGAGACAATCCTGTTGAGCGCCACGACCGCGTTCTCCTTCTGCAGGGCGCCTTCGAGCGTGTCGTCGTCCCCGGGGAAGTCCTGGCGACACAGCAGCCGACATTAGGGTCAGCTCCGAGGAGTTCCCTCTACTAAATACGGCGAAAGTGGTGTGTTGGCGGGGCGCCGGGGGCGCCAGGCCTCGTCACGGGTTCGAATGTCGGATGTCTACCCACCAGGAGCTCCGCCGCCCCCACGTACCTTGTGGTCGAGGTCGCCGAAGCCGTCTACGCCGTGGTGCGTGTTGCTGATGGACTGCTCCACCACCAGGGGATCCTCGGCGCCGGCGAATACTGGAATCTACGGAAAGAGAGAGAGAGAGAGAGAATGAGACGGCCGTCACCGATGTGTCCGCTTCCTTGTACGTGCGCAGGACTGACTCACGTCCAGGCGGTTGGCGGCCCTGAGCAGCCTTAGCGTGTTCCGGCACACGTTGCCCAGCCCGGTGTTGCCGCCCACGCAGGTCACGGCCTTCAGGACCACCTCGCCGGTGGCGTCCGCGGCTAGCAGCATCAGCAGCGCCATCGCGTCGTCCGTCCCCGTGTCCACGTCCACCACCACCAACCTGACAGAGGACAGGGAGAACAGAATTTAGAAAAAAGGAAAGGATACATCCGGGGTGTCGCAGACTCGCAGACGGTGTAGAACCCACCTTGGCTCGACATCAGCGCCTCGGTCTCCAGTCTCCATATTTTCCTTGAACGAAACGATAATATTTTTTGTGTATGTGTGTGTGAGAGAGAGAGAGAGAGAGAGAGAGAGAGAGAGAGAGAGAGAGAGAGAGAGAGAGAGAGAGAGAGAGAGAGAGAGAATCTTATAACATACAAACAACACTCTTATCACTTTCACACAAGATAGCGGCCCACGTGACCTCTCCGTCTCATTTCGTTAGCGACAGAAAGGTTACTACTCGACATGAAAGTGAAGGCCGCGGGGTGCAAATTGTGGCTTGGTCTTATTTCCGAATAAACAGCCGAAACTGCGAAAATCGTGGGCGACGGAGCGGAGTGGTGCAAGCCCGGTGGCGTTTGAATTCTCGCGCTGTCCCTCTGCCCCCTTCCTTGCCCCCTAACCTCACCTTACACGTGTCGTGCGCTGTCAGGTTCGGGTCAGGTGCAGATGCCCGCAGCGTTCCCACGGTTCCCACTTGGTCTAATTACTTACACTTGTAGCTTACCCTTCGTCGCCGCAGCTGCCGCAGGCCGCCTCACCCAGACGCCTGCACTTCCCTGATTGGCCAGAATGCGCCGAGTTCCGGATCGTGTTAGGAACAGAGATTGTACCTGTGAACCTTCAGCTTTCAGTGGGTGACGACTTCTGCAGGACACTTCCCAGCGGCCACTTTGTAGAGCGCTATATGTAGTCTTCCCAACCAAAGAACAGCACAAGTTGCTCTGGCGCTGGCTCAGCCCAGCCCGACTCCCAGTGGAGGGGAAGTAGTCCCCCCACCAACGCGACGCTGAGGCATGTGGTATTACCGCCTTCACACAAAGTGCCCAACCTACCCGTGCAGCGCGGCAAATTTGTATCATTTCAAATTGTTTAGGAGGAAGTGTGTACATTAGAGGTATTATTAAAGTTTGAGATGAGCTCACTACCTCCACACCCCACACGTTTGGTCGAAAATATATATATATATATATATATATATATATATATATATATATATATATATATATATATATTTTTAGATAAAAATATAGCTGCAAGAATAACGTTTTTTAAATGCCCCGTGCACGTTCGGTCAAAATAAAAAACCAAATGAGATGGGTTCATTTGGTCTACGCACGTATGTCCGAAAAATATTATTTTATTTCAAAAAAGATTTTCGATCAAGTGTGCACGTCTGAGTAAAAAAAACTGCCAGTTTGGCACACTTGTTCGAAAAATAAATATTTTATTTTTCGGAGAAGTGTGCGAAAATAGTCTGAAAAATCCCCGTTTTGGCAGAGAGCATCTCGATAGGTATACAGTCCCACCAGGTTTAATCCCACTAGGAATACAGTCCCAATAGATATAAACTATAAAGTATTTATTAAAAGGTGTCCTACTGGGTATAATCCCAGGTTCGACAAGACCATCCCCCCCCCCCCCTTTGAGAACGGCTCTAACTGTGCAGTCACTATACTTTAGGTATAACACTCCGTTCTCCTGGCTATTCTTGTTGAAGAAGTAGCCGTCTCCTGCACTGCAGTAAGCAGCACTCCGCGCCCCTTTCGCCCCGGTACCTGTTGCGCCTCCATCGGACTGGACTGGTGGGGACGGCTGACTGCTGAGCTGCTGAGCCGCTGAGCCGTCTCCCACCCTCCCCTCTCCACAGCCGGTGCAGCTAGTGCCGGCGCACGGCGCCGGCAGCTCAGCAGATCGGCAAACTAAAGCAGTCTCCTATGTGGGCCAATAGCGTCTCATCATTTTGCTCTTTCTTTTCGGTGCTCTTCTCTTTTGTTTTTTTCTCAAATCAGTACTTTCTCTGCGATTTCATACTTAGCCATGTGGATTAAAGTACATTTTAATCATGAAAGTTGCTTGTTCTGCCCAAACCTGTGTTACATTTGTATACAGAGGTGTTTAGAAGTTTGACTACAAACTTTTCACAGGGGCTGGAGTACAAATTTATCTTAAACCACTTATTGACATTGAATCTTTTTTGGTGCTCGCTTACTTTGATTGCAATTCTGTTGCAGGTAATGGGGGGGGGGGGGGTAGCCAGACTGCTTCAGCAGGCCTTCTCTTCAATGCCCATTCAGCAGGCGCTCTCTCTCATCCCGACACAAATACTATGCTCTGGAACATTCGTGGTCTGTGATTTTACAGATACTTCACTGAGGTGATTATCTTGCATTCCAGGCAGAAGCAGGAACCTACTATGGGAGGGCCGGAGAGGCCGAGGGAGGCCCAGCAATGTGTCCAGAGTGCAAGCTATCCTTGCTCAGCTGCAGTAGGGGGCCGTTCATAAATTACGTACACGTTTTTAGGGGGGCAGCGGTTTTGTAATAAAACGTACGTGGGGAGGGGGTGGGTCAAATGAGAAGTACGTACGAAAACAAATTGTAAGGAAAAGCGTTCGGTTCCGACGCTGCGGCTTTTACGCGTCCGTATCCACCCGCCTCACCGCCCACATGCGAGCTTCGCATCCCCAGCCTCCAGACGGCTCGCGTGCGGTCTGTCCGGGTTTTGATACGTTGGGCAAACGACGTCCTCTCGGGACGATGAGGCCGAGTGGGTCGACGTCAAGGCCCTCGAGGACATCCAGCTCCCCGAGTCTGCGCCGCGTAAATCGCGTACATAATTTATGAACGGCCCCTAGGCTGCTGAGGCAGTTGCACCACCTGCCCCTGCTCCTCAGGTGCCCCAACAATCTGCCCCTGCTTCTCAGCTGCCTCCACAGCCGGCTGCCCCTGCTTCTCAGTTGCCTCTTCAACCTGTCCCTGCTGCACAGCTACCTCCACCACCTGCCCCTGCTGCACAGAGCCTCCACCACCTGCCCCTGCTTCTCAAGGCCACGCTCCTCTTCTCTGCTGTGTGTGCAGGGGAGAAGCCGAGGGGATCGTGAGGTGTGTCTACACACTATGTCGGCCATGCCACCGTGTTGCTGCTGGCCAGCATCCTCAGTGCCCATCCCCGTATAGCATTGAATTTATTTTAGTCGGTGACTGCACCACTTTCAGGCGCTAATGTTTTTACCTTTGACTTTTTTAGGAAGTTTTTTTTTTTTAATCTTTGTGACCATTTTTAGAAAGTACTTTCTATCTTGGTGACTTTCAATTTGTATTGTGTTTTATAGTGGTTTATAAACGGGTATTTATGTATCAAAGTCCATGATTAAACCTCTTTTTGTACTTCCGCCTTGCTGCTTACACCCATCCCCCTGTTTGATATCTCTCACCATGGATCTCGTGGCACCCATCACATGCATGGTTGTGAGCATCTTTTCTATGTGAGCACACTGTTTTTCCCCGCTAGGCCTTGAGCGTCTGTGGCACACTCACATTTAATCATAGGCTAGATCTCAAGTGACTGTTCGTTCGCACTTCTAAACAGGATCAATGACAACGCTGTGTCCTGTGTCATGGCTGCAGTTGTGTGGCATAGAAAGGAACATTGACACAGGGTTGGTTATTATTATTATTATTATTATTATTTGATTCGCCGCTAGGTTTATGCAACATATACATTTTCAAATTCATTCGAGATCTATTACAATACAATACAACAAAATAGTAAACAGAGGCAGTTGATGAAAAAATAATAAACAGCATTATTTTACAAGCAGCAAAAATTGCACAATTTATGGAGAGTTCTCGAGATTTAGGCACATCATATAGTACAGGGTTGGTACATCAGATGCCCTATTTATAGTGGACATATCATAAGTATTTATGCACTAGTTATAGATCATCAATTTTATATAATTAACATGAGACAAGATCTATTTTCAGTTCTTGTTTGAAACAGTTAATATCTTTTAAATTTTGGATAGTAGGGGGGGGGGGGCTTATTAAAAAATTAAGTTCCAGAGTTAAGTGGATCTGGTCTGCCAAAGTTTCCTTTTTAGAATTGAGTATGGAAGTCATTCATGCTTCTAGTATGGTAGTCATGAATGTCTCCATTAGCAATAGCAGTGGTAGAATTTTTTGCATATAAAATACATTGGTATACATAAAGTGAGGGAAGGGTCAAGAGTCCTAGTGCATTAAAGTGAGACTCTCTCTCTCTCTCTCTCTCTCTCTCTCTCTCTCTCTCTCTCTCTCACAAACATACACGCACACGCACACACACACACACGCACACACACACAGATCGCCCTACTTGGATGTGCATTCAATGATTTTTCAGTGGTGTGAATGGACGTGACGGGACTGACGCGACTGACGTGATGGGTGTGATGGATCTCATTGTGGGGCCACCTTTACATACATGCAGATCACAAGAAATGGAATTTCATAAGTCACAATCAAACACTACATAAATGTGCCTGCACATATTCCTTTCAGACAAGGGAATTACCAAGAGATAAGTGCGGTTTATGTATAATCAACGGGAGCGCACTGGATCTCCACTTTCCCGAATATAGCACAGCTTTTCTCCGGAAGAGTCGGATCGAGAAAAACTTGTGACCATCGCATAGGAGAAGGTCAAATCTATGCCTGCGTAACATTTCGACCCCGACCGACGTCCCGTAGTTTTGAATACAGCGCGCTAAAGTCCCAGCGCCCCCTCTTCGGCCCGAGAATGGCGGCCTTCTCCATGTTCCGCAAATCGTTCTGCGGCTAATTTCTTTTTCAAGCTATCTTACGCGGCGCCGCTAATAAATGGGTAGTGATTGAATCGAAATTGAAGACAGGCATGATGCATGACGCCTGCTGCCCCGCACCCGAGCCGAAATGTAAGCCATTCTAAAAGATGCCCAATAATAATTGCTTAGCATTGTGAGCCGCGCTATACCTGGCCGTGTCCCATAAGCAATGCTAAACCCGGTGTCTGACCGAAAGGCACTTTTAGAATGGCTTAAAGGCACGCATATGCATTGCTTGACATTGCTTATATGAGGTATTACCTAGCATTGCTTAGCATTGCTTAGGCGAGGTATTGCTATGCATTGCTTGTGCATTCCCATTCCCCCTCTTTTCCTCTTCTCCTGCCCCGTCGGTGCGTCGTTACCCTCTCCTTTGCTCCCACTTTTGGCTTTGCACCACACATTTCAAAATAGACATGGAGATAGGTGAACAATGACAAGTCTGATGATTAGATAGTCAAATGTTTATTGCGCAAAATGAAAATTATACAAGTTAAAAATAAATGGTATCGGTTGTCCTCCACTTTCACCCGCAAACCTACAAATAAAAACAGGGCAAAATCAGCAGAAAACATTGACATGTCTCCAGAAATATGAGTCAGGATCAAGCAAGGCAAAACAACGTACCCTCGGTATAAATGCTGGTCAAGCCGTGATGAGCCGAAGTGTACTGAATGCTGGGGCTGATAGGAGCTAGCAAGACAACGTATGACGCAAACCCTGGAACGTAAACAGACAGGAATAAGGAAACACGCACGGGCCCGTTTACAGACAGCCCCCCCCCCCCCCCCCTGCTCGTGGATTTACCCACCACTCCCGGCCCCTGCTCCCACGCGCTCCTCGCATCTACCTGCGGCGTCCACCGGCCTGCCTAGGCCGGCCGGCCGGCCGGAGACTGGTGCACGATGCGGCCAGCCTTCGTTCCCTACGTCAGCGTCACCAACAAAATCCCAACTTTTTTCAAAGTAAATATTTGAAATAATATCCGATCTTGGCACTTAACGTATCAAATTAATCAGCGTAACAGCGCAGAAAATGCGAAGGTATTTTCTGCTGCCATCGATATTAAAGTCAGGAACTAGCAACGCACGTGTTTTAGCGCTCTAACCTCACTTGCTGCAGTTCTGCAGCTTCAGTTTAGCATGTTGAAACTTTGTTGCCTTCACTTACCTCCACTGAGTGTAATCCGGCGCAGCATTTGGTACCTTCCAGAAGTCTTCAAATGTTGCACAACGCTGGCGTTGAAAGTAAACGTAAGAAACCGTGTAGGTAAGACAACGATGGCACCGCGATACTGCGACGACGATGCCTGACTGCCAGCCCAGCCTGCCTGCCTGGGCACGCTGGCTGCTGGCAGGGCCTCGCTGCGGCAGCACAGGCTGCACTAAGGGCAAGGACCCCCCCCCTCCCCCTCCCCGTCCTTCTGGCCGTCTGGGCTCTGGGGTCTTCAGGTATGGCTTAGCATGGTTTAGAGGGGCGCGGGCAGCAGTCGGTCCGAGCATTGCTTAGAATTGTTTAGCGAGTGATTCCGGGTGCGGCCGGGGCTCCAGAATTGCTAAGCATTGCCACCAGAGCAGGGCCGACCCATACCAAAACAATAGATTGGCACGAAAAATATTGCTTATGCGTGTTTTGTATTGCTTGTGCCCATCTTGTATTGCTTACATTTCGACTCGGGCAGCCGCTCAACCTCTCCGCTTCCCGCTTGGTGTTTGGTCTACCGCGAAAGGGACGAGAGACAGGGAAGAGGGCCCGGGATGCGGGCAGGGCACAGAGATGGAGACGGATCCACGCCACCCCACCTCCACCCACGACACCGTTTTAATTAAAATTACCTTGTAACGTGTATCGCCGGTATTTCGGTGTTGCCGGTTTTTCGGTATCGCCGGTACTCCAGTATTTCGGTATTGCCGGTATTTCGATATCGCCGGCACTCCGGTATTTTGGTATCGCCGGTATTTCGGTACCGCCGGTATTCCGGTATCACCGGTTTTTCGGTAACGCCGGTTTTTGGTATCACCGGTTTTTCGGTATCACCGGTTTTTCGGTATATCGATATTGACAAAATTGAATACCGTGCCAACGGTATAAAAAATACCGCGGTTTTTACCGGTATATCGGTAAACCGCCCAGGGCTGTGATGGAGCAGTTAAACCGCCCCTGGGCTGCCGGCCGGCTTGCAGGGCAGCGCGCCGGCGTCTGCCTGACTGATCGGAGCTGCGGCGCTTAGGCCGTCTGTGGGGAGGTCCTCTGCGTCGTAGACGGGGAGGTTATGGCAGAGTGACTGGGTGTCCAAGATGTGGACGTGGAAGACGACGACGACGACAACATTCCTCTTATCCAGCTAAGGGCTGCTGTCATCGAGAACATCGCTAACTGGTGCACCCCGGTCTTCGAGGAAGTGTGATATGACCACTGAGCAAAATGGTTTGCACTAGGAATCAAAATTCTATCCGTGCCGCATCAGCACTACAATCAAAGTTTCTGGTTAGCCGGTCTAAAGTTCTGGGGTGAGTAACGAAACAGTTTGGTTGCAGCGGAGATGCGGCACGGATAGAACACACTTCGATGCTCTGTATTAATTATTTTTCTCAGTGACAACGTTCTGACTCTTCAAGATCTAAATTGTTGTTTTGTGTTGTTTTAATAAATTCTTTTAGTACTTGTCTCTTACTTACACCCGCGCTTTCTTCAATAAAAACTAACTTTACATGAAAAAATACTACTAATTTCCTGTTTATATGCACTTTTGTGCCATTATATGGCGAAAAATGCAATTGAAGGTTTTGGTCACGTGACGGGGGGAGGGGGGGGGGGGTCTGAGGCCTGGTCAGGATCCGTCACAAGAGGGGGAGAGGGGTCAAAAAGTGGCCTAAAATCGGTCACATAGTTTATGAACGTCCCCTAACAAAAGGAAAGCCACTTGTGTTGCTGCAGCTGTCACTGTCGAGCCACCTCATCGCTCAAGAAAAGGAACTTCACCATCAACACGTAATCGTGCCCCTGCAAGTGCAAGTCCAGTACGCTGATCTGTAAGACTGGCTTCACCTACTTGTTCACCTAGAGGAGGATATGAAGGCTCCCCTCGACGATCAGCAAGGCTTGCTTCACCTGCTCGGTCTCCTGCACCCTCTGTTGCTCCTGCACCCTCTGTGGCACCTGCACCAGCTCTACAGCCACCAAGAGCAAGAGCTTTTTCAACAAAAAGCACCTCAAGACTGCAGTGGCTAAAGTGCCCCTCAACAGTGGCTAACAAGAAAACCCTTGATGCACACCTCAGGGGCATTTAATGGCAGGTATGTCATCCACATTGCTTTAATTTTTGTTTTAACATGAGAAATGTCAACCTGACAAATTTTTATTTTTTGTTTCAAATTTAGGAGTCACATCAAAAGCGCCTTCACTGCAAGATTTCGTTCAAGAAATAAAATCTTTTTGTGGTGCTGCAATGAGTGATATGAAGAAAGAAGAAGTGATTGGAAGTGAAGGGGAGAGTATGCATCAGTATTTAATTGAAGCTGAAGCTGCCCTGAGTGATTCAGTTGACAGTGATTTGATGACCTTTTTAAGCGAGGGAAGAAACGCACTGTTTCTATCAGCTATCAGAACTTCAGTGTACGTGTATGTTGGAACAAATAGCCTTTTGTGTTCACCTGAATGAATTACCAAAGACCAATTTTAAATGTGTTCATTTGAGATCTTATGTGTTCACTGTGTAGTAAAATTATAATTTATTGTGTGAAAAAAATGAGAAGTGGAGTGAACAGTGGCAATAAAAATAGATCTGCTGATATGTTGGATTCTTTGGAGTTGAAGCAGACAGTTTACCACATAGCTGGCTCAGTAGTGAATGGTTATTTATGGAAAGGTAAGCAGTATGCAAAGACCAGTAAAACTTGGGAAAAGTATTGTAATGTATTGAAGGAAAACTTGTTGCGGTCTGAAAGTGGTGACAATCAATATTCCCGGGAAGTGCGTCACTTTTCTGATAGTAAGGACAGAGGTAGGTAGATATAAGCATGTGAATGATGATACGTTTAGTTTTTTCACGACAGACTTTGATCTTTTAATGTCATCAGAAGATGAGTATGGTTCTCTTCCTGCAAACGTTATTGATGAGTATACCTTATCAAGTGATACTGTGTTTTGTCTGTGGGATGGGCTGGTAGGGGTTATGTTTTGAACCAAGATGAGGCATTGGACCTCTTAATTCAGGTTCTTAACACATGTGTTAAGGTAGTCATGAAAGGAATTAATAAAAGAAGGCTGAATGCTGCTAGTGGTAATGTTTTAAACGAAGGCATTGGACCTGTGTTGTTTTTTTGTTATTTTTAAATAAGTATATGACTTTATTACTTCCAGACTTTATAAAGTGTTTGTAAACTTGTGATAACTTTATGTTAAATGACTGTTTTGTGTGATATGTGCATTTGTGACACTTCAGGCCTACCAGTATTTCACGCATTTTTTGTGATTTGTCAAATTTATATTGGTTTTAATTAGGTTGGGGTTGACATCGAGAAGTTAGCTGATCAGCGAAGACAGGAAGCAAACCAGTCGGCCCAGCCATACCTGATAGCCATTAAAGGGAATGTGACGACATACTGAAATACGTTTTAGTATTGGCTTCGGGCGTGATGGAATTGGGACGGATTCCTTTTCATACAGCTGTTGAGTGGCTCTTCAAATCGTATTGGATTTTCAATGTTTGCTGCCCAATTTCTTGCAGCGGCTTCTTTAGATTTCTCCAGACTTGTTTCTACCAGATTTTGATTGGAAGAGATGTGTCTCCTGCACAAAATCTTTATGCTTAAATACTGAGCCTCTGGTCATCTGTGCCCAAAATCTTTCCTAGCTTTACTTTTAGAAGGTAACAAAGCTTCACCCTCAATTCTGTCCACTCTACTCCCGAGTTTTTGCCAAGCAAATCGAGGATGCTTGTTGCAGGTATTGCGTTCAATACGGGTTTTGGACTATATCTGGCCAAGTTTCGCGCGATTCTATTGACGAATTGACAAGAAACACCAAGTCCGGTAGACCCAAAGAATTCAGAATTGAGAGTGCTCTAAGCCCTATCAAGAAAACGCTACAATGGTCCATAGTATTCAACTATTTCAGAGTGGAGCTTTTTACCATGAATGGTTCGGTCATTTCTTTAACATGGGCCATTCTGCTGTCTTCCCTCTCACAGGAATTTTCAGATGAAGACTCACTTGATCCTTCAATAAAATTGAAGTCGATTTTAAATTGGTCATTATAAAATGGCAGAGCCGATAACATGAGTCAGCAGCACCTGCTGCCTTTTACAGTTTTGCTTTCATCGGGGTATAGCTGTCCCTCGGTTTGGTATTTTGGGCGAAATTTCGCTCAGGCAAGTGCTATTTCATGAACTGTAAACCAAGGAGCGACGTATGTCGCTCTAAGACTTACAGTGTGTGCACATCACTTGTTCAGTGTTCAGTGACGCAAAGCAAACGAAGAGGACCGTAAGTGCCCACTTCCCGAGGTTAGAGGTGTTTGAAATAATCGAGCGGTTGAGTGCGAGTGATCGAGTGATATTGTCTTCAGAGAGTAACAGTGACAATGAGAGGACAAAGAATCGACCAATAGGCGCGAGCAGATCAGATCTGCTGACATTTGTGACACGGATTTGAAGCACAACTCCCTTCGTCTTTTGTTATGCCCTGCCGATTTTATGCAGTTGGTCTTAAATCGTGCCGCTGCCTTCGTGAGTGCTGCTGCTATGGGCGGCTCTCCGGTGGGGCAGGGCATAGCGCAGCTTGGCCCAGAACCAAGAGTCGTCCCACCTGAGGTACGTGTTCATATCCAGGTAGGCGCGCAGCTCCGGCTCCAGCTTATCCTTTGGGCCGACGTCTTCCAGGAGAATGATGACCACTCGGGCACGGCGCTCGCCCATGGCCTGCGAGAGAGAGAGAGAGAGAGAGAGAGAGAGAGAGAGAGAGAGAGAGAGAGAGAGGTCAGACTCATTATTAGCCATGATGGTATCAAATGTTTCTTTTACACGGTAGGAGTAGGCCAGACCACGTCAGGGCGTAACAGGCTTCGCTCATGGTAAAGCACTGTTCTGTGCCTGGCCCCACTAGACTGGCCACCGATGACAAAGTGTGAAAATTTTAAAAGGCGTTTTGGTATCCCGGAAAGGATTAATGTGAAGAAATTCATAAAACATGTAGTCCCTACGATGAGTTTTAAAGGTGGCGTAACGGTCTCTGAGTTTCAATGGTAAATCAGCAGTAAAAGTCGAAGAGATGCATATTTTGCCCACAACCAAAAAACGGTACGAGATAGGGCAAAACGGAAAACAAATCACCTCGTGGATGGTAAGTGGGGGGTCCTTCCGTACCAGTCTATCTTAGGGGAGTTCCGACGTCCGTTTCATGGACCCCACCACTTTTTGACTGTTTCGCCACTCCTAAAACTCGTCGCAACGGACCCCGCGATTTTCAGGAATTATTTGCTCGTGAATAAGGGAGGATGGGGTAAGCACCAAGACCATAATTTCGTTGCGCCTTTGAACATTATGAACTATATTTTCGTTTTGGTCGCGGGGAAAATGTAACGAAATTGAGCATTACGAAGGTCGCCGCCGCCGCGGTGTTGTGCTCGACATGACGCTACGATTTCGGAGTGAGCTTTCCTGCGCTGAGTGGCCCCACCAAATGTCACATGAATGAATGCACACATAAGCAGCGCGAGCTAAGCGTCCACATTTCTGAAGTAAGCTTGCGACCGGAGATACTCTTTGCTGAGGTTACCCTAATACTGCATCCGCTTTTGCGATTCTTCGGAACCTCTTACTTCCCGTTTCGGCTCTTCTCCGGGATACGCTATTGCGTCTCTCGTCCCGTGAACTCCTTTGTGTGCTGAAGAAATGCACTCATATTGGAGAGCGAATTTCCTTCCATTTTAACGTAAGGATAATGACATATGCAGCAGCACAACGTCAACATTGCATTGCAACGCATGTCAAAAGTAGTGAAACGATTTTTACAAAGCACAAAAATTGTTTCTACCTCACAGCCATAAATATTGTGTTTCTCAGCCTACTATTATTACTTTTGCCAAATTTACCCTGCAGTTTTGTGTGACTTCTTACACTTTCTCCAAAACCTGATTACAACTCCGCTTACCGTTCCAGTTTACCGAATGACGATTCTTCCTTTCTTAGACAAGACAAAATGAAAAATCTGTCTCTTTCGTAAGTACCCACCCACCAGTTATCAGTACACGAGATTACCTGACCGATGGCCGACCTCATCCCATATGTGCCCCACTCGCTCTGCAGGAAGTGCGGGGAGAGGACGACGATGGTCCGCTGAGACTCCGCGATGGACCTCGTGACCATCTTGAGCAGCGGCTCGCCACCGTGGAAGTCTCGTGAGTACAGGCAGAGTCTGTAGGGCTGCGGCCCGCTCTCTAGTGTGAGCGCAAGCCTGGTCCGCTGGAAGGACAATCACGACTGTTAAATTAAACCCTTGAAGTTTGAACTGTCTGGTAATAGATTTGTAAACATTTCAGGAGCATCGTATTTGCAAACCGAGAACACTCTAAATGTAAGTGTACACTATTAAAAATATCCAATTAGAAAATGACAGTTTTTCTAATGTTGCTGAGAGTTTTCTAAAAGTTTTGTTCAATAAATTGCTATGGCTTACGGCTAGGATGGTTTGAAACATTACAGAATAACTTTTTGCCAGGCATGGTCCCAGCCATTTTACAACCTTGGCAATTCTCAAATTGAAGAATAATCTTAAAATTGGTTATTATAAAATGGCATGCCATGTAGAAGAGTTAGCGGAACATGCTCAGGCTACTAATAATAACAGTTTTAATTTTAACAGTGTAAGTTAGTAAACAATTACGATAACACGTGATTTCGTAAGCTCGTAACAGGCGGTGTAAAGCCAATTCCAAATGTCTCGGTACACAAGATATTAAAATGAAAAACAACGAATTAACAAAAAAACCTGATGTTTCAATTACGGTAAGTGCAGGTAACTAAATCACGCTGGGGGCAAAATCATTAGAGGCTCATAATAAAACAGCGTCCTCGAACGTGTGCATTGCATCTTAAACTTTCTTAATTTCAATTTTTTGAAGCGTTACTTTTGTGTGTGCATTGATTCTTTTCTATTGTGACTTGTTGACCTGTTTACCCCACTGAATGAAAAACTCTCCCAAGTGTCGCAGTTACGATAAAGTTCACAAGTTTGCTATTTAGGATGTGAAGTAATAATCTTTCGAACTTCCTTGTCGGTTCCAAAATCCCAAAGAAGGACATTTTTAGCAATACAAAGGGTCCCACAAAACTGATTCCTTCGTAAGTTCCAGTGCGAACTAACCACAAAATCTTCGTCGTGGCAGGCAAATGCGATAAATGCATCGTACTTGAGCGAATCGTCGTCTTCTTCCGGCCTGCTTAAGTACGAAAGACACAGGCCGTGGTCGTACAGCCAAGCATTGATAGCACGGGCAAACTTGTAGTAAAGGCCGGCGGCCACCCCTGCCAGGCTGCTGAGCAGCAGAGACGAGGCAAGCAGGGGCCAGGAATGCCGCGGGCAGGGCACGGCGTGCACCTCGTGCATGAGACGCCCATCCTCACACTTTGTGTGGGCAAGACTGCGCACCTTAGTTCGAAATGCAGATAGTAAGATAATAAGTCAACAAACAAGTCGCATCAGCAACAGACTGAAGGAGAGCCTCTTAGTCATGGGTACAGAACAATTCAGAATTATTTTGACAAAGATTACTGTTAGGACAGCATACAAGACAATATACACAATTAAAATATGAATAAACAGCATACAGCTGCATAAAATGCTAGCTCAAAAATCGCAACGTATTAATGGTGAACTTGGTGCAACGTTATCCTCATTCCATGATGTGCGATTTTAGCATTGGGAGTTGATTTATGGATACGTCTTAATGGAGGTTTTTCTCGGTTGCCAAATCACTATAATACAAACCTTCGTAGTCTGGTTTTGGACGACGAGAATAAGAAAATGTAGCCGACAATCGCAGCGCCATGGATTATTATGAATCTCAATATGCGTCAGGTTCGACAGGGTCCACAAAGATTGGACCTCATTGGACTCAATTGTAGTAATGTTATTGCAACTGAGATCAAGAGTCTGCAAACAGATAGTATTTATTGTATTTTGAGCAAGTATTATTCACAACAGAAGACGAGTGGGTACAATATGAACAAGGTAGGCGTACGCCAGACCACGTCGTGGCGTAACAGGCTTCGCTCACCGCGAACCACTGTTCCGCCCCTCCCCGTCTGGCGTACACCTGCCGGCGTACACCTCTTGGCCTGCCGGCGGCTGTCACCGGGCGTGTGGGACCCTGCGGGGCCAATCAGTACGGCGCCCTGCGGGCGCCGGTCTTGAGGCGCGAGGGACGCTACGCTTCTAACCTAACCGCTGGACGTACCTACTTCCACCGTATTGGGAACTTCTCTACCGTACTCAGTCGTGCTCAACTCTAACTTAACCTACCCTTCTCTTACGTAACCAACCCTAGCCTTCTCTAACCTACCCTACTCTAACCTAACCTACCATAATCTAACCTAACCTACTCTACTCCAACCTAACCTACTCTACTGTAACCTAACCTGCTCCGACCTAGCCTACTCCAACTTACCCTATTCATTGTGGACTGTACCGTATTCAATGCTGCTTAAACCTAACCTACTCAACAACTAGTTCCGGTCCAAGGAGGCCCCGCTTTGACCACTGGCACCATCAGCAGCACCTGGGTTCTTCGTCGGCATTAGAATTGAGGTCCTCGGTGTATTTTAAGCGTGGTCGGTTCCCATCTTTAAGTTCAAAATACTGCCCTTTTTTTAACAGTTTTTCCTATTGTGCCTCCTGTTCAAGAAGGCCCTATTTTGGCCCCCAGCACCTGCAGCAGCACCTGGGGTCGAGGTCGGCATCTTTACTGGAGTCTTGGGGTGATTTTAGAGGGGGTCGGTCGCCATGTTTAAGTTTGATATTCTGCACGATTTAGGATGGCCCCCCGTTCCAGTTCCTACCCAAGAGGGCCCTGTTTTGATCCCTAGCACCTGCAGCAGCACCTGGGGTTGATTTCGGCATCTTGACTGGAGTCTTGGGGTGACTTTAGATGGGGGCAGTCGTCATGTTCAAGTTTAAAATTCTGCATGATTTAAAAGTTTGCCCACCCGTTCCAGTTTGTGCTCAAGAAGGCACTGTTTTGCCAACCAGCACCTGCAGCAGCACCTGAGGTCGGTTATGGCATGTTGTGGGTTTGTTTTGGACAGTTTAAGTAGGGGTCCATTCCCATGAAAATGTTCGTATCTCGCACTGTCCTATCGAAATATAAACAGGAATCGATGCGTGCGTCACTATCGTAATTGCGTTGATAATTATTTTATAAAACCTAAGACCAGTTGTAGAAATTATCTTAGAAACTATTAGGTTAACGGTGCCCCCGGTGCCCCCACGAGGACTCTGGTATGATGCAAGAAATTGTGGTCCAAATTTGAGCCCTCTCTCGAGAAATCGCGCGGACAGACAAACAGACAAAACATTTTAGGGCCAGTGGGGTAAGGGCTTCGCTTTCGCTCAGCCAATGACATATGGAGCTGACATGTAAAGTGGTAAAACACCAGCTGACTCACTTGATTTTGAGCCGTGTCTTTCACCTAACCCTTACCTTCATCTGCTTCGACATCCCTTCCACTCTTATGTTGTTGAGCAACGTATTATGCGACAAGTTCAACGTCGTGACTCTCTCGTAGCCAGGCATTCGAAAGTCGGGCAGTGAGCTCAGCTTATTGTGGGACAGAAGGAGCACGGTGTGGGAGGAATCTCTCAGCCTTGGAAGCTCTGTCGGGGCGCCAGTAAGGTTCCTTCCCACACAGTCCACGATGGTAGCGGCATCCCAGGGACGGTAGTGGCACCGGCACGGGGCCGCTGAGCACGGCTCTTCGCAAGTTAGTTCGTCGAGGGTTACGCCGATCGCCTGCCGCCCCTTAAGTTCCGCTGGCCCAGCACACTCGAGGTCTGCCATATGAAACTGAACGGCACCGAAACCTATCTGAAGAAGCAAAGTTTATTGTACTAACTACCCTGGGGATTTTTTTGATGAAAAAAAAATAACACCGCTCTCTATCAGACAAACAAGTGATCAAGTAATTCTCACCTCGGTAAGAAATGGCGTTTTGTTATAGGCCGACCTTAAAAGTTTGTAATTAGAACAATCGCACATGATAGGATTCCCGTTGAGTATCCAATTCTCCGAAGAAGAGTTTGGCATGTGATTAATAGTCCCAGTCTTTATCCTTGAGATGTGATTGTAGCTCACGTCAATTGTTTGGTTGATGTCGAAAGATTGCTTCCATTTCAGGTCCGTAATACGATTATTACTCATATTGAGACTTCTCAGTTGAGGCATTTCCGCCCACTCAGAGTAGAAATGTGTTATCATGTTATTGGCTAAGTTAATGTGTCGAAGTCTCTGGGAATCTTTTAGTTTCAGATAAGACTTCGACTGATAAGCCCGGCTGAACTCGTCCATGGACAGTCGATTAGATGACAGATCAATTTCCGTCAAATTTGGAGTAGATGCATTAATGTTGACTAGAACCAGCTGGTTGTTATTAAGTTCCAGCCGGTTCAAATTATAAAAGGGCATTGCAGCAATCCTGAAACATCAGTATGTACACGAACTTCTTGAAATGTTCAAAGAAAATATCTGTGACATGATTTAATATTGTAGTTACGCACATTTCAAACCTGGTTAAGTTATTGTAAGATAGGTTGACGAAGGACAACTTCTTACAATTTGCGAAAAGGCCAGCTGACAACATGTCAAGTTGATTTCTCTGGAGAACAATTGTGGCTAAGCTGTCGCAAGCCTCAAAGCTGTCACTAGGAATGCGAGTCAGGCTACAGTTCCCAAGGTTCACAACAGTCAACCTAGTCAGGGTCGCAAATAGCCGAGGAGGTATTTCGATCCCTTCATTATTGGATAGTAAAATATGAAGCAAATTGCGATTCTGCGCAAAAAGTCGAGGAGGCAGTTTTCGTAGCTTATTTCCTTCAAGTGAAAGAGACAGTAAAGTACTCAGATCGTCGAAAATACCTTCTTCTAGGAATGCCAACTCGTTATTGTTGACACTTAAATATAACAATTTAGTCATGTTTTTAAAAATGTGACGAGGCAGGAAAATCAAGCGATTTCGGCTCAAATCGACGTTTGTTAAAGTTTTCCCCACTTTGCCTTGGAAGAAGTCTTCTGAGAGTTTGTTAATATTACAGTTACAAAGCTCAAGAACTGCCAGTTCTGGCGTGTGAATAAAAAGTTGCGATGGTACTGACGTTAGATTCGAGTTGCTCAATATCAAATCGGTTACACCCGTCATTCCCTGGAAGAATACGGAGCTGAATGCCGTGTGCCTACCGGGCTGATTATAATATGTGAACACTTTCACTGTTGTAGCATCCGATAACTGCAAAGAAAACAAGAAGAAACCGGTATTTTACCTAAGACCAGCACCATCAACCTGAGCTAAAGCGAAGAGTCAGACTTGATTTTCACGAGGGGCGAGGCTCGGGCGAGTCGCTTACGTCCCATGTAGTACCCCTGCTCGTACCCCTGTAATACCTTGCAGTACTAGAGTTATACCAGACCAGCCTGTAATACCTTAATACACCGCATCAATGCCTGGAATACTTGTGTAACACATGTAGTGGCAGAAAAACTGACTCCTACATTTGAATTACCGGTGCAGCGAGCGAACCGCCCCTCGGATTTTCCGTGGTGCGGGCAAGGGTGGATGATGAGAACCTCACTGTTAGCATCCTCTTTTGTCCTATCTAATGTTATTAACACTCATGTTAGGAAAGTTAGCCGATTTTGCACTCCCTTCTCGTACGAAATGAGTTTGTGACCAATAAATTTCGATAACTCCCTCTTATATTGATGAGCATCGAATTATGCGACTAGTTCAACGTCGTGACTCAGTTGAAGCCAGGCATTTGAGAGTCGGGCAGTGAACTCCCTCTTTGTTTACCGGAAGACTGGAATTACCAGATCTCTGTAGTCACTAACTTATAAGGGGGTCTCAAAGGTGGCCAACCATTGGACCTTCAGGTTGTCTACTTTTCCTTCGTCTTCAAACATTCCAAACTGGCTCCACTTACGTTGAGCATACGGGCAAACGTTCCGGGGCCGGGTGGCGGGCACCCGTGGATCTTGACATCGGGTGCGTTCTCAAAACGAGCGCCCCGCAGAAGCTGGAAGTGTTCGAGCGTCGTGTCGGCCGCGCACCGCACCGTCATCTCCGTGGTGCGGAGGCTGGCGGACACCGCCGGTTCGGACTGCATAGACGGGCACATCACTTCGTACTCGCCATCGGCATCGTTGTCCGTGAGACAGTCACACTTTCCCCGCTCGTTCAGAGCGCGGCAGTCGAAACCGAGAACCGACGACTGCAGGCCAAGCTGGGATGCCAGTGACACGACCAGCAGCAGCTTCCGCAGCGCCGCTGCCGGCATCGTATCCGGTCGTCACGGCGTGGGCTGGGCTACGTCTGGAACACGTCATACATGGCACACGTCATCTATTCCGAGTATAAGATGTGTTTTCCGAATGAGGGAAAACACGGGACATGACCGCATATGACACACAGGAGATGGACACCACTCGTTCTCTAAGTCGAAAAGGCGAAAATGGCATCCACCCAGATGAAACACGCCCTCACCTCCGAATCGATTTTGTTGTCGATGTTTTTGTTGATATTTTCTTTTATTTCAATTTCATCAACCAGACGGCTGGAAGCTCATCAGGTGGCGTCGGCGGTACAATGATCTACATCGCCGTGCAAAAACTAATAAAACCTGACGCACTTTGTTTTAAAACGAAATTTTTGAATATTTCTACACTCTCATACGAAAAATATCATTTATCTGCACGGCAGTTACTGAGTATAGGTTCGGCGAAAGTGGGCCTGTTCAAGTGACTTTAGTCTGGGTCATTGTTTTATTTCTAAGCATTGACAAACAAGCTTATTGTGTTTCACGCACACGCCTGATACTAGCTATTATAGTATGGAACATTGTCATTTCTTAATAGTTCTTAATTAGTATTCAAGGTAGTTCAAAAACTATAATCTTTGCAACACGAAGAAAACATAATTTTTCCCTGCCAGCTCGTCAATGTCTCTGAACTTCCGTTGACTGCCTTCCCTATTTGTTTACGGGCGATTGGCAGAAAACGTTCAATCGAGGGGGAAAAAACCGCACAGAAATATAGTACTCTACCGCGGTATTTCAGCAGATCCATCCACGTCGTCGCTTCACTAAAGTTTGATCACCAAGTTTAGGGCCACATCAACGTTTTACTGTGATAAATACCGAAGCTGGGAAAACGCATACAGAACAACGGGAGGCCTAGCTGCTTATTACCGCACGAGCGTCGTCATGTACGCGAGGCCGCCTCGACCCCATCGATAGACGGAAATCCCACTCACATCGCAGCCCGCGCGGCACTGACTGAGAGTAGAGGAGCATGCATGAGGGAGCTAGAGTGGGGAGTCGGAGACTGTTGAAGTCAGTCTCATGGCCTGCGGGAATCCCCCCCCCCCTTCTACTTTATCGCTTAATGCGATTGACCCCCCCCCCCCCCGGTCCCCAAATCTTGGTGCAGATTTGCCCGGCACTGTCGATACTCGATATCCACATTCAAAACAATACATAGACGGTTAGAATTTCTTTAGCAGCCCCCGACAAAATTCGACGGCGGCAGGGCAGAGACCTGTCAAAGGCTCGTCGAAACCGTTGAAATTTAACAGGATACGCTGCCGTTTCCCTTCAAAGTAGTCGCGGTGTCCGCTAGTCCTGAAAAATCCAACAAATGTCGACGCCGATCTCGCCGAAATCCCTTTCGATGTCATTTTTTAAGTCTCGCGGGTGGCCTTAATAACCTTGGGTGTTCAGGGTGTCCCAGTCACATGCAGTGAAGCAGATTGGGCTGCCTACGCTCCGATCTGCAGGCGCAGCGCTGCTCAGCGCTCGGTCAGACGCTGGCTGCGGGCTGAGGGGAGGTGGAGGGTAGGGTGTCACAAGAACCTGGGATTTTGCCTACGGCTGTACTGTTGTGTCAGTATACCAGGTCCCATTTGCCCCGTGACAAAGGATAAGGTGGGCAATCCCGCATCGCACTGGCTCCGCCTCTCTCTGCCTTGGCTGGACGCGTGAGAAAAAAAGAGACGGAGCTAGTGCGTTGCGGCCTTGCCTGCCTTTTCCTTGTCACGGGGAAAATGGGACACCTGGTATGGTGTTGTAGCTGTTTATTTTTAGTGGATTCATACTCACTGAGTCTCTGACGATTGTACTCGCTGCTGAAGTAAGTGTTACTCGATTCTAAAATAAATGGTGGAAATATCTGATCCTTTAAGAAAGGTAAAATTTTCGGTACACAACGTCAAAATATATAAAAGCGTCAATAAACACACGCGACGCGTTTCGGGACCGCTCATGGTGATCCATTGATTACACGCTCCCTCCTGCCAGTAAGGTAAGATCTTAACCAGTTAGTTAAGTTAAAAAGTCATAAAGCTAGGGGCCCTAAAAGATGACATATCATTTAGCAACAATATTTTTTCGGGTTATTCATAGTTTTAGGTAATTTGTTTTAGGTGACAGAGATGCCCTGTATCTGGCCGGCATGCGCCGTCGGAGCTTCTCGGCCGCAGGCTGCGTCAGTTTAACAACGGAGACAAGTGTCGTAGGCTGACTTCTTTCTGTGGTGGAGCGGTTAATTTACGACACTCCAGTGGAATCCCAGCAGGACCTGATTGCACGGGTGGTAGTGGCCGCAGGTACCATTGGGCAAAATGAGGGAGCTTTCGCGAATGCGAGCCGCGTGGCAGGTGCGCGTTGAAAAGTGCATCGAAGTTCATGGACATCGCTTTGAGCAACTTCTTTAGGGAATATATTTTTTTGTTCTCTTGTGTTTTTTTGGGGGACAAAATGATTTTGTTCATTGCTGGACGCCAGACGTTTTTTCTACTGTTCACAGATTGACGTTTTTGTTTTGTTTCGAATAAAGTAAAATTATTAAAAGTTATTGCTTGTAATTAAATTGTGCAGAACTGAAGCCCATCATATCTTTTCTCTTCAGTTTTCCAGCTACACGCTCAGCTCACGCACCAAAACCCACGTGGAGCACGTTGGTTTGCCTACCCACCAGGCTCATTGGACCCAAACTACAAATTGTCGTATCTCCTTACTGGTGCATTTCCGGACATGGGGTTCTTGTCCCAAAATACTTCCCCATGGACCCTCTACCTACCCTAGAATTTTTGCCAAAGTTACCGGTAACTTTGGCTTAAATTCTAGGGCAGGTAGAGGGTCCATATATATATATATATGTATATATATATATATATATATATATATATACCGGGTGTCCAGGCTAATACACTGCAGTCGGATGGGTGGCCTACCCTTGACTCTGCAGGCGCAACGATGCAGGCGGCTCCCGGCGGGAGACAGCGAGCGTGACGAGTCGAGCTACGGCCAGCCGAGACCAGCAGGAGAGCCGGGCGAGCCGAGCGGCTGGAAGTGCACACAGCCTCCCCTCCTCACACTATCCAACTCCTCTGCCAGCGCCGCTTTGCGTCGTCTGCTCCTGGCGCCTGGCTACGGCTGCCGAACGGGGGCTGAAATTGGCCCGTCCGTCTCAAATTTTGAAATATCTTAACGATCTTGTAATCAGGGTGATGTCGGTCCGGAGAGCGCTCCGCATAAATTCAGCTAGCCTGACGCCCATTCCCTCGCGCCTCGCCTTAAATCATAACCATTTCTGCCATTTCTTCGTTTGTCAACACGTGCGGCTGCGCTCCCTCCGCCGTGGTTGAGGTTCACAGTTAACACTGATGTCTGCTACCTCTTAAGCGTTTCGGTTTCGATACGCAAATGTTGTCTCCCGCTGTCTCCCGCCGGGAGCCGCCTGCATCGTCGCCTGCATCGTCGCCCCTGCAGAGTCAAGGGTAGGCCACCCATCCCACTGCAGTGTATTAGCCTGGACACCCGGTATATATATATACATAACCAAATAGACTATTACGTAGAGGAGGTGGAATAAGAAAGTCGGTAGTTGGGTTGGAGCTAGTGTAGCCTAAGCGCAAAATGGCGCTGACCGGTCAGAGCCGGCTGCTTTTCTAGGCTAAAGGAGATGGAGAAGGAGTGAAAAGCGGTGGGGGTAGAGTAGTATCGGTTCTAGCCGCAGATGGCGACACTCTATACACACTAAATCCTTATGTATCTTTTTATGCATAACAACGCACAATTTTGTGCAGAACATCCGTGCAAAGTTACGCATACAGAACTCTGCACAAAAATGTACAGAAGCTTCCGCACACCTGAAATGATACGCAAGATATGCATAGAATTGTACAGAACTATGAATAAAATAATGTAGAGCATCTGTACAAAAGTGTGCATAACTATGCGTACATTAATGCATAACTACGAACAAATAACACGATTAAATATTTTAGATTCATAAAGCTAATATAACGTGCTCTGACCACACCTGCTATGCAGATTATCCCATGGTAAGCAAGATTGACCTAATAGTGAATTTCAGTAACGTATCTTAAATGGGAATACTAAACCTACACTGAGGAATAGTTTTGAGCTCGTGCTGCTCTGTATGATCAAAATCTGCCACACCATATTCGGTTAAAATGTCTGGGTGTTGCCATGGGTTTGAAATTGATACAATCCTTATTAACATAACTTACTTTATTGGCGACATAGTATTACATTTCAGCATGCAAAGAGCAAATTCAGACTGGTGAGGCTAGCAGCAGAAATTCATTGAAGTCCAAACCATGGATCACTGTGGATGGGAATGAAGAACCTGATCGCAAAGAAAACAAACAGAGAGGGTTGGAGATGAGCAAGAAATAAAATTTAAACTTGAGTCAGAGATGGGTTCTACTATTCCTGCCTGTGAGGCTCTTATGAAATGCAATGCTCTACTATGGAATTTGTTGTCAATCTGTGGAAATGACTACCATAATCCTGATTTCCTTTAAAGATAGAACGATTGGTATCCACCAACAAGAAGCGCCTGCAAATTGGTAAGGTAGGCTAGCCCGCACGACATAGGAGCACACAACAGGCGGGGTTGCCTACCTACCAGGCGTCATGTGCCACAGATTGACAAAAAATTCCATATTAGAGCATAACATTTGGTAAGAGACTCACAGGAGGGGATAGTACAACCCACCTCCTACCTTACCCCACCATCTGACACCACCTCCCCTCCCCATCAGCCCTCACTTGACTTCTCCCTCAATTGCCATTCCTCCATTACATGGCTCCTAGGAGAGATGCACCCTTACCTAAATCATGATGATAAATTGGTGTACCACCACAACATTTAGAAGGAACTGCAAATCTGGTAGAACAAAGTATTTTCCATTAAATTTGGCACTCGCCTTCATGGCAAACTTGTGGCAGGGTGCAATTTGAAGACTTAATATTCGTATCCTGGGGGGAAAAAATTGACATGTTTAATAGATTTCAATATTCTGCACGGGAATAATCTAACTTCAGACTTGCTTACGTCCAAACTGGATACAATCTTTAGCACTTACCTTGAAACCCAAAGATCATATATATGTAATGATGTTACACTGAATTAACTGAAGGGGTGAAATAACAGTATTAATACGAGTTACGATTCAAAAGGAGAATACTTAAGGAGAGACACTTACTAAACATTGGTGATAAAATGAGGAACCACTTCAACATCAAAATAGGACAGAATAATATGCACACCCCTTGCTGAACATTACCATCAAACTGACTATTTGTATTCTGCAAAAGTAGAGAAGATGTGGGGAAAAATATATGTTATTAGATGGAAACAGTCAAGTGAAGATGTATAAACAAAAATTTTCAACTTTCTTACCAGCTAACATTTTTGTTTGGGTGTAAGGGCTACATCAACTGAGTTTGTGGGGACAGGAATATTTCTCCAGCATTGTTATTCCATCCAGCAATAGCTTTGAAATTTGTAAGAGAAGTTACACTCTTCAATGAATAGATTGAATTATTATTTGGAGAAACACTAAAGGCGTTGTACTTTCTGCTCAGACCATTAACTCTCCATGGTTTCAATAACAAGAACACACTCTTTCCAGCAACAACATACACGTCAGAGATAATGGAGAACTCTGGGACATGGTTAACAGAATCAGGGAAGGCAACAAATAAGCCAGGACGATACTCTTCCCCACGTACAGTGGCACTGTTCGTAGAACCTATTTGCTGGTTTTCAGTGATGCCCCTTTCTATGAATAAATCAGGATACTCTACTTGTTGCAAGGTCACTGGAGTAATCCTCTGAAACTCAACTGATGGAGACTCATCTTCATCTTCCTCTTTCAAAACATCAAAAAGTTGGCTAAGTTGGAAAAACTGGGCCATTGTCTTCGGAGGATTCTTGAAATTACAGCATATAGATGCGTATTGTCTGAATATTTTCAGAGCAGCTTCAAACTTTGCACACCACATTCTTATTATTGGTCCTTTCCTTTTGATGAGTTCTGAATAATGTTTCAAGTGGTGTAATTTGTTGAAGAGGTGCACTTTGAGAGGTTTCTTCTTTTTCTTGCTTCTTCTTGGCTGATCCTCTTCTTCAGAATCACTTTCTACGGCATTACCAGGGTCATCTATAGCACCCTCCTCCATAGCAACATCTTCATTTTCATCTTCATTTTCATTCCCAACGTCATTGGGATCTGGGGCATCAACAAATAATATCTTAAATAAATGGTTCAGTCTGAACACCAAAGTATCTAACACATCCAAATCTTGGGGCGCAATTTCAAACGAAAATACAATCTTCATAATATCCTGTACAACAAAAATGATCTCCATGAACTCATCACCCTCTTCCACATGATCAGCAACCAGAAAAGGGAACACTCGCATAAGACACCACATCTGACATCCATTTTGCTTCAGCTTCTTATCACTTGTCAGCATTCCTATCACAAAATTGGCAGAGGGTTTATTCCTTGCATCGGGGACACCATAATGGAATGATGACACTCTGGCATTGAATTCTTGAAGTGTGAAAAGTTCTCTGATATAAACTAAATTTCTGAGAACCATTTTGATGACTGCTGGAACAACGCCTTCCAATAAATCATGGAATGCGTCAAAAACTGAGCCATCAATGCAATGAAAGTAAGGAATTTTGTTAAGAGCACAATCACCTTTCACCCCATACTTTCTGGCCAAGCTAGGGTTCATTTTTACTTCTTCCACTTGAAAGTCATGAGCATCTCGAGTACGAAGTATTGCTTCCACATTCCCGTCTAGTCTGAACACAGGTCTTTCCACCATGCACATGCGGCAGAAGCATTTAGCAGACGGTCCAAGGAAACCAAGCAATTCATGAGCTGCTAATGTGTCAGCACATACACCTACCAGCACAGTACGTAGAACGAAAGGAACACCATCTAATGTTAATGTCACTCCTTCATCAGAGGACAACTTCTTCATCTCTTTCACAAATCGGTATAATACCTTTTGAAAAGCTCCTTCTCTCTTGAGGTCTTCAGCATGGACCAAGGCAAGAAGATGAATTGATGACAACTTGGTTTTCAGATAAGCGGGGCCATTTAATATTTGAAAAAAGAAAACACCCAGCTTATGTATGATAGTTTTGGACCCTAGAGCGGTAGCAACCTCCAACTCATCATAAAACAAAATAACATGAATCACATTTTCATGTTTCTTCAAGTATGGGTGGTATTTAAAATCAGCACCATCCACATAAGATCGAAGAACCCCATCCTTGCTGGCTAGATCTTGGAAGATATTATTTCTCTTAGTCTTGTTTGACAATATGGCTTTGAGGCTTTTGGTGATAGGTATATACTGGCAGGTTTCAGCAACTTGAGTTGGAACATATTCATTAGTTTTAGGGTCCAGCCTCTGATCAAACCTATTTCCAAGGAACAGCTCTTCAGGTTTCACTAGCCCATACATTTCTGAATAATATGCTAATTGATCTTGAATTGTTTTAAGATTGATGAATGGATCCTCTTGAACATCAGCTTCCTTTAGCATATCTTTAATTTCTTTCCCTGACAAGCCTTTTCCTTTCAGAAGAGAAAACATGTTGTTTTTGAAAATATTGCTTTGTTCCCGCAATAAAGTTCTGTATCCCTCTTGGAATCTCGCTACAGCTGCTCCAGTCAGTCTGGAAGTTGACCTCAGATCCATGAGGACTTCAGCAGCAACAACAGTCATCTCTTTAACTTGGTATGGATTCTTCTCATCATCAAACTCATCCTCTGATGCTTGCTCCATATCGTCACCTATGTCATCATTCTCATCAAGATAATGGTCATTGCCTCTGTCAGAACTTAAATTCACATTTCTAGGTAGGTCTGGAGCAACAGTATCTGAAGCATGTTCTACATGATTATCTTTTATGTGCCTCATTAAAGAAGTCTTGTTAAGAAAAGTGAAAGTACAGGCAGGGCATGTGAAGGTGGCCAACCCAACATGATGGCTTCGGTAGTGATCATTGAGAGTATTATATGATATCACGACAGTTTTGTCAGGAGGACAATCCAAACAATTCAAAGGCTCTCCTTGCCTCTTAGTCATGGTGGTTCATGTGGATTTGCCCTGCAACAGAGAAGGAATGAGATCATTTAAACATGGCAGCTACAAGGGACTTGCTCACTGGAAAACTTACGTCTGAAGTCTGAAGTTACGTGAAAGTCAAATAATAAAACCCAGTGCTTGCAGGCTTACAGTGCTGCGCCACCTAAGGTGTAAAAATATAAAATTGTAGTGTAGCAGAAACACATGAATAAAATTAGGTTAAGGGAACCAACTCTAAACACGTTCACAAAAACACACACCTTGGATGCACAAAGTCAAATCTCGCACAGGACAGCAGGCAAAGAATAAACTTAGGTTAAAGGAACCAAACGTCGTAAACACCCATTTCTCACACAACACACCTTGTGTGATTAGTGCACAAATCAAAATTGCACACTGGACTACACAAACATTGTGCCCAACAAGTCCCAAGATTTATTCTCAAGCAACTTCCACATTCGTCAAAGACAGCCGCGAGCAACTCGGAATTTCTTGCGCTCGCAGCAGCACCGCCGGTTGATCACGTGATTTTTCGGGCTGCACTACTTTTGTGCTCGAAGTAGTTCCCAGTTAGCCCACCAGAACAGAGCAGCTTTTCTGGAACTGGGAGATTTGTGGGTGAACCAAGGAAATACGATTTATTGCAATACATTTATTTCATTAGGTATTCAGTAAACATTTGCGTTTGTACCAGATTGACAATATCTTTATAGTTTCACAAATCTGTTCTATGATTTCAACCAAAAGTGAAACAAAAAAAAAAAAATTCCTGTTCTCTCTGAAGTTCAGTTAAATTTATAAAGCTATTAAATGATTTTATTTGATTTAACAAGAAACTAAATTTAGGCAAATCATCTGCTCTTAAAAAAGAAATCGTGAACAACAAAAGCAGGAAATTAATGACAAGATGCAGCATTTTGGTCATGTCTGTTCAGCTTCAACAACAACTCACTTTCAGTGGGAGAAGCAGAATCAATTCTACCATTTCTTTTAACTTCAAACACATTGTACAAACATGTAGCAAGAAAATGGAAAGTACTACGCCATCCATATGGATAACACACTCCAAAAACAAAAAATGACTTGAATAGGAAATCCACTGCCATCAGGACAGACGAAACTGCTAAGTCCACACCTGCATTATCAAGAACAAGGATATACTTTGAAATTTTGCGTGTCACCAAACTTTGAACAAGAATCAAATACGGTTGGACTGGCCCTTTGGCTGCAGCCCGTGTCTCCTCAATAAAATTTTGTATGTCCTTGCCTCCCAACTGTAAAAAATTAAAAAAACTGAACAAATGATAGTGCAACAGGAAACTTTAAAAGCTCATGTGTTGAATTCATACCTGAATCACTTTAATAATGTCCTCAATTCTAGCCTTGGTTACATTAGCAGGATCTCCTCGAAGTCGTATATCTGGCAAGTTTGATGCAAGGGTTAACATGGCTTTAATGTTGTCTGGAAATAAAGAATAACTGATTGGTGAAACCTGTATGAGTTGTTATATAATGTTGAGATTATTTAAAATATCTTACTGTCCACAAATTTAAGTTTGCATGGAAGAGTATTGGTGAGACAGGACAAAATAGTTGGTATCTTTCTCTGAAATTCCTTGCAGCCTTCTTGGGCTCGTGGATGTAGAAGTTTAAATTCTTCTGAAATCTGCCAGAACAGAAAAAGAATTTGAAAAATAATAATTTGAGACAGACTGAGAAACCTGCCAAGTAAAAGAAACAATGTATTTACCACTTCTCCACCATAGCTGGCAAGATGTGGGAATCGTGAAAGCATTGTTGCTACACTATCTTGACGTTTGCGAGCTGCTTGCCGCTTGGAAAATGAGTCAGCCATACCTTTCAAAATTTCTGGCTTTTCACTACTACCAGCCATAGTAACAGCCAAAGCTTCAACCATCTGCAAAGAAGAAGAAACCATCATTAAAAAAAACTCGGGTAACAGAAACACAACGGCCACAAAATTAACATACATCATCTGTGTCATCTGCCTCATGGTCTGTATCCTCATGGGTATTTTCAGAGCGCTTCCTTTTCTTTGAGCTGCGGGTTCTGTTTTTCTTTTGAATCGGTCTTGAGGCATTAATGATCCAGCCCCTTCCTGAGCTTGCATCATAAAGATGATTCTGAAATCCAAGGAAAACAATTCTTTGAAAAGTATTACAAACTTAATTAAAAACTGATAACATCAGTCTATGGAGAGAAAAAGATACATACCCATGGATAGATTGTGGTACCATTAGCACCCGAGAGCACATACTGTGGAAAGTCCAGCACAAAAGACTTGGCGAGTCCCTCCTTCATGCGGGTGTTTACCTCCTTTGGATCACTATAGGGAAAGATAGGAACGTCACAAATACACCCAACAAACATTTAGCATATGAGAAAATCATTAAATGTAAAATATCATTTAAAAAAATTGAAGGAATCCTACTCAGTTTCATTTGTATATAGGTGCCTTGTCAATGCCTTCAGTAATTGCATTTTGGAGTTTTTCCCCTGCATTCACATACATTTCATCAAGTATTTTTATTGTGTTATACTGTAAAACGCAAGAAAATGCATGTATGGACTGATATGACCAAGAACAACTAAGATGAAAGAACAGAATGATAGATTTTAAAGAAAAAAGTAAACACAATAAATTCTTGCCAATAATTACTAAACACACATTCTCCAAGTGAAAAAATAACAACATCCCTGATCCCTAATAGCAAGAGAATGTTTCAAATTAACTGATTAACAAACTGACAATAAAAATAAACTTACAATGATCAACTTTGGCTTCATAGCTTTGATACGATCAGGAGTCTACAAACAAAATTAGTTCTTGATAAGACAACACTTAATACAACAAATTATCACAATTTCATTGCTGCTTACTAACCATGGATGCTGACGAACCAGCAGTAGTGGCTGAACTAGCTGATGGTCTTGTTTGTGCAGCTAAGGGCAAAATCTCTACAGGTTCCAAGGCATGGGAATCCATAGGAATCGGAGGGCTCGTATCAGGCTGTCTGTTTACCGGCATTTTCTTGAAACCAGAGCTTGTAGGCTTGGATGTTTTGTTGGCTGACCTTTCGCGTAGAACAATGGTAGAAGGCTGCACATCAAAAGTTCACCCGTTTATAAATACTAGCATATCATTCATACTGGCACCTCTCTGCAAAAGTCTGCATCTCAAAGTGAGATGCTTACCTGAATTTGATTCTTTGCAGCAGCTTTAGACCGATTTGATTCAGTGGACTGACTTGAATCACTGCATCCACTGGTATTACCCTACAAATACAAAAAATTAATCAAAGCAAGTGACAAGCTGCTAGAAGTCAATTATGTCATTGAAATATTGTTACCATAACCATAGATACTTACTTTCTTCTTAAGAAGTTCCTTCAATGCTTTGTCATCAACCTTAGTTCGCATGAAAGATGGTTTGTACAGCAAAACATCCGCCTTACCTAAAACAAAAACAATATATTACATCAAAAAATGGTAAACAATGAGTCCCAATTTGTATACTCACCACACTTGGACAGCTCTTCAAAGCGAGCTTTCCGTGAAACCATGTTTTTCTTTTCATAAGTTGAGAGGCCTGCTAGCTCTCTAGGTGTTAAGTGCTCTGCCAAAATGTTATCATATGTATGACTGTCATCAGCGGCAGAGTTCTCACTGTCATACTCAAAGCTGTCTATATTCTCTTTATCTGAATTACAACTATCGTCATTGGGGTCAGAGTCTGCTGCAATTTCACGACAATCCACACCAGACACAGAGTCAAGAGGGGTTTCCGAAAGGGTTGGCAAATGGGCATCCGAATGGGATTCCAAAGGTGATTCATCATCAGAGAGCGGGGTCTGTAATTTCACAACAGCATTTCAAATTAAGATTGACAAACAGAATAAGGACATCAGAGGAAAGTCTGAAATACTTGCAACAAAAATAGGATCTTGAAAGGGCAGCAGTGTGGCTAGTTCACCAGCCTTAAATCCACAAGCTCTCAATATATCAATTTGTATGCTGGCAAACATCTTGCCTGATATACTTTCACCTAAAACATTATTGTCGATTTAAAGCCAGGAGTACACAAAGCACAACTTGTCAAATGATCCATACTCGTGAGGGTATCCACACTCTTGAGCATACCTGACAAAACTGATACTTAGAGTAATAATAGCCATTCAAAATACATGTTCTTGCACAGGTTATGGAGATGTAAACATGGGATATGGGCGGGGGCACGAGGAAAGGGGGGAGGGGGGGGGGAGAAGGGCTGGTGGAGGGAGGTTATGGGATGGCGGGAGTTTTAAAACTTTTCCACGGTAGTACCTTCTACCATTTCACATTTGTATAAGATAGTTTGGATTGAACATAAAAAAACGGCTAAAATCTGAGGGCTTACGACATATTGTGTGGGAGGGGGGAGGGGGTGAAGATTCGGTACTCACTTTCTAGCTTGGCCGTAATATCGTGACTCAGCCCTCTGGCCTCGAGGTCGATCCGCAGCTGAGCAGGAGTCATCCGTAACATCCGATCCATGTTTGCACACTTCTAACCCTGAGTAACTGCGTACAGGAATCGATAAATTCGTTAGATAAATTGAAAGGCACGGCTCGTCATTGCATCAAAGGCTAGACTAGAACAAAGGGTGGTGACTGAGCCCGCTGCCTTCAAAGCCAACTGACGCGGCATGTAAAGCAGCGTGCATCCAGAATCAAGAGCGAAGCAGATTATTTAAAACTACTCAGCACCACGATAAAACACGACGCATCACTGCCCGAAGAAACAATGAATTCAAAATCCAGATGAATCGTGGAAACTTACAGGAGAGTCGATAGAGTGGCCACAGATTCGCGGGAGTCGCGCGTGAACAAATCGGATGTGACGCAACGGACGCAGAGACACAGCACCTGCCGCCGAAGGCTTACCAACGTTCAAAAACCCGCCAATCCTGCTATCAACGAAGACAGTTCGTTCTATTCTGTTTGGAAAGGCAGGTCATTATGATGCAAAATGCACATTAATATAAATACATTTTTTCCAAAAGACGTGCCGGTCCGCTTTGAACACAGATCGATGTCCTCGTGATTACCTAACCTGCATTTCTGAACGCACTTTCATTTGAATTTTAACTTGGTCTGCCAAGTAAAAACTGAAAACAGCCGGAAGGCGCACGTCTTGCCGCCAGCCAATCAAGACAGTTTTCTGAAGTGTAGTTTGGTGTGGGTGCATCGATACATTACTGTGAGGTTAATCTTGAAATACACGAAAACGAGAGCACATGTGGGATATTCTAATTAAATCACGACGCCAACCCGGGTCGTGCGGGTAAACTACCCGACTACCCCAGGTTACATCTCGCATGTGCCTTGTCCTTTTCCCGCGTTGTGAAGATTTTGGTGGGCCTCCCGATAGGGAAGGGGGGGGGGGGGGGGTGCCCCCACACGCACAAGGTTTCTCCTACCTCTATCGGCGGGAGCCCAGGACGCCGGCGGCGGGGATGCGGCCGCAGCCATGAGGACCTTGGGGGCCAGGGCCACGGGGCCACGGCGGCTGCAGCTAAGGGCCGAACGGACCCGGTGTCAGCGGGCTCGGGGCGTCGGCCGAGGGTCCGTTCGTCACCCGGCTCTGACTGACTTGAAGACCTCTTGTCCTTCTTGGGTTCTATCACAACTTTCCCTACCTCTATGTATTGTTAACTGAGAACAGAAGCCGTCGATTTTTGCGTGTTTCAACTTGTCCATGATTTTGTGCACAAGATACGTACAATTTGGTGCTCAAGTTATGCACGTACCCACAAGAAGCATTTGTGAGCGTATCTTATGCACAAAATTGTGCATAAGCTTAAGTATATCTAAATTGTGCACTGTTATGCACAAAATTGTGCATAGTTCTGCATGTTTGTAAAAGTGCATAGCTTATGCACACAAAAAACATACATAAGGATTTAGTGTGTAAAGATGGCGTTGTTAACAGTAATATAAAGGTTTCTGCTCCCCCCCCCCCCGATTTTGCGGTGCTCAAATTTGCTGATATATGGCGCAATCTAACTTGAAAAAACTCGCCAGCGGCGTCAAATTCCGTACGGAGAGGCACTTTGGATTTGGACGCTGCCTCGAGGCCGCTGGAGTGGACCCCAAAATCGGTTCAGGGTGAAATCAGGTCAAGGTCAACACTGTTGACCCTCTTTGCCCTTAAGACGATTATGCGGTGGTCAAATTTGGGAGTAATTCGGAGCAATACTCCGGCAAAAAAAAACAAAAAAAAACAAGCTGAATATTGTTAGGGGATGCTTTTAGGGTTATTCGCGCCTCACGGTTGGCACTGCCGAGCTGAATTGTCGCCTGGTTACGGTTCCAATAAACTGGCCAGTCTGTGTCTGATTCCCGAACTGTGCGGATTATTCCTAACTCGGCCCCTAACATTTGGTGTCAGAAGTGGTTCTTCGTTTCCACGTGTCCAAACGTTTTTGCGTTTGAGGGGAGGGGAGGATAGTGTTGAATTGTGCGCCCGCCGTCGTCATCCCTTCTGCTTCTGACGCGCTGTGCTGTGACCGGCTGGCTCGTCACCGGCGGGCCTTCCTCCTGTTCAACATCATGCGCGTCCTGGCGCTGCCCCTGGTGCGGAAGCCTCACGCTGGCTGACGCCTCACGCTGGCTGACGGACCCCTGCTGCCTCGTCCTATCCCTGACGTGTCCGCTCTGCACGTGGACTTCCCTGCCCCGACGCACAGACTTGCGACGCTCGTCGTTAGCGGTAACGTCTAACCTCTCCTGGTAAGAAGTGCTCGTGTCTGTCCCTCTTTGCTCTGCCTGCAGTGTGTTCTGGACTTGTGCCCCGCGTCGCCGTCCTGACGGCGTGCGTGTGTGGCCATGCCCGTCACCGCCATGCTGCGCCACCGAGACGCGGCTGGCGCGGCCTGTGTTCCCCGTCGCACCGCGTCGGTGGCCAAGGACCCCAGCGGCGGAGGCCCCCCCCCTCAACAAAGGCCCCTCCGTGCACGTGCCGCGTGCTGCAGCTGCGCCCGTGAGCCGGGCCGGCCGCGCCAACACCGAGACCCGTGTACTGGCGCGGATGTGGTCCGCCCCTTGCCCGCCAACAATGATCCGGCCTGCCGGCCACACCGGGGGCAGACCGGCCGCGCGGCGCGCCGCTGCAATGCATTCCTCCGACGTCTTGACCCTCGTGGCGGTGGTTCCAGTTTCCCCCTCGCGCTAGCGAAGTTGCCCCTGTTTCTTGTACTTGCGCGCCTGCGATTTGTGTGCTGCACGTTGCTGCTCTGCGCTCTGCTGCTTGCGCCTGCCAAATGTGGCCCGTTGCCTGCGATCTCTACCCGTTGCGTGTTTTGACCCCTGTTGTGCTCTGTGACAACTGATGAGGCGCCTCGGACTTGACTGCAAACGATTGGTCTCTGACTGACTTGGACACCACTGCATTGCCCTGCCCTTTGTGCAGGGGCGGATCTAGGGCGCCCGAAAGGTAGGCAATTCGCGGTAAGTAGGCAGAAAGTAGGCAGAAAGCGGTACATCGCCCCCCCCCCCTAGAGCCGCCCCTGGATCCGCGCCTGCCTTTGTGAGCCCGTCCCAGTACAGAACCGAGGTGGTCCAGACCACATGGCGGCTGCCGCGATGAGGCGGGACGCGCCTGGAGCACTGCGGACGTGAGCCCGATGCGGTGGTGCGCTGTGCCGTCGCGTGCGCTGCGCGGTCCTGCATTGGCCGGAGGAGGGAGGAGGATTGGAGTGACCTGTGACTTTGGTGGCGGTTGACATCCGCCATGGAAGGTTGAACGTCGCTGAATGAGCAACTTGTGAGCGGTGGGCGGCAACCAAGAGGAGGTTGGACGAGTAGAGGGGCAGATAGCTCCGGGGCAGTTAGCTCCTAGCGTTACCACTCGCCCCGGGGAGGATGGGCGTGGCCAGCTCATTCGAACCGGGAGGGGCTAAAGCGACGCGGCATTCCGCTTCAGCCCTCAGCAGTGCCTGACGCTGGACGCAGTGCCGTCCGCCGGCGCCGTGGGATGCGCACGATGCGCGGATGACACCTTGCATGGTTTGGCGGAAAGCTTCCGTGTGATCGTTCGTTCCAAAGCTAAACTCAACTCAAACAATCCATTACATTGCTCTTTGAGAAACTAGCGCCCCATTGCGTGGTGCACTCGAATAAAATTGCACAGACGTTCGATTCCCTGGACAAATCGGGTGAGTTCGTTTCCATTTACGACTGTTCGCTGTATCCGATAGAAGTCAGACCCACTTCGGTTTGCAAGTGCCACAATGCCCCCGACGTCACCGATCCCTGCGACGCCGTGCTGCTCGCAGTCCGCTCCCTGCCCTGCTCCCGTATCCTGCCCCGTTGACCTTCCCGTCGTCCTCACCCCGACGTCCCCAAGGCGCTCATCTCCTGCTACATCGTTACGCCGTGCATCGCGGTGATCCCGACGCTGCCGCAGCATCCCTCGTACCCAAGTCTGCAGTCCGGCACCGCCACTGCCGCGTCCATGCAGCGAACTTCATCGTCTACTGTGCTCGAACACTGACTCATGTCATTGACGAACTAGCGCTGAGTCTCTTTGTTTAACATGGGGGAGAATGTTAGGGGGCGCTCTGAAGGTTATTCGCGCCTCACGGTTGGCACTGCCGAGCTGTATTGTCGCCCTTGGTTACGGTTCCATTAAACAGGCCACTCTGTGTCTGATTCCCGAACTGTGCGGATTATTCCTTAACTCGGCCCCCAACAATATACTGCTATACGATCTGTAGAAGGTTCCTGCTGGCCTTTCATTTGTTCTTCAGCATTAGGTACACTAATTTTGTGCCGAAGTGCCGTTTGGATGCTTATTCTTCGCTGTACGTACCGTGTTCTGTCAATTTATGCCGTTTTGGCATGAAACATAGTCGATCCGGAACAAGCCAGTTCTGGCCAGAACCTATTTTCCTGGCCAACTTCTCACTCGGGACCCACAATTTGGACCACCTGTTCAAAGTGTTCAAATTCCGAACTTCTCGTAAAGCGACGCAGCTGAACGCAATGTCTGTCTAATCACACGTCAGACGCTAGATTCGTGATCAACGGGTCCATTTCAGTCGCGACTGCCCCTTAAACGGGTTGCTTGCTTACAGTCATTTCGCATTCGACTGATGAATTTGTCCAATGCTTGAATTGAACACTCTGTTGCCTCGAGGATGTCCAAACGCAGGCACCAACGTTTGTAGGCTGTCAGAAAAGCATTTAGCGTGACTAAATACATCCAGAACGCCACAAAGACTCGCAAGAGTATGAATTTTTGTGTCGATGTGTACAAATTAAACTGGTCAATGTTTGGTTTCCTGGGTGGTCCATACTGGTTCAGACCGTTAATGGCTGATGTCGGCCAACAAGCTTCTCGGTTATATCCTGTAAATCGTACGGCAAGCAAACTCGCCACGAGTTGGCAGCCTACTTGGGCTGCCAAAGTTCGGCAATCATACTTGAAGAAAGAGGCTTCCAGTTCTGGACGCAAAATTTCGGCTTGCTATGTTACATCAGACAGTTGGCCAAAAGTTGCCAAGCAAGCTCGCCATAAGTCGGCGAGCACAGACGCTCGCCAAAAATGCAGTCATGGCACTCGATTGGTAGTGGTGGCCAAAGTTGGCGTTCAAAGTGCACGCCACTAAAGTGGCGCGTGTGCTTGCCACAAGATTTTCAGTGACACGTTGGCCCAACACAGGAAGCGCTTAAGTACAGAAATGTGGACTAATTCTGGTGAATAAATCGTCACGGAAAATATTTTGGCGAAAACCGCTAGAAAAGTATGTCTTCTTGAAGTTTGCTTGGATGTGACGAATTATAAACCCTAGGAATGCCCGTTACGTATCGATATTATCGATATTTTCTTTCAATATTTCGATATTAGTGTATCGATATGACATGCAAACCGATATGTCGATAAATCGATATTTTAGATCGATATATCAAAAGAAATTTGGAGAGACCCCTTGAAACAAAAAGTATTTTTAATGAGACTAAGTTATGAGATTCGGTATTCTAAGTTGCTTAAACTGTTCAATTAGAGAGATATGTGATATTTTACAAGTTATTATGGATAGAATTCTCTACAGTCCACAAAATATATAGAAAAAAATACACAGATCCACTGTGTGTTTTGTTATTGAACAAGTGCTAAGATTTGGGATTGTTAATACTCTGGATTGTTTGAACGATTTGTGATATTCTCCTAGCGGTTAGAGATATAATTGGCTTTAGTTTCTAAGATATGAAGAGACATGCCTAGTCCTAACGTACCTAACGTGTTAATAAACGCCATTTATTTTGTCTAATTTAGTCAATTGTTCACTGCTTAACACTCCCTATGATATTTTCTCGCTAACGTCCAAAAATATCGATATATCGCATATATCGATACTTTCTGTCGATATTCTCGATATTATATTGCAAGGTTTTTGACAATATCGATATCGACGATATCGATATTTTTTATTCGATATGCATCCCTAATAAACCCTACGAATAAGTCGTCACGAATTAGTCGTCACGTTACAAATAAACGTCGTAAAGTGACGACATATTCATGTGATCAGTGAACCATCACAGCTTTTATCGTCAATCATTATTATTAGAAAGAGAGTAGTAATGTCTAAACCAAGAACAAAATAAAACGGATTCAGAAACTAGCACACCTCCCTAAGTGTCCTGCAATAATACAATATCGCTCATGACTCATGAGCTAATTTCCATCTTATATCACAAAACCCTCGCACTACGTACTCGCACTGCATACGATTCATGCAGTACAGCCATGTATACGTACCCACTCGACTCTACGTCTGCTGTCTCGACCTCGACCAAGCCGTGAGCACAGCATTAGGCCAGCAGGGCCCTGGCTAGTATTTCAAAGTTTTGCGCCTCGTGAACTTTCCGCCTGTAAGTAGTCAAAAAGCGGGACATTGCCCCCCCCCCCCCCAGAGCCGATCCTAGATCCGCCCCTGGATGGCAAAATAAATAGTGCTCCCGTTTGTACGGCTTTGAGGCGTACCAAATTTTACTATGCCCTTATTCACGAATGCAAAGTACGCTTCAAGTTATGCGCTCCAAGCAGGCGTAGTTCTATGCCTCAGTCATAGCACGTGTGCGCTAATGACATCAACATCCTCTGCGACGCCACTACAGACTTCCCTTGCCGCCAGCGTGGTCTGTACCTGCCCGCGGCTCGACCTGTCCCATTCAAGTCTATCGAGGAGGCGTGTGACTCGCCAGTGGAGGTGGTGCAAACAGTCAGCAGTCAGCTAATTCGTGCGAAGGATTGGGTCCTAGAGTGCGGACTTATCAGGACCGGTGGGCCAAGAAGAGCCGTACTAAATCCCAGACTTACTTCCGGGTCCTTACGCCGCCCACGTCTTTTCAGCAGTAGACACAAACGAACGTAAGGTCAACTGTATCTGTTCATTATTTCCTAATTTTCAGGTGTGTGTTGAGCTGATACATCGGCGAGTAAACCCCCCTCGGAAAAACGAGTTTTGTGTGTTTCGCTGACCGTTTAGTCAGGACAATCAAACTGAGGTCATTCGGGCAACCTTAGTCGTCTTAACGGAATACGAAAGATGTCTTCGAAGCATATAATTCTGGCAATCAAATTTTGTAGTTGGTCTAGGGTAGTTAAAGGAACCACTATTGATCGTATATACGTCTGCTTCGAGTGTTGTCCGCGGGAAATTCTGGTCTGCTAAACCAGATGACAAATTTAATGGTAATAGACGATTCCGTTGCAAATTCTCGCGTCAATGGAAGCGGCAAGAGAATGAAAGGAATGACAAGCGCTGGCTCACCACAGCCATCACTGCGCATGCGCAGACGCCATCTTAAAGAAAACAAATGCGCTGCGCAGGAGAGGTCAGCGTTTGTCATACCTTTCATCAGCCCTCCGTTCAGGGCCAGGAAACTCTGGGCGAGGGGGGATTTCGCTAAATTGTGCGTTGGGCGAGCCATGTGACCGACCTGGTCCAATCAGTGGCCGTGTTGCAGGAGAATCCAAGAGCCTTTACTCGCCCAACGACGCATTTTTTCTCCCTTCCCCCAGCGCGAGTTTCCTAGCCCTGCATCCGTTCCAGGTGACGTGAGCAGTCGCACCGGAATTGACTATTAACTAAGTGATAACGAAGTACCCCCAATGAGGCATAGCATGGATTAACGCTATAGTGGGGTGTAAAAACAGTGATCAGGTACGGCCGTTTTCGGCTAGAGCACAGCGTAGCTCCAGGCGTAATACTACGCCATATTTATGCCTTTGTGCTACCCCCTTTAAATACCAATATCAGCCTCAGGGAGGTGGGGGAGGGGGAAGTCGGCCTCTCGGCCACGGCTGGCCACGGTAGGCGGAAGAGGCGCTTCATGGTCTACTTGGTTCACCAGTCAATGTTGTGAATGCATGTATTTAAAGAGTATTATCCAAGCACACTCCATTTAAACGTAAAGTTTCTAGCTTACGAATGTACGCCATGTTGCCGTCACTTGCGCCCGTTTCCGCCACGACAGGGTATTCCGGAGAAGTGGTGAGCCGGGAGTGAGAAGGTACGAATCACAGCGGAAACGGAACCAGGCGGTATGAGAAATCGCGCGCCCAGATGAGCCAGTTTCCACTGAAAATTATAAAATAGTAATCACATTTCGCCAAATATTTGTTGAACAGGACAACGGGATTATTTCAGGCTACTGCTAATCATTTCTCTGCATGTTGTCATGAAAGAAAGATACAGTCTCTTCCAGAAAATCCAAATAGGCTGGAGCGGTGGTCGACAGAGGTTAGCAGACGCGTATCATATTTGTTTACGAACAACTTGAAATGGCTCTCTAATACAAAGCGTTAACAGAGATACGGCATACCGAACTACAGCCGCGTCGAGGAACAAATTTCCTTAAATTTGAGTCATATCTTTACATCCATCTGAAAATATTAGAAGCACTTGTCCGACGGCGATGCTCACGGACCCAAACACGTGACGGCGGCAGGCGGAAACAAGCACATCCACGCGCAGTTTTTCATACCTCCATGTTCCGTTTCCGCTCTTTTTGATTCATACCTTCTTTTCACTTCCGGCACAGCTTTTGTCCGGAATATCCTATTGATAAATGCGTTCCTCCCCATTACTTGATCTGTCTGTGAGGTCCACTGATGCTAGGCCTATCAATGTATTTTGTTACTGCACACTTAATTGCTCACCTATTTGCTCTTGCAGTGCAATGACTGGAGCTACACTTCACACGCCAGCTTTTGTAGAAGTTTCCATTCCAGTTCCCTGGGGCCACGTCAGTGGTATGAAAAATTCAACTCGATGTTGCATGGCGTGCATCGTATCTTCAGTTTTATGTTCTTGTCTGTTCTAGTTCAAGGCTGTGAGGTGAAACTTTTTGTTACAGGAAAATGGTGGGGTGACAGAGTCAGACAGCCAGTGATTGCATTGCATGGCTGGCAGGACAACGCAGGCACGTTTGACGGGATAGGTCCTCTTTTACCAAGTGATATATCAATGCTTGCCATAGATTTACCCGGACATGGAAAATCATCTCACTACCCAGAAGGGCAAGTCTATTACCTGTGGTGGGATGGTGTGACCGTGGTAAGGGTGATTATTGCAAAGTTAACCTAACTATACATCGAATTCCCTCTATTATTTTAATAACATGGTATTTTGTTGAAGCTGAGACGAATTGTTAAGCACTACAAGTGGACCAAAATCCAGATTCTTGGTCATTCTATGGGCGGTGCAATCGGATTTATGTATGCAGCATCATTTCCTAGAGAGGTTGATAAACTTATCTGCTTGGATATCGCAAGCCCTGCAATAAGAAGCACTAAGACCATCGCCAGTCTTACTGGTCCTACAATAGACAGGTAAAGCATACAAGCCAGGTTCTGGAATTCCAGGTAGGACAGTAATGTTCTGCGAACGTTTCTGAGATGTCGCAATACATACGACCGGATGATTCGTACTCCAACAAAAGTCATATTTCTCTTAGAGATTTTTTTACCCTAACGGCCTTATAGGTACTCAGTATTGTCTTTGGGTCATCTACACGTTAGAACGTCAGCCGGACGACGGTCCCAGCATGGGTCCGTTCACAGGACAGGTCGATTCACGGATCCGCTTTATAACGATAGCGGAAACGGGGTATCGTCATTTTGTTCGAATAGGGTATAAGTATGGTATTAGCTGTTCAAAATTTCAAATCAATCGGCAATGTGGCTATCGTAAAATCAAGCTGGCCCGTCCCTTCCGTCAACCTCGGTGCCAGTTCCGCTGCGCTCCACCGGCACCTCGGTTCGACAGGGGGGCTTGGCCAGCTTGGTCTCCCGGCGGCGTTTGCGGGAGGCTTTGGCCCCCGCCTCTAGTCTCCCTAGAAGTGCCCGTTAGCAGATGTATTTGTTACGATTAAAATCGTTAACCTGAGCCCGTCCCTGTGCGCGCCGCGATGGTAATGGTGTGCGCGCAGCCGCCAACCCTAACCTTAAAAAACAAAAACAGACATATTTTCATTAATCGAAAATGCGATGTAAATCGAAAATTGTTGCCACCGTACGTGGTTTTACGTTAAGAAAGGAGTTTATCCTCCAAATTTGAAGTTTTCTGTGTCCGATAAGTTGGCGTACACACGTCCGCCCGAACGAACAAACAGCCGGCATCAGACTTATAAGCCCGACTCTTGCCGTTTCTAAAGAAACGTGTCGGGACGCGCTAAAAAGCGGATCCGTGAAACGGTCTAACGGGGGGTTTGAGGAACCTTAAATACGTCACTCAGAGCGGATTCAATCCAGGACCAAAAAGGGATTTGGGTTTGCCCCGTAGGGCCTTACAGAGCTCATTGTCGCCGGCAGGCCTAGGTAAGCGCGGAACAGTGCTTTGCGAAGCCTCTTACGCTTACGCCCCGACGTGGTCTGCCGTACTCCTACCTTGCACACTTTTATTAGCAGTTCAACACTTCAGGTTCGGCCATTCGGTACGTATATACACACACTTTAGGGAGGTGGGGAGGGGGGGGGCGATTTTTTTCGGTAATGGACGTGGGGGGGGGGGGGGGGAGGACGTGTCGATGCGAAGTACTCACGAAAACCGAATAAACAACTTTCCACGCGTTGGAAGTTAATTGAGAGACGCAAACGCCAGCTGCACTGCTTCAAAGGTTCTTAGAAAAATTTTAACGAACTTTTCGTTCCATAACGATCATGGTCGTTTTCATTGTAACAACGAAAAATTCGTCGCCGAAAGAGGAATGTCATTACATTACGAGAGTTAAGTCGTAGCAATACGACAACGAAACGACTTCTGTCGTGTTTAACCGATATTTGTCGTAAGAAAACTAAGGAAACGACTGTACACAGTCTCGCTGTCAAACTTAGCGACTCAGATTTCGTACATTTAGGACGGATTTTCAGAATGTGATAGCTACGCAGAAAGCCTTGCAGACATTTTAGACAGACAACAGAAGCAGAAGCCGGCGTACTGCGTAAAATCATCCCAAACTTCGCTCCTCATTTACTGGTACGGGTTATCAAAAATGTAATCATGTTTTCATTTGCTACCAATAAATTTACTGGTTTTCTCTATCCCTACAGCCATTTAAATAGATTTATGCACGATTTTTAAAATTTCCTTAAGTACGTACATTTCGTGGGGCAGGGGTAGCGATTTTGTACGATAATGTACGACGTAAGGGGGGGGGGGGGTGCAAACTGACTAAAATCACGTACGTAATATATGGACGACCCCTTCCGGAAAACGATGGTGGGCCACCTTTACTCTTCCAAGAGTGTGATGAAGCACTCCTCAAAAATTTGGTTAATCACATTCAAGGTACTCTAACTCTTAGAAGAGTGGGATTGCAGCCATGCTTTTCTCCTGAACAGTTTCACATAACCATACAGCATTACTTAGAGAGAGGGTTGTATCACAAATCCTGCGTTTGTAAAGGAATTTAATTACTTAATTTAATTCCAGACTCATGAAGTACGAAACATTGACGAAGGAACAGATGCCATGCAATACCAAAGAAGATATGTTAGACATTGTGTTTGATGCATTTAATGGTGGGGTCACTAGAAAATCTGCAGAGATACTTATGATCAGGGGGATGACCCCAGCTTCACCTGGAAATAACGTATCAGAAAAGGATGGATATTTATTTTCAAGAGATGTGCGCTTAAAGGTATTATATTGTAGTCTGTATTGTGTCGATTCATTGTATTTATACATATGAAATTGCTAATTTCTTGTTTAGGCTGCTGGTCTAGGCCTCTTGTCTCTAGACCTGGTCCTGGAGTACGCGGGCAGAATAAAATGCGAGTACATGAATATTAGATTTGATCCGGGATACCCCTTTGAACATCCGGAACAGTACACCCGTGTACTCGAAAAGATAAAAACAACTGCCAGTCGTTTTGACTTCATACAAATAAAGGGCTCTCACCACGTTCACTTGAATAAACCAGAGAAGATTGCTCCGCTTGTAATTGACTTCTTACGAACCAACAAAACTGATCAGACGAGCTCTAGTCCACTTGTGAATGGATCTTCTACGGAGCGATTCCAAGAGAATATCAGACCAGAATCCTGTTTTGTCCCGAGCTGTAGCTCCGATACTATGTAAGATTCTCGAGTGGTGTTTTCAGCCGCGCTGTGATGACTCTCAAAATCAGCAGCCTGTTTGGAAAATCATCCCCGGCAGAACATAGCGGACTGCTGACTTGAACGACCGCGCTATACATGAAGAACAACGTTGTGTGAGCGGGATGCCATTTGAAGCACACCTGGTTATCGGAACAATTTTGCTCCCATATTTTAATGTGCTTCAAATCGCATCCAGCTAAACAACAAAACTGTTTCTTGTCATTTAATCTGGACTCACATTTTTCAATTTCAACCTTTTTATCAGATCCCGAATGGATCCATTAGGGTATTTCTGAGTAGAGCTTGACCGGAAACGAGAAGTCGACAAGAATCAGAAAAGCGGAAACGGAAGTCTACGGTATGAAAAGTTACGCAGCACGCGCCACGCCGTCAGCCACGAGCCGATTCAAAAATTTGGAGGCTTAGTTCTAGCTGACGATATGTCACGACCATTTGGTGGGGTCAGGTAGCGCCCAAGCCCCTCAGCGCGCAGACTGCGCTGTCTGACCCTACCAAATGGTCGTGACATATCGTCAGCGAGAGCGAAGCCTCCAAATTTAGGAGTCGGCTCGTGGCTGACGGCGCGGCACGTGCTGCGGAACTTTTCATACCGTAGACTTCTGTTTCTGGTCAAGCTCTACTCCGGAATACCCTATTGCGACTTATACCATCAATATTATGTAGTAGCATAAAGTAGAGATACCAGTCGAGCTTAACTGTTTCCGTTTAACTTAAGTCGTGACTTACAAACATGTTTGTCGTGTCCTCGGTAGTGCCTATTGCTTACATCCAGGCGCATGTTATGAGGGTTGCCTACCCCGTCTCCCGGTGTTGGATTTTATTTTGAGCTCTAGGATATTTAAATTTGTAGCTCCGGCATCATGTATCGCATATTACAACCGGGGACATGACACGATTCCCGTGGAGCTCGAAATCCGCTAGAAACTAGAATGGAATGCGTCTCCCATTCCATGCACTCCTTGTAATGAGTAGGCTTGTGTGCGGAAATAAAAGCAATCGTTTGGAGAGTGAATTTCCCTTTATTTGATGCTGACCACATCACATGAAGCAGCACAATGTCGAAAGTCCCAAAACGGTTTACACACAGCACTAAAATTATTCACACTCCAAAGAATGTCTCGAATCATGTCAGATGCCCATGCCCAATTATTGCGCACAAGACTCTGGATGTGCCCCAAATAGAAACAAGTGTGCTGCACGCTTACATCGGGATGAGGGACACCGACTTAGAGCGACTCTTTTCATAAAAGACCGGTTTCAATTCGACCATCTCTGATTTCGGTCAAGTATTTTCCAATTGGAGTCCGACATTGTGAATTTTTGTCGAAAAATTAGTGAGGGATTTTGGCGTTGCAGAGGTTTTGTGGGTTTCCTGGGATTTCCGGGCCATGCCGTTAAAAAAAGTACCCTCAAGGGAATTGTAGACTAAAAAAGACCCAATCTATCCATTTCTGGCCCGAAATTATTTTTTTGGACAAACCGTTGGGGCTTCAGAGACTTCCAAAGTAGGTCAATTTAAAAAATAAAAATGGATACCATATTTTTCGGATCGGGGCATCTCAAATCAAAACAAAAATTCGAGCAATATCGTCATTTTGTATCGATGAATTACACCAACTGTTAAAATTTCAGCGAAATCGAAGATAGTCGAATTCATATCTGTCTTTTTTGAATAGACTCGCTCTTATCACTACCGACGGCGTTACCGGAAACGGCTTAAAGATCGAACTCATCACCGCACATGAGCCGACGTCATTTTTTAAGTAATGAATTTGCGCATGCGCCGCAGACGCCAGCGTATGTTATTCCTTTCACACTCCTGCTGTTTGTGGTGACGCATGCAGGCGCTTCGATTGTGCGTCACTCCAGTGGACAGCCAGCGTCCTTTTAGCAAGTGCGTAAGTTTTAATGGCGGGGCGATCGCTGAATCGGATACAGTTCTCAGCGTTATGTTCTCCTTTTGGGTTCCGCCGTGTAGAAGGTGAAATACGCTATTCCGTTGCCACAGCTGTCGTCAACGGAAATGACAAGAAGATGAAAGGTATAAACTACAGCTGATTTCTCCTGCGCATACGTATCTACTTACCGTTTCTAGTACGTCTGCACCCAGTAGACGGCCACCGTCCTAAGAGCGCTTCCTAAACGCACAAGGCTAGATTAGGCCTCTAAATATGCGCCTTAGAAGCGTGAACAAGCCGTATAGTTTTTATGGGTTGGGCATTGCCCAGTGGGCAATTGGCTCTATACTGGCCGTGGATGCAAAAGTGTGAAAATATTCTGAGGCCTTTTCCCAAATATCCCGGGGTCCCTACAACGAGTTGTAGAGGTGGCGAAATGGTCTCGTAGTTTCAATGATAAATCTGGAATAAACCTTAAAGAATTTCGTATGTTGCCCATACCTCTAAGACGGTATGAAATAGGGGAAAACGGCCGAAAGTTTCGTTCTGTGTGGTATTTTGGGTCCCTTCAATGGGGGGGATGGGGGGGACCACCAATGTTATTGGAAGGTCGTTGGACTTCAGTTTTATACTATACACCCCTTAACTTTTACACCGTTTCGCCACCTCTAATACTCGTCGCAGGGACTCGGGGATTTTTTTTTGTTCTCGTCAACTCCTAATGGAAAACCAAAACACCGCTGAACATTTTCACACTGGTAGGGATGTGACCTGTAATCTGCGCGAAGCCCTCTCGTGCTGTGAGTATACTGCATGGCCCTCCTCACTGTTAGCCTCCACTGCCCTGCAGCTGTTCTTGTCACGCGCTGGTCTTTGAACGAGTTATACATTTCCGCATAGCCCATTTGACCTCACTGGCCGCATCTGTTACTCCAGCTGTCCAAATTTTTTGCTTTAATGTGTGCCATTCTGCACAGATATTTCCAGACCTTAGATTTATTGGGCCCCGTTTTGTGTATAAGCTTTTGGCTTCCATGCTTTCGACTTCAGCTACCGTATGCTGGAGACTGTTAACGGCCCGGCACGTATGTCACAGTCAGCAGATATTTCCAATAATCTCTTTTTAGCCCGTCCCGACACGTTTCTTTAGAAACGGCAGGAGCCGGGCTTATAGTCTTAAGCCGGATGTTCGTTCGTTCGGACGTATGTACGCCGACTTATCGTTCACAGAAAAACTTCAAATTTGGAGGATAAACTCCTTTCTTAAACGTAGAACCACGTACGGTGGCAACAATTTTCAATTTGTATAGCATTTTCGATTAATAAAAATATGTCTGTTTTTGTTTTTTTGAGGTTAGGGTTGGCGGCTGCGCGCACACCATTACCATCGCGGCGCGCACAGGGACGGGCTCAGGTTAACGATTTTAATCGTAACAAATACATCTGCTATCGGGCACTTCTAGGGAGACTTGAGGGGGGGGCTGAAGGCCCCCGCAAACGCCGCTGGAAGACCAAGCTGGCCAAGTCCCCCTGTCGAACCGAGGTGCAGGTGAAGCGCAGCGGAACTGGCACCGAGGTTGACGGAAGGGACGGGCCAGCTTGTTTTCTTGTTTTTAATTACTAATCAACAGGGGCCTTTCTTTTACCTATCATCAGGTGCATTCAGACTCGCTCCGTTGCATCAGCCATCAAACGTAATCCATCAGCCTTCACAGCGTCAGCCATGAGTATCAAAACAAACAAAATTCGTCGCAATCCTTGTCTAGCCGCGAAGAAGGGTTTTCAAACACGGGAAACGTTTTAGAAACGCCAGATGCTGAGATAGAAAGTGATCTGTTAAGTCCCCCAGTGAAAATCGTTCGATTTTTACATTTGGCCGTGTTTGTGCAGACTTTGTGAGGTTTTGAACGTCGTGATCCATCAGCCATCAGCCGACTTCGTCTGCGCCATGTGGCGGTGTAGGAGGAAGGGGTTGCCAAATATTCACGTGTCCTTGTGAACTGCTGGGTAGCAAGTGGGCTTTATTCAGTCTCCAGTGAGCCGGGGTTGGTGCGGTTCAGATTCATATACATATCAGGGTTGGCGATGGGCCCTCTCCCGGCACCGCCTTCTCGTGGCACTACTGCTACCATTACAATAAACTGGGTTTTCTGCTCTGTTGTGAGACCAAGTAGTTCACTGCGGCTGTGGTGCTGGGCCTACATACACTTTTTCAAACAGTTTTTTTTTCTCTCGCATGGCGATGAAAGGTAACGATTTCTGTAGACTCTTGCAATTTGTTTTTCTCCGCGTTTGTGTATCGAAGTTTGCATGTGAAGATGAAATAATGTGTTCCGTTGCGACTGTTGACGTCATCTTAAACGGCAAGAAGAATCAGTTTTGTTTCCTTGCTGCAGGTTTTAGAACGTACAATGCCGCCGAAACGACCAGCATCAGGTGCAGCGGTGGGTGGCGCTGCCAAGCGCGGCACGGCCTGGGCGGCGGCTGCGGGCAGCGGGGGCCGCAAGGCCTCCAGCACTAACAACACGTTCATCGGGAAGCTCGTGCACCGCCCGGATCTGCAGGGGGACTTCTTCAAGGTATGTTCTTGGCGACCCAAAGATCACGTGCGCGCCCTATGAATTTCGAGCGTGAACTGTGCAAGTGCAAGCCCCGCGGCCATTACTCAACGAATTCTCTCTCTCCCTCTCTCTCTCTCGCTCTCTCTCTCGCTCTCTCTCTCGCTCTATCTCTCTCTCTCTCTCTCTCTCTCTCTCTCTCTCTCTCTCTCTCTCTCTCTCTCTCTCTCTCTCTCTCTCTCTCTCTCTCTCTCTCTCTCTCTCTCTCTCTCTCTCTCTCTCTCTCTCTCTCTCTCTCTCTCTCCCTCTCTGTCTCTTCCTCTCTCTCTGTCTCTCTCTCTCTCTCTCTCTCTCTCTCTCTCTCTCTCTCTCTCTCTCTCTCTCTCTCTCTCTCTCTTCTATCCTCTTCTCTCTCTCTCCTCTCCTTTCTCTCTCCACTCTCCTCTCTCACGCGATTTCTTGTACGTTACAAGTGTTTTTCTTCTGCGTTACCTCTTCTCAGTTCCGTTAGGGGCGTCTGCGAGTACTCTATTTCAAATCCTGGGGCTTTTACATGCCCTTATAATGAGTTAAAATACTTGCGGACAAGTCCGAGAACCACCGGTTAAGGCCTTGCGTTTAATTTGATAACGAATACCCCATAACGTCAACTCCTGCAGACGACTAGTTTATTTAAGCATGTTAAATATTTGGGGTTTAGTTTCTGGTTGGGTAAGATAGATACGTGCGGGAAATGGGTCTATGGTACCCAAATGGCGTTTCCTAGAGGGACGCCTAGTTCGTTTGATAACATGTCTGTCCCAATAGTCACTTCACCTTTAATATTTCGGAATCATTAATGTTCTCATAACAGATTGGACCAGTTCAACATTTGGAAACAGATTAAGGGTGGGTTTAGACTGTGAAGCTGACGGTGACGCTGACGGCGTTGATCAGTTGTTTCGGGTGCGTTCGTGACGCTGACACTACATGGACCACCTAGATTTTTGTATTTACGGCGCGAATATGGTCAGAAAGCGGAAGAATCCTCGGGGCATTTCCAACGTCAGTGGTAAGAACGCACCCAAAACAACTGATCAACGCCGTCAGCGTCACCGTCAGCTTCACACTCTAAATCCATCCTAACAATCTACCAACAGTCTAAACATCTGCATGGGATCCTAAACGTTGTATAGTATTCAGGCACTAATCTCGAATTTTGAAACGTGTACATAACTTGTGATTTCTTTTAACTTTTTAACTTTTAAGTATTCATGTTCCGGGATGAAGGGCCATGAGGGCACAAAAATTAAGAAATGCGATACAGTGGTATCTCACTTTAGTTACGACCAGTTTGGTTGCTATGATTACACATGGTGGAATGAACCTCCAAAATAATTCTAGATGGTATTTATACACCCGTCAACAAAATTAGCGGCCCACCGTTTGCAGAGTCTGTGATTTCGCATCTTGTTAACGGAGAGTGTTCAAATAATACCAAATACCTGACATCGCAGTATAAGGGTTGCTAACGTTGAGACATCGACTTCTCAGTCTGGGACGGGGAAGAACACGAAGTAACTGACTGGCCGCGGATGCGAAAGTTCAAAAATGTTCAGGGGCGTTGTGGTTTTCCAGGAAGTTTTTAGGAGGAAAAAATTCTAGAAAACCCTGGGGTTCGTGCGATGAGTTTTAGAGGTGGTGAAACGGTCTGAGAGTTAGGAGGTGAATAGTATAAAACTGAAGTACGACCCCCCCCCCCCTTAAAAAAATATTATATATATATATTTATTAGTATTATTATAAATAAATTAATGGATAGTCCGGTAGTGATGCGCTCCTCTTACGGGGCGAAAAGTTCGTCCGTTTTGCCCTACATCGTACCTACCGTTTTTTAGTGATCGGCAAAATATGCAGTCCTTCATAGAGTTTACTGGCAGGTTTACCATTGGAAAATAATTTTTCTCATTAATGCCTACCGGAAAATTTAAAGGCCTCTAAACATTTTCACACTTTAGCATCGACGGCAAGTCTAATGCAGTACAGAAACCCTGAAAAGCAGCTAAATATTTGGATTTGTGGTACTTCGAAGGTGTCAATCTGAGTCGCCGCGCTCAGGGACGTTTAGAGAGGGTTGATTCTCGCGATTCGGCTGCTTCGGTGACTTATAATGGCAGGCTGACCGTAATTTTGCCAAAGGTTCTCCACGCAAATGGGTTTTCAGCCCTCGTTATTTTGGGATTTTCGACATAGTCTCATCAGGGGGTGTTTCAACCCTTTAGAATAACCCGATGAATTAGAAGTTTTAGGACCTTAGAGGGAGGTCCCTTAGGACATACCTTCTCAAAATTTAAACCCTCTATGTCTACTTTGGACGAAATTAAAGACTGTGTAAAAAGTGGACCGCCAATCTGGTTGACGAGTAACTGATCATTGCTCTAGCTACCGAGCGGTAGCGAAGCCGTGGGTTGTACTTCGCACTTTAGGTCCGCCCCTTTTCCCCACTCCAAATGTGACCCGAGGGCGGAATCACAGCGGGAGCCTACGCCAATCTTGGAAAAAAAAAAAGGCTGTATCTAATTTCAATGTTTGAATGTTTGAATATCCCAGTTCGTGGACGTGCTGGACAAGGCGCTCGTCAAGAAGGAGAAGGCGAGAAAGCAGAACCAGCGGCGGGCTTCGGGCCCCATGTCGTATGACGATGACGTCCCCGGCGGCAACCTCGAGGCGTTCGCCACCCAGTTCTTGTACAGTATGGGCAAGAAGATGGGCGGGGTGGACGGCTTTGAGAGCAGCGACAGTGACGACGAAGTTGAGGAGGAGGAGAACGAGGACGAGGAGGAACGGCAGGTGGACGAGCGGGCGCATGCCTCGCGTGCCAGCGGCAGTGACGATGAGGTGAGTCTCAGGTGAAGCCGACAGACATAAGAGATGCCAGAAGGAAACTCGATGTTCACACCATGCCACACTGGGAAACTAAATTATGTTTGTAGGCACGATGTTAGAAAGACCTAGGGATAACCCCCCCCCCCCCCCCCAAACAAAAACATACTAATAATAAAAATAATCCCTTTTTTCATCTGTTTTTTTTTTCTCCGCAAAACGAAGCGTTTGAAAAATGGCTGATAGCCGTCGCCCCACGCTGACCGTTTCTTTGATTTCAGTAGGAGATAATAGTCGGACAGACCATTAATGGGTTAACTAAATGTCGGTTACACACATTCGGAAGCCGATTCCTCTGGCAATGTGCGCATAGGGTTTCTAGTTCCCGCGCGCACACATTTTGCCGACACTTTGGAGCCGTTTTAGTCTACAGCCTGCCTGCGAGTCGCCTATAAGGAAAAGGAACTGCTCGCGGAAAGTATATTTTTCACAATCATACAGAGGTTTTGGCCATTCAACACACATTCCGCAAGCAAAGGGGGATATTCGGCGAAGATGCTCCTCTAGAGCTTCTAGCCTGTAAGCAGCTATTTCTGTGTGGTCACCCAGGCCCAGTAAAATTCCATGTGCGGGGCTGGGCTAGACTGTACAGAATGTGCAGGGTCAGGGTGTTCATACACTTAATGTGTATGGGACTATTTTGTCCCACGAAATATATTGTTTCTGCGCATAGCACAACTGTGGGACAATTTGTAACATAAATTTTGCGCTTGACATGACACTATTTGCCCTACATTTATGTTTCAATACGTCTAGCATTTTTGCGCGTAAAATCAAAACATTTTTTTGGAAATAATGGTCCCATAGACATCAAGTGCACTGTAAATGAAAGAGTAATGATCATCATTCAATGCAAAATCATCACTTTTTTAGGGTCACTAACATATGCTAATATACCGACATATCGACACGAGAAGTGTCATCAAGTGTCAAGTAATCATATTAAACGAATGTTAAACCTTTATCATTGTTTAAATTATGCTGATATCATCATTGTTTCATTTACTGTGTGTCTGTGTGTACATTCATGTTTGAAGCCAAATGCGGCTTGGGGCGTTTCAAAAACTGGAGGTTAACGCCTTCGGCGTATTAAACCTGAACACCTTTCATTTACAGTGTAGGCACTGGCTTTGTTGGGCTACATTTTGCCTTCTTTTTGGGTGATGATTCTGTTGTGTCTTTCGGTGGCAGTCTCCTCGTGAGAGCATCGAGTATGTGCGCTTCCGGGACGACGAGTTCGCCTCAGCCGTGCTGAAGGCCGGCCGCAGGGGTCGCATCCGACGGCTGTCGCTGGAGAACCTGATGCGCACCAGGTCGTTTGTGCTGACACCTAAGCCTGACGAACACATCGAAGCCGCTCTCAAGGTAAGCTTTGCGTAGAAAGAAGTTCATGCGGGAATTTTTTTTAGCAGATGATACATTATCATCAGCTTTAAAAGAAAGAAACAATAATATATAGATAATGTGTCAGCGGCTTGTACTCTCATGCAGAGGCAGGCAAGAACGCAGAAGTATTATACCGCACGGGGGGGGGGGGGGGGGGGGTTCCGTTGTCGCCGTTCCGTTGTCGCCGTCGCGCAGCCTTCCCCCTCCTTCACGTCGGCAGCCCGCAAGCGGCCCTTCCGCCTGCCTCCTCTCCCGCTTCCCCGCTCTGGTTATCGCCTCAACCGTGTGTGTGTGTGTGTGTGAGTGCGCGCGCGCTAACGTGTTCTCTCTTCGTCGTGCCGAGCCGCGCCTCCGCTGCGTGTGTCTCTCTCTCTCTCTCTCTCTCTCTCTCTCTCTCTCTCTCTCTCTCTCTCTCTCTCTCTCTCTCTCTCTCTCTCTCTCTCTCTCTCTCTCTCTCTCTCTCTCACACACACACACACACCTTTCCCCTCATTGGCCGCGCCGGGTGGCCGACGGGTTGCCTATCAGCCCGGCGCTGACCTTGCTGTAGCGGGGCGCTACAAAAGGGGCACCAAATACTTCATTTTTGTGACAACCCCATTCACTGAGCAACACTTAGTTGCGGCAACACAATAGTATTTTAAGATACGCAATAGCAATTACAAGTTTAACGTTGCCCACAAGAAAGGGAGCAAGGGGGCGGGGGGCAGGAGCGGTATGGGCAAACACAACGTCGCACCATGAAGGAAAGTAGGAAAAACATGACCCCAACGTATCATCTGCTTTCATGACGGTTCTGAATCGTCATTTTTTTTGATTATTTTTCTTGTGGCTTTCAAGGTAAGGCACCTTTGAAAGTAATTCACCAAACCGGCTGAAAGTTGCGCGCTTTTGAATTCAAAATGCGTAGGTAAATAAGTGGTTTTGGAAATTTTCTAAACTTTTAAATGATTGAATATCAACTACACCCTAAAAAAAGAATGCTTTAATTATGAAATCGTCTCTAGGAATGTCATATATGCTTCAACCATGTATTCATATTTAATGTTTTGCTTGGATCATGCATCCATATTTTGCGGCATGCTTGGGTGAAGCGTATTCGACATTTTTGGTGGCAAATGCTTGATTCAATAATACTTTTTTGAACGTGTACTGAACACTTTGACCAATTTATGAGTAATGATGAAATCAATCGTTTCAACCCAATAGGAGACTGAAGTTTTGCTCCCAAAACTTGTTTTGAAACCTTTCAATTTAGGCATCAGAAATTATTATTTAACGTACATTTTATATATGTCAAAATATAACAAGGGAAGAAATAAAAAAACGAAGTTTAAAAAGGCTACTTTCGCGTTCTCAGGGGAGTTCCTGTTGCTGAGTGCTTTCTTCAAAGGCATCGGAAGGTTACTTTAGAGTTGCACTTTATGCCCTGTAAATCTCAGGGTGACGTTCCTCGCCCGAAAGGGCGACTCACTCAACTTCCCTTGGGCTTTGAAGGGCGTGCACTATGAGGGCGACGTTCAGAGAAACGGCGATGTTGACAGGATGTCGCCTTGTACGACGTTCAGAACCCTCGCCGCCGTAGGGCAATGTATTTTTAACTCGCTCTAGATGGGTGGCGAACCTTTCTTTTCGGTTTACAGTGAAATTACGCGGTGCCTCAAACAGGCTAGCGACAAGCCGCTTAGTGCAATCTCAAAAACCGTTTTAGTGAAATGGCTGTTTGTACGTAGGCGCTTGCGGCGGGCACCAACAACGTGTCAGCGCTGCACCTCGCGGACGCTGAGTGGGCCACGTGCAACATGTACAGCTGGCGGCTCGTGCAGCTCCTGGAGAAGTACAAGTCCAGTCTGAGGACGCTCAGCCTGACCAGTCGCTGCCTAGTGCAGCCCAACGGCAAGGCCAAGAACTGCAACCTGAAGGTACGAGGAGGGTGTCGTTATCGCGGGCATGATGTATCTGTATTTTCTGAAAAAAAAAAAAAAACAAAAAAAAAACGGACATTCATAAACTACGTGACCAACTGGGGGGGGGGGGCAGGCTATGGTCACGAGCCTATCCTTACTGCATGGTAAGGGTAGGTTACCCAGGTCACGAGAGGGAGGGGGTCAAAAAGTGGCCTCAAATCGGTTACGTAGTTTATGAACGTCCCCTGACGCGCTTCGGAGCCTCGGAGGACCGTCAGAGCATGACGAGCATGCGCCATGCGCATGCACCTTCAATTATTCACCGTCTTTTTACGACTGACGGTAAAACGATCCCCGTTGAGATAGTAACAATTAAATATCAACGAGTTATTTCATTGCCGAAGTTTTTCGTAAATCGACGGGACTTTGAAATAAATGACCGAGAGGTGGCGATGCGTTGAGGTTGATTAGGAGTTCGTTACGGTTATTTAGTCACATGAAATTTCACACAGAAATGTTTTCTTCACTCTATCCGGGAGTAAGTATTTCTGGAGTGCGGAATCCTAGGCGGGAAGTAGTCCTGGCTGGCAATCTTCAGAGGTAGCAGGGGATGGTGACTGTTGAAGCGATGCTAGCCGCACCTGTTCGTTTGTATTTGTTGAAATTCCAGTCCATTTCTACTTCATATGTTTTAAAATAAATCTATTTTAAAGCCTATTTAGGATGCACTGTTACACAAAGCATCCTTTTAAACTGTCAGCGTACAACGTTGTGCCTTTGTGTTTGAAACTTACCGGATCATCTTCTAAGAAATGGCCAAATGTAAAAGATCGTAAACTTTGCTCCCATTCTTTTAGAACGTATGTGTTGTGTTGACAAATAGCCTAGTTCACCGCACAAGTACTATAGTTCAAAATAAAGCATGCACTGCAACTGTGCGTCGTCTGGTTTAGACATGACTGGAAAAGGCGGTGGACACGTTTCGACCCATATGAAGGCGGCCAGTATCGCTTTGTGCGATCCCTATGTGTTGGCAGCCACTGGACGTCGACGAAACGCGCCCGCCAGGTCGGCAGCCCAAGTTGCCGATCGGTTCGTTAGGTTGCCTATACGTCGGGCGCCGCGTACGCGCTTTGTAGGCGCTGCGGGCCAAGGGTCTTCAACTGAAATACTCTTGGTACGCCCTCAAAGTATATTCTCGAAGGAATTCGCTTGGTACTCCAAAACGCAGCCTGAACACATCGTATCCCGAAAACACGCCTGATCAAATTAGTCAGCTTTAAGCCAATTTTGGTCGTGGAGACTCCATCCGGCATATGGCATCAGTCGATACGCAAAGGGCCCATACATTAATAATTTTTGTTCCTGTTCTCCCCACGGCCATTGGTATTCGGTATTAAATAAATCTAAGTACAAGGCGATTCGGTCGTATCGGAACCGGGGCTGAGTGACCACGTGGGATCCGAGCCATAACATATGTCACACAGTAGGCCGAGGGGTGGCTGACTGGGTTGGGTCGTTTAAGGAGTAGTATAAACCTTAGTTTTCATTTTCTCAAAAATGTGAAAACTGGCCAGGTTTTCATAATTGTTGAGCATATGATGCATATTGTTATGGTCTGTATTATATTTGCCTAGTATTGGAGCGTGTCAAGAGTAGTACATGAGTCGGCCACCCCTCCCGGTAGGCCATGTCCGTGGCCATGCCACAGGATGCTCCATAAACAGCCACAGGATGCATGGCTGCATGCTGTTTGCCATCTCACAAAGATGGGCTGTGCGAAGCTATTTAGACCCTGAACTGTCTCTGGAGTACATTTGCAGGACCTAGGTTCAGTACAGGGTGTTCACACGGAGAACGCCGCATAATATTCTGGAGAGCTACGCCCCAGAGCGTACCGAAACCTAGGGCAAACGACAACGGCGTATTCCTCCAGAACACCCCCTGTAGCCCAGAGATGCGATGGTGGTTACTAAAATTGTGTTTAATCGTGGCAGTCAAAATCGATCGTGCGTGGTTTTGGGGACATGGACATGGTGTACGTATGTACGCGTGCGTGTTCGGCACAGGTGATCGCAGCCATGCCCCACCTGGAGGAGCTCCGGCTGACGCACACGGGCCTGTCGCAGTACTACTACACGTACGAGCGGCAGCTGGCGCCGCGGCGCCTCGCCTTGGAGCCGCCATCGTCCAGCAAGGCGGCCGACGATGACGACGGTCCTTTCCCCGCGCTCCGGCGCGTCCACCTGTGCCTCACGCCGCACTGGTTCGAGCAGCAGTTCCACCTGGCCGTGGAGAACGACTTCGACTACGAGGACGTCTGCGGCGGCGAGCGAGGGGACGAGAAGGACGACTTGCTGCCCGACCTGCTGCGGTATCGCAAGGATGCGATCACATTCCTGGACATGATTGCTTTCAAGGTGAGGGTGCACGGAGAAAAAAGCGCAGTTGGAGAGACCAGAGGTATAGTTGGGCCAACTGCAGTCTGCAGTGGAATACGGGCCCACTCTAACTATCGTTGGCTCCACTGCAGTGCGCTAGTGGCGCGACCCCAGTGAGGCCGACTCACACTCCAGTTGGGGCAACTACAGTGGGTGCTGTCAGCGTACATGGTAGTATCGTGGACCCAACGATCAGCGTACATGGTAGTATCGTGGACCCAACAATCAGCGTACATGGTAGTATCGTGGACCCAACGATAGTGATAGCGGCATCCACTAGCGGCATGCCGTTGCGCTCAGACTATCTGTAAGTGTCCTATCAAGCGCAGTTGTAGTAAGCGTGACCACAGCCATGGCTGGGGCAAAATGAGCACCATAGTTACATTAAAAGAAACATAGTTGTTCTGAGAACGTGGTGGAGGTAAGGGGGCATCCATATACCACGTGACCTAGTTGGGGGGGGGGGGGGGTCAGCCCCAGGTCACGCTCCTATATTCAATACATGGGAAGGTTAGGTTAGCCAGGTCACGCGGGGGAGGGGGGGGGGGGTCTAAAAGTGGCCTATTTTGGGTCACGTGGTATATGGATGCCCCCTAAGGTTATGGCAATATCAAACACACATACCAGAGGAGCAATTTATTGTAATATATCGTAAAATATAAAGTACAAATAAATAAGTCGCTAAAAGGAATAGACACAATGTGGTTTTCCTGAAAATTATAATTAAGAAAACTATTTGGCATCTAGGCCATGGTGAAGAGGATTTGGGGCCTTCCATTAGGTACCTGCAACTTGCAGGTCGATCGGGGAGGGGGGGGGGGAGGCATAACCGGGAGTAGGGACTAAGTTAGGTATACTTCCATCCATATTTAGTCAGTTAAACCCTCCACGATCCCTGTGGAAAACTGCCAAAAGGCACCCGCTCCCTCCGAGCGAAGTTCGTACTGCGCGCGCTGCCACCCTGCAGCTGCCCGGCTGCTTTGTAACTGATGAATGAACCAGACAACCGTGATGAATGGTCCAGACAGCCGGGTCGTAGCGAGTCTGGCGGCTTGGAAGTGACTACCACTTCCCAGCCGCCAGACTCGCAACGACCCGGCTGTTCGGTTTGACCAGAACCTTTGGGTCAATTTTGCACGAAGTTCGTGACCAAATATGGATGGTCGTATACCTAGCCTAGTCCCTTCGACGCGGCCACAAAAAGTTCCGGCCCAACTCACGTCTGTGGGCGTGATTTGGCGCTTTTCCGCGGCGCCGCGCCGCGGTCTGAGTTGCGTTGCTCTACACATTTGTTCTGTCCGTGCACTAAGGAACCTATCTCAACGAGCTAAAGGTCTGGGAATAGCCTCATCATTACTTATCAGTGCACTTCGAAGTACAGCGACATAAGTGGAAATGTCGTTGTCCATGATTTATCTTGCTTGCGCATGGCAAAGACAAGTGTATGTACGTTTCTTCAGTATTTTCGCTTTTAGTCAATGTATGTCCCAATTCCAAAGACAGACACTTTTTCGCTTCACTATTGTTGTTCACTTTTTTTTGTTGTCTTCTGCTAACGAGGATGTGCGAGTAGACTGGTCGCGGATGCAAGAGTGAAAATGTTAAGAGGCGTTTTGGTTTGCCGGCTGGTGAGAAAAAAAAAGATAAAAAAAATCGTGGAGTCCCTACGACGAGTTTTAGAGCTCGCGAAACGGTCTCGTCGTAGTTGCTATGATAAATTTGGAGTAATATTCGAAAAATTGCATACCCACAACTTGAAAACGGTACGAGAAAAGGCAAAAAAATTCCGTCGGAGGGGTGCTAGCTTGGGGTCCTTCACTACGGGACCATCAATGTTTTTGGAAGGTTGGACGGAGATTTTTGGGGATTTTATGTCTTCATCGATACCTAATGAAAAAACCAAACGCCGCTGCACTGATAGGACAAGTGTGTGGATCAACGCATCAATTGAAGCGTTCCCATATAGATCCGATTTCAACGCATGTGATCACGCTCACGCGTTCCTTTGGGAACACATGTTAGCATGCATTGATCCCAACACCTGTCATCCGTCCCCCCATGCAAATTCTACATGATCAGTGAATCAGTGCATGTTACATGTGTTTCCTATAGGGGCCAGTCTAGTGTACGAGTTGCGAGAACGCTGTCACCCGTGCAGGCAACCACAAATATAATCAACCATAAAATAAAACAAGGTTTCGGATTTCAGAGCGTATTAAGCCAGTTTCCTTTTGTGTTTCGTGGTACATTCGCTGAGACAACGACCTTTCCAGTTATCAGTACTCAATCCAAGTACAGTAAACATTAGTGATGATCGGGCAACTTTTTAATTGGAGTCAACAGCACTGATATGGAAACTCGTGTCCCCCTCAAGAGCAGTCTACACTGTAAAAAAAATTGTCGTAAATTTACGACACCAGAGTCGCTAAGTTTGATAGCGAGCGCAGTCGTTTCTGTACGATCACAGACGTTTTCATACGACAAATTTCGTTCAATTACGACAAAAGTCGTTTCACTACGACTTCAATATCCTAATGTAACGACATTGCTTGTTCGGCAACGACTATCTCGTTTTAAAACAATAAAAATGCGTTCTGAACACAAACGACCATATTCGTTATAGAACGAAAAGTTCATCAAGCAAAATGTCGTATCCCAACAATTTTTTTTAACAGTGTAGAGATGAGACGGCGGCGTCACTCTACCGACTAAAGTGGTGAAACTGCATGTTCACGGGCCGAAAAAAAAAAAGTTACGCCCTAGTTTTGCCAGTGGCTTTGGCCGTCAATGTTAACGTGTGCTTTGACTCAGGTGACGCGCACACCGCTTGCCATGGAAGGGCTGTTCGCCGATCTCACGAACCTGACCACGATCCACCTGCGCGTGGAGTTTGTGCCCATCACGGTCCGGATGACGCGCCTTGTCGAGGCGTTCATCGCGTTCAGCGACGACCCGACCCCCGACGATTGCAAGGTAGCCCAGGCCGCTGACTTCGTCGCATCGAAGCCGCAGTCCTGGGTCACCCTCAAGGCGCTGCACTTCGTGCTGCCCGAAGGGTCGGGGGCTGGTCTCCGGGGCGTACCGTTGCAGAGGGCAGAACGCAAAGTGGCCACGGAGTGGAATAAGGTAAGAATTCGATTTTATTATCAGACACAATGGATCCACATTGCCGTAATTTTCGAAACTTGTAATTCTTTAGTGTTTTTCAAAGTTTTCAAAATTGTTTAAAACTGTTAAACTTTTAACAATTGTTTTTTTTTTTGTGGTTTTTCTTTTCCCCTTCTAATTCTGGTGCTCTATTAGTGCGCGTTACGTTGCTGGTGAGCTGACTCTTTCTGTCGACTGCAGGTGCTGAGTGCTGCCGCGGGCGCGTGCACCTCCCTGGAGCAGTTGCTGCTCGACGGCTCGGGCTGGGACCCGGAAGCGCTGCAGTCGCTCCTGGCCAACAACCGGAGCCTGACGCAGGCTGCACTGGGCAGCTGCGGTGCTGCTCAAGCAACCCAGGCTGAATAGGCATGTGTGGACCAAGGCTTAGCATTTTCGTGACATCTTCAATCGTTGAGGAATTTTTAATTTGTGTTAAATTCGTGAATTTAGTTTACGGAGTTCCGGTTATATTTTGTTTCATAAAATTACTGTTGCAATTGTTGTTGCATAAAGGACGTGTTACTTCACAGTGTTTAAACATAGATTGTGTGGTTAGTGCTTTATTTGTTCGTTACAAAGTAGCCCACTCTTGAAGAAACTTCATTAGTAGTAAAGATTGGGGAATCTTCACTACTTTCATTGAAGGTCAGTCGTAATTGTAGCTAATTCAAATGCTGTGTTGTGCTATCATAGGACTTCTTGTAATACTTGTTACTTACAAATAAAAAAGTTTCCCGTAATGATCAGATCCCATTTTATTTGCGGGGACATGAGACATTAATCTTACTAGTTAATCACGTTGGAAGTTTATTCCTATTAATTGTCTTTAAAGCAGAAAATTATTGCGTTTGCAGATTTATACATTTTTTTTCGTAAAAACGGGCCGGGGGGAGGTGGCGGGGGTTTCTATCCGAAACTGTTAAGAGCGAATGAAGAGGTATTCTACACCGAAACAACTATCGCAGTCGTCAACTAGACTTCTAAGAGCTACATACTCGCGCACTTGCAGGCTAGAGCAGTCACGTCACGCACACACCGGCGATCCGAGAGGCAGGCAGTGGCGGGGTGAGGGGGCTGAGGTGAGGAAGATGGAGCGGAGGTGACTGGCGGGAGTGGCTAAGCGTTGCGTGCCACAAGGGTTGCGACGGCGTTCGGGAACAAAGACTCTCCCTCAGCGCGGGGCGCGCGGCTCTTTTTGAGCTGAATAAACTTTAACTCCATCTGAACGCCATTCAGCTCAGCCAGGCAGAAGTTGGATTAGGTTATTATAAAAGAAAGAAGTGCACTTTTGCAGAAGTCAAAAACACGAAGAGAAAATGTGAAGATCGTGACAAGAGGAAAAAATTCCATTCATTTTCCTCGTCAGATGAGCCGTTTGGAAGGAACACGCGTAAATCGCACTTCTTTCTGAAAATCTCAAAAAACGTTACAAGTCCCGTACGCGGGTTTAGTGAGGAAGAAAAAAAACAAATGTCTCAAAAATGGAAAATTTTGTGATTTCTCGACGTTTTATGAAGTGGAGAAACTTTTTGGTAAAAACAATTTTTTTGATTTTTTTTTAAATATTTTTAATGTTCCCCAAAACGGTCTAAAAATCGAATTACGCCGAAAACTCTAGGACGGTCATTCATTCCTATGATAGTGCAATGGATTTTCAAAGTATGAGCCAAATTGCTGATTTACACTTGGTGGCCCTCCCTTGTGAGGCAGCCCAATCCCCGTACCCGTCCTCCAGGCGGGGGCGCTTAGGGGTGGATGGCGGCCCTTCCACAGCAACCTCTGCCGGGGGGGCATCGGGGTCAGTGCTGCGCTCACCCTCTGCCTTCATCTGATGAATGCGCCCTCTGACGCAAGCATTACCTGAATCAATAAAACGATGTCGGCGTTGTTGAAACGCACTCAAGTGAAACCAAAAATGAAAAATTTCTTGAAACAGAAAAAAATACTGTACCTCATCTCTCGACTCTTGGTCCTTCACCATTTTGAGTTCCCTGTAGGTGGACGTGTGGGCGTGAGGAGAGAAGCGGCCTTATGTCGGATGGAAACTTGTCTGCCAAAAATTTGTTAGCCCTTGACCTTAAATTTGCCATTTGCACACAATCCCCCTCGCGTGGCTCCAGGTGTTTTGATAGTCTTGCCTGTAGGGTGTGCCATACTTCATTTTTTTCGAAATTCGGTGTACGCGTTACCTCAATCGTGGCCATTTTTTCATGCTAATTCCGAGGAAAAAAGATAAAAAAATTTGGAGGCCGTTTAGGGGGGTCCGACTCGCCTCGGTTTGGGGCCTAAATGCCCCTCTACAGGGCGAAAAATTAATGTTGTCAAAAATTTTTGCAAAAAAACTTCCTACCTCAAATTGAAGAGAGTAGGGGCCTAAGGAGCTGAAATTTCAAGGAAAACGTCGTATCTCTTACGGTTTCGGAGATATCGGCATTGAAAGTGCAAAAATCGATTATTGCACTTTAAACCTTCACTTGAACTTAAAATACTTCCTTTGCACTGATTTTACCACGCGAGCTGCTTCCGCGAACGGCTCCACGATGGCCTTCACGTCGTCCTGCACAGCATTGACACGGCTGTGGTGCGGAGCTCCTGGTTCGTCAAGGTGAAGGTGTGTTTCAGGACCGTACTAATGACGTGAGCCTGGCAGTCTTCGCGAACTAGGTCTTCCAGAGCTTTCCTAATGTTTGCTCCTTGGTCAGTAAGGTGCCCACCAAATTTATCTAAAAATTTCTTCAGGCACACCAATTTTCTACATCTCCTGTACCATGACAGTGCGTATACCTTCTGCATTTTTTTAAAGTTCGATAGGGAACTTCACTGTCAACAATTTGAAGTGTTCCTTCTTCCATTTGGTATTAAAGGACACCGTGATGCGGATATACGCTAATAACTTGTGGTCATCAGTCCAGATGACCGTGGTTCCTCCCACTCCCCCGTCCTCTTCATTCGCTGCCGCGATCAGACGCTCGACGACTTTCGCCCGCGCCTCGGACGCCGCACTGTCACACCCAGGGATCCGTAACTTAACACAAGAGGTAGCTTTAACGTTATGGCATTAAGTTAAAGTTATAACGTTTAACCTATAACGGCCTTCACAGCCAATAACGGTAACGACTTTTAACCTTAACACCCTATAACTCAGATGGAAAGTTAACAGACTAACCGTTACGGATTTAACGGATAAGGTTGCGGTATACAGGTAACCCATTAATGAAGAAACGTCAGTATCCTCTGTTAGCGATCTAACGGTTAAGCACTGCAACCGATTGTGCTGCGGTTATAACGTTAAACCTAGAGACCATTAATCGCGAAGAAAAGAAAGACCTAAATGAGTCCGTCCTGTCGAGTTTGAGCAAGGCATCAATATTTGAGTCAATTCTGGCAACGAATCGATAACGGCATCCGTGGTATCATTTGGCGCCAGTGGGCCAGTGAACCGTAACATAAAGCGATTCAGTTATAACGTTATATCTATTAACGTTTTACCTTCTAACGTTATGTAAGTGAACGGAAGTGTCCTAGGTTATCGGTTTAACGGTTATAACACATAACGTTTTAGAATAGGTTATCTAGATAACCGTTAATGGTATGCCCTTTTCTTACTAGATAATTTATCTAACAATAGCCAGCGGCCTGTATTCTTAAGCGTTCCATAAATAACGTAGCCCTAAAATTTAACACCGCATTCCGTTACATTCTGGTATATGTTACGTTACACGTTACGTTAAGTTACGGATCCCTGGTCACACCTGCCGGCATGATGTCCTTCAGGGCAACACGCCCTACTGCGGCCCCCACGTTCACTGCGAACTGCAAAAGTTTTGCATCGATTGTCCGGCAACCAGCTCGATGGAGCACAAAGCCTCAGCGCACATCTCCGCCAACTTGTCCGCCAACGTTGACTTCAAATTTGGGGGCAAGGCGGACGCCGCCACTGGATGCCCCCCGCCGGAAAGTTACCGAACACGTGGGGCCTTTCAGGTGCTTTAGCATCGACGAGGTCCCCGTTGCCCCGTGGTGCACCAGCAGAGTCTGGCACCGGACACATCGCACAGCCCCTACCTCCAGCTGGGTGCTTGTGTTGTCGACGACCTCAAAGGCATCCCAACACGCGCTCCTATTCCCCCTCGCGGTGGGCTTCTTCTTGGCCTCATACTGTCCAGCAGCCAATTTCGTTGCAACGTCGGCCGAATCGACACTGTCACCTTGTTGGGGTCGGGGCACGGCGCCAGCGGCCGAAGCCGGGGAACGGTCGACGTCGACGCCGAGGTGCCTAACACCGGCCGGTGTGGGCTGGGGCTGCTCCCCGGTTGACGACGACGTGGCCGGCGGTTCCCCCTCAGCTCGCGATCGCTTCTTCGCCATGGTGCGCACAGACACATACACCACACACGCCAGGCGCGGCTCCAGGATTTGGCCAAGGGAGGGGTAATTTCCTCGAAAGCGAGGGGGGGGGGGGAGAGTAATACAACATTTTCTTTTTTAATGTGAAAAATCTGAATTTGATTTGAGTGTTGTGCAATTACAAGGGGGACATTTTAAAAACTCACAAAATGTGAGAAACACATATGCATATTTACATTTTTAAGAAAAATCATTCTACGAAAGACTGTCTAATTTTGTGAGTAACATCTCTACATTCCATTCAAACGATTAAAAGTCGACGGCGTGGCGGGGCTGAAGATGTTTCACCGCGAAAAATCATTGCCAAGTCAAAAGTGCATGTGATATCTAGAGTGATATGGAGGGGTGGCCGGCGCCCTTCGGGCGCCTCATGGGCCAAGGAGGGGGGGGGGGGGGTAATTACCCCCATTACCCCCCCCCCCCCCTCGGAGCCGCACCTGACACACGCGACAAGCAGAAGAAAAACCAGATGGAGGAAATTGGCAACACGAACACGACTGCGGTCTGGTGCATAGGCATGGCCTCTTGTCACGTCGGTCAGCGCGGAAGCATACGGACGATGGACGATTTTGTTTAAAAGCTGTGTTGTGTTGTTGTGGTTTCAAACGCAAAGTAGTTCCTAGTTCCGGCCCGCTGGCCGCCCGCGCCCATTCTGGTTCTGCTGACGCCGTGGTTCCAGGAAGAAATGTCCGGGGTAAAAATGTCCGCTAAATGTTTGCCCGCAAAATGGCATGCCCGTTGCATATTGTCACCATCGACACGGGCGACGCGCCGCCGCTCGCACAGCCGGCACGCCCCGTCCCCATCCACAAGCGCGAGGAGGTGCTCAACACTGTCATGCGAGGTGATGCAGCGTGTGTTCCACGACCCCCCGCCGCCCGGAGAAACGGAGCCAGAGGCCCTGGCGCCGAGACTTTAACGTGTACCTGGAGTGACCTCCTCCCCCGGACGATGACGAGGAGTTCGATGTCCAGAAGTCCCCGCACTGGCTCCTCGCCCCCTCCGTGTAGTCCACGAGGAAGTCCGGCAGAACAATGCCGCCGCGCAGGCCCGCGCCAAGGACCGCTACGACTCTGCGGGCACGTACATGGTGAAGTCGACGCTGGCACATTCCATACCGCTTATTCACAGGCTGCTTGATATCGATGTGGCCCGTCCGTATTTGAGCCAACAGCTGATGAAAATCATGCTCTTGATCAAAGATCTCCCCCAAGAATTTCCAAATATTCGCATGGTGAACTGTCAGCATTTTCTGAAACTCCGAGTGCCATCCCTCGACAACGTTGTTTGTACGGGCAGTATTGTCCACAGCCTGGTCAAACACATCAAAAAACATCCACATCTAGGTCCAGCAATGACCCACATACGGACTTGAAATCTAGGGGCCGTTGGAATCGCGGACGTTACCCCTCGGGTATTTTGTGTTAGGACATGATTTTGACGGACTTCATGTTCGCGGACATTTTGCGCCGGACATTCCTTCGTAGCACCTGGGTAGGCAACCCAACCACCATTCGCATCCCGACTAATTTCCATCAAGTATAATAGTTGTCATAGGTGATCCTGGACATTAACCCTACTGGCGTTAATAATTGTGAGGAAAATCAGAGTTATGGAACGGGAACGGAGGGGGCAGGGAAGACCACAGCACGGCGCTGCCGGCTGCCGGGCCAGGGTGCCGGGGCTGGGGAGCAGCTGCCGCAGCGGCAACGGGAGCGACCGAGTCCCAGCAGTCGCAACTGCGCTTTCCCTAGGAAATCGGCGCGATTCCTAGGGAATCCATTTCCAGGGGTCCGGAGAAGAGCCGAAACGGAAATAAGAGAGGTGAACCGCAGCAGAGAGTATCTCCGGCCGCGGTGTCGGCCACGAGCCAACGTCAAAAATTTGGAGACTAAGCTCTCGCTGACGATATGTCACGACCATTTGATAGGGTCACTCAGCGCAGGAGGCCTACCGCGCAGCCATCGGAAGAAGATCCGGAGGCCGCACGGATGCTGCGCTGTGCTGTGCGAGGGAGTCCCTAGGAATTTGCACCCAACTCCTAGGGACTTCCTATGTTTGGGTCGAGTTGTCTCGGTTTTGACAAAATACGCTAGGATTTCTAGGCGATGTTTTTACCGTGTATATTATCGGCCATTATAATACATAATATGCTAGAACCATAAAAATTTGGCCAGTTTTCCAATTTTTTTAAAATCAAAAATAAGGTAAGCATATAATACTTATACTCCTCCGTACACAACCCATTTCAGTCAGCCACCCTCCGCGAACGGCTAACGGCTGCGTTAGGTATTGGCAGCGAGATGCCAGGCGTACAAAAGGAACTAAATTTAATTAGCATCCATTGCCCCCTTTGTTTTGTATCTTACGTGGCATGCATGGCTGAATGTTGTACTTCGTTAACTGCTGACAGTAACTATAAACAGGTATATTGTAGTATTTAGAGTCAAACGGAGCTCACAAGCTCATCTCGCGCCATGCACTGCCGTGCAACCAAGGCCCAACGAGGGGCCCCGCGGGCCAGTCGCTGTCTGGCCGCGCTCGGAGCTAGTCGCCTCTCTGTACTACTGTGGTATTTGCCAATAAATCACTTCTGGTTCCAGCAGCCTTTGGTCTTGTTCCAGTCCTGAGCCAGACATTACAATATAATAGGTATTGATAGGTACAGCCGTACTAAGGCTTCCATTTCTTTAACCATGGTCAGTGTTACAACAGATCTTTATTCAGCTATGTGACGATTTACGGTCTTCTCAATGGTTCTGTAAAAAGTGTCCTCGTCAAAACCTTACTTGCAGAAACGTTACTACTTCACTGGAGTAAAGATGAATCCCGGAACGATTAAAGATGGACATGAACTGACAAATCTTCGAGCCTTGGGGGTACTCGTTGTTATTCGGTGTACGCCTGTAATCCTGAAAGAAAACAGTTTGAAACATGGTTGGTATATAACGTGAAGTGCCAGTCATAATAACTTATACACACGCGCGCCCAAATCAGATTATGTCTGGTGATTTTCGATGCTTCAACTATCGCAAGAGCCTTTCTCACAACGTGAATGAATATTTGCCCAAAATGTTAAAATTACAAGTAGAGGGGCTAGACATCACATTTTACTTGAGTTGTTGGGCGAGGTAACATAATTGTTCCCGGGTGAAATTCGGACTTTTCGGGCCATTTTCCAGCGGTTCAATAGTCTGTCCTCCGGCCATAAGAGTGGCGACGTTGTCAAAGGTCGGCAGCACACCGAGAAAAAAGATTAGTGATCGCAGCTAATGTTATAGTTCTCAGGGGCGTAGAAACGGGGGAAGAAGAGGGCAACTACCTTTTCGTTGAAGCAACTGACTTTTCGTTCGACCAACTCAGGCTGGTACTGGTATTCTGGTACAGCATCACTGGTAAACCAAAATCATTCCTAGTCCATTGCGGGGATCCGTCTCTGGAATCCGTCAACTTTCCTACGAAGTTGTTTCGACTCCTTGGAAGTCGAACAGGTTTCGTTTTTTCGTGGAGAGATGTGAACTGGACGAGGATAAGTCACACCTATATTGACGCCTCTATCTCGCGAGATGGGAATCCCCGGCCGTCATCAGCCCACAAACACTGATAAAGTAATTCGGAGAATCGTCCCAGGTAATCTGCAGTATAATCTGAAGAATTGCATTTGCTGATCACAAATCGAAAACGGCCGAAGTTTTCGTCCTGCGTGTGTTAACTAGGGGGCCTTCACTACGGGACCATCAATGTTTTTGGAAGGTTCCACTTTAGTTTTGTACTATGCCCCCCTTAACTTTTAGACCGTTCACCACCTAAAACTCATCGCAGGGTCCTCAAGATTTTTTGGATTTTTTTTCCCATCAATACCTATTGGAAAACCTAAGCGCCGCTTAACATTTTCACACTTCTGCATCCGCGGCCAGTCTACTGTAGTATTCTGGGGAATCCCCGGCCGTCATCAGCCCATAAGCACTGATAAAGCAGTTCCGAGAATCGTCCCAGGTACTCGCAACACACACGGAGAAGGAAGATAAGTGATCGCAACTAATGTTTTTGTTGATTTCCAGTCAACCACTAAATGTCATCCTAAGAGCTGAAATTGTCTTCGGCCAGTTGTTTGGTTAGTTGCACCAAGGAAAAGTTAGTTGCACCAACAAACAGGTGCCTTGCCGGAGCAAAACAATATTTTTGCTTTCGTAACGAACCCTTTGGTTGGAGCAACTAACTTGTCGTTGAAGCTATAACTTTTCGCTGGATCAACTAACAAATAAGTTTCCTCAACAAAAACTTACTGGTTGTCTGGAAATCAACTGAAAAATTAGCTCCGATCACTGATCATTTTTCTCTCCGTGCAATTTACTTCACCTACCCCTGCTGAGGTTGGGAAAAAACTTGCAGTTTTTGGGATGTCACCTACCCGCTTCTAAAAGTGTGATGGGTTTCGAACTCAACCCTTGCATTCCGGATAGCCATACTTACGATGTGTTTTCAGGTTGTATAATAGATGTAGTCGGATTAAGAGGGTTTAGAATGCTAAACGCCAACAGATCGCACGCGTAGCAGCTCGAACATTCTGTGAAGCAGGACAAAAAAAAAAAGTATTAATACGTGCACTTACTGAGATGGTAATACGCTTGACGTCTTATTTAGCGGCCCACTTGTTTCGAGTGTCGCCGCTGTAGCTGCTGTTGCGTTGCAGCTTGAAATAAGCCAGGGAGGGGGGGGGCTGACTCTCGAGGCCTCCGCGACACCCCTTTAAAATGATGTCCTAAGCCGCTCTACACCTTTCCGAATTTCCAATTTCCAAATTTCATCTTTACAATTTGTTTGGGGGAACAACACCATATCTAAAGGAGTACACCACACCAAACGAGATTAGACCGAGAAATCAGCAGCTTTCGGAAAAACACCCCTAGGGAAGCGTTTTCATGCCCCACAGGGGTGGTGAGAGAAAATTGTCTGGACCCAAGGTGAGGCACTGCATCGCGCATCGCCGTCCACAAATCAGTGGTAGTAGACTCAAATGGCGCGGCGCCTTCGTCGTGCGTGTGAGAGAGACAGAGAGCGGCCCCCGAGAGTAAAGTTGCCAACGTCTGCATATGCAAAAAAAAAGAAAGAAAAAAAAATGTCCCGTCCGCTCACACCACCCGCTGTAGCGCAAGCGGTTTCGGCCACATAGGAAAATGCGGTACAGCAGGATACTACGCGATACAGCATCTACATTCTACCCACGCCTTTCCGTTGTATCGGCTGTACTCGTGGTACAGAGCGTTGAGCACCCGACGAGGCACCCGAGTATCCATTGATGCACTGTATCCTGATACGGCGGGCAGCGGATACCCAGACGCATCCGGGTAAGTCGAAAAGTGTCTTCTGTCTGTCGTGCCGTCGAGACAGAGGGAGACGGGAGACGTATTCGGTCACGTCCGGGTATATCTGCTGCCCACCCGCTTCTCAGCTCTACTCTGTCATGCGGAGGACGGACTTTACTTATAGACCGATGCGTTTAAGCTTGGCAAGTTGTGGCCACATGCACTGCACGCTCGTCCCCAAACCCTACGGAAAGTTTTCCAATAACTGCTCTTCGCTCTGTCTGGTCACGTTTAGTGTGATGCCGGGAAATCAGTACTATCCAACAGTTTGTATCTACCAAGTGAACCAAGTTTTCCTCGTTCCACTGAAATCCCACATTACCCGAAATCTCTACAGCAGCAGCCTCACTGATGCAAACATTGTGTAAAAAAAAACAAAACAAATAGAGTACCAAAACTACGAATTTGAGTTTAAACTAAACGTCGCCCCTACCTTGTGATGCCAGGTTTAATGGAAACAGAGTGGGCGTGCATCCAGGCTGGATGCGGTCGTCGTGATTGACGAAAATGTCACACATAGCGACAGCATCGCCTGTGCCTGGATACTCTGTTGTGTGGATTGCTGCCGTGTAGCCTGCCGAATATGGGTTGAAGCGATCCTCTGTCGGAGTGCCGTCGTAGTCAATACCCTGAACATCGATACCTGCGACAATCAGAGGGGGGGGGGGGCGCACCACTCGTTAAAAACTATGTACACAGATTTCTGGATTTCGTCGGACTACACCCCGAGCCTCTCATATGGTTAACTATTTCGGCTGATGCAAGTAGGAAGTTCTTTGTTTACGTTTTTTTGGCTTTCTCTTTTCTTAAGGGACACAAGGCCGCCTGCCAAGCTGGCAGCTATAGGTTACCAGTGGTACTCGTCCATCCCTCTTTATGAGGACGATTCCTTAGAAGCCTCGGTCTTTACAAGTGCAGATATTGGTCAGCATCTCATCGGGTCTTCCTAAGGAAAGGCCTTTCATAAAATTCACACATGTAAGGAATATACTTATAGGGAAAGCTGCTTGTAAGGACATCTGCAGCTAACGCTTAGCTGCAGGGGCGCTTAACAAGACGGCACCCATTCTCCATAGGGAGCACTCCTTGTAAGCGCAGGATCTTGTGAGAACTGCTGGACTTTGTCCTTATAAGGATTTTCCTTAACACGAATTTCCGAGCTACGATAGCAACTCCATGAGTTGCACTACAATGGGAAAGGATGATATTCTCTAGAGATTGAAACGTACCCCAAAGGATACCCTGAGGGCTGAGCGACTTTCGTGCCGCTTTTGCTGCAATTTGCGCTCCCTGGTTGTCACCAAGCAGGGTGACTGTGTCTAAGTCGACGCCATTCATCTTAGATACAGGGTGTCGTAACTTACCATAACGCAAAATATGTTAAAGTTACAGTAACTATCGGCGTCAGCATTTGCCAATAACGTTGCGTTAAACATCTTAACGAAAAGCCACAATTTAGGGAGTTATATGGTATACCATTAACCTACAACAGTTAGTTAATTGAATTAACGTTAAATATGTTACCACCAACATTTATGTTATGTTTGCGACGTTATTAGCAATATAACGCAACGGGTGACATTTTTTTAAAACTTTAACCTGCGTGCTTTTTCATTTTCGTTGGAGTTATAACTTTAACATGCCGCGACGAAATAACGTTAAATGTCAATTTTCTGCACAAAAAAAAAGATGTTTTGGGAGGACAAGCTGCGTTGCCAAGAACTGCCCCCCCCCCTCTCTGTCTCTCTCTCTCTCTGTTGCCACATGTGAATGTCTCACCCTCACCACATTTTTTGGCCCCCGGAGACTCACGGTCTCCCAGGCACTTTGCCTACTGCTACCCTTCACTCCCCTAGCAGAAAAGCAAAAACCTCAATTGGCGTAGGGGGGACTCGAACCGGGATCCATCAACAGACGAGAGCTCTCCACCATGTCTCGGCCTCGGTCTCGGCTGTCTAACCACTAAGCCACTGGGACGACGGTCAGAAGTTAGTTCCGTAGCGATCTGCCTGCCGAGTGTGAGATCTTTGGCTTGGCTGCTACGCGCTGCCACAACACAGGCACCGAATCGAACGATGGTTCGTCACCGGGCCTGGCTGGGCTGGACTCGGCCGTTCGGTAGCAGAGCTTCGGCAACGGCTGGCGCTCCCAGTCGCCCCCGCTTCACCCTTCACCCTTGCCAGGCAGCGGTCAGTTCGCGCAACAAGACCGACAGAGATAGATGCGTAGACGGAACCTGACCCACTACATTCAGCGTGGCCAGGTGGCGCAGTGGGTAGAGGCGCCGGTACAGTCGGATATTCCGTTGCTCGGTTGAATCCGGGTTCGAACACCACTGTCGCCCAGGTTTCTTTTGCTGTTCTGCTCCGGCAGCGGTGGGAAGCCCGCCAAAACCGACAAGGGGGCACGGCTCGCCGGACGGGTCTTCGAGCAATTCGAGAAATGTGGCAACACAGGATGGGAAGACGGGGGAAGGGGGCGTTCGCTGGCAACAAAGTAGTGCGAAATAATAGTTTTTAAACTTTTGCAAGACTAACCAAAATTAACGTTAAATGAAAGGTATTGAGATAACGTTAAATCGACGATGCTCGATTTAACGTTAATCCCACCTGAGAATGCAATAACGTTAAAGACTTATCGTTAACCTTATAACGGTTAGCGGCGTGACCCAAAATTAATGGTAAATCATTCAACGTTAAATTGTGTAACGCGTTATACCAAGAACATTAAACAACGTTACAAGCATATAACGATATTTCGATTCACTTCGTTAGGCGTTAGTGTTATAAACTTTAACCGTCATAGTGAGTGCAATATTTAGGGTTACGGTAAGTTACGACTCCCTGGTTTAAATTTATTCGCAAGGACCAAAATTTCACCATGTTCTCGGAGACTGACTTTGGCTTACCATTCTTGAGGGCGTAGCAGCATGAGCCCGGCCGACTGTCGCTATTCGTTCGATGGAGTTTGGCGCGGCCCTTGCGTATCGATATTTCTCATACGATCTCCCGAGAGTTTCCCGTATGGAAGTCTTTTTGTTCTTCAGCTTCCGCTTCTGACCCGTGATGGAAACCTCTATTCCAATGGTAAGAACCCGATTAATTTAACATATTTGCATTCTCACCTGGTGTATAGGTCGACAAATACTCTTTGCTTTGCAAGGTTCGCCATACCCTCCGGGATGTTTGTGGTATCCACGAGGTTCGTAACCAGCCAAATTGCGAGAGAGACAGGTGTTTTTGACGTCATGGCGTACGCCGGTTCGGCGTTCGCAGTGCTGACAACGACTGTTCAGAATAAAAGCTCACACCTTCGGCATATTATCATTTAATAAAATTGCAACGCCATTAGAAAACAGGGTTTACTTTTGGAAATCACACCCCGTGCATCCAATGAGGTATTTTGCCTGCAAGAAAAAAAGAAGGAATCTCCAAGACAGCCGCTTCAGAATACAACAAACCCTCGCTTGTTTTCAGATGCGCTTCCTTGCTCTTTTTTCGGACATAATCACTGCATTGGCACACATGGAGGTTCGGAAATGATTTCAGAACGCTTTATTCATGTTCTCCTTTGCTGCTGACCCACGAGAGCCGAAACACGAAACTCAAATACGTTAAAAGGCCTTAGAACTGCACAGCAGAAGCCCATGGAGACAAGTTGGAGCGTCTGCTTCGGACGCCGGCGGAGTAATTTGGCTGTTTGACACATTTGAGAGTCGTAGTTCGGATCCAGGGCACAAAAATAAAAGCAGAACACAAATAATTCCCTGAGAAATCAATGTGAAACCCGTTAGGGAATTTAACTCAAAATGGCCATAACGCGCATCTGTGAACAAGTCAGGGCTTGTTATGTTCCGCGGCGGCCATCTTGGAGACTCCTTCCTTTCTTCTTTCAGGCAAAATACCTAATTTTTAACTCGTTTATTAAACACGCGAATCGTGTCATTAAATACCTGATCAGAGTGGCCACAAAATCCGCAAAATCGATTTCCCTGACTTTTCCCTGACCCAATATCGTCTTTATGTGACCAAGGAGGCAAGCGATTGAGGGTAGGAAAATAATATGCAGAAGCTCTATTTTTCAGTAAATTCGCCAACGACCAAAAAATGGCACTCGTAGTCGAGCTTAACATTTTACCATGACCAACAACTCAAATTCCCCGACTTTTCCCTAACTTCCCTGGCCAACTCCCCTTGACTTGTGGCCACCCCGAAAATGAACCTAAACTTGGCCACTGCCAGAGGCGAAGGCCGAAGTAACACATTGACCCCCCCCCCCTCCCTGAACCTAAACTCTCAACTAACACTTGCAGGAAAGTACGTTTACGCTAATTTCCAAGCAATCCCATTGCTTTGTGTGCCCTACGAGTTGCTTGCTAGACCGTACACAAAGGTCCTCAAAGACTTCCCCTCAAATTAAAAAATGACCCTAAATGAGTGTAATGGACACTCCAACTCCAGTGTATATTCATGCAATCAAGTCTAAGACTGATACCTTGAAGCTCATTGGAAAAAAACCCAAAAGATTTCAAGCTATGACTCAGGTGAAATATCCATCTCATTTACAATCAAACTAGAAAGTCATGCTGCTTGTAACTTGACCAGAAAATTAGACAAAATCGATTTTGCATTATTTTCTCTCTTAAAACGACGATACCTCGAAAACCGTAAGTGATACAACGGTTATCTCGAAATTTTGGCCCTTAAGGGCTCTACTTTGGACTGTTTGACCTTTCAAATGTTTTGAAATGAAAATTCAGACATATTGATTTTGACTGCTGTTAGGAGCATTTAGGCCCCATGCAGGCGCCCTGTGCGACCTTTTCCAGTGGCCCGATCGAGCTCACCGGGGTATCGAAATTCATGCCTTGGATCGTGGCATCGGATCAGAATAGTACATATTTCAAAACTTGCTGCAAAATGTAACACTCTAACGTCCCACTACGAGAATTAATGAGCACCTTTATGACGAGCTGTAGTGTACTGGGATTTCGGTACGGATCCCGTTGGAGACGGCAGCCGCAGACTCCCGAAATCGCCGGTCTTTCAAGATTCGTGATAGCCAGGAAAAGGCGTTTTTTATGCAGTCCGGCATAATCATTCCGTCCCTTATTTATTTTATTGTCAGCACCGTAAGTAATTCGTGTAGGAAATTGCAACAACTTGACAAGGACAATCTGCAGCACGAATTCTTACTTATTTTCTAAACATTTCGTAAAACTAACAGAAACAAAATAATAACAATTTTAGACTATCTTACTAATATTCTTCATACAAACCCCACCTTTTCATGTTTACTCAAATGTCAATAGTCTGGATTTTACTGATTAAATGATTGTTGGCATTAAAACTGTTGCTGAAACGATAAAATTACAGTGGAGGATTCAAATATACAGGACTTTTAGGAGCTGGCTCGGGAGAAGAAGACGGGAAGGACAAAACGGCCTCTGATTGGCCGGGCGCGAGAGTGGGGCTACCTCCACCACCTCGTGCGCATGCGCAGAGTGCAGATTGTTCTTCCCGTTCTTCTTCCCAGCCAGCTCCGATATAGCCTATTCATTTGAAAATTTTACCTGCAACCAGAGTAACTGTGGCACATAACGAGAATCGCGCCATTTTCTGTCTTCTGTGTTGCTCTGCCTTTGCAAGTAAAATGGTCGCTTAACTGGTGGCTGTTTGACGTTGATTAGTTCATGCCGAACAAACCTGCAATAAACGTATCATTCGAGTCTTCGTTGGACGGCGCGCGCTGGGCGGTAGGTGATCCTTTCCGATATCCCGTTTGCCGTACCGCGTTCTTATCCGTGCGGACATATTTGCACTGAAAAGTTTGTTTCCTTTTGGTTCGCCAACATCCTGGTTAAGGTCCTGTCAATAAGTCAGAGGGAAACGCCCTCGGCCTGCACACGAAGCCTCCGACCTGCGCGACTCGTTGAATATTTAGAATTCCACTTAGTTATGGCGTGAATCTCTTGGTTCATTGTCATTCCTAGCATTTTGCAGAAAAGCAAACCTTCTTTGAAGACTCAGTTTCCGTCAATTACTTCTTGAGTATGTTGAAAATGAGATATTTGGGACTGTTGAGGCTCACTTCAGTTGTGTTGATGCTTTTAAAAGCTTACTTTTTTTCTGAATTTTTTGACAACAGACTGAACCCTCAGGTCTTAAATCTGTCCGGTGGTTTTCAGAAGAAACAATTTCAGTTATTTTAATTGCCGCATTCATTGTGAGATTTCTAAAAGAACATTTTCCCTCGTTTTTATGTGAGGAGGATCAGAAATTGGTGGTCCTCTGCACTTTTGATTTGTTCTGGGCAAAACTTATAAAACCATGTTGACGGACCTTAAAGAGACAAAAAAAAAAAGTCCAGGAAAATTTTTGTTTTGTGATAAAAATTAAACAGCAAATCTTATGTGTTGAATTGATGTTTTAAGTGGCGGGGAACAACATCAGAAAATGACGAAGGCAATTTTTGGGTGCTTATTTGGAACTTAGCCGATTTTACATTTGTGCAAAGCAAAATTGTCCTAGCAGATACAAATTTTCGTTACTTATAAAATTTTATCTAAATTTTTGGTGAAAAGTATGTACATCGATACATGGGTTTAAATAACGTGTCAAGTGATTGTCAACAACGTATCATAAGATAGCGAGCTATTTTTCGCCATGGTACGGGACTTCCGAATTGTTACGAAAGACATGAGAGGGACGCCTTCTTTTGTGCCTATGAGCATTGTCATAAACATATCATTTTCATGAACATGTCCTCTTAGGGCGTGTTGAAAGGGATACGGCAGGGGGGGGGGGGGCAAATCCTGTTCGCATGGTTGCCTACCTTCTAGGGGCTGTAATAGAAATTGTCGTGAGCGAAGCGAGCGAGATTTTTTTGTAAAATTCTTAAGGTGTTCTAAGCCCGTCCCGACACGTTTCTTTAGACACGGCAGGAGCCGGGCTTATAGTCTTATGCCAGATGTTCGTTCGTAAAGACGTGTGTACGCCGAATTATCGTTCACAGAAAAACTTTAAATCTGGAGGATAAACTCCTTTCGTAACGTAGAGTCACTAACGGTGGCAACAATTTTCGATTTATGTCGCATATTTGATTAATTAAAATATGTCTGCTTTTGTTTTTAGAGGTTAGGGTTGGTCGCCGCGCGCACACCATAACCATTGCGGCGCGCACAGGGACGGGCTCAGGTTAATGATTTTAATCGTAACAAATACATCTGCTATCAGGCACTTCTAGAGTGACTTGAGGCGGGGGCTAAAGGCCTCCGCAAACGCCGCCGGCAGGCCAAGCTGGCCAAGTCCCCCTGGGACGGGCCAGCTTGTTGGTTTTGTAACAATGTAATGTGGAACATATGTTATTGATGAGAAGGACTGTCCACGTAATGTGCGAGCGAAGCGATCGACAAGCTAGATATATAACAGACTGCAATCTGAGAAAATCCATTCTATTTTCGATAAAGAAACCCTTTTTGCAACAGTTTCCATAAAATTAAGACGCAGAATTTGACGGAATGCAGAGATGAAAAGGCGGGGATGCCGATAAATCATTCTGGCGAACGAAGCAAGCCCAAATCTCTCGGCTTTTGGACAAATTTTCCTTCATCCATACGCGTGAAAATGGGAATATTGAGCTGGGGACTTTTGCCCCCCCCCCCTGGCTTAGGGTTTGGAGGGGGGGGGGGGCAAAGCTCTGGGGAGCCCCTGGGGAGCCGCGAGTTTGACGCCTGTGCGAGAGGCCGCCTATCTACATACTACCGTGAACTTGGCCAAAATCGACATCGAGATTTGGCCAAAACTTTCGGGGACCGTCATTAAGCGACGTAAACGCCTCGAATTGTGTAAAACTAGGAAAAACAGGTACTACGGCGTCCAAATCAGCTACTGACGGGAAAATGGGGCAAAACCAGTCATAAACCGGTACCTAAATCCCCAAAACGCCTTAAAAGACTATCCTACCCTGCGTATATGTAAAACAGTTTCGTCAGATATCACGAGACCCCAAAAAATGTAGGTAATAGTAAAAACCTCTCCGATGGGGCCGATATATACACCCAGCACACCCAAGCTGCAATCCAAACTGTCCCCGGAGTTTTAACTCTACCCGGTTCAATTTTGGGGTGAGTTAAAACCTCTCCGACGGTGCCGAAAAATTCTCAGCACACCTCAGCTGCGATCAAAATTCTCCCTGGGGTTTTAACTCTACCCGGTTCAATTTTGGGCTGAGCTAAAACCTCTCCGACGGTGCCGAAATTCACTTTTCAGCTGCATTCAAAACTGTCTTCGCGGTTTTAACTTTACCTGGTTTAATTTTGGGCTGAGTTAAAACCTCTTCGACGGTGCCGAAATACACTCAGCCCACTCCAGCTGCGATCAAGAGAGTCCCTGGGGTTTTAACTCTACTCAGTTAAATTTTAGGCTGAGTTAAAACCTCTCCGACGGTGCCGAAATATACTTAACAAATTCTAGGTGCGATTAAGCGTTTCCTTTGGGTTTTAACTGTACCTAGTTCAATTTTGGGCTAAGTTAAAACCTCCGTGACGATGCCGTGTTGTACTCAGCACTTTTCAGCTGGAATCAAAACTGTGCATGTGGTTTTAACTCTACCCAATTTTGCTTGAAAATTACTCAGCTCACTCCGGCTGCGATCAAAACTGTCCCCAGGGGTTTAACTCTACCTAGTACAATTTTGGGCTGAGTTAAAACTTCTACGGCGGTGCCGAAAAATACTTAGCACACCCCAGCTGCCATTAAAATTCTCCCTGGGGTTTTAAGTCTACCCGGTTCAATTTTGTGCTGAATTAAAACCTTTCCGACGGTGCAGAAATGTACTCAGCACACCCTCGCTGCGATCAAAGCTATCCCTGCGGTTGTAACTCTACCCAGTTTAATTTTGGCGCGAGTTAAAACCTCTCTGACGGTGCTGAAATATACTCTGCACATCCCAGCATGGGGTGATTGTGTTTTCATATTTCGAATCGGGGCCGATGTCTACTCGTAGCGTCATCAAACTCTGATGTCTTAACGGCGCCTGTTTTTTTCCCATCACGAACTGATCGCAGGCGAGGGGTCAGGAAGCCCCGCTGAGACCTTGTATTCTGTATACTTAGGAGACATCGATTTCATCAATTCGACGTCCTTTTCAGGGTTGGTTATAATGCCCTCAGATGCAATGAAGCTACATCTACATTTCTTTGAACTGAGAACAGCCGAAACGGAACTAAGAAGTTAAACACCAACACAAAAGAGGATTCAGATTCAGTATGGGGTGAACCGCAGCAGACAGTATACCCGCCACTGCTTCAATTGAACTCAAGAAATTTGGGGGCTTAGCTGCCGCTGACGATTAGGTAAAAAGCCCAGCCAGACCCAGGCCCCAGGCTGCTCTAGTCTGGATGGGTACGACGGACAAGCGACATTGACTACGCGGTTTGTGAGCGGGAAGGGGTAAAAATAGTTGTGGAGCAACAACGCTAATGCCAGATTCGTGTTCGGCGACATAAAATTAGGCGTAAATGTCACTTTGATCACATTGGTCGGATAGTTTTGTATCGATTGTTGAAGTAGTCCTAATTTAGAACATAATGTCAGACCGTCCGTGGCCTGAACGGCGTATAATGTTTCCGTCGTGAAACCAGATACGTGATCGGCGAGATGAAACCAGCCAAAAACAACTCCCGTATCGTATATCTGGTACATTTTCAGACGAGCGTGTTCAATGTGCTCGAAGTATTCAATAACACTTTGGAACAGCCTGAATCGTCGCACGTACTACCTACCTGTGTTCCGATGGTCTTTTTGTGGTTTGCAGATTTGCAGCCCCCCAAAACACCCTACACGCACTTATTCTATGTTATCAAAAATCCACGTTCAAAGTTTTTAAATTGGAAGCATAGAACGGCCATAGAGTAGGTCCACACATGCATTTCATACACTCGCACCGCAGGTATCATACACTCGCACCGCAGGTATCGAAGTTGTCATCGAGCCATTTTTTTTCTATGAGGGTTCAGGAACACCCCTAAATTTTCGTGCTTCTCTCAAAAAATGCAGTATTCTTCTGAGTAGGATCACAGCGAAGAAAATCATTCGCGCGGCCGGTATACCGTGACCATACCAAATGGTCGTGACATATCGTCAGCGAGAGCTAAGCCTACAAATTTTTGACGTCGGCTCGTGGCTGACGCCGTGGCGGAGATACTCTTTGCTGCGGTTCCCCTCATACTGGATCCGCTTTTGTGATTCTTCGTAACTTCTTATTTCCGGTTCGGCCCTTCTCCGGAATACACTTTTGAGTCCATGGAGGCAGGTCCTTTTTCGAGTCCATGGAGGCAGGTCCTTATTTCGAGGACCTCCCGACTCAAATTTGGAATTATGGCGGCGCAAAGTTTGAGAACAGTCCGTCCTGAGACCACCTGTCAAAACCCCATTCTAATATTCCGAACCGTTCGGCCCCTAGTTAAAGGTGCCCCAAAATTGGATGTGTTTCTTATAAAGGGCCTAACTGCCAAACCGTACATGTCAGCCTATGACTTATGTATAAATTCAGACTCGTGAGGTCCTGAGGATTCCAAAAATGAGATCACAAGTCAAAGTCGGTGAACTTAAACACTCAGCCCCCTCCTCATTTCCTCCCACCCCTTCCGCCGGAGGTGATGTCCTGGACTCTGGACTTACCCAGCCCATCTTAACTGTTTAAATTTCCTCGCTTTGTCACCACATGACGTGGCCCCACTGCTGCCAACCCTAAAAAGAAATGGTAGGGAAAAAAATTGGTCCGAGTTGAACCCGCACCCATCGTTCGTATGAAGTTCGGGATATGACGTTGCCGTTCCCGACTGAACGACACCGGTACTCTCGGGTGGGGGAACAGCCAATCAGAGATAGAGGCAAAATCAAGTCAAGGGTTTTCTAGGCTGGCGCCCACAAATATTTCTCGTTTCACGAAAGGCGTTTTAACGCAGATATTTTCTTCCATGTAGACCGGTGAAAAACAAGTGTGATTTGGAAGCGTGAATGAATCCGATCTAGTTTTGAATCAGTCAAATTTTCTTGTCCTAACCCTTTCCTAGCGTTAACGGAACTCTGAACTAGATTTGATACAATCAAGAAGAAGTACTATTTTTTCTAAATTCTATCGTAGAAGTAACTAGGATCATTCATGTCCGAAATTTTCTTGATTGAAGTCAATTTGGCTTAATTCAAGAAGAGCGTTCTCTGGGTGGAGAGGTCCGACTTTTAGCGCGGCAGGAGTAGGATATAAGATACTGAAACAGCCAGTTGACGAGCCGAGCACGCTGGATCTGTCTTTTTCTTTCGCTATTGGGTGGAGTGAGAAAGCTGAACTTGAACTCGGTTTTGAGACAGTTGGCTGCACTTTTGCAGTGTAAACTGACGTCTGGCGCTCTCGTATGGGTACTAAGAGAAAGTCAGGAAGGTTTGAAAAACTTCTCACAGAGACTTTCGGTTTTGGCAAAAAGGAGCAAAATAAGGATTTTCTTTTTAAGTCTGACCTTGGGTGAAACGTTAAGGTCACTCCGTGCCCAAAACAACGCGCGTGTCTGCAAACGGGGCTCAAGTATGTCTTATCAGTAAGAAACAACTCATTGCGAGTCATTCAGTACAAATAGGGTGTCCTTCTCAGGCAACCTTCCAAAGGGCTAATAGTGTCTGCTTCAAAAATAAATATCCTGTAGTGCCCCGCTAGAAAAGCCTCCGCGCCGTGTTTTGCTGCACCTAAGGTTGGAAAATCACGACAATCTGTGGCAATTTTTTTCCCCGGCTTTCTCTTCGTGATTTCCCACTACGGTTTACTGACCAGCGGCAGTTCCCATGGCATTGTTTTCAGCCCGATTATCCCACATGCGAAATACGAAACGTTTTAGCGAGATTTGCATATTGGAAAATGACAAAGAGCGGAACTCCCTAAACCTAGCAAAACGTCTGAACATCGTCAAAATCAAAAAGTCGCCAGAATTTCAGAATGTTTTTAACGACGTTTTCTTCGTGAAGAACCAGAATTTTTTCTACCAGTGCACGGATCCGGCTTCGATTCCTGGCGCCGCTGGTACCAACCTTTACTATTTTATCGCGGTTTTATCGCACTCATTGCAAATAAATATGAAATCGCTCCGAGCATTTTAGGATTGGGGGGTCTGGTCCTAGGGGCTAGTATTCACTCATTGTATTCACTCTGGACTTTGGTGTACAGACTATTACGTATTACTCGTATTACGTGGTATTCGGTGGTATTACACTGGTATTACGTAGTATTACGCAGGTATTACATCGTATAGATCGCAGCATCTCACAGCATGGAAGGGATTTATTACGTGGTATTACGCGGTATTGCGCTGGCATTACGTGCTAAGACTTGGTATTACAGGGCACCCTGTGCAGGGTTATTACGCGAGTGCAAACCCCTTAGTCTGGTCGTCCGCCCTTCGGCCGCGCGTCAATAGCACAGCGTAGTTCTATTATAATACAACTACCTAGTAGCGAAGATTCAAACATTTTCACCAGATTTCTATTCCTTCTCATCGCCCGACCCGAGTTGAGTATCAAACTTTCCTGAACACAAACAAATCTATCTTTTCACCATCTCCAGATTCTATAGAGGGACCATGTAACGGTGGTCAAATAACTCCACGAATAGGCCGGGAACAGACAGAAATAAGTGGCGCCTTAACTTAACCCGCCTCCCTTCTCTATTTTAGCAAAAGGAAGGATTGTTTAAAGGTGTAGCCGTTAGTCTCACGGCTTACAGAGACAGCCGTTGGCGTGCACTGATAAGAGAGAACTGCGTGTTTCCGAGGAGGGCCAGTACGTACTCGCCAACAGTGCTAATCATTGTGACGCAGCTCCATAATGATATCCCTCGTTCGCATCAAAGACTGTGCCTCGATCTATAAAAGAACGCAACACACTCTTGGCGATCTACCGGTATGTGCCGTGCCGTCGCCCACTAGCGTAGCTCTCTCGCCGGGAAAATGTTGCTCGTACTGCGTGGGGTTTCCGCGTGTGCCTTGGCCCTGTTAGTGGCGTATTATGCGGAGGGGCGGATTCTTGCCCCGCATCAAGGTCATCTGGAAAGTGTGGACGGCTCCGGTTCTCCCACCGTCAGTAAAGACAACACACTAGACGATTCAGATATTTACGTTTTCCCCCGGGAGTTTCGAATTGGCGCCGCATCTTCGGCGTACCAGACGGAGGGTGCATGGAACGTAAGCGGTAAGATACGTCGCAACATAAGTGACCCTAAGGAAGGCTGTTTTTAGCACAATATTTATAATGGAAATAATTTGGCAGCATTGTTGCTGCCAAACTAATTTATTTGCATTGCTTTATGTCTCGCTTTATGTTGTAATCTACTATGATGTTAAGCTTACAAACAAAAGTTGTTTGCAAGCTTCCATTCAAGTGCATGGGCATGCAAGTTCAGAATATGGTGACGTCAGCAGTCGCAACGGATTTGTCTACACAGACAAACTAGTCTTTAAGCTAAGATTGTGCCAAACTTGTGTCACTTCACATAGATTATATAGTGTGAAACTATTCACAATTATCGATTTGTTACAGGCAAGGGAATAAGTGTATTTGACCATTTTTTCCACACCCACCCAAATAAGCCTAATGGCGACGTGGCTGCCGACTCGTACAACAAATGGAGGGATGACGTGGAAATGCTCAAGATGCTCAAGGTTGCTTAAGGATGAATTTAGAGTGTGAAGCTGACGGTGACGCTGACGGCGTTGATCAGTTGTTTTGGGTGCGTTCTTACCACTGACGTTGGAAATGCCCCGAGGATTCTTCCGATTTTTGACCATATTCGCGCCGTAAATACAAAAATCTAGGTGGCCCATGTAATGTCAGCGTCACGAACGCACCCAAAACAACTGATCAACGCCGTCAGCGTCACCGTCAGCTTCACAGTCTAAACCCACCCGACGTTTCATGGATTTCGTTATGGTTTATATTTTCACTTGACAATGAGATGTTTGTCGCTTTTTACCCCAGGTAAACACATATCGTTTCTCGCTGGCGTGGACTAGAATTCTTCCAACTGGAGACCCTGACATTGTGAATCAGGACGGAATCCGTTTCTACACGGAGATGATTGATGAGCTGCTGAGGAACAATATCGAACCATTGGTAAGTAAGACAACGCTGAGTAAACTAGAATTGGCCAGTTAAAAGCTCTTAAGTATCTTAAGATGAAGTCTTTGCAGTCCGTAAATTTACGAAACCGTTATTGTTCGAAATGCGAAGCCTCTTCTTCTAGAAGCAAAGAAGAAAAGTTTGCAATACAATGCCCATGTTTTCTTGGTAATATTTAACCATAGTTGATTTTCTAGAGAGTCGGCAAAAGCTAACTGTGAAGTTTCGCACCCCTTCTCGAATTCGGTCACGTACTTTAGTAACGTCCCCTTTCGAACGGTTGTACACAATTACATACGGACCGTAAACAATTCACCCACACACACATACATATATATGTAATACATACATATGTATGTGGTCTGGATAAGGAGCAGGACATATGTATACAATTCACATACAAACACACACAAATCACGTCTGATTCATTTTCGCTGGCCTTAAGCCAATGTTGGTCGCATGAACGGGCCAGGTCTCCGCCATTCAAAATTTTAATCCCGCAGCTCGATACGACCCCTTCGCCTTCTTTTCTTATAGGATTCTGTGCATTACCCAAAAATGCGATGGATATTGAGTCGGTGAAGTCCACGCAGCTCACCAACGGGCTTTATGCATCTCAAATGCGTGTCTGGCGGGTCCTTTGCGCATCGACTGGTGTCCCGGTGCGGTCGGTTCAACCAATCCAGGCTCAACCGTAACAGAAATGTAACCGGCGTGATTTGTGCGGAAACCTGTAGAGAAAACAAAGGAACTAGTTTCCAAGCCCAACCATAACAGGAGCACCAATGTAGTTTGATATATCCTCAAAAGTTTCATCTCAATAGGCGATAGGACCATTTTCACGTTTGCTTGTTTGAGTGGGGTTATTTCTGGTGCAATCTGCCCCCATGCTGACAGAAGCCTGAGCAAGGGTCCCGAGCCTGAGAAGGGTTCTTCCGACTCTGGGGATAGCCTTGGCAAGGCCATCTCGTCTGTGTCTTCACTTGAACTGTAGCACCCTGACTATGACAAAAGCGAAGGATTAGACGGCCTAAATATATTCTCCAAAACCCCGCGTCACCTGCTTCACACATCGTAAGCCGTTCAGCATATTTTGAAACAATTGCAGTTGTGGTCAGTACCTCTTAAGACGATCTCCACTGCACGGAGAAAAATGATTAGTGGTCGCAACTACTTTTTCAGTCGATTTCCAGACAAGCAGTAAGTTTTTGGTCGGGGGACTTATTTGTTAGTTGCTCCAACGAAAAGTCAGTTGCTTCAACGAAAAGTTAGTTGCTCGAGCGAAAGGGTCTATTACGGAAGCAAAAATGTTGTTTTGCTCCGGCAAGGCACCTGTTTGTTGGTGCAACCAACTTTTCCTTAGTGCAACTTACTAAACAACCAGCCAAACACAATTTCAGCTCTTAGGATGAAGTTTAGTGGTTGATGGAAATCAACAAAAACATTAGTTGCGATCACTTATCTTCCTTCTCCGTGTGTGTTGCGAGTACCTGGGACGATTCTCGGAACTGTTTTATCAGTGCTTATGGGCTGATGACGGCCGGGGATTCCCCAGAATACTACAGTAGACTGGCCGCGGATGCAGAAGTGTGAAAATGTTAAGCGGCGCTTTGGTTTTCCAATAGGTATTGATGGTAAAAAAAGTTCAAAAAAAAACGGGGACCCTGCGACGAGTTTTAGGTTGCGAACGGTCTAAAAGTTATAGGGGGTTTTAGTATTAAAAAAAAAGTCGAACCTTCCAAAAACAGTGATGGTCCCGTAGTGAAGGGCCCCTAGTTAACTCCCGAAGGACGAAAATTTCGGCTCTTTTGGATTTGTGGCCAACATATGCAATTCTTCAAATTATACTGCAGATTTACCATTCAAACTACAAGACTGTTTCGCCGCCACCTCCAAAACTCGTCGAAGGGACTTCGCGATTTTTTTTTTCTCATGAATACCTACCGGCAAACCAAAATGACCCTTAACATGTTCACACTTTTGCATCCACGGCCATTCTAATGATACAGGGGACACGGACTCAATTCCAAATGCTCATGGCTCAATCACATTGGCGTTAAGTGGGTATTACTTAGTGGGTAGTGGGTACTTCTCATTGTAGTTAGCATCCAAATCTATGGGAGTTCGACAGGTAATAATATTTTAATGTTCATCGTAAAAAAAATTAATTATGGGACTTCACGATGGAAGCTCGATACGAAGAAATTGTGAAATCCCAACAATCTTCGAAATACGGTGCAGGAAGCCTCCTTTGATTCTGCCTCCACTGTCAAATATGGAGAAAAAAAAATGGAAGGTCTAATGATCTTAAATCCCAACAGATTTTCGTAAATTACGATACGTCATCGTTCACGGCACCAGAAAGATTCCGCACAACGAAGTCCTTCGTGATTTCACGGAATGGTGGGGAAACAAATTCACGACACTACTGCTGTGAATTCAAAACTTAAATTTCAACAGTGTTGATCTTTTGCGATGTTGCGGGTTTATGTGTTTTAGAAGTATCGTGGGCTAGGCCTGCATGAATTTACCAATCAACTGTCCCAGTCCTACCGCTGCAGTTCCAACTGATGTGCTTTGGCCCACTCAGATGCGTGATTCCATGTTGGATCATGCGTTTGTAGAGTTTTCCTTTTAGCGTATCTTTAATTGCACGTGAGGAAACGTATAACGCTAAAGGCTGGCCAGAACACACTTATCAGTGCTTACTCATCCGCAGTAAAAGTGTGGTGTCATCAGTAACTTTGTCTTGAGGAAAAAAGATGGTTCTAACGTAAGCACAGTGGTGCACAGTACAGACCCCACCTCAACTCAGATGCTGGTATCACACACACACACAAAGACACCAAATATTAAGGAAGCATTTTGTCAGCACTTCACGCCTACTGAATTGTTTTGAGTGCCGTTGTTCAAAGTCAATAACTTAAGTAAGAGTGTTTGTTAGTATAAATAAATCCGCACCTAAATAGCGCCTAAGCTAGTAATATAAAAATGTTTAATGTTACAGGTCACACTATATCATTTCGACTACCCGCAAACCCTGGAAGACAAATTTGGAGGCTGGCAAAGTCGGGAAATGGTATCTTCCTTCGAGAAGTACGCTCGAGTGGCCTTCCAGCATTTCGGCGAAAAGGTTTGTTAGGAAGTATTTAGTGCGTTTTAATCTGGTGGCCTCTATACAATATAGGGTAAATATTGTAAGCGTGTCATCCTAAAACCAAAAATCAAGCAAACAGACGAAAAACGAGGTTTTCCCTGATTTTCGCATTTTAAACGCCGATATCTCGAAAACCGCAGGAGTGTTTCTTTTTAAATTTTAGTCATAAAGGTTCCTACTTTGGCCACATTGACTGACCTTTTGATTTTTTGAATCTTCAAAAAACATAGATTTTGACTGTTCATAAGGGCACTTCGTGACCCCTGCGCGACCTCTAAATATTGTCCGACAAATTTTCGGTTTTGCACACATTTTTTAAAAAGCGAAATGAAACTTTTGACGAGTCGACCCCTAATAATTTACCCCACTTTGCGGATTTGAACCACCCTACTGTAAGGGCGACGTTCACTTCACTAAGTGGGCGACAGACCTCGCGGACCCCGCTCTTCAGTTTAGATTGAAACCGTTACAAATATGTCGTATCCTGTTAAGTGCATTACATTTAGAAGGAACGTGCCGACGAGTCACATAACCACATTGAGAATTAAACATTATGTTCAGTCGTATCCCATCAGGGTATTTCGCTCGATCCAAACCGGAAGCAAAGAGAACATAGTGACTGCAAAAACTTTATCCGGTTTGAAAAATCGGAGTGGCAGTGGAATGACTTCGGTCAGGTAACGTACGCCATGCTGGATTTCAATGTTAACAACACCGATGTATGATGAGTACACCCACATTCATGTCCCCCCAGAATACTTTTAATGTCTCGTGACACTTCCCCCTCGTATTTTGGTGATTATCACTGTCACTAAACTAAATACGGGAGGCTAACATGGCAGAGAGACGCCGGCGCGAGGGCGTTCCACGTCGTCGATTTGTCACATCCGATGCAGTTTGCGGCGCTATGATGTTCTTCTTTAGTTTCGATACAGTGAAAATACCCTAATGGAAGGAGTTATCTGAAACGAGACGTGCAATTGAATCTCCAGTTACTATGGTCTTTTGATTTGCAGGTGAAGTTTTGGGCAACGCTCAATGAGCCGCATATCAACTGTATGTTGGTGTACGGCAGGGCCATTCTTCCACCCGCAACACTCAACCCCGGCGCAGGCGAATATACGTGCGGACACCACATGATCCTCGCCCATGCGAGCGCCCACCGCCTGTACAAGACCGAATTCAGACATCTGTCAGGTATTCGATTTCCACCTATTCCACTTAACGCGTGTCTCCGCGTGATTCGCGCGGCACTCTAAAAAATGAATGCTTGATTCAAGGTGATTTAGATGCGACTTTGTCCTGTAAGAGAGCGCCTTCTCAGAGACGTTACAAATTAGCGGGGACAAGACGTTTAGTAATCTCAAGAAATCGGCGGCATGAGGTTCCAGCGCCCAAAATGACCCACAACCTCGAAAGTGGGGTACAAATAGAATGCGGCCGAGAGCAAAAAATCCACATATATGCCCCCACCCCTTCGGCCCCAGAGACGCTACATAAGCACCATTGTACCCTATATAAAATAAACACTAAACTCTCTGAGGGTCACTCGTCTTGTCCCCGGTTATTTGGAACGTCTCGCTATCGCGTACGCTTACCCCCGGCAGGTCAGGTTGGCATCATCCTGGAGAGCTATTTCGCGCGCCCGAAAACCAACCGCTACGAGGACGTTGCGGCCGCCGAACGCTACAACACATTCGAGTTCGCGTGGTTCGCCGACCCGCTACTGAAAGGGAGCTACCCTCAGCTCATGGTTGACAGAGTGAATGAAAACAGCCGGCGGGAGGGCAGAAACTCATCTCGCATGCCACAGTTCACCATCTCCGAGAGAGAATTGATTCGTGGTATGCGCCACCTAGATAAACCTTCTGGGACCAACCAGAGCCCTGGAATAATCCTTGATTCAAGGCGAATTTTATTTTCATCATTTTGATTATTGCTCTTTATATTTCTAGGGAGCGTCGATTTCCTTGGCGTTAACGTGTATTACGGATTTTTCGCTGCGCCGGGTGTTCCTGACGGTGCTCTCAATCCTTCGCTCGAGAGTGACATGGGCGTGGCCACGTATGATGCCCTTAACGAACGCCTGTGGGTTGGCGAAGTTGACGAAAGTGCAGGACGGGTGAGTTCCAAGCAAACCATTTCCAAGCAAAATTTTAAGGTCATCGCAAAATTTTGGGGCGAACATTGTGTAATACTTTGAGATGATCATCGCAACATTTTATCATGATCGTTGTCGTCACAACAAATTGTGTGGATCGTCAACAACATTATCTTTGTGTTGCCTAAAATATTGTTGAAATGAAAATCACAATACCTTGTGACGAACATCACAATATTTTGTGCGCGGGTAAAGCTTCTGGGCATTTTGTCCATAACTATTGTCGGTGCTGTACACCAATAGGGCAATAGCAAAATTATGCATCTAGACGAACAATATTGTTACCACAATGAACACAAATTTTTATTTTCCCACACTGGGTATGTAGTACGTCTGGCGTCACAGGTTGGTCACTGGCTTATTGAGGCACAGAAATGTGCCAGAGTTCACTCCGGTCCTATGAAAGAAGAATATGGTTCAAATGCGAATCCGTTCGTGACCGTGCGGACATTCAGCGGCGTAGCACTCTGCCTTTTCGGTCGCTGACAGAACAAATGTGTAGAGGGTAATTATCTATTTTAGCGGCTCCACACTCTCAAAATTGAATGCACGATTTAAGCATAAAATGCTTAAAGTCAAGCATATTTCATGCTTGAAACGCCAATAATCCCACACGCATATTATGCTTGATTGAAGCATATTATGCTTAATTGATGGATACTATATGCTTGTCCCAAGAATACAATACGTGCCTCAAGCATCATATGCTAGTGCCAAGCATACAGACGGTTGATGTACGCAGATGATTCTTAAATCAACAAAATCCCACAAGAATACAAGATTCGCATCAAAATCGCTTTGAATCAAGCATTCATTTTTGAGAGTGCACTGAGTTCAGACACATGTCAGGTATAGTAATACGCGGGATTGCACCACCATACCCGAACGGTGATTCATTCTTAGTGCTCAGTACTCGTTTCTGATCAATTTTCCTGAAAGCCATGCACTATTTTTCGCCGTGGAACTATACACGCGGCAACTTCAGTTCGCCAGGCGGGACAAATACTCCACCGTATCTGGCTATTGGTATCCCGTCCGTTGCCAACGAAAATACAACTTTACTCTTTAGAAGCATGTGCAACTTAACAAAGTTTCCTCTGCATATTACTTTCAAAATTCTGCATTGGTCTCGAGGTCCGTCTCGGTGGTCCATGTTTTGCGATGTACAGGAAGGCGAACCACAAAATTATCCGACGTAAGGAATAAGTCTGCTTCTAACGGACATGGCTTCAAATTCCCACCCGGCCTATTGAGAACAGACATCGAGGCCACCAAGCATCGGACTCACACTCACACTCTCAAAAAAATATGCCTGGATCATGCATAATATGCCTGCTTCATAGCAGATTTTATGCCAGAACCTTAAAATCTTCCCTAAGCATAATATGCTCGAAACGAGAATAATATGCTCGAAACAAGAATTTCGTAGTGGCTATGTAGCTATGCCTGAATCAAGGCATGCCACTAAATACGGATGCCCGATTCAGGCATCAGTCTACATGCCTAACTCAGGCATAAGATTGTGCCGAATCGTATGCCTGTATCGGGCATAGTGAAGGGTGGCACAAGTACCCTGTTGCTGAATTGGGGAAAGTTACCCAGGATTTCAAGGTCGGCATCAAAGTTGCGCTGATTCAAGCATACTTTTTTGAGAGTGCACACCTCCCTGACCTCACAATTTTAGAGGGGTTTCTCCGTCTTTCGGGATGCGTAGGTATGGCCCCCACCCAGAAGGATACGCTGACTGGAAATTTGCCAACCTCCCTCCCCCTCCCCTCATTTCAAATGGGTTCTAAGGCCCTGCTTCGTTGTGATTTGATTCTCGACATCGTTCTAGTTCTAGTTGGAGGGTTTTAACCCTTTAGAGTGAAACAATCAAGTTGACATTTTTGGACCATGGCGAATCTTGAAGCGCACAGCCTCTAAATATCAGATTACTATGTCCATTGACAGGACCAAACAGCTAACATACTAAAAGGAGTTGGATGAGGGGGGGGGGGGGGGCGCTAAACGTCGCGAGCTGTGTAATCTTATCAAGCTACTTTTGACCCTGCAGATTGAAATGCCGTGGAGCATTCGCTACTCCTTGATGTGGATCCGTGATCGATACGACAACTTTCCAGTGTTCATCACAGAAAACGGTGTAGCCGATGCCGCAGGAACTGGGGACGATGGAAGGATTGCCTTTTATAGCGTGAGTACAAATTCTTGTGTTCATGTTACTACTCAAATCACATCTCAATGGAATTTCCAGTGTCACCTGCTCTGTAAAAATTTTAGTCTACAGTTAACGACATTCCTCAGCCTAAATCTGAGAAATGGTTATGTTGTCACGGACCATATGAGGAGTTTGCAAGGTTTGCTTTGGGTGTGCCAGTTCATTGATCACAGAATATTCAGTCCCGTGACGCATAACGTCGTGAAGTGACGAGTGATGACTTATTCAGGTGATCAGTGAATCGTCTCAGTTGTTTAGTCAGACAAACAATTTTTACAGTGCACGGCATACCGTGGCACCACGCACGACGGCGATCGATCGACGTGAAGAAATTCTTCGATCCGCATATCCTTACTCAGATCGGTTCATGTGATTTCAGAGCTACATTCGGTCCATGCTGTATGCCATCAATGTCGGGAAATGCAATGTCATTGGTTACATCACCTGGAGCCTACTTGACTCCTTTGAGTGGTCAACGTACGAGTACGTATGAATCATTTAGCCACTAACTAGTCAGCCATAAATACACTCAAAAAAGTACAATTTCAGCGAGAAACGTAAAAGCAAAGTATCTTTGCTTAATCAAGAAATGAAGCACTTGATTTAAAAAAAAAAAAGGATTTCTTATAAATTAAGATCCCTCTGATTTGTAAACGTTTAGATACCTCCCTTTTTACATGTATATTTCCTGTGCAATCCACTTTGATCTGGTTCATTGTTCTTATCGGAAACACAACCAGGAATATTGCGCCTCATACATGCGCGCTTGATGACCAACTGTCATACCGTGGGGGACAGTACTCTACAGCTGGGGGTTGGTATGACCGATCGTGAAAATTTTGACGTCAGCTTGTCAAAGGCCGTCATTTAGCCCTCACCAAAAATTTTGAAATTCCAGCAAATTTAAAGGTGTTTTTGGGACCTTTTTCGGTCGAAATTTCCACCCCGCCGCAGTCGAACAGCCAACCCCCTCCGAAAGGGGTAGCTCCCGGATCTGGCACTTTGAGACCTTCAAGTACAACCATGGGGGCAACTGCATGGAAAACGGCATCTTCCTAGCTCGAAAAAACGTGGAAATGGCAAGCATCGGAAAAAGTGGGGCGCTAATTTTGACCGGCAGTGTATATTCACGATCAGTGTTTGCGATAGTATTTGAATACACTCGTTACCCAAATTAGCGGTCCACTTTTTGGCATGCTCGCCGCGTATGGAAACACGCCCTACGGGCGATTCACCCCGAAAATCGGTGTACAGGGTACTAGCTGTAGTAGTTTGTGGTATGTACTTCAGGGTATAAAAGCTTATCATTTCGAAAATTTCTTTGTTTTTGGATGTCTTAGGCCCAAAAAGTCTGAATTTGCGGTGCACGGAGGTCCCGTAGAATAAAAAATGTAGACCCAGGATGTCTGCAATGTCTTCAGCGGAGACATTCTTGAGACTTAGTGGTGTCTTTTTGGAGATATTCTGGAGCCAGCCTGGAGAACTCTCCTCGGCTCTCGAGACAGTGTGTCTCCAGGCTGTCTTCAGTGTGTCTGTGAACTGTCTCCCAGTTGCCTGCAGGATGTCTTCAGCGGAGGCATTATGGATCTGCTCGTTTTGGTTCGGGGCATCAGGGGAGCATTACAAAGTACTAGGACACTTACAGGTTACTGCAGGAGTAAAGCGGTCCTTTGCACACGGCCCTCCGGCCTTTTGGAGGGTAGGTGAGTCTTGTATACATACTCGAAGATCCGCAAATGCGAGTTTCGCGCCACCGCTGTCCGACTTAACATCCTTAGAGTGCAGAGGGCCGTAGAAACTCCGCCTTCCAAAGGGTGTGTTCCCATCTCCAACAGAAAGCTGCCAAAATGAGGACCGACAACGTTGTTGACGAGTGTATTGCGTTTTTTTAATACTGTTACATTTTATAATCGTGCTTGTTTTGTATTCTTAGTTAACTGGTGGTAATTTCGCTGGTGGTTGCGGTACTGATGGTATATTTCTGAACATACCTTACTCTGGATTACTGCTAGGAATCGGGAAACACGATCAAAATTGTTCGCGGAATATCTATTCACGTTTACTCTTTAGATTTACCCTCTCTAAATTTGACGACAGGTAAAATAACTTTTCAAACAATTTACATAAGAAACATTCTTCTGGAAAGAGTTTCGTGTGGAACAAGTTTGACATGCAAAGGGAGCAATAGTACATTATCCGCAATGTCTTTCCGGTGCGTTGTCCTTTTCTCCCGGAAGTCCTTCGAACCCTAAAGCTAGAGAAAAATCGGAGACTTACATTTCGCGCACTTCCATTGAGAGCGCTTGAGAGTTGGCTGCAGGGGCAGGGTACTCAGGCAGCAAATGGGAGGATCAAACACAGGAACACGGTCTTTTTAATTGGGGGGGGGGGGCATTCCATCAGGTTTGGGGTTAGGGCGTCCTCAGGGCGGTATGCAATAAGCCACGCAAAATTTACGTCCTCCCCGTCAGCCGACCCGAAACCGTCCCTATGACAAACAGTCTCCAAAATCCTTACTATCCGACTAACGATGTCAATTCGCCTTTGTATTTAGGAAGAAGATGGGCCTCGTCCACGTTGACTACACTTCGCCCAACAGGACGAGAACTCCAAAACGTTCTGTTAGTTTCATCCGGCAGATTGTCTCCGAAAGGGTGGTGCCTGCAGTTTCCGCTAACTCCTCACTGTCTCATCACGGAGTGCACAATGTGCTATGCGTAATAATAGCGTTTCTTTTTTCGATGGGCGCTGTAAGTACATACAGAGTTTCTTAACATTTGAATGAAGTCGAACGTACTCCACTAAAATTAAGTCTTAGCCTTGAAATGTCTAAGATTAATGTACTTTATTCGAGCAAATATTCATGCGTACTTCAGTATAGCTTGGGCCAAGTCTAAGACATGGATTTTGAAATAATTTTAATCTTGATCGAAGAGAACATTTTTCTGGGTCGATATGTCAAATGTACCCGAGATGTGCTCGAGGTACGAAGGGCGGATAACATAAGTTTTCGTAATACGAAGCCACTCTTCTTAGAAACATAACTGTGCAGTAACGAAGTTCGTACGCATAGTGGTTCCTGTGATTCATTAGATTCCATACTTACGTAATTATTTATAACATTGTATTACACGCAATTATTTATTACATTGTATTATACGTTATTATTTATAACATTGTACGTGATGACCGTTAGAAAGTTACTAGTTGCCCGAACTACTTTGTTTCCTGATTTCGGGACAAGCAATTTTAATTACTAACACTGACATCAGCAAGAAGTTTGATACGTAAGCAAACGGCAATAACATGGTCTCCTGCTCCTGCAACGAACTCTATGCTGACTCGACGAAATGTCAGTTCTCGCAACTGCGAAATCATCGACGGCCCCATCATGGGGTTACCGACTGGCGTATTACTCTGTCCTCAACCTGTGTAATACTAGTTGTATTACTTGTAATTGGTCCATAGTACGTAATTCTTGAAATTTGGATGTGCCTAACCTGACCTTTTAGGCTTTTAGGAATTACATTCTGTATTACTCTGTCCTCGGTCGGCACACGGCAAAAACATCGCCTAGGAATCCTAGGGGATTTTGTCAAAATCGAGACAACTTGACCCAAACCTAGGGAGTCCCTAGGAAATGGATGCAGATTCCCCTTGGAACTGGTCACCTCGGTCTACCACTGGTTTCGAAATTGCCATACAAATAGTTATTGCAAAAGAATTGCAATAACTATTTGTATTGCAATTTAAAATACAGTGACATTCCTAGGAAGTCCCTAGGAGTCCATTTCCAGGGCCCCGGAATAGCGTATTCCGGAGAAGAGCCGAAAGGGAAATAAGAAGTTATGCAGAATCACAAAAGCGGATCCAGTATGAGGGGATCCGCAGCAGAGAGTATCTCCGCCCGCGGCGTCGGCCACGAGCCAACGCCAAAAATTTTAAGGCTTAGCTCTCGCTGACGATATGTCACGACCATTAGGTAGGGTCACACTGCGCAGAACGCCCACCGCGCGTCTCCTGAAAGCAATTCCTGAAGCCGCGCCGGTTCAATTCGGGGACACAGATTGCACAATGCATAGGAGATAACAGCAATCTGGTCCACATGTGCCAACAATTGGTTTTCCTTAACCTTTAGGCTGTCGGTGGGCATAAGCTGTGTTTATCATCACCTGCCGCTTAGCCTACTTCCGAAGTGCTGTCCGGCATCAGATTGGTGGGCGTGACTCCACACTGTTTCACCTGGGCTCCCCGTGAAGAAGCAGGACTAGCACCGGAAGTCAAGCTGAAATAAAAACGCCGAAGCGTTAGTTAGTACAGGGTAAAAGCGAGGGGACAGATGTCCCCGGTCAGAATAAGAAGACTTAGAGACTATAGTCACGCGAGAATAAACAAACCGAACCGAGTGGCCGGGGTCAAGTATTTGGAAACTTAACCAACTAAGACAGGAAATAGATTTCATAAGCTGAAGTGGGCTGTAAAAGGATGGGCTCAGAGTCCCCACGGAGACGCGCCGGGCTGACGACGCGCACCGTGACCGAAGCGGTAGCTTTCGCTAGCCGCTCCGGCCGCTGCGCGCGGCGCTGCCGAAGCGCTGTGCAGACGCTCACTAGATTTATCATATTTCAGCCGCCAGTTGACGGATTGTCCTGAAACTTTGGCCCCGAGTACTTCAAACATGTATCTCTATACTGATAAAAATAAATCGGTTAGAATCTATGTCTAACTGCCTTCCATCGTTAAACGCAATCACGTAAACGTTACGTAACTAAAAGTTAGGTTTTCAGCGAAAAAATGAGAAAAATCGCTCTATCGCGTTGTAGATACACGTTTTATCTGCCCCTCTGCCAAAGGGGATACCTCTAGAGCCAACGGCGTGTTCATGGCGTTTAAAACCCTGAGCCCTTTCCTTGCACACTCGGTTTTGCGAGGACTCCGGGCCGGAGGGCTAGGAGCGGCTCGCCGCGGCGGGGCTGCCGGGGCCTGCGGGGCGGGGAGAGGCGGCGGGGGCCCCGTCCTTCTGTCTCGCGTCTGTCTGTCGCCACAATGCAAGGACTGCGGCCGGCAGCCGGACACCCTTTTCGTGAATCTGGCTGGCCCGGAGCCTGCGGGGCGCGGCGTGGCGTGGCGCGGGGGCGGGCGCTCCTTCGCGGCGCGCGCCGGTTCAGCGAAGGGAGGAACAGCGGAACAGGTGAAGGGCGCCGGCCGGAGAGTGCGAGGTGCGACAGGAAGCAGCGTTGCACTGCAGTATTGTACGCTGGTTCGCTGCGGCTCGAGACTGTTGTGGTCTTCCCTTCGCTCTCCAATCGCCGCGCGGAGGTGTTGGCAGATTGAGAACCTTTCCCGTTTTTGAGCCCGAGCGGAGCGAGGAGCTCTCTGCATCGACCATTCTACTTTTTATTCTCCTCGCAGCGAGTGTCGTTGTTGCCACATTCTGCATTAAGTTTCATTTCATTATCGCTAGATGGCGCCACAAAAATGGGCGGAGCTATGCCGCGGTTGTGCTGTGGTGCCAACTTTAGGAACTGATGTTCAGTTAAAATATATTAAATACTGTTGTTCCTTCATTATACTTTACATCTTCTGCATCATACGATGTAATTGAATCCTTGGTAACAAACTGGAAATTAACACAATGTAAATCATCTCAGCATTGCTGCTTATTGTTTCAAAATGACATATTGGCATCGTACGGAGTAGGCGGAGTACCAATATACTTTAAAAAAGAATTCCAGTTCATTTAACAAAAGCAGACGTAACCAATCTGCTACAGTCCACAATTAGGCATGTGATCAAATCAAATCCGATTTATTTTAGAATCGTCCCTTGTTCAATGAGGAGGCCTAGTGTTGCCAACTTGGCTGCACATTCGCATCGGTCTGCGCTTTGGTTGGTGCCTCGCAACGCGGCCGTGGCTTGTGATGGTCCGCCACGCGAACCCAAGTAACAATGTCGGTTTGGTTGCGCGGTGTGATATAGCGGTTCACCGTGCGCCGTGCGGCGGGACGCCGGTTGGATTATCAGAACTTTCCGGTTTTCCTTTTTGATTTTTTTCTAAATTTAAATTTCCAAGTGTTGATTAACAATTTATTATCAACACTCATCGTTCAGTTAACGAGGGCGACTCAGTGCTGTAAGCGCTGGAATTTTTTCGGTTGCGTCGTGTTTTGCCAGCATTTGGAAAACGTTTCCACGCAGCGATTTCAATGCTTTGATATTCTAGGGGCCGTCCGCGTATTACGTCAGCACTGAGGGGGGCGTACAATGTTGACGTAATATTTTGAAAAACGAAGTATCCCGTCGCAACAACGGTACGTGCGTCTTCTTTTCCACGGAGAAAAAGATTAGTGATTAGTGGTCACAACTAATCTTTCAGTTGGTTTCCAGACAAGCAATAGGTTTCTATTCTAGGAACTAACATATTGTTGGGAGAACGTATTTGTTAGTTGAACCAACGAAAAGTCAGTTGCTTCCACGAAAAGGTTTTTGGCGGAAGCAGAAATATAGTTTTGCTCTGGCAACGGCACCTATTTGTTGGAGCAACTAACTTTTCGTTGGTGCAGCTAACAAATAGTTCCCCAAACAAAACTTTAGTTCTGAGAACAAAATTTACTGCTTGTCTGGAAACCAACTAAAACATCAGTTGCGATCACTAAACTTTTTTCTCCGTGTTGTATGCGCGCTCTTGGATCGAGACTGAAGCATTGTTTCACCGCCCGTTTTTTTTACATTATCGGGCGCTCGCCGCAAATGCTGCATTTTTACTGGCATTTTTGTTTTATGTTTTTTTTTTTTAAATTGAAAAACTGGCAGGGCCGTCGACCCGCCTGCCGGCCGGGGGGGGGGGGGGGGGGGGCAAATCCCCCAAAGTGCGCATGTTTGCCTATCTTGTAGGGGTCGTAAGAGAAATTTTCGCAAGCGAAGCGAGCGAGAATTTTTTTTTTAAATTCTTAAAGTAGTTCGTCCGCCAGACGGCCTAGTCAAGAGCGGTCCTTGGGTAACCTCCATTTTTGCATTTCCCAAACTTAAAAAATTATGAGAGTTTAATTTGACAGAATATTTTTGAATTTCTTGTATTGCTTTGATGCCTTTATTACTTTTTCGGAAAAATATTTAATTAAAACAACTTAATTCAGTTCTGATCTTGACTAGTTTTGACCCTGCCGTGAACCCGACAACGTTGAACGTTCTGGAGTACGAGAAAAATCTAGGATCTGACCCATAACATAAATATTTATTCAAAATGTCCATTAAGTTATGTTAGAATCGTATCGTAGTTTCTTTTACGTCAAAATTTGCTTAGAGTGGAAAAAACATCGCGCCGTAGTATTCGTCATTATCGCCGTGAGGTTGGCAGCGCGGCCATCACCGGAAACGTTAGCGGCGACCCGGCAGACGCCATTCCGTATTAACATCTCGTAGCCGACAGACGTGGAAATTTTACGTGTTTTCCCGTGATTTACTGAACGACATGCCTATAAAGCATCGTGGCGGCTTTGCCAAGCAATGGGAGAAGGAACGGGACAGCAAGTTAGCAGAATACAGCCAAATTCGTGCCCATAAAAGACGCGAAGAAAAGGCAAGGGCAGAGGGCTGCTTCCCGCGCTGCTGCTATGACGAAGACAGAAGTGAAAGTTGGACGTCGTATTGTTGATTTGGATCTTCTAGCAACATCTTTATGGTGCCTGGTATGTGAGAAGCCTTTGAGTCTCAGCGACATGACCAAGGAAACGCAGTTCGGCCTGGCGTCAATTCTGACTGTGCAATGTGCCGTCTGTCTAGCGGACTATGATATTCCGACGAGTAAGAAAGTTCCCACCCCAGGCAATCGACATCTCTTTGCTACAAACTGCAAAGCTGTTCTAGGTAAGCTATTTATCGTCAGAGTCATGAATTACGTCGTGTCAACATACAGACTTGTGTTCGACGTGAACCTAACCTATATTTGTCTTGTAGGTTGCATCGACTCTGGGATTGGTGTGGAGCAGCTAAACAAATTCCTGTCTGCTGTGAATGTGCCTGTGATGCATCGAAACACCTTCAAACGTGCCCAAGACCTGGTGGGAAAGTTTGTACTCCAAGCTGCTGATGAGTCTTGTAAAGAGGCCATTGCCTTGGAGAAGAATCTGACTCTGGAGAGAATGGCTAAAGATAGAAGCAATTTGGACCAGCTTCTTGATGGGTAAGTTCAATTTCACTAGTCCAAAATCTGTGCTTCAACACAATTTGGATTGGCCTTTGATGATGTGTGCTCTGTTTGTGCTCTGTTTGTCACAGGATTCCACTCACCAGCTTTCCACTCACCACTGCACCTCGTGTCACCCAACATAAGCCAACCATCGATAAAATTGTTGAGTTCCTGGAAGCCCGTAAAAATAAGAAATGAAAGCATTTTAGGTTACTATAAATTATTTTGTATTTTTTATATTGTACCAATAAATATGAATGAACTAACTTCCTCTTTTTTTTCCATTCCCCGCGAACCCAAAAAATTCCCCACCCACAAAAGTATTTCACTATCCTGTATTCACAAAGAAAAAAAAAGAAAAAAAAGCAGTCCAGCTTGCTCTGCCATTAAATTTTTGACAAATTCTTACTGTACTTGGTGGCAAACTGGAAAGTCATGGGGGGAAAAGTGTCATTAAAAAGGGTTTTTTTTTTTTTAAATAAATATTGGGGCAGCTGAGAAAATTTAATAGTTTTTGAGTTCCCTGTATGAATGGTTATGGATATTTCGACATTGTTTGGGAAGTCATGGAAAATGCTTTGAACAGAAAGGAGTGTTGTCTTTCATTACAAAGAGCATCATAGCACCACAAGAAATGCAAAAATAGTTCAATGTATCGTTGAAACTGAGCTATAAAGTTATCTACGGCCGTCATGCCAAGACTAGAATGGCGAGAAACATTCGCTCCGCGTTTGAAGCTCGCGGGCGCTCCACGCCAGGCAGGCCGTTCGAAGCGCGCGCGCTGAGGCACTCCCGCCGCAACATGGCGGCGGGTCCCCGCGGCAGCTCTCGGCCTCCGTTTTGAGCTGGATAACTTCAAATCTTTCCTTTGTCTTACCAATGACACCATAATATCTTCATATCTACGGATTCACAGTGAAATAACGAACGTAATGATATGCGTCTCCGCAGTTTTTACCGATCCGTTTTCTAGTAATGTTGATTTATGTGTGGCGGTCCCGGATTTTCCCATAAGAACCCATGTTATTTTGGGTCATTTTAAATCGCAAATATCTCAAAATTGAGTCCAATGACAAATACTTTTCTGTGCACCATCGTTTAGAGCGCGTTCTCGTGCTTCCGATAAGCATACTTTTGTAGACCTTTTCCGATATCACGTCTGACGGACGAACTACTTTAAGGTGTTTTTTTTCGAAGCGATGTAATGTGGAACATTTTATTAATGTGAAGGACTGTCCAAGTAATGTGCGAGCGAAGCAATCAACAAGCTCGATATAACAGACTGCATTCTGAGATAAATCTATTTATTTACGCTCTGGGCTTTTGGACAAATTTTCTTTCGTCCATACGCTTCAACATGAATATTGAGCCGGGAACCTTTGCCCCCCCCCCCTGCCCCGCCCTGGATGAAAGTTGAGGGGGGGGGGGGGGGGGGGCAAGCAAAGCCCTCCCTGCCCCCTGAAAACTGGAATATAATGTTGTAAATTCTAACGTAAATAAGTACGTTTTTAGCAACACACACATTTTACTATTACGTAACTCCACAACACAAGCTTCATCTTCGTATAACAATACCCTTACATGGAAGAAATAGCATTTAGCTAGCGCTTTTACGGGAAATATAGATTTTTCCCCCTTTTGCAAATATGACGTCAACAAGGGGGGGGGGGGGGGGGTCAGGGCTCAGATGACGGTTGATGACATGAGGGGGGGGAGGGGTCGAATATAGCCAAAAATGTGATGACGTAATATGTGGACGGCCCCCAGCGCTGAGCAGATTGGTCAGATGTGCCGCTGTGCGCGGTACCGGCAGCGCTATGGCCGCTAGGCGGCACGGCCGGCAGAGAACGAACGAGAACGTGTCGGTGCTCTAGACAGCGCTAGAATTGTCGTATCATAATGCTTAACACAGCATCGGAAAGCTGAGACTTTGTAATACAATCGCCTCGCTTACATCTCCTATCTAAATCTATTAGGTAACGAGCAGAAGATGGTTTATTATCTTGGGAAGTTGTAGCAACTTTTAAAACCTAAAGTCAAAGATTACTGCACTCCATCCCACACAAGAGTATTTCTTGATCAAATACCGAGAGATGTGACAAAATAATAAATTTCATCGAAGTTTTTTGCTCGAAAAACAACAATCTGACGCTCAGGTCGTGTTTTTAATAAGTAAATTTTAACCGAGCGGTAAGAACGCCTATTAATTTGGCTTGGCTTCTTATCTCAGATTGAAGGGGACACTTTCCACTTTCCATTGAGCCTTTTCCGAGGGGGTGGTCACTCTCCAGAATCGTGTACACCTCCACTTTCACTTCCTTCACTTTCGTCACTTTAGGCAACTTTCACTACACTTTTGTCACTTCACACAACTTTAACTTCACTTTTGTCGCTTTGGAAAACTTTTGCCTCACTTTCGTCACTTTACACTTCTTTCACTTTACTTTTGTCACTTCTGTCACTTTCCGTTCACTTTTGTCCACTTTCATATCACTTTTGGTTATATTTTTTGTGGTAATTATCTACTTTAGCGGCTCCACTGAGTTCAGACACATGTCAGGTATAGTTACACGCAGGATTGGACCAACGTACCCGCACTGTGATCCATTTTAGGTGCTCAGTACTCATTTCTGAACAAATCTAATGAAAGCCGTGCACTATTTCGCTCACTAGCGGAACTATTTACGCTACACTTTACCCAGCGCTCATCCATGGGTGTCCATTTTTGGAACTACGTCGAGATGACCGGCCTCGGCGGCTCAGTCGGTTGCGCACTGCGGCCCATCCCGTGTTCCGCCGCGCAATTCCGACTGATCCTTGTTCCCTCTGTTCTAATGTGAACTCTCACTCTCGTCAGTTGGCCTTCACAAATTCGTCGACACATTGTATGTTCCTTTGACACTGAAGCGTTTACACTTTCGTTGACGCATTGTCTTCCTTTGACAGTGTGAAACGCCCTTTCGGAGATGTCCTCGGCTTATTGGCTACTCTCGTTGTATGATAACACTATGAAGCGTTTGCACATTCGTTGACGCATTGTATATACACTGTCATACACAACATTTAGGGAGAGTTCACATTCGAACAAGGGGAACTCTGAGGGCCTTTCACAGTGTCAAAGGAAGATACTGTGTGTGATACACACAACATTCAACGAGAGTTCACATTCGAACTAGGGGAACACGGAACAGGCCCCGGCCCCATCCAACACCGACTAAGCCGCCGAGCCCGGTCACCTTGACGTAGTACCAAATATCGCCGCGCTTTGTTGCATGCACTCTCAAAAATGAATGCTTGATTCAAAGCGATTTTGATGCGAATCTTGTATTCTTGTGGGATTTTGTTGATTTAAGAATCATCTGCGTACATCAACCGTCTGTATGCTTGGCACTAGCATATGATGCTTGAGGCACGTATTGTATTCTTGGGACAAGCATATAGTATCCATCAATTAAGCATAATATGCTTCAATCAAGCATAATATGCGTGTGGGATTATTGGCGTTTCAAGCATGAAATATGCTTGACTTTAAGCATTTTATGCTTAAATCGTGCATTCAATTTTGAGAGTGTGGCTGAGCAGACGTAAATCCTTACGCGGTTGAGCGCCTCACGTAAATAGTTCCGCGGGCGAGCAAAATACTTCCGCGGGCACGGGTTTCATTACATTTCTTTAAATTAAATGTTTTAAACGAGTGATGACCACAAAAATTGGGTGACAGTGCGAGTACAGTGGTGAGATGTGTAACAGTGCCCCCCTGGTGCATTGAAGGTGGAGTATTTGTCCCGCCTGGCGAACTGAAGTTGCCGCGTGTATAGTTCCGCGGCGAAAAATAGTGCATGGCTTTCAGGAAAATTGGTCAGAAACGAGTACTGAGCACTAAGAAGTTCGGGTATGGTGGTGCAATCCCGCGTATTACTATACCTGACATGTGTCTGAACTCAGTGGAGCCGCTAAAGTAGATAATTACCATTTTGGTAAAGAATGGGACCTCAGCGCCTGGAAGGCCTACACCTCGGTTACCGCCGTACACGTACGTTTATTGGGTTGCCTACCTTCAGGGGCTCTCACTACGGAACCGCACTGTTACGTCACTTTTATCAAAGCAACATTCTTCCTCGGTAATTTTGTGTTGTGTGAAACACGATATGTTTCATTCTAACCCATTTATTCACTTCCAATTGCCCCCCCCCCAATTCTTCCTTCTATTCTGCCCTACGCGCCTTCCGCTCTCCCTGCTACCCTTTCCTACGTCAAACGTGGTTGTGCTATCGCACCACACGGAGTACTTCAGTACAGAGTGAAAGCGTACCTGTCGAGTGTGATATTTTTTATTCAACGTAACATTTAAAACCCAATTGGGTATCGGATCGGTCCGTGTGACGACTGAGTGACGCAAATATCAAACTCATCACGACTGCCCGCCACCTCACTGCAATGTTGTTGCGTTTTTGCCATACATTGAGTCAAGTGCATCACGGGAAGTAGAAGGGAAGAGGCCGAGCCATGCGAAGGAACTCCATTTTTTCCCCATTTTTTTCATTCAAGCAAGCGATAACACCCTTCGCTTTCGGCCACCCTTCACCTCCTGTCCTCACCCTCGACCTGGGGCGCGATGTATTAAGTTTCGAACGGGGTTTGAAATTTCAACACGATTTCAACAGTATTATGTTCGGATTCATGTTATACAGAAACCTTGCAAATTTCAGGTGAGTATCTTGCAAAGTACGGTCTACAGAAGCAAAAACATATTTTCACAATTAGAGCGCACTCGCGCATTGAGAAGGTTTTTAGAGGAGAATTTTATATGAGCAAGCGTCAAATATGGTGCAGAGGTCAAGTTTTCTACTCTGACCGCCATTAGAACGAAAACAAAGCCCGAAAAAGAACGCAGTAATAAGTTTAAAGGCCTCCAATTGACCCTAAAAAAGCGTGAATAGCAGCCATGTGTTTGCAAAGCTACGGTGTCCGGCTGCCCGGCTGCAGTCTCTGCATTGTGGCGACAGACAGACGGACGGGGCCCCCGCCGCCTCCCCCCGCCCCGCAGGCCCCGGCAGCCCCGCCGGGTGGTGGAGTGAGGGTGCGGTGCGGGGGACGCCGCGGCCGTGGCGAGCCGCTCCTAGCCCTCCGGCCCGGAGTCCTCGCAAAACCGAGTGTGCAAGGGCTCAGGGTTTTAAACGCCATGAACACACCGTTGGCTCTAGAGGTATCCCCTTTGGCAGAGGGGCAGATAAAACGTGTATCTACAACGTGATAGAGCGATTTTTCTCATTTTTTCGCTGAAAACCTAACTTTTAGTTACGTAACGTTTACGTGATTGCGTTTAACGATAGAAGGCAGTTAGACATAGATTCTAACCGATTTATTGTCACCGGTATAGAGATACATGTTTGAAGGACTCGGGGCCAAAGTTTCATGACAATCCGTCAACTGGCGGCTGAGATATGATAAATATAGTGAGCGGGGCTGTAGAACTTGTTTCAATGGTGGCTAGGAGTCCTGACACTTCACTGTCTTGAACACTTGCTAATCCCTTCCGAAGCACACAAATTAGAAACACATTTTTCTTCTTCTGTTAGGCCAGGTGCATGGGCATAGCTAGTGGTTGGTTCTTGTAGGTCTTCACTCTCTGTGTGATGCTTTTTTGATGGTGGCTCATCACCAGAAACAGGTACAACCGGTTTCCTGACATGATGTTTCTTATACCAATGTCTCTGGAAAGACGGCCTTGTTTGGAAACGTTGCTCACAGCTGGGGCACGGCACATCCAGATCCGTTTCTCCTTCATGGTAATTTCTCAAATGAGAAATGATTTTGGATGCTGGAATGTTCTCTTGACATTTGCCACAAAAATCTGAAAATTTCCAAAATGAAAGGACAAACAAATTAACAGTTAGTCAACTACTGAGAGGTTAAGGGGGCCCCCATGTGTGGAACTATGGAACTGCTCTACATATACAATGAGAATGTCACCGATTGTTAGAATGAGATGGGGTTGCTAAATATCTATGGACTGAAACTGTTGATATAAGGTAAGGGAAGGGGTGACATGCTTGAGTAGCTTGGGTGAGCCCAGGTAGTAGGGGATCGGGAAAAAATGTATAACACCTGATCTCGAGAACCACTACTAATAACTAAATACACTACAAAAGAGTACCAGTAAAAGTTTTATGCCGCCTCGAATTACTTAACACTTTTCAAGGGTAGCCCGAGATTCCAGTCTCTTACCCAGTCTCAGCAGATCTGCGCCGCAAGAAAATGGCGGAGGGTAGGTTTGCAGAGCAACATGTCTGCCGAACAGGAAACGTAAAACGTTGCTTCTTCTTCTCGACTTCACTCTCTCTGAGCTGGTGACCTGCTACGCGCTGACCAGAGTTTTTGAAATGAAAAATACAAATAAATGAGCTATTACACTCTGATAACTCACCAACACTCCACTCACGAAGGAAACGTAGCGTGTACTTTTATGCGAAAGGCCCGAGAAATAGTGACGCGACACCGGATTCCGGGGCGACGCGCCGAAGGTGTGTGCGCATGCGCACTCGCTCGATCGCATGGTGAGCCGACACAAAACGGAAACGCCGCGACAGAACCAGGCTCGCGCCACCGTTATCCAGTTCATAAACGTAACGGAATAATTTACCTCTCGATTTTCGAGAAAGGTGGGCTCAGTAGTGACACGGATTCTGGGTTTTGGATTTACTGTGCGGTCCCCGCCACAATGCGTTTGTGATGAGCCGATGTGTTGGTGCTGGCATCTATGTTGTTCCGTAAAGTTCTCCCATAATGTGATTCCTCTCTGTCACCACTAGATGGCAGGATTGCCATGGGTTACGTAACGCAAGGAGTACTTCCGTAAAATTGTCCACCCATTATCATTGTGTTTCTATGTTTTCGAACGAGAAAGAAAGAGAAACAAATAACGTTGGCTCTGCTTGACCATGACGACAATCGAATCGAAGTCGGCGCTGTTTTAGGGCAAAAATCTATTGGCCCCCGTTCTTTTTTTTTGGAGATGTAATTTGTTAGTTAGGTACTCTTTCGCAAATATTAAACAAAATTTAACAGAAAGCTTCATAGTGCGCACCCTGCCGGCAGCGGTAAGGACGCGTGGTTTGAAGCTTTCCTGCTTCAATTTGACGCGTCCAGCTGGGCTTTCAAATTGAAGCCCAAGGTCTAGCAGTGCGTCTGAAGTCTCTCTAGAAGTGCTCGACAGCAGACGTATTTGTTGCGATTAAAATACTAGTTAACCTGAGCCCGTCTCGTGTTAGTAAGCGCGCAGCAATCATGAGGCCTCTGCGGCGGCGGCCAATCCCAACCTGAAAAGACAGAAGAACAAATATTTCAATTACTCAAAATGCGATACAAATCGTAAATTGTTGCTACCGTACAAGAAAAAAAGGAGTCCATTCTCCAAATTTGATGTTTTTTTTCTGTCAACCATAAGTCGGCGTACACGCGTACAGAACGAACAGTCCGCATAAGACTGTAGCACCTCCGAAAAGGTACACCTTCACACCACGAAAAATATCCCGCCACAATTTTTTTCTTTTTTTTTAATAGTTAATGATGAGACAAATTAAGTTAAGCACATCTTAAGGATAGTTAACGTTCGAATCATTCCATATCATTAGAGCATGCCACGGGCAGGCAAGGTTCATGCAGATATGGTTCCCACTATACCAAAATACATCAACTTTGATAGTAAATCGTTAGTTAAGATAAGTTATCAACACCTCGGCGTTAGTTAACGTTGCTATCACTCTCTATTATCAAGGCGTGCCAAGGGCGGGGCAGCTTCATCCAAAAGTTAGTCGCAGTCAAGAAAACTCTGCCAACTTGGATTGTTAATCGTTAGTTAAGATAAGTTATCAACACCTCGGCGTTAGTTAACGTTGCTATCACTCTCTATTATCAAGGCGTGCCAAGGGCGGGACAGCTTCATCCAAAAGTTAGTCGCAGTCAAGAAAACTCTGCCAACTTGGATTGTTAATCGTTAGTTAAGATAAGTTATCGACACCTCGGCGTTAGTTGACGTTGCTATCACTCTCTATTATCAAGGCGTGCCAAGGGCGGGGCAGCTTTATCCAAAAGTTATTCGCAGTCAAGAAAACTACGCCAACTTGGATTGTTAATCGTTAGTTAAGATAAGTTATCGACACCTCGGCGTAAGTTAACGTTGCTATCACTCTCTGTTATTAAGGGGTGCGAAGGGCGGGGCAGCTTCATCCAAAAGTTAGTCGCATTCAACAAAACTACGCCAACTTGGATTGTTAATCGTTAGTTAAGATAAGTTATCGACACCTCGGCGTAAGTTAACGTTGCTATCACTCTCTGTTATTAAGGGGTGCGAAGGGCGGGGCAGCTTCATCCAAAAGTTAGTCGCATTCAACAAAACTACGCCAACTTGGATTGTTTATCGTTAGTTAAGATAAGTTATCGTCACGTCGGCGTTAGTTAACGTTGCTATCACTCTCTGTTATTAAGGGGTGCGAAGGGCGGGGCAGCTTCATCCAAAAGTTAGTCGCAGTCAAGAAAAATACGCCAACTGGGATTGTTAATCGTTAGTTAAGATAAGTTATCAACACCTCGGCGTTAGTTAACGGAGCCATAACGCCCTATTATTAAGGCGTGCCAAGGGCAGGGAAGCCTTATCCAAAAGTTAGTGGCAGTAAAAAAAGACGCCAACTTGGATTGTCAATCGCTAGGTAAGATAAGTAAGATAATTCTAGAAATTTGACATAAAAACTGTACCCACTAAAAACTGTTGATGTTGTAGTTCTTGTTATTAAGTTGAAGTCAGCTCAGCATTGTGAATCCCATAAGTATGCCTAGCTGACGTCAAAATAGAAAAAACAAGTCAAATCATTAATTATTACGGCGAACACCCATCCATACACATTTTGGTAAACTTAACGCTCGCCTAATAACATTTCAACCTACTATTCATATCGTATAAGTAAAAAATCACAGTTCAGGCGCATATGCAGACTTAGCTTATTTGAGGGGAGGGGGGAAGTATGTCGCACTTGTTGCCTACATTCCAGGACTTACTCATGCAGGATGCCGACCCTATCTACCAGGTATGGGGTGGTTTGAGCCCCCCCTCCTTCGTAGCTACGCGCCTGTCAAAGTCGAAATCTTGGGAGAAAGGGTTGCAAATAACTTATAGACAACACTACTCTGCCCTTCAATATGCCAGTCAAGAACCAGAAACAATTTCTGATTTCAGCGACGGTGAGGTGTAAATAACTTATCTTACCTAGCGATTGACAATCCAAGTTGGCGTCTTTTTTTACTGCCACTAACTTTTGGATAAGGCTTCCCTGCCCTTGGCACGCCTTAATAATAGGGCGTTATGGCTCCGTTAACTAACGCCGAGGTGTTGATAACTTATCTTAACTAACGATTAACAATCCCAGTTGGCGTATTTTTCTTGACTGCGACTAACTTTTGGATGAAGCTGCCCCGCCCTTCGCACCCCTTAATAACAGAGAGTGATAGCAACGTTAACTAACGCCGACGTGACGATAACTTATCTTAACTAACGATTAACAATCCAAGTTGGCGTAGTTTTGTTGAATGCGACTAACTTTTGGATGAAGCTGCCCCGCCCTTCGCACCCCTTAATAACGGAGAGTGATAGCAACGTTAACTAACGCCAACGTGACGATAACTTATCTTAACTAACGATTAACAATCCAAGTTGGCGTAGTTTTCTTGACTGCGAATAACTTTTGTTGGATAAAGCTGCCCCGCCCTTGGCACGCCTTGATAATAGAGAGTGATAGCAACGTTAACTAACGCCGAGGTGTCGATAACTTATCTTAACTAACGATTAACAATCCAAGTTGGCAGAGTTTTCTTGACTGCGACTAACTTTTGGATGAAGCTGCCCCGCCCTTGGCACGCCTTGATAATAGAGAGTGATAGCAACGTTAACTAACGCCGACGTGACGATAACTTATCTTAACTAACGATTAACAATCCAAGTTGGCAGAGTTTTCTTGACTGCGACTAACTTTTGGATGAAGCTGCCCCGCCCTTGGCACGCCTTGATAATAGAGAGTGATAGCAACGTTAACTAACGCCGAGGTGTTGATAACTTATCTTAACTAACGATTTACTATCAAAGTTGATGTATTTTGGTATAGTGGGAACCATATCTGCATGAACCTTGCCTGCCCGTGGCATGCTCTAATGATATGGAATGATTCGAACGTTAACCATCCTTAAGATGTGCTTAACTTAATTTGTCTCATCATCAACTAAAAAAAAAGAAAAAATTGTGGCGGGATATTTTTCGTGGTGTGAAGGTAGCCCACCCGTTAACCTTTTCAAAAAATAGCAGCAATGAACGTTAACAATCCTTGAGATGCAGTTAACTTATTTGGTCTCATCGTTAACGATCGATTTTGAAGTTTTTTATGTGGCGGTATGAAATGGGCAAGGGTACCTTTTCGGAGGTGACTGTAGCCTGGCTCCGGGCGTTTCTAAAGGAACTTGTCGGGACGAGCTAGAAAAGACGTGACGATTCCGTACATCATGGTTTGCCGAAAAGCCCTGATAACGGTGTTGATATCTACATGAATCAGAACAACGTACATGGAAACAAAAAAAAAAGGGTGAAGATGAATCGGCTTTCGCGCACTGTACAGTAGGGGCGGTCGTCGAGCACCTATTTTCGAAATCCGGTCGGCGCGTTAACTTTTTCCCGGCCATTTTTTATGTATTTTCCGAAAATATTTTTTTCAGAATTTTCCGAGGTCAACTGGAGCCCTCGCCACGCGCCCTCTTCTGTAAATGGCGTACATGTACATGGCGAAAAATTAATTTTGTCCAAAAAAAAAAAGTGGAAAAAATTTCCAATGTCAGTTCGATGTAAGTAGCGACGTCGTCTGTGGAATTTTAGTCCTTTGCGTGCAACTTTCATCGAATTGACATTGGAAATTGTTTCAATTTATTTTTTTTAGAAAATTCACTTTTTGCCCTGTAGAGGGCTATCTACAGAATAGGGCCCGTGGCGGGGGATCCAGATGACCTCGGAAAATTCTTTTTTTTTCTTCTTACGGAAACATCAAAAATGGCTGGGACAAAGTTCACGCGCCGACCAAATTTCGAAAATAGGTGCTCGACGACCACCCCTACTGTACAGTGGATGGCAGTGGCAGTTTTGGCACGTCTTATGCGGCCGTTGAGCTTGGAATAATGACCCCAATTGGAGGCCCAATAGCCCACACCTCCTGTGCGTAAACTGTGATCTTGAAATGACCACCGGACTCTGACCTCTCTACCGCGTGGAGTATGTATGACCTGCATTAGAATTCACCTGCCTGTACTTCACGTTTAATTTTTTCCGAGGGTAAACATAGGAAGGGACTTTTCAAGATTTTTTTAAACATTACATTGGATGTTTAATGGTGTTTTACTTAAACACGACATTCTTGGCCGCTTTTATATACCCCCCAAGATGAAGACAGGAATAATCTCGTTCACATCCGCCGAAAGTAGCATGAATGGCGTTGATCCACTATGTTTAAAGCGGATCAATCACGTGAAATCAGCTGACACACGTCTGCCCAGACAGTCAACATCAGAATATTAGCTCGATCGTGTGAGCAACGGTTAAATATACGTAAAGAACAACGTACGAAAAAAACCACGCTCCAAATAGATTAGCTGTCCTAGATTTTTTGTAAGTTGATTTCAAAATTTAGTTAGAACTAGCGTTTCGTCAGATTTCCTAAAATTGACATGTAAGTCAAACTTAAATTTAAGCTAGTCCGTATAAATTGACTTTGGTGGGTTAACGATAATAATAGTACGGGGTGTTTCGGGGCCACTTGCTAGCGAAATGTCGTAAATTTTGGTGGCAGACCCCCTACACAAAAATCGCAGATTCGTAAAATCAATTACCACTTTTGGTGGTAAAAAAAACAAGAAATAAAAAGAATCGCTGACTTCACAATTTCCCGAGTCAAAAAATTATGTTTTTGGTGAGTTTTGCCAAATTTATTATTTTTCACTAACAAAAAAGTACTGGAATTTTGAGTCTTCTGGTGAGTAAAATAAAACCTCTTGTTCAGCCAAACAAAAGACGTGCTATTTTGGACCTGGTTGAATCTGGGTTTAAAGTCAGCCAGCGCTCAAAATATATTTAGTGACGCGGTTTGTTGGGGAGCCACTGTCTGTACTTTCTCGAAGGCACGTGGAAGTTATGCGTTTACTCGAACAGGTCTCAGAAGATAGGTTCGTTTGTTCAGGGACAAGCGAAATGTGTCCAGTTGAAATCAGAAGGCATATTTTCTTTCGAAAAGAAAAACAAAAACAAATCCTCACTTCTGCTCATGCCAGCGTAACGCCTGTGGTCGGATCTGAAAAATCATTTCAGGCTATCTAGAGCCGTACGCAGCCCTAAATCTCAGAAGAAATATCACATGTGCAGACGTCCATGGGATGCTGAACTAAATACTCGCATGTTACGATTTGGTCATTTTCTTCCGGTGCTACAAAATCTCAGTGCGGTAGCCAAAGACTGACAGTGATTGACGCACTTCACTCGACCGTCCGTTGAACATGGACAAAGGCAAATTGTTATTAACATACTGGTCTCGTGTGTAGTTGAAGGCCATGACGGCACGGCACGTTTATATCACGAGGTGCTTGCCCCGAGCGGTCTCAGGCTCCGTGATGTATGCAGTCTGCGTCTTGAACTGGAAGTGGGCACCCACCCACGCCACACCAGCGGTCGAACGCAGCTCGACATTAAATATGTTACGTGCCTTGTATACTCGTCTGCGCCCAAATAAATGGGTCGCGCGAGCAGTGCAAAAAGCTGGGAAACCTTTCGGACATTGTTTTCGGGTAATGGAGGAAGACTTCGCCTGGTTGCAAACGGTGGACTGTACAAAATATTGTAGTTTAAAAAACAAAGCTTCTTTGATAAGTTGAGTAACTGAAGCACATGGTTTACTCATTGATAAAAGAACGGTTAGAAAAACGCAAGTAGCACACACCTGCGGATGAATTTACGTGTCCTTAACCAAAAATACGAACTATCCTCATGGATCTCTCTTCAGAACGGCCAAGCAGCTTCCAGACAGAAGCAACTGGCAGGGACTACGGACCGCCTAGAAAACACAGGGAGAATTTCCTACATTTTAGGTATCCTGGTTAAACAATAAAGATCCCGGTATTTAAAAACAAATCCGTGTCAAAAAATACTACTAACGTGTTTTCTAAACTACTCCAAGCAATACATGCTGAAGCAAGTTAAATATTGCAGAAATAGTAAAATAACGATTGAACTGCATTTGAAATGATGCGCTATGAGATAACAATGCTTTTCATAACGTAAAAATACCCGGAAAAGTGGAACCCTCACAACATTTCCACCTAGTAAAAAGGTCGGCCACCATGGCCCCCTTCTTCAGCTGATACGCCACTGCGTTGGCAGCACCAGTATCACCAAAGGCGCCGGCATTTTAGCACGTCTCGACACGTTCCTTTAGAAATGGCAGGAGCCGGGCTTATAGTCTGATGCGTACTGTTCGTTCATTCGGACGTGTGTACGCCGACTTATCGTTGATAGAAAAACTTCAAATTTTGAGGATGGACTCCTTTTTTAGCGTAGAATCACGTGCGGTGGCAACAACTTTCTATATACATCGCATTTTTGAGTAATGAAAATATTTCTGTTTTTGTTTTGTGCGCCGCGCGCGCACCCATTACCATCGCGGCGCGTTCAATATCACGGGACGGGCTCAGGTTAACGATTTCAATCGTAACGAATACATCTGCTATCGGGCACTTCTAGGGAGACTTGAGGCGGAGAGCCGAAGGCCCCCGCAAACGCCGCCGGCAGGCCAAGCTGGCCAGGTTGTCCCCTTGTCGAACCGAGGTGCCGGAGGAGCGCAGCGGAACTTGCACCGAGTTTTGGCAAAGGGACAGGCCAGCTCGACACAACTTTATTTGTGGATGTGATCCAGAAAATTTTTTGGTGATTAGGAAAAGGATTGTTCAGAGTTTAATCTTTCCTCAAATTGAATATGGTTCTGTGTTAATGAGTGGCATTAGTAATTAACTAAAAATAAGAATTCAAAGAATCCAAAATGCTTGTATTAGAATTATTCATAATGTGAGGAGAGATGTACATATAACATCTTTCTACAGTATGAGTAATTGATTGAAATGTGAAGAAAAAAGAACCCTGTACATCTGTACATTGCTGTTATGATTTACAAGATTATGAAGTACCAGAAACCACCATATATGACAACTTTCAGTTTGTCTGTGATACGGGCCAAAGACTGACAAGGACACACCCTAAATGCTTAGCAATTCCTAATTATAGAACTGATTTATATTCTAACTCTTTTTCTGTGACTGCCTCTAAAATCTGGAATATGTATAATATCTATCAATATAATGATAAGTCAGAAAATGTCCTTAAAAATAGAATCACACAGTTATTACTGAAAAAGTATTTGTAAAAATGCTGCCATCCTATCTATAATTATGTTTTATGATACTTTGTGGAGTTGTTGAGAGACATATTTTATGTTTATTATTTTTCTTTGAGTTTATCTTGAGCGGGTTATATGGCCTTAAAGGGTTTTTATTGTAAACCTACTGTATATAATCCTCAATAAAGTTTAAACCAAAATCAAATCTCTCTCTCTGTCTCTCTTTTTTTCTCCCCCCCCCCCCCCCCAACACACATACACTTTCCCCTGGTACGCACGAAACCTGCCGGACGAGGTAAACGCGGAGGGGTCGGCTGAAGTTTGAGCGGCTTATAAAAGCTCTGGGCGCCTCAGCACCGGACGTCTTACTGTCCAGTCAGTGTGTGAGAAGCAACTGCGATTCAAGATGCGCGTACTGGTGCTGTGCTTGGCAGTGGCTTCGGTCGCTGCTGCCCCTAAGAAATTGCGTGAGTACCTTAGTAACCGGGAAAATTATCACTTCAAAGACAAAAAATTTTGTGGTTTGCGGTTGCACTCGAATGTAACGCGAAGATGCCTCGGCTCACGCTGAACTCACTTTCAAATGCTACAATCCGTTCAAGCGGCGCTGCTTAACCAAAAACAGTATAGAATAATTATGCACCAGGTACTGAGTAACCAAAATGGTCTACACGAGGTAGCATCGACCACAATCATATGAGTGGACCAGTCTGGCACAGGTCAACGTTTCATGGTTTCGATCAAACTTTGGTTCACAACTTCAATAGTGTGAACTGTCCACTTGTGCACCACGCCTCCTTGTGCATACAAAATCGGGACCCACCTACCACCTCTTCCGCGCTATTTCTGAATCACCGGGCCTTGATGGCTGAAATTGAACAAATAAATTAAAAGTACTTGACCAACTCTTCGCTGGTCTGTGTGACCTGTCTACACGAAAAAAAAAAAAAAAAAAAAAAAGATCGGTTGTTCCTATCGACTTGCCTTGGGGAGGATGCGGGAGGATGAGTTTGTTATGGCGATCAAGCATGTTTGGCACCAAGAATCAAATTTTCGGTTCTCATGAGCCACTTCCGACTGTAGGTGGCAACTTGCTGGATCGCCACGACAAAACTCGGCTTCTCTGAGGAAGGCCCTGGAAGTTCGATGGCAACCACCGGAGCTTTTTTTCCGTGTTCAGTTCAAAGATGTCTATTGTAAATGTGCCGTGGCCGTTAGAATGCGTGTCATTCAATGACCTCCCCGACTCCCCAGTGGTGACTCACAGTTCACTTTCTTTGGCGATCGTGGCCGCGGGCGCCGTGGCCGGGGTCCACACCTGCCGCGTAACCGCTCGCCCCTCGGCTCCCCGGCCAAAACACAAGCCCGCCTCTCCTCTAAATGCACGGTTGGCTGACGCTCGTGTGTCCAGACCGGCCAAATGGCCTTGGCCGTGACCGATGCCGGAAGTTGGCGAAGGGTCAATGTGGTACAGTCGGTGCGGCCCGAGTTCTGAGCACATCGGCTCGCTTCACTTTCAATTGCGATTTGATTGTAGGCGTGATATAGTGAGGATACGGCCTCGGGTACCTGGCCTAACCCCTTCGACGCGGCCTCAACAATTTCCAGCCTAATTGACGCCATGTGGGTGTGACGTCATGTGACGTGGTTTCGCGCTTTTCCGTGGCAATCACCGCGGGAGGTGGCAAGTTAGGCGACCAGTCGGAGTGTGGTACATCTTTAAAACCTTGCGCACCATGTGCCCCATGCATAGTTCCGCTCCGCTCCACTGGCACCTCGGTTCGACAGGGGGACTTGGCCAGCTTGGCCTGCCGGCGGCGTTTGCGGGGGCCTTTGGCCCCCGCCTCAAGTCTCCCTAGAAGTGCCCGACAGGCGCGGATCCAGGGGGGGGGGGGGGGCCACGGGGAAAGTGCCCCCCCCCCCCCCCCTTCGGGCCTACCGGCGCCCGCAGGGCGCCTGAAAGGTAGGCAACCTGCGAAGCCTCTCCGCCTGTAAGTAGGCAAAAAGTGGTACTTTGCCCCTCCCTTGGGCCGCTCCTGGATCCGCGCCTGGTGCCCGATAGCAAATGTATTTGTTACGATTAAAATCGTTAACCTGAGCCCGTCCCTGTGCGCGCCGCGATGGTAATGGTGTGCGCGTGGCGGCCAACCCTAGCCTCAAAAAACAAAAACAGACAAATTTTCATTATTCAAAAATGCGATAAAATTCGAAAATTGTTGCCACCCTACGTGCGTCTACGTTAGGAAAGCAGTTTATCCTCCAAATTTAAAGTTTTTCTGTGAACGATAAGTCGGCGTACATACGTCCGAACGAACGAACATCCGATAAGACTATAAGCCCGGCTCGCCTGCCGTTTCTAAAGAAACGTGTCGGGACGGACTAAAAAGACACCCGTGGGAAAATCCCCGATTGTTGGGACACCCTGAATGTATCGATGGCTGCGTCTATTTATGTTTTATAGCAGCTTCTTTAACATTTATGTTTTAGTTTACGACCATACACCTTTACCTTGGACCTGCTTTTGCTGGGGTTTGGAAGAGTTGCATTGTTTCTTTGGTGAAAGTGCGGAAACTTATCTCGGCAACCCGAACTCACTGTCAGGCCGGATACAAAACGCTGCATAACGTCGTTTAAATGTTGTGTCCATATCGCGGAATCTAATGCGACTGTTGATTTCTTTTACAGCTTCAGCCTGGAAAAAGTGCGCGAAAACTGATCCCAAGCTGGACGAATGCCTTCGCGATGCGGTCCATGTAGCCATCACGGAGCTTAGCGAGAAAGGTGAGAGGAGGGGTATTTCTGAGACGGTTCAAACCGGAAATGAACTCAAAATGAACACCAGCAGAAACAAAACGCGGGCATCATGGATGGTATCGCAGCAGAGCGTATCACGATCCAAGGTCAATTTTGGAGGCGTAGCTCGCGCTGATGATATGTCTCATATGGTAGGGCCAGGCAGCGCAAGCTTCCTCCGCGCGGCCCGAAGACACTTCAGGCTGCTCGTGGCTGACGTCTTGGAAGAGATACTCTACTCACTCTACTCTCTGGTGCGGTAACCCTCCCGATAACTGCGTAATGTTCTTCTTGACTTCTTCATTTCTGCGTTGGACCTGCTCCGAAATACGCTATTCCGTTACGACTTCTGAAGTCACCAAAAACGGCTTGAAAATACCACTAAAGATGAAAAAGTCATAATTCATCGCCCAATTTCGGGGGGTAAGAATCTGTTTTGATTTGAGACCCGAGTTGGAATTTCGTTTATTGGTACGCACAAACTTTGCTCTTCACTGTAGATGCAATTTTATTGTGTAAAGCCTACCTCGCACGACTAGCGTGTATGCAGCTACCTAGGTGAATATGCAAGACTGTATGCTACCAGCGGTACCCACCAGAACCTTCCGTCTTTCTCACTGACTAATTTGGATATGTTTGGCCTTCATCTGTGCAGGTGCAAAAGACTTCGGCGTGTTCCCCATCGACCCTCTGTTCATGTCGCAGGTCAACATTGAGCAGGGTCACGGGCCCGTCGCCATCGACCTTCGTTTCCGCGACATCAACATACACGGTCTCAAAAACACTAAACTGACAGATGTTGTCAAGTAAGTACAGCTTGGGCCGTGGCGTGTGACGCGTGGACAAACACAACACATGCCTGTCCGAATGTTGGAATTAATCGCTATCAACCGATGATCTAAATAGTCGTTATATGGTCGAATTTCGATGATTTGAATCGAAAATCAATATCAGAAACGATTAATCGATTCTCCTCGATCAATCGAAATGAACCAAATACTCGAAATGCCCGCATGAATCGAAATGAACTGATCACACTGTTTTTTGATTTGCAATACATATTGCAACAAACTGGCCCGTCCCTTCCGTCAACCTCGGTGCCAGTTCCGCTCCGCTCCACCGGCACCTCGGTTCGACAGGGGGACTTGGCCAGCTTGGCCTGCCAGCGGTGTTTGCGGGGGCCTTCGGCCCCCGCCTCAAGTCTCCCTAGGGGTGCCCGATAGCAGATGTATTTGTTACGATTTAAATCGTTAACCTGAGCCCGTCCCTGTGCGCGCCGCGATATGGTAATGGTGTGCGCGCGGCGGCCAACCCTAACCTCAAACAGCAAGAACAGAAATATTTTCATTACTCAAAAATGCGGCACAAATCGAAAATTGTTGCCACCGCACGTCATTCTGCGTAAAAAAAGGAGTTTATCCTCCAAATTTGAAGTTTTTCTGTGAACGATAAGTCGGCGTACACATTAGCGTACGAACGAACATCCGGCATAAGACTATAAGCCCGGCTCCTGCCGTTTCTAAAGAAACGTGTCGGGACGGGCTAAAAAGTGCAAAAAGTATTGCAAAACTGCTGTATTGCAAACTGCTTGCAATAACGTGGTCCTTATTTCTCATGGGGGTGTAGCACTATTTCTTTGCAATAACGATTTATCGCAAATTTTAGTGATGTGTATTTCAATTCAAAATACAGTGCGAGTGCTATTATCCCGTTTCTCATTTTAGAAACTCGGAAAATGTAGGGGAAAAGATGGATAGATGAAAATTAAGTGCGAGACGGTGCAGGGTGCAGGAACTGCATTCCTGCCTGGCTGGGAGCGGTGGCGGTGGATTGCGAGCCAGACACGCCCGATGATCGTGACCGGTGAGGTACGGGTTGGTTCACAACCAATAGTAGTTAAAAGTCACGTTCATCGAAAATCGGCTAGCAATCAAAAATCGAAATGAAGTCGGATATTGAAAAACAACAACAATCGCATTTGACTATTTCTGATTTTAATGATCGGGATAGGAATGCTAAAATAATCGTCGATTTTCGAGAGAATCGTTTATAAATGTTCAGGCACAGGCCTGACATATACACACAGGCGCGGATCCAGGGGGGGGGGCCACGGGGAATGTGCCCCCCTTCGGGCCTATCGGCGCCCGAAGGGCGCCTGAAAGGTGGGCAACCTGCGGAGCCTCTCCGCCTGTAAGTAGGCAAAAAGTGGTACTTTGCCCCTCCCTTGGGCCGCTCCTGGATCCGCGCCTGTATACACAGTAATACAGACGGCCAACACACTTTTGGCCCAGTGGGGTCCCTCGCTTCGCTCATCCACAACTTTTGTGCATAAAAGCGTCGCGAAGAAATAGCGAGGAGAAATACCGTACACAAATTTATAATAAATGTTGGGAAATCACGAAAGTACTGCGGCACCTTTATTTCCGGCGTTTTCTTCGTGGATTCGTATGCTTAATAAAAGTACGATGATTTCCATTGCACTGTTTTGAATATAACTACCGCAGTCATATTAAATACGAGCGCTTTCGGACGAATATTTCGCAAGTACACTGCCCATCAAAATAAGCGCCCCACTTTTTCCGATGCCCGCCATTTCCACGTTTTTAAAGCTAGGAAGTTGGCGTTTCGCATGGAGTTGCCCCCATGGTTGTGCTTAAAGGTCCCAAAGTGCCAGATCCGGGAGCCACCCCTTTCGGAGGGGGTGGCTGTTCGACTGCGGCGGGGTAGAAATTTCGACCGAAAAAGGTCCCAAAAACACCTTTAAATTTGCTGGAATTTCAAAAAAAAATTGTAAGCAAAAATTACGGCCCTTGACAAGCTGACGTAAAAATTTTCACGATCGGTCATACCCCCAGCCCCACCTACCCCCAGCCCTAAAGGGGGTTGGTTTGGGGGGGGGGGTGAAAAGAAATGGTCGCATTGCAAGACCCGTGGCCCCGGCCATCTGCACACCCAATTGCATCCCGCTAGCACCAACCCCTGCCGAGCAACCCCTAAAACACCAAACTCAATTTTTAAAAATTTGCTTTTTGGGGCATTTATCGGTATGCGAGGGGTCCAAAAATTTCGTCAGAGATGGACTAGGGGTGGAACATCAATCTCCCGTCAAGAAATCTGGCCCTTAAAATTTGCAGCCCTTAGCATGGGGGTAGCCACCCCCAGCCACCCCTTGCTAACCCGGTAGGGGTGGAACTGATTTGGGGCTGCGAATCGTTGAGGGCACTTCTGATGCATCCCCCCCCCCCTCAAATTTGCAACACGATTCGACCACCTGTTCGTGCTCCAGACCCGCTAAACCATAAAAAATGCTAAAACCCACCCCTAACTTCAACCCTCTATATCGCCAATTGGAGTCACGTTTTGTGTCCAAATTGGTATTGGGACATATTTGAAATACTTTCATAAACCTTTATTTTTAAGTTTTACGTTCACCGGTGGTCCCAAAAATCCCCCATCAAATCAAAAAAGTGTTTTTTCTTTACGTAACCGCACCCATAGCCGGTTGCGCCCGTCAACATTGCGAAAGAGAGAGGGGGGGGGGGTGATACGTCTAAGCTGTCTTCGCCTTCGCTTCGACAATAACTACCGGGATTTGAAGATCGAAGGTTCATGAATCATGATCCAGACATCAGTTATTAATAGTATGTGTGTCTGTTGCAGGTCCGATGTAGACAACTATATCTACAAGGCGGCTGTTCGCATAGAGGAAGGCATCACCCTCAAGGGGTATTACAACATCGACGGCAAGGTTTTGGTGCTGCCCATCAAGGGAGACGGCAAATGCGAACTGAGTTTAGGTGCGTGGAGATGTAGCTAAGGATCGAGCTTAGGGTCGAGATCTGTGGAGTCAAGAAAGTTTCGTGTTCTTCTTGCTCGAAAGAAAAAATCTTATACATCCAGAGATCAAACGGTTTTCTATCAATATTAACATTCTCTGCTACACAGAGGGACGCATTCTTGCTATAATGTAATTCTTGACCACAGACTATTCCTTGAGTTTATTCTAGGATAATCCTCATTCCAGAAAATATGTTCTCGAATGCTTTTAGGCTAAGAATTCAAACCTCTTACGCCAAGCCGATTATGGTGATGAGTTGGACCGGAAATTATTGTGGCCGCATCGAAGGGACTAAGCTAGGTACTACTCACTGTTACAGCTAACGTCACCGCCAACGTAGAGCTTTACGGCAAGGAGCTGATCAAGGATGGTCAGAAGTACGACCAAGTCGAGGAATTCAAGTTTTCATTCGACACCACCCGACTCAAACTGCAGCTTGACAACCTCTTTAACGGCAACAAAGAGCTCAGTGAGTATTAACAGTTCACATTCTTACAAGCTTTCAGACGACAAATCAATATTTCATAAAGCTAACAATACGAATGGTTCATAAGACAGTCATGTAGAATTCTTCACAGGCTACAAACAAGGAGTTGTTAATTCAAACGCTCTCTTTGCAAGGGTTTAGATGTTCACCAATAGCATATATTTCCGGCTTTTAAGTTAAAGAAACACTTCGACTGTTGTTGCATACTCTAAAATGCTTGTAAAGGAAACTCCAGCTTCGTTATGCAGACTGTCTGACGAGTTATTTTATTCGTATCTCGAAGTATTGACATAAAAGATAAGTTCCACTTGCTCATGAACTATATTCGTTGTTCATTACGTAGCAATCCTGCCCTTTACCACCTTTACGATCTTCGGGCTAGTGTATTGACACAACAGTGACGATCTGGAATTCACTTTATTAAACATCTTCTGTCATCTTCTATCGCGCTCTAAACTGTTGACTTCACCGTTCGTCATCAAACTTTAATGTTACCATCTCCCTTCCAGGCACAGAAATGAACAGGTTCCTCAACGATAACTGGATGGAAATCCTTCAAGAACTGAAACCGGCCATTCAAGACGCCTTTGGTTCAGCGTTCCTTGAAATCACAAATCGCATTTTCATGAGAGTTCCTTATGATCATTTGTTCCTGTGAATTCACGTTCATGTAGTCGGGTCTCTTTTTTCCTGACCAGGAATACGGGGAGTAAACATAACCTCAAACGTCACCGTATTTCACATTTTGTTATTTTGATATTTGGTGTTTAAGAAGGGTGCTAAACGTTTTTAAAAAATATAATGAACCACTCTGACACGATATTTCGGTATGAAAACGCTTATTTGATCGTTTTGACGATTTTCGCAACGGGTCGTTCTGAAACGCTTCTCGAAGGCGGCCATCCTCGGACCCGAGGCCGGCCGAATCCAGGCGGCGAAGCGAAAAGCGCGCGGGATTCGAAGAAGGACAGCACTGACCGAAGTGAAACTGTTAGAGGCCATACATTCAACCTTCCTCTTTCGAACGGTATCTCGGTTTTTCCGGAATTTTGAGTCGTTTAAGAGCAAATGGGCCGCATATTACGGCATGTAGCTCTGGGAGGCGGGCTCGTTGCACTACTGGGGCCCATTTGCCAAAAGTGCTCTGGAACACTCAGAATGAATAAATTATTTTTAAAACGTTCAACTTCGTTATTTCTTTACCCGAACTCAGAAACGGTGCCAGGTAGAGCAAAACGGACGAAATTTGCGTCCCAATGGATGTTAATGTGGGGTTTTATACTAAATAAAATTATTGTTTATGAGTGATCGGAATTTTTTTAAATTCCGGGTAGGGCGTAACATTGAAACTTCCGGCGCGTTACGCGACCCCTTCCGGTGGTCGCACAAAGTTCACCGAGGTGTCAAAATTTAGGGTTTTGAATGACGAAACCGAACTCGCCCCAACACATTTCCACACTTCATGGCTAATGGGCCCCTTTATCGTTGTCCTTCCATAGCCACTCATACTCGCATGCTACTTCCAAAGTCCCCTGACCCGTCGATATCGAAAAAGGGGATTCTTGTCGCGTTACGGAGCGCACTAAGCTCTATTTTCGTATCATCCCAGAACGATGATTTGTGATCACCGAAACGGTGAATTCCTTTTCACAGTGTACCTATACTAGAATTACCGTCGCCTGGAACAGACAGGGTTTCAATCGTGCGATCTGAAATTTGGAAGTAGGAAGGAAATTTATGCACAAGGTAATCACTGGAAATGATGCAGGCACGGCCATCAAGACCACGCCTGCGAGACACCTAGTTTTTTGAAAGATTGTGGAGACGGGAGTTGAGTTTGCAATCATAATCAACATGATTGCCGGAGAGATAGCTGCAAGGCAGTGACCACCGGGGAGGCATATGACTATAGCGTCATCACGACGCGTGATACCTCAGCACGAGCCCTGTAACTGGGCTTGGTGAGCGTGGTTTTGCGACCACGGAAAGATGAGTCACGTGACGGGCTGCGATTGTCATTGTCATCATAGTACGGCCAGAGCTAAGAGAAAACGAGCGGGAAGGGCCATAGAAAGGACGGCGATTATTATTAGTAAGAATTTCCTCTAAAACAATTCTCGCTCGCTTCGCTCGCGACGATTTCTATTGCAACCCTACAAGGTAAGCAACCATGCGCACATTACGGGATTTGGAAAACCTTGATATACACTAGGGGCGGTCGTCGAACACCTATTTTCGAAATCCAGTCGGTGGGTTAACTTTACCCGGCCATTTTTGATGTATTTTCCAAAAATATTTTTTCAGAATTGTTCCGAGGTCATTTGGAGCACCCGCCACGGGCCCTATTTTGTAAATCGCCCCTCTACATGGCTAAAAAATAAAGTTTCTCAAAAAAAAAAAATTGTAACGCTTCAGTAGCGCTTCAGAGGTCTTAAATTTAAAGGAAAACGTCATTTCTCTTACGGTTTTGGATATATCGGCATTGAAAATGCAAAAATCAAACAAAACCGAGCAAAACCGCGGTACACGCGATTTTTGCACTTTCAATGCCGATATCTCCGAAACCGTAAAAGATACGTGAATTTTAGTCCTTCGAAAAGCTACTTAAATCGAATTGGCATTAGAAATGTTTTCCAAATGTTTTTCGCCCAGTAGAGGGGCTATTTACAGAATAGGGCCCGTGGCGGGGGCTTCGCTCCAGATGACCTCAGAAAATTCTAAAAAAAAAAGTGTTTTTGGAAACTACATCATAAATGGCCGGGATAAAGTTCACGCGCCGACCGGATTTCTAAAATAGGTGCTCGACGACCGCCATTAACACCAGTCAACAAAATTAGCCACGCACGTTTCTCGGCCTCTGCTGAGACTACGTTTTTCAAGCCAGAAACGTCAAATTTGGCAATAAGTTGCCCCCATGTGTGTTCTTGAAGGTCTTAAAGTGCCATTTTTCAATATCAACCTCTACGCTAAGTCCGTAAAACCACCCTTAACTCCAACTCGTGGAAACGCCGAACTGGGTAGGGTTGGGGACCGGTTTTGCTGGATAAGAGGAAGAGGTAGGCTTATCCTTCCTCTCATAGGAGCTAAGCGAAGAAGGTGCTCTGATTAACGGTGCGGCCCCCATGAGCGCCCCAGTAAGGGTCGCCAATGATTTGTCGAAGCCAGGGCCAGCCGCAGGCGGTGCGCAGCGCCGAGTAGGCAGGCAACCCATCCGGCACCCTGAATTAGGAGGCGCCCTGGCACTGGCCATTCCATGGGTTTACGTTGCGATTTGATTTCATTTTTGGCTCAGCAGCACACTGCGACAACAGACCTTCAGTGTGCTGCGACAATAATGAAACCAAATCGCTACGGAAACTCGTGAAATTCGATGCCTCCTACGAAGAACAGCTCAGTCTCCTGAGGGCGCTCGGTGGGCATCCAACAACAGCTCCGTCATTTTGGCGCATTTTGAGGTTAGGAAATCCTCGTACGTTTATCTTCAATACCATCTATGTTAGAGGGGTATAGTATGCGAGCCAATTGTAGATCTGTGTATTATCTGTAATTGGATGCTCATTATAAGGCTCTGGAGTTAGCGTTATGGAAGCTATAGCCGGAAAATGTTCGAAGACTGAGCTGTTGTTGGATGCCCTCCCTCTGACGACTGAGCTGTTGTCGGACGAGCTCTGGAGACTGAGCTGTTGTCGGCTGCCCTCTGACGACTGAGCTGTTCTTCGTAGGAGGTATCGTAAATGGCCAGAGCCAAGGCGCCGCCTTATTCGGGGTCCCGGCACCGAGGATAAGGACTTCTTGATTTAAGACGCGAAATCCTTTATGTAATACTAATTTCTTTGATTCAATCCATATTTGTCTTGAATCAAGTTTTATCGCTTTGAATCAAGTCTAATTTAACCTAGGCTGGATCAAGTCTATTCAGACGATTCGATGGAACATTTTTCTAGGTCTTAACTAAGAGTAGCCTTAAACCAAAGTTTTAAACTTGAATCAAGTCTCATTTGACTTTCATGAAAGCAATATTAGACTATCTTCTAAAGGCTTCGTTTTTCTGGGTGGGGTGGTGGGTTGGGTTGCCTGCCCACTCGGCGCTGCGCGCCGCCTGCGGCTGGCCCTGGCTTAGAGATCGAAAATTTCGGAAATTTAAATTTTTAAATTTCAGATGGAAATATTTCCGTAATAAATGGAAATTTATGGAAATTTTGGAAATATTAGGAAATTTTTAATCAATTGTTCGTTTTTTAATGATTGACGTGGATTCCAGACGCTTACAGTAAGTAATGAATCTATCTAATAAATTTAGTATCCCATCATTTGCTTCGCCGCAACGAAACTGAACTATACCATAACTAATTCTATAACAGGCGGAGCCGACGAATCGAGTGGCGTGGGCGTGGACCACTGAAAGTGCGGATTTTTACGGAGAATGCAACATTGGATTAATTGAAAGGCTCCCGTTTGTTTGTATGCTTTGCGGGTTGCTGTTCTTTTAAAAAGTAGACCCCCCCCCCATAAATTACTACTTCACAAAAAAAAGTTTTTTCTTTTTTACCCCTCTTTCGACATCTAGCAGACCGCATCAGGAGAGCAGAGTGGGTTGTGATGGAGCACAGGAGCACACGCTCGGTTTGAGAGGATCTGAACTTAAATTCGCTTTTGTTTCGTTTCTATGACATGTTCAAAATTCCGAAAAGACAGTGGAGAAGAGAAATTGCTGACTTCGGGTTATCAGAGTTTCGTTCCCTGGTTTTGCGTGAACTTTGCTTGGTCTAAATAAAACGGAGCACGAATTCTGTAGCAGACGATGTTCACGAAATGGAATCATTTGAACAGTACTGATTTAATGCGTACATGTTCAGATGGCTGTGAGAAAACTGCGTAAATCTTATATTTCAATGCCTTACTCATCCTTTTTAAAAGATTTTGAGCAAAAATTTCCATAAATTTCCAAAAAGTAAAAGTTTCTGGAAATTTATGAATTTAAATTCCGGAAATTTTGGAAATATTTCCGCCTTTCCATCTCTACCTGGCTTCAACGAGTCATTGCAGACCCTCACTGGGGCGCTCATGGGGGGCTCATGGGGGCTGTACAGTAATCGGAGCGCCTTCTACGCTTAGGACCTTCGAGATGAAGGATAGGCCTACCTATTTTCCAGCAAAACCGGTCTCCACCCCTAGCCAGTTCGGCGTTTTCGGGGGTTAAACCATGAGACGAGCCCTTGTCTCATGGTTAAACTTAAGGTTGATTTTACGGGCTTTTGACGTTTTTATGCCTCTGGAGAGGGGATGGGTTGTCCGATTGACTTCAAACTTTGATGAGAATCGCATTTGACATGCCCCTACCTATCCGTAACAAGAATTCAGCGAATCACAGTAAAAGCGCGGCTCCGTTTTGGGTCGGGAACGAAAATAGGTCCTTGGCGACCCAAAACCGAACTGATTAATTTAGACGCTTGGCGAGTTTTGGGGTTGCTCCGAGCATGATAGCTGTGGTGGGGTAGCCTACCACAAGTCATATATAGTCACTGGTTTCCCACTGGTGACAGTTGTCACGAAAATGAATAAATAGAATAGGTCGCCAATGGACCTCTTTTCGTTCCCGACCCAAAACGGAGCCGCGCATTTACTGTGAAGACTCTTAAGGTGTCGGCTAAGGGTGACCGGGGGCGTCAACCCCTCCTATAGGGATTGAAAATTTTGGAGATCAGTTTTTGCAGCTGGAAAATGATATTCCACCCCTAAATCCACTGCTGGTTAAATTTTGGCGACCCTTGTGCACCAGAAAGGGTTAAAAATTGGCAATTTTCCAAAAATGGCTATCGTGTTTTAGGGGTAGCACACAGGGGGTTGGTGCCAGGGGATTGAAATTTCATTTCCAGGTACCCAGTGCAGGGGTACGTACATTCATTGCAATCATTTTTTTCAACCCCTAAAATCCATCCCGGTGTGGGGGTGGGAAAAATGAGAGGAGGGGTGGGTTTGCTCTAAGGAAAAAAATTCGAGCGTCGGCGTGTCAAGAGCGACAAAAGGGGCCTATGCTCTAAAAATTTCCTCAATCCGACAACTTAAAGTGTGTTTCAGGGACCTTTTTTTTTTATTGACGAAATTTCCACCCCTCGGCACTCAAGCAATGACCCACGCCGTAGGGGTTGATATTGAAAAATGGCACTTTAAGACCTTCAAGTACACAAATGGGGGCAACTTCATGCCAAATTTGACGTTCCTGGCTTGAGAAACGTAGTCTCAGCGGAGGCCAAAAAAAATGCGGCGCTAATTTTGTTAGACAAGTGTAAGGTATTTGTATGACGTTATGCCCATTTGAATCTGAAGATAATTGCCTTTTCTCTAGATGTTGTCTGAAACTCAGTTCGTTTTCATTCTCAATTTCCTGTTTTTTTTTGGCACTCATTAAAATGATTGATAGCTTATGTTCTTCTTGTTTGGTCTTTGAAAAGATCCACGAAGCATTCAGCTAAGAAAAAAAAAAAGCAAAGTTATTGATGCTGCTGTGAGTGCAGAGGAAACCTGAAAATTAAAGTGAGTCTTTCCCCTGCGTTTTTCAAGAAATGTTTTGTTTGTTTATTTGTATATTGCCTGTTTGAGCTGGGCTTTTACCGAAGTTGTTTTTAGCATTGCTTTACGGCATGCAGATAAGATTTGTAAAGCTCAACCACACCCAGTCAGATAAGGCATGCCCGCTAGGATGCCATATAGCAGCAACGACGTTTTCCTCATGACTTCCGCAGTTTGTGTTATGCTGATAAAGCCGCTGTGAATTAACAAGCTGCGTGTTGTCAATTCAGTACTACATTTGGTTTTATTGTATGCAGGAGTTTCTTTTGAAGCCTGTGGTCGAATTAAATGGTAGTACGTGAACAGTGAGCAGTTTGTTTATTTTTTATTATTTTTATTTTTTGGACCCCAGAAAATGCATGCAATTTATTTTTGGAACTGGGTCCCAGACACACCAGGACTTCCCTTGGACCGAGCTACTTAAAGAAAGACGGTGTTTGTCCTTTAAAAACAAAATTGGAATTTTTTTGGAATCTCTTCACTTTTTGTTATTAAGGAGAAAATGACCGTAAAATTGTTGAACGATCTTGTCGTAAAAAAACAAGGTACTGCTTAAAAATTTACTCGTCACTTTCTCCTGCACAGAGCCCAGGGATCGACAGGGATGCGGTAAATCTCGAGTTCGGATACGAAATTTTCCCCGGGAACCGACCGGCCTAAAATAAGCCAAGAGGTCCGGGGCACTAGTCGAAATGTTCTCAAAGTTCTGTTGCAGGTGTCGGTGAGCAAAACCGGGCCTTCTGAGCTGAAATTGGATTTTTCGCGACAACTCGCCAACGGAGCAGCGAATGCCAGCTGGCTGAATGGCAGCCAAAATCGATCAGGCGTGATTTTGGGACACCCTGTATCGCCAGCAGGCACGGCATGACCACAGCCGATCCCTCTCAACACTGTTCTGTTAGGTTACAACGCTAAGCGCGCTCTAGGTATTGATCCGAAAAAAAAATTGAATGGAAGCAGATGGTACCAACTCTCAATGTTTCCTAGTTTTTTTTATTAAGGTTTTAGAACGTTACGAAAATAAAGTCTTACTTGTGTGTCTGTAAGCAGAACTTATAGTTAGTTGAGTTTTTAGTTTGTGCACATTGTAAGAGACCCGAACGTATTCGAAAGGAGAGAACATCTTCCTGAGGCAAGTTTTGAGCGGCGAGGCGGTCGTAGGAGGGGAGGGGGTGCCTTCCCTTTTTCCACCCAGGATAGCCCGCATGGCCCGCGAGAGCGACAATGCGCCGGGCCGACAATGTGATGCGGACGGTGGAATCGTGGAATCCAATCCCCCCCCCCCCCCGGGAAGTATGATACTTCTGCGTCTTCTCGCCTGCCTCCACATGAGAGTACAAGCCGCTGATACATTATCTTTATATTATTGTTTCTTTTAAGGCTGTGGGTGATAAAATGTATCATCTGCTAAAAATAGGACAGCGGGGGCCCAGTTACTGCCCCGCAGGATCGTGGGGACGCTAGTGGCACAAAACCGGCCTAAACGTGGATTGAAGAACAAGGACGATTTTTTGACCGAAACACGCTCTTTTCAACCAGATGAGAAGCCACGCGAAATTTTTTGGTCTTCCTGCCTTTTTGCCGAATGGGGGTTGCATTTCTCAGGGGCAATTCTAGAGACGGCCGATATGATATCGATATATCGAAATGTCGATATTTTAAGCCCGATATATTGATATTTTTATCGATATTGGAATTTTTCGATATGTGGATGTATCGATAATATCGGTCGATATATCGGCCCCTGGGTAAATTAAACGTATTCGCTTAAAAATGAATTCATGCACCTGTGAAACTACCGTCAGGCGTCACATTCGTAATGTCCGTGTCGTCTGCCGTCAGGCAGAGCTGCAAGAAGCAGACTGAACCCAGCTCAGGCCCGGCCCGCGCCGCGCCTGTTTTGATTACATACGTTGTCGCATCGCGTACACTTTGTTTTATTTGATTCTTTTATGGAAATTAAAAAAAAACTGTTAATACTGCCTCGTATCTCGGTGTTTTAAGTTTCCTCTTCAAATTATCAATATGTGGTCGATATATCGCATCATCGACATTTTAGGTCGATATATCGATATCAAATTTATCGAAAGATGTTAATATTGATCTTACGAATATCGATATTTCTTGTTTAGCTAGGCATCTCTAGGCAATTCAAATCTCGGGAACTAGATGAGATATCGTACCCGAATAGACGGCATTGTAATCGGTATACTCAGATAGTAAGCACCAACGTTCAACTTTCTATCTGAAATATTGCATAGGATTTCCACAATATAGTCCCAACATGAGATACCGTTTTAATTATATTAGGAGATGCGCTATTTCATTGTCTTCCTGGTGATGTCTTCGGATTAGCTCTGATTGCATTGGTTCTCGAGTTACATCGATCTGAGTGGTGCGGGGCGTCTGCAGGTCGGGCCGGGCGGCGTGGCCGCTGGGCCCCGACAGCGCCCGGTCTACAGCATAGGCGGCGGGGTGTTCCGCGCGCAGTTCCAAGCCCACTCCTGGGCTGGGAAAACGATTTACAAAGATGGGTGGGAAAAGGCTTAATAAAAAGTGGAAAGTGTCCCCCTCAATCGGAGATAAGAAGCCAAGCCAAATTAATAGGCGTTCGTATACAATACCGCTTAGTGAAATTTTACGTATTGAAAACATGACCAGAAGCATTAGATTGTTGTTTTTCGAGTGAAAACTTTGTTCAACTTCATTATTTTGACACATCTCTGTGTATTTGATCTTCAGGTTTGATTTTTAGGTTCCATTTCCGGACATAATTTTTTAAAGAGAAATTGTCCAGGATTGTTCGGACAATCAGGTGGAAGGATTTGTCGTTGAATTGTGTACTCCAAATATACTCTTGCTTTCGACTGTTAAGTGTAGGTAAACTGCGCCGTCAATAGATTCCATGCTCAGAAAAACAGTACAATAATCTATGTTTGCAGTTAGACATACAGGTGTTGTCAAACTACACTTCTCAAAGTGACATTGAAGTGCAGAAATAACTGAAGACATATGCAGGCAGACTGCAAGAAAACTGCAAATACCTGCAGTTTATCTACAGAATTTTGATCGTCGCGATAGTTAGGTTGCAATTATGAAGGCACTTTGCTGCAGTTTTAAGTACACTTCATCCTGCACTTTGGCTTAACCCTTCTAACACTATTTCGGTTAACCCTCCCAACTTCCGTTTATCTGTAGTTTTAACAGTAGTTTTACCTGCACTTAATATTGAATTTAAAATGCATATAGAAGAAAAATTTCCTTTTAATCCTTTCCTTCCCTTAACCCTTTCTTTTTCGCCTCACTCCCACTGTACTGACATTATTTACATAGTGGAAACATAGGAATACTGTATGGAACTCACCTGATGACTGATGTAGTGCTGGATTGGAACCCACGACCTTGGGTTCTCAGAGCGGAGACGCTGTCCACTTCTTTTTTTTTTTTTTTTTACTGGACTGCCACGCCTGCGTGAGGGCCGTGAGTAGGTTTCCTGCTTCCAAAGCGGAGCGGAGGTACGTCAGTGTAGAACTGCAGTTTGTGTTCAGTCTATTTGTTTTCAAACATTATACAGCACTTTGTGTATCTCAGGGTGTAATAATATGAATTTTTTGAACAGATTGAGTCTGCCTCTATGACTGTACTCGAAAAATGCACGTTTTTGTAGAGCTGAGCATGCAAGAGATAAGACCAAAGTGCGTCATCGATTGCGGATAGAAATTGCCAGTCAAACTACAATGATACGTCACTAAATAACTGTTGCGTTTTTTGCTGCAATTTAAAACTGCAATCAGTTTACAAATGCAGATAAAGATGCAGATCTTTTCGAAGCGTAAAATTTAAATGCATATTGATCCAGATTTCCCACTTCAGTCTCAACAACATTGCGACGTGTAAAGCTGTACTGCAGGAGCGACAGATATTCTGCCGCATTTCCCGCTTCAGTCACAAGATACTCCAAACTGTAAAATTTTATTGCAGAGCCAGCTTCTCTTGTGCTGCTGTTTTCATTCCAGCTACAAGATGAGTGTGTGAGTTGTGAGTTTACAATGTGGATCAGAAACATATTACTAGGTGCAGTATTATTGCAGTTTGAACTGCAGTTTCGACCATCATAGGAAGTGCAGTATAATCCCGAAATCTTATCGTAGAAAAAGTGTACTTCGAATTTCAGTTTTCGACTACAGTTGCCCGACTACAGTTGCGTCTGTACTTCACCCACACACCGTTACCCGGGGTTCAGAGGTGCGACAACGGCCTCGGAGTTTAACAAGCTGGCCCGTCCCTTCCGTCAACCTCGGTGCCAGTTCCGCTGCGCTCCACCGGCACCTCGGTTTGACAGGGGGACTTGGCCACCGTGGCCTGCCGGCGGCGTTTGCGGGGCCCTTCGGCCCCCGCCTCAAGTCCCCCTAGAAGTGCCCAAAAGCAGATGTATTTGTTACGATTAAAATCGTTAACCTGAGCCCGTCCCTGTGCGCGCCGCGATGGTAATGGTGTGCGCGCGGCGGCCAACCCTCAAAAAACCTCAAAAAAACAAAAACAGACAAATTTTCATTAATCAAAAATGCGATACAAATTGAAAATTGTTGCCACCGCACGTGATTCTACTTTAAAAAAGTAGTTGATCCTCAAAATTTTAAGTTTTTCTAGGAACGATAAGTCGGCGAACACACGTCCGCCCGAACGAACATGCGGCATCGGACTATAAGCCCGGCTCCTGCCGTTTCTAAAGAAACGTGTCGGGACGGGCTAAAAAGTGACACAGCCGTAAAATTTGAAGTAAAAGATATTTCGGTCAGCTCATAAACGGCAAGATAGAGCAAACCGGACGAAATTAACGCCCTGCGGGTGTTAAGATAGGGTCCTTTACTACGGGACTTACTATTTTTTGAGGTCTGATTTCAGTTTCATACTACACACCCCTCAACTATAATAATTGTCCGACCAATCCTGGACAGTTTCCTTCTGCGTCGGAAAATAGAACCACAGAATCGAATCGCCGCTAAAATTTTCATTCTGTCATCGGCAACCTGGAGCTATACGATATACGACACCGACACTCTCCGCCCTCCCATCTTCCAATGAGTCAGTAACATCGTCGCCTGTAACTTATCTAAATTAATAATCAAAATTAGGACTTTCAGATCTATTGGAATTACTTCACAATCAGCTTGTTTGTGACAGTGAAGGTCTTCCACGAGGAAGCCACACTTTCGCGAAAACTATGGAAACGAAGCAATAACATACACTGGTAGGAAACGTTTTAGTTTTTTCACGAAGAAAAACTCGGTAAAAATAGTGCCCAAGACCGGCGAAAATTCCCGAAGAAAAGAAAAAAAACTCGTGCTGTTTAGTCGTGTTTTGCTAGTTAGGGAGTTCCGCCGCCTCTTTGCCATTCTACAATACGCTGATTTAGTTAAAACATTTCGATCACATCATGTGGGATAATCGGGATTCCGCTTCGGGTCAATGAAGCAGTCGGAAATCACGTAGAAAAAGTCGGTAATTTTTTTCTAGAGATCTTCGTGATTTACAAACTTTTTGTCAGTGCAGTGGAAACTATTTCTTGGAGCTATTTGCAGGCTTCAACAAGATTAAGAAGGCATCTTTTCCAAACAAGAAAAAAAAATGTGAAAAATTACCAAACGTTGTAGGTTCCTTTCATTTTTTGCTAAGAATCCGTGTTGACAACTTCTTGACGGATTCGATAACGGGCACTGGTGTAAATGAGATCTTGGTTTTACTGATCGCTGCATTTACTGATACAACTTCGTGCACTTCACGCTCAGTAATCTATCGATCGTATTTAAGAACGATCAGGAACGTTCTGATCGTATTCATAAACGATCAGGAATTTATGTGTGCTTATTTCTGAGATCGTCTTCAGCCTACTGATCGTATTTTCTTGGTCGTGTTATTCTGATAATCTTTGTTTTTCATATGACTCAGGACTGTGGAGACGTGCAAAGGGTCGAGGTCTTAAGGCCGTCCCTGTTGAAATTTGACTTCGAGCTAGGATGATGAAATTTGGTATACCCAGAGATTCCGCTTCAAATAGGAGTCCTGTAAAACCGCAGGTCGCTGGACCAATTTTGAACGGACATACGGTGGTCCAAAGTGGCCAATTCGGGCTATTGCAGGGCTTTTTTCTGGAAGCTTTGGGGCCTAAACTATCCATCGCACAATGACGTGAGACATATCAACGTGTCGGGGAAAGACTCTTGTACGGGGGATACAGGGTCTAAAGTTCGGAATTCCGTTCACAAAAGTATGATTTTGCCGGTCAAAGTTTGGCCTTTTCCGTGCTTTTTGATGACCACACGCGGACACCGTTTACGAGCTCAAGGAATTTTCGGATCCTACACTTGACCCCTTATCCCCCGTAGGGCAGCCTTTCCCCCCTACTCAAAGATACCATGGGTTTTTCTGTGCGACCCATAGTTTAGGCCTCACAGATTCCAGAAAAATATGCTGTTTTGGGTGCGTTTTGCCTCTTTTGAATTTGCCGGGCTCCAAAACGCTGTCTGCACCATAGAGAAACCAGCGCTTCGCGGTAGAGTGGAAACGAGGAGGGATCTGCATTGATGCTTCATTGTGTGCCGCGTGCCCTACTGATCACCGTCCGACCCTTGGCTGTCCCTCGCTCGCCTGCACTGCTACCTGCCCTCCCGGCAGAGGGGTACCGCTTCGGGTGACCCGAAGGACCGGTGACGGACCCGAAGGACCGGAGGAGGGCCCGAAGGACCGGCCGGGCCCCCCCTCCCTCACCACACCCACGCAGCCGGCCGCCCGAAGCGCGCGAAGCGCACCGAAGGCAGGGAGCCGAGTGCCGGCCGAAGGCGCCCGAAGCGGTCCCCCTCTGCGAGACGCTCCGCAGGCAGGGTGGGGGAGGGCCAGGTATAGGCACGCTACTAATCACCGCGTTTCCACTCTACCGCGCAGCGCTGGTTTCTCTATGGTCTGCACAGTGGCGCTGGCGACGTATGGAGGAACTGCGTCGGGAGTAATGGGATGCAGGAGTCTTAGCGTCAATTGTGTGCATAGGATGGCACAGACAAAGAGAGCAGTAAACGCGGACCCGCCGGACCCCGCCCGGGCTCGAGCCGGAGGACGGAGGAGGCCCGCGATGCGACTTTGGCTCTCCAGCTCTTTCCTCCCGCGCACGGGCAGAGCGGCAAAGCCGGCAGAGCGGCACGCGTTGACTTTCGTCGGTCTCCGACGCCTCCCCTGTTCATTTTAGACGAAGCACTCTAGGAAGAGCGATTTTAGAATAAAGTCTGAGCTTTCGAATGGTGTCTGTCGCATCGATTAGATCACCCTAGCGCAAACTACAGCCTTATCAATATGTGAAAGCTGCATCACCGGCGCCTTGCAGGCCGTGCGCGTCGACCTTGTCGCGTCCCCAGCTCCTCGGCTATTGACTTTAGAGGAAGAATGTCAGCGAGCGGGGTGTAGCAAAATGAGTAAGCTTTCAGACGCTGTGCCGGCCATGCGGATCCGACGATTCTAACGCTTACTAGAGCCTCCAGAAGTAGGAACCCTTGTGTCGCCGGCGACCGGCGGGGCGGGCTCAGACAAGATCTAAGTTTCGAACGGATAGAGCTACAAATTTCTGCAAAACACCAATTTGTTCGTAAAAACGTGCTCTAAGTATTGGACCGATCATTGAACACATCCAAACCCATGATTAAAAATATTGAAAACGGACTAGCATGCTATTGACGCGAGAACAATACCGAACCGAATGTGCGTGCCCGGAGACCCGGCGGAGGCTGTTGACACTGCATCAATGGGGATGCGTATAATTACTTTATGGCCTACTACCTGGAGGGAGGGCAGCGGGGGCCCGGTCACTGCCCCGTAGGGGCATGAAAATAGGTCCAGTAGCTTACATCGAACTTTTACGCAGATAGGTGGTTATGTTTCTAAAATTCACAACGACGGTGGCGCTATCCTACGGAAAATGGCTGAACAAAAACTGTCAGGGGGTATCCCCAAAGCTACTTTTGCGGAAACACTTTATAAGTGACTCTAGCCGTGCTCGGAGTCAGATCCAAGCGATCCAATTCCGAGGTCGGTTTGGCGTTTTGACATTGCATTCCGAACCTGTTGACAACCTTTCAACAATTATTGAGTCGGCATTTCTCCCCTAAATAAGTAGTGGGAGATATGAACATAACTTCAAAGACACGCTGGTTCCCGTGCTTGAGCCTATCAACCTTCACTTCGTCCGTGGTCGCCTCCCCTCCTCCCCTCGCTTCGTCGGAGCCCGGTGCCCGGTCGGTGCAGTCTGGGAGGAAGGAGGCCGAGTTGAAGCGCGGGCCGCACGTGGTCGCAACTGACCAGCAGTAAAAAATATATTATAATGTCGAAATGAAGTCGAGCCCTGCTCAACCTTGCGTTGGAGAAACGATAAAAGCACTCCGCACCTTAGCGATCGAAACCTGAACGGGAAATCAATGTTTGCAATCAATAACAAGGTTAGGAAAGTGTGCTACCGTTTTTCTTTACAATTTCCAGGTTAGAGAAATTTGCTGGACACTAACCGACACCTTTCTTTATTGAGTTAGTTTTGATGCACAGCAATGTTTTGTGGAAACTAACCTATCGAGAAGCTTATTATTATTGATCACACTGGAGTGTACAAACTGCTTACCGTGTGGGAAGTCTTACCTCACAGTTTTCACACAGAACAACAATTTTTGCTTACCTAACCGCACGTTGAGCTGGACAGGCCGTCGTATTTTCCGTTCTTGTGCGCACTACAAGCTTTAATCTGGCAATATGAGTAAGCATTTCTGGCCCTAACTCGTGCGGAGGGATGATGCAGGGAAATTAATACACCACTCCTGCATTTATTTCTCAGCTTAAACTTTCTTTTCTGTTTTTCTCGAAAAGTGCTAGTTGCCAGGGTTTGAGCCATGCATTGCAATAGCGACTGTTCAGAGCGAGTCATGCAATAACGATGGTTTGGAACTACGGGAGAGCCGGAAAGGGTTTTAATCCAAACAAAAAATTATGTGTGTTTGCCCGGAAAGGGTTTTAATCCAAGCAAAAAATTATGTGTCTTTGGCCAGAAAGGGTTTTAATCCAAGCAAAAAATTATGTGTCTCAGGATAGGAGCCGTCAATACCAAAGAAGCGAAATTTCACAAAACTTAACTAGAAATGGCTGCCTGAAATCCTGATCGTTTTTAAGTCTGATCGTCCCACATAGAAAAAAGACGTCTATACACATTGGTAGACGGTCTACCTCACATCTATCACATCTATAAACGTCTATAGACAGCTATAGATGGTCTACATAGTATCTACTAGATCTACATCTATTAGTAGATACATTCTAGACGTATATAGATCAACTGTTTTATATCTACTAGATCTATGTCTATACGTAGATGCTTTCTAGATAAAAGACGTCTATACACGTTGGTAGACGGTCTACCTCACATCTATCACATCTATAAACGTCTATGGACAGCTATAGATGGTCGACATAGTATCTACTAGATCTACATCTATTAGTAGATACATTCTAGACGTCTATAGATCAACTATTTTGTATCTACTAGATCTATGTCTATACGTAGATGCTTTCTAGACGTCTATAGATGGTCACACACCAATCTATTGTGTCTACGGCTTAACGTCTTATGCCGATAGACGTCTATAGATGGTCGCACTCGAGTCTATTGTGTCTACGGCTAAACGTCTTATAACAACAGATGTCTATAGATAGTCTACGTAATATCTATTAGATCTTTGCCTAAACGTAGATACACTCTAGACGTCTATAGATGGTCGCACTCGAATCTATTGTGTCTTCGGCTCAACGTCTTATAACAACAGACGTCTATAGACAGTTTACGTAATATCTATTAGATTCTTTGACTAAACGTGGATACACTCTAGACGTCTATAGATGGTCTACGTTATATCTATTAGATCAATGACTATGCTTAGATACTTTCTAAACGTTAATAGATGCCCGCACTCGAATCTATTGTGTCTACGGCTAAACGCGTTATGACAACAGACGTCTACGTAATATCTTTAAGATCTATGACGTTGCGTCGATACTTTCTAGACGTCTATAGATGGTCGCACTCGAGGTGTAAAATCAGTGTTCAAATTTCAGGAAAAATATAAAAATTTAATGCCCATTTATTGACGAACACACCTTTGAATGTTTCCGTTCGTAAAATATGATCTATATCAATGGTAGAGTGATTCTGAACATTATGCCGCTAGATGGCGCCAGTGTCGGATGTTTCTGTGCTTTTTCGTATTTCCTATGTTTTGGACGTGCTATTGGGATTCTGAGTCTTGTAAGCATCTCGTCGGATAGTATGTGGACTCCTTAAACAGTTGCTATCATTTTCCCCATCCGATATGAGCAGTGTAGTATGGTTTAAGTGCATCACATAATCCCACACACGGCTGATATACATACGCGCACTACCCTAGTCTCCGAAGCTTGCTCCGTCTGTCTGTCCTGTGAGGTTGATCCGAGGACGTCCGCACTCACAAGGGAGTGCCTACAAGTGTAAATTAGCAATCTGGCTTAAACTTTAGGATTGCATAGTACTATCATAGGAATGAATGGATTTACAAAAAATTTCGGCTGAATTTGTTTTTAACACAGTTTTATAGGGCATCAAAAACTGCAAAAAATACTAAAAAAAAAAAATTTTTTTTTTTTTACGAAAAAGTTTCCTCAGTTCATAAAACGTCGAGAAATTGCAATTTTTCTTATTTCTGACAGAAAAAAATATTTTCGTCTCAGATCACGGAACTTGTACATTTTTCAAAAAAAAAAAATTTCATTCATCACTTCATAAAACGTCGAGAAATCACAAAATTCGTCATATCTGAGACAAAAAACAATCACGGAACTTAAAGTTTTCAAAATTTTGAAGAAACTTGACTTCCCGAAAAATCATTTTCCGCAATCGCATTAAAAACGCGAAAATATCGAGATACTGGCGTCGAGGTTTAACGGACGGACGGGCCAGCTTGTTAAACTACAGCCATAGTAATCATTTAATTCCGGACGATTTAGTTCCCAAATTGCCTGCAACTCCGTACGGATTTCACGACGTGCTCCGTACAGTGGCGGATCTGGGAGCGGCTTGTTGGGGGGTAGGGGTAATGCCCCGCTTTTTGCCTACTTACAGGGGTAATGACCCTCCTTTTGCCTACATACAGGCTGAAAAGTAAAGCCGGTTGGCTGCATTTCCGGCGCCCTTAGGGCGCCGAGGGGGGGGGGGGGGGGGGGGGGGGGGGGGCAACTGCCCATTTGCTCCCCCGCCAACCGGCATTACTTTTCCGCCTGTATGTAGGCAAAAGGCGGGACATTGCCCCTGTAAGTAGGCAAAAAGCGGTGCATTGCCCCTACCCCCCAACAAGCCGCTCCCAGATCCGCCACTGTACGGAGCACGTCGTGAAATCCGTACGGAGTTGCAGGCAATTTGGGAACTAAATCGTCCGGAATAAATGATTACTATGTCTGTAGTTTAACAAGCTGGCCCGTCCGTCCGTTAAACCTCGCCGCCAGTATCTCGATATTTTCGCGTTTTTAATGCGATTGCGGAAAATGATTTTTCGGGAAGTCAAGTTTCTTCAAAATTTTGAAAACTTTAAGTTCCGTGATTGTTTTTTGTCTCAGATATGACGAATTTTGTGATTTCTCGACGTTATATGAAGTGATGAATGAAATTTTTTTTTTGTGAAAAATGTACAAGTTCCGTGATCTGAGACGAAAATATTTTTTTCTGTCAGAAATAAGAAAAATTGCAATTTCTCGACGTTTTATGAACTGAGGAAACTTTTTCGTAAAAAAAAAACAAAATTTTTTTTTTAGTATTTTTTGCAGTTTTTGATGCCCTATAAAACTGTGTTAAAAACAAATTCAGCCGAAATTTTTTGTAAATCCATTCAATCCTATGATAGTACTATGCAATCCTGAAGTTTAAGCCAGATTGCTAATTTACACTTGTAGGCACTCCCTTGTCAGGCACTTGATCGCTCTGTTGTGCAGACGAAAGGTGCTTGACTACTGGTCTAACTTTTTACAATTAGGGTACACTACATGAAGTGGACGACTTTACAGATATCAGAAACACGCCCACTGCACAGATGGCAAGGTGTGGACTAAACAAGACGTCCAAAGACGTCGCCTACTAGACGCGCCCTTGCCGTCTAAAGACGTTCCCACGCCGTCTAGAAGACGTCTAAAGTCGTTCACTAATTCGTCTAATTAAGAGATTTTCAACGTCTAGTAGACGTGTAGTGGTAGACGTCTAGGAGACGTCTGCCACTTGACGTCTACTAGACGTTGAAAATCTCTTAATTAGACTAACTTAGATGATCTACGAATAGACCAAAAAGGACGTCTAATAGACCCGTTTTTATCTACGAATAGACGTCTAGTGGACTTCTATTAGATGTCTATATTCTATGTGATGTTTTGAACGTTTACTTTACTGGTAGTGTTTTTCTGATCGCATTTTAGGAATAAGTTCAGGAATGTAAAACGGTCAGGGTAGTCCTGATCGTTTTAGGAACGGCAAGGAAAATCGTGATCGTTTTTGTGTACGACCAGAAAATTCCTGATCGTTTCTGTGTACGATGAAGACATTCCTGATCGTTTCTGTGTACGATGAAGACATTCCTGATCGTTTTTGTTTACGATTAGGTAATTACTGATCGCTTCTGTAATTTACGATCAGTATTTGCTAAATACGATCTGTATTACCAAAATACGGTTAAGAAACCGTGATCACATTAACACCCGTGGGTACAATATTGATTCGACATCCATCCGCGTGGTGAACTTGACATTACGCAGCGTGCTGTGCGAAATGCAACGTGCCTTACAAACAATGTTATCACATTGACGCCGTTGCAGTTCGCGAACGACGCGTTCACTGCCCCTCCGGCGTGTTCTTTAAAAACAGGAGCTGTCCATACGACAGGCACTCAGCAGCATGAGTCCGGACATGACGGTGGTGGCGCTGTTCATCGTGTGCATCGTCGCAGGGTGCCAAGCTCGAATAATCGAAGATGGCTTCGAGTCCCGTGTCGATCTCCGCGATGGATCAGGTAATGTACTAGCAACGTGTTTTCCCACTATGGGGAGCTTAAATCTGGTGGGTAGGATTGTTCTACACGAAATCACAAATTAACCGGGCTTCCATGCCAATACAGGGCAAAAGAGTGGGTTGCCAATCAGCGTCTTGTGTATGAGGGATAACACACTGGTGAACAGACTTGAGATTTCAGATTTGATCTAAACCTAAGCTATTCCGTCTGGCAGGGGCCTTCCGCAACTGTCACCCCCAGATTTTGATGAAACCTTTTTGGCTTCATCTACTACTTAATGGACTCCCGTAAACCAAATTATATCTGCTATTACAGGCGAGTTTCCGAGATATGTTTTTTTTACTCTTAAATTTCTACACGTTGCGAACTCTCTTATTTGAACATTTTTCTACTTTTTCTTGTTCCTTTATCTTGTTCTTGGTATGCCATATGCCAAGTTTTCAAAAGTTACAAGGAGAAAAAATGTTATTCTGCCAGACGTTGGACACATCATATGATTTATCATGTATCTCATAGTGAGCAACAATTTAAAATTTGCCAGGGTTTGTTGTTGATTGCCTAGTCCCAATTTTGTGGAAAATATCGATATTTGAATTTGTTTCATCTTGTTTACGCAATTAGTGCGCAAGTTATGAAATTTATCTTTTAGTATAGCCCCTAGTAAATTTATTTAGGTTTTCTTTGGTGTGCAATTTTTCAATAATTACAATAACAGCGGCAATTTTATACTGGTAAGATGAAGAGATGAATCATTCTAATGATTTTAATAACGACTGTTGTGGGAGTGATATCTGTGTTAATAGAAGATTCTTATCTTCTACCAGTCATTGTTTTGTTTGTAAATACTATAGTATACATTCTGTGATTTCTATAAACGTAAAACTACAAAATGTGATTTTAAAAGAAATCAAACTATAAACCTCTTAAGAATCAGGTCTATTTCTTCCTTCTCTAGTAACAGCCTTTGCAAAATTACATGCAATATGCAGGTTCAGGTACTGGAGCACCCAGATGGTAGACTTGATCCCTGAAGCGGTTGGAGATAACAATCATCTTTCAGGAGAACTAATTGAGGAGAACCGAACTCCAGCTAAAGTTGTTTTAAATAAACCAAACTCAACACGAGTCAAAACTTTCGATTGAGACGATCGAACACACATGCACGCCGTGCACTAGTGATGATTAGGTTTTTATTTAACATTTCAAAACGAGAGATCTCTTTCTAAATGTGAAACAAACAATTGGTACACAGGTATATCGCAGGAAAGAAAATGCCGAGGAATCATATTTCATTACTTCGTTAAGTGGTATGGTAGTCAATGCGCTCGAAAATAAAATCGCACTGCCTTGAATGTAACTAAACTTCGAATGACCCAAACATTCGCCGAAATTTAAAACCTGGCCGTACAAACTTTCTTCGTTCGAGATCGTTCATGATATCAAACAGGAACTTTTACACACTCCTCTCCTTCCCCACGCATATTCAACATCCTCGACCCTGATATAGCAGAATCATATTCCATTTCACTAACCATTCTTTTCATTCTCCGCCGACAGGAGAAGACACCTCGTGTCACAAGAATGAGTTCAACTGCAACAACGGAATGTGCATAGATAAAACAAAATTATGTGACGGCCACGATGACTGCACAAACGGTTTAGACGAATGTGAAAAAATGTGTTGCACCAGTTCACAATACAGATGTAGCAACAGCCAATGCATTGATCGCAGCAAGCTTTGCGATGGTCGCAATGATTGCCCCGACGGTGCTGACGAAAGGAATTGCGGCTGTACCAGTTCTCAATACAGATGTAGCAACGGCCAGTGCATTGATCGCAGCAAGATTTGTGATGGTCGAAACGATTGTCCCGACGGTGCTGACGAAAGAAATTGCGGCTGCAGCAGTTCTCAATACAGATGTAGCAACAGCCAATGCATTGACCGCAGCAAGCTCTGCGATGGTCGCAATGATTGCCCCGACGGTGCAGACGAAAGTAATTGCGGTTGCACCAGTTCTCAATACAGATGTAGCAACGGCCAGTGCATTGATCGCAGCAAGATTTGTGATGGACGAAACGATTGCCCCGACGGTGCTGACGAAAGGAATTGCGGCTGTACCAGTTCTCAATACAGATGTAGCAACGGCCAGTGCATAGATCGCAGCAAGATATGTGATGGACGAAACGATTGCCCCGACGGTGCTGACGAAAGAAATTGCGGCTGCAGCAGCAACCAATATAAATGCAGCAACAACCAGTGTATTGACCGCAGCAAGCTCTGCGATGGTCGCAATGACTGTCCCGACGGTGCCGACGAAAGAAATTGCGGCTGCACTAGTTCTCAATACAGATGCAGCAATGGTCAGTGCATTGACCGCAGCAAGATCTGTGATGGACGAAATGATTGCCCCGACGGTGCAGACGAAAGAAATTGCGGCTGCAGCAGTTCTCAATACAGATGCAGCAACGGCCAATGCATTGACCGCAGCAAGATTTGTGATGGACGAAACGATTGCCCCGACGGTGCTGACGAAAGAAATTGCGGCTGCAGCAGCAACCAATATAAATGCAGCAACAGCCAGTGTCTTGACCGCAGCAAGCTCTGCGATGGTCACAATGACTGTCCCGACGGTGCAGACGAAAGTAATTGCGGCTGCACCAGTTCTCAATACACATGCAGCAACGGCCAGTGCATTGACCGCAGCAAGCTCTGCGATGGTCGCAATGATTGCCCCGACGGTGCTGACGAAAGGAATTGCGGCTGTACCAGTTCACAATACAGATGTAGCAACGGCCAGTGCATTGATCGCAGCAAGATTTGTGATGGACGAAACGATTGCCCAGACGGGGCCGACGAAAGAAATTGCGGCTGCAGCAGTTCCCAATTCAGATGCAGCAACGGCCAATGCATTGACCGCAGCAAGATATGTGATGGACGAAACGATTGCCCCGACGGTGCTGACGAAAGAAATTGCGGCTGCAGCAGCAACCAATATAAATGCAGCAACAACCAGTGTATTGACCGCAGCAAGCTCTGCGATGGTCGCAATGACTGTCCCGACGGTGCCGACGAAATAAATTGCGGCTGCACCAGTTCTCAATACAGATGCAGCAACGGCCAATGCATTGACCGCAGCATGATTTGTGATGGACGAAATGATTGCCCCAACGGTGCCGACGAAAGAAATTGTGGCTGCAGCAGTTCGCAATACAGATGCAGCAACGGCCAATGCATTGACCGTAGCAAGATTTGTGATGGTCGCAATGATTGCCCCAACAGTGCCGACGAAAGAAATTGCGGATGCAACGGTAACCAATACAGATGCAGCAACAACCAGTGTATAGACTGCAGCAAGCTCTGCGATGGTCGCAATGACTGTCCTGACGGTGCCGACGAAAGAAATTGCGGCTGCACTAGTTCTCAATACACATGTAGCAATGGTCAGTGCATTGACCGCAGCAAGCTCTGCGATGGTCGCAATGATTGCCCCGACGGCGGAGACGAAAGAAATTGCGGCTGCAGCAGTACTCAATATACGTGCAGCAACGGCCAGTGCATTGACCGCAGCAAGCTCTGCGATGGTCACAACGACTGCCCCGACGGTGCAGACGAAAGTAATTGCGGCTGCACGAGTTCTCAATACACATGCAGCAACGGTCAGTGCATTGACCGCAGCAAGCTCTGCGATGGTCGCAATGATTGCCCCGACGGCGCAGACGAAAGAAATTGCGGCTGCAGCAGTACTCAATATACGTGCAGCAACGGCCAGTGCATTGACCGCAGCAAGCTCTGCGATGGTCGCAATGATTGCCCCGACGGTGCAGACGAAAGTAATTGCGGCTGCACTAGTTCTCAATACACATGCAGCAACGGCCAGTGCATTGACCGCAGCAAGCTCTGCGATGGTCACAACGATTGCTCCGATAGCGCCGACGAAGGTAATTGCGGCTGCACCAGTTCTCAATACAGATGTAGCAACGGCCAGTGCATTGATCGCAGCAAGATTTGTGATGGACGAAACGATTGCCCCGACAGTGCTGACGAAAGAAATTGCGGCTGCAGCAGTACTCAATACACATGCAGCAACGGCCAGTGCATTGACCGCAGCAAGCTCTGCGATGGTCGCAATGACTGTCCCGACGCTGAAGACGAAAGTAATTGCGGCTGCACCAGTTCTCAATACACATGCAGCAACGGCCAATGCATTGACCGTAGCAAGCTCTGCGATGGTCGCAATGATTGCCCCGACGGTGCAGACGAAAGAAATTGCGGCTGCAGCAGTACTCAATACACATGCAGCAACGGCCAGTGCATAGACCGCAGCAAGATCTGCGATGGTCGCAATGATTGCCCCGACGGTGCAGACGAAAGTAATTGCGGCTGCACCACTTCTCAATACACATGCAGCAACGGCCAATGCATTGACCGTAGCAAGCTCTGCGATGGTCGCAATGATTGCCCCGACGGTGCAGACGAAAGAAATTGCGGCTGCAGCAGTACTCAATACACATGCAGCAACGGCCAGTGCATTGACCGCAGCAAGCTCTGCGATGGTCGCAATGATTGCCCCGACGGTGCAGACGAAAGTAATTGCGGCTGCGGCAGTTCTCAATACACATGCAGCAACGGCCAGTGCATTGACCGCAGCAAGCTCTGCGATGGTCACAATGATTGCCCTGACGGTGCAGACGAAAGAAATTGCGGCTGCAGCAGTAGTCAATACACGTGCAGCAACGGCCAATGCATTGACCGCAGCAAGCTCTGCGATGGTCAGAATGATTGCCCCGACGGTGCAGACGAAAGTAATTGCGGCTGCACCACTTCTCAATACAGATGCATCAACGGCCAGTGCATTGACCGCAGCAAGCTCTGCGATGGTCACAATGATTGCCCCGACGGTGCAGACGAAAGTAATTGCGGCTGCACCACTTCTCAATACAGATGCAGCAACGGCCAGTGCATTGACCGCAGCAAGCTCTGCGATGGTCACAATGATTGCCCCGACGGTGCAGACGAAAGTAATTGCGGCTGCACCACTTCTCAATACAGATGCAGCAACGGCCAGTGCATTGACCGCAGCAAGCTCTGCGATGGTCGCAATGATTGCCCCGACGGTGGTGACGAAAGCAATTGCGGCTGCACCACTTCTCAATACAGATGCAGCAACGGCCAGTGCATTGACCGCAGCAAGCTCTGCGATGGTCACAATGATTGCCCCGACGGTGCAGACGAAAGTAATTGCGGCTGCACCACTTCTCAATACAGATGCAGCAACGGCCAGTGCATTGACCGCAGCAAGCTCTGCGATGGTCACAATGATTGCCCCGACGGTGCAGACGAAAGTAATTGCGGCTGCACCACTTCTCAATACAGATGCAGCAGCGGCCAGTGCATTGACCGCAGCAAGATCTGCGATGGTCACAATGATTGCCCCGACGGTGCAGACGAAAGTAATTGCGGCTGCAGTAGCACTGAGTTCCAGTGTACCAACGGAAATTGCATACCTAGGAGCAATATTTGCAACGGCGTGGATAACTGCGGTGATGGATCGGACGAGTCCCAGACTACTTGTCAAGGTAAGTGTCAAGCGCTTTGTTCGCAAGCGTGATGTCCTGTTTCGCGCAGATGCTCAAAGTTGTACTTTAGTTCCCGTTTCAGTTCATTTTTCTTAATTTATTGTGATTGGGTATGATGTAAAGTTTTGCAGCGATCACTGTCTGTATTCTGGTATTAGTATTCTGAAATGGCTGGTTATAATAATAGCAGGCAACTGTCATGGACGACCCTTAATGAGTCAATGCATGCATTTTCACTTTCCCGAAAATTATTTCCTGTCCGAGGTTGAGAGTGTGTGCGGACAATGTGATGCGTCTATTTGTTAGACTTACTTTTTGCACAGTGTTTATACTAGGTTTTAATGATCCTTGAATTTCGTCCACAGGCCCTCCTGGCTGCCAAAGTCGGTGTGGAAGACAATGCTGCACTCCAGGCTTGTGTCTTGTCAATGCTCTCGACGGCCTCTTGTCAATTTGTCTGGGCTGCACCAGTTCTCAATACACATGCAGCAACGGCCAGTGCATTAGCCGCAGCAAGCTCTGCGATGCTCACAATGATTGCCCCGACGGTGCAGACGAAAGTAACTGCGGCTGCACCACTTCTCAATATACATGCAGCAACGGCCAGTGCATTGACCGCAGCAAGATCTGCGATGGTCACAATGATTGCCCCGACGGTGCAGACGAAAGTAATTGCGGCTGCACCACTTCTCAATACAGATGCAGCAACGGCCAGTGCATTGACCGCAGCAAGATCTGCGATGGTCACAATGATTGCCCCGACGGTGCAGACGAAAGTAATTGCGGCTGCACCACTTCTCAATATAGATGCAGCAACGGCCAGTGCATTGACCGCAGCAAGATCTGCGATGGTCACAATGATTGCCCCGACGGTGGAGACGAAAGTAATTGCGGCTGCACCACTTCTCAATACAGATGCAGCAACGGCCAGTGCATTGACCGCAGCAAGCTCTGCGATGGTCACAATGATTGCCCCGACGGTGCAGACGAAAGTAATTGCGGCTGCACCACTTCTCAATACAGATGCAGCAACGGCCAGTGCATTGACCGCAGCAAGATCTGCGATGGTCACAATGATTGCCCCGACGGTGCAGACGAAAGTAATTGCGGCTGCACTACTTCTCAATATAGATGCAGCAACGGCCAGTGCATTGACCGCAGCAAGCTCTGCGATGGTCACAATGATTGCCCCGACGGTGCAGACGAAAGTAATTGCGGCTGCACTACTTCTCAATATAGATGCAGCAACGGCCAGTGCATTGACCGCAGCAAGCTCTGCGATGGTCACAATGATTGCCCCGACGGTGCAGACGAAAGTAATTGCGGCTGCAGTAGCACTGAGTTCCAGTGTACCAACGGAAATTGCATACCTAGGAGCAATATTTGCAACGGCGTGGATAACTGCGGTGATGGATCGGACGAGTCCCAGACTACTTGTCAAGGTAAGTGTCAAGCGCTTTGTTCGCAAGCGTGATGTCCTGTTTCGCGCAGATGCTCAAAGTTGTACTTTAGTTTCCGTTTCAGTTCATTTTTCTTAATTTATTGTGATTGGGTATGATGTAAAGTTTTGCAGCGATCACTGTCTGTATTCTGGTATTAGTATTCTGAAATGGCTGGTTATAATAATAGCAGGCAACTGTCATGGACGACCCTTAATGAGTCAATGCATGCATTTTCACTTTCCCGAAAATTATTTCCTGTCCGAGGTTGAGAGTGTGTGCGGACAATGTGATGCGTCTATTTGTTAGACTTACTTTTTGCACAGTGTTTATACTAGGTTTTAATGATCCTTGAATTTCGTCCACAGGCCCTCCTGGCTGCCAAAGTCGGTGTGGAAGACAATGCTGCACTCCAGGCTTGTGTCTTGTCAATGCTCTCGACGGCCTCTTGTCAATTTGTCTGGGCTGCACCAGTTCTCAATACACATGCAGCAACGGCCAGTGCATTAGCCGCAGCAAGCTCTGCGATGGTCACAATGATTGCCCCGACGGTGCAGACGAAAGTAACTGCGGCTGCACCACTTCTCAATATACATGCAGCAACGGCCAGTGCATTGACCGCAGCAAGATCTGCGATGGTCACAATGATTGCCCCGACGGTGCAGACGAAAGTAATTGCGGCTGCACCACTTCTCAATATAGATGCAGCAACGGCCAGTGCATTGACCGCAGCAAGATCTGCGATGGTCACAATGATTGCCCCGACGGTGGAGACGAAAGTAATTGCGGCTGCACTACTTCTCAATACAGATGCAGCAACGGCCAGTGCATTGACCGCAGCAAGCTCTGCGATGGTCACAATGATTGCCCCGACGGTGCAGACGAAAGTAATTGCGGCTGCACCACTTCTCAATACAGATGCAGCAACGGCCAGTGCATTGACCGCAGCAAGCTCTGCGATGGTCACAATGATTGCCCCGACGGTGCAGACGAAAGTAATTGCGGCTGCAGTAGCACTGAGTTCCAGTGTACCAACGGAAATTGCATACCTAGGAGCAATATTTGCAACGGCGTGGATAACTGCGGTGATGGATCGGACGAGTCCCAGACTACTTGTCAAGGTAAGTGTCAAGCGCTTTGTTCGCAAGCGTGATGTCCTGTTTTACGCAGATGCTCAAAGTTGTACTTTAGTTCCCGTTTCAGTTCATTTTTCTTAATTTATTGTGATTGGGTATGATGTAAAGTCTTGCAGCGATCACTGTCTGTATTCTGGTATTAGTATTCTGAAATGGCTGGTTATAATAATAGCAGGCAACTGTCATGTACGACCCTTAATGAGTCAATGCATGCATTTTCACTTTCCCGAAAATTATTTCCTGTCTGAGGTTGAGAGTGTGTGCGGACAATGTGATGCGTCTATTTGTTAGACTTACTTTTTGCACAGTGTTTATACTAGGTTTTAATGATCCTTGAATTTCGTCCACAGGCCCTCCTGGCTGCCAAAGTCGGTGTGGAAGACAATGCTGCACTCCAGGCTTGTGTCTTGTCAATGCTCTCGACGGCCTCTTGTCAATTTGTCTGGGCTGCACCAGTTCTCAATACACATGCAGCAACGGCCAGTGCATTGACCGCAGCAAGCTCTGCGATGGTCATAATGATTGCCCCGACGGTGCAGACGAAAGTAATTGCGGCTGCACCACTTCTCAATACAGATGCAGCAACGGCCAGTGCATTGACCGCAGCAAGCTCTGCGATGGTCACAATGATTGCCCCGACGGTGCAGACGAAAGTAATTGCGGCTGCACCACTTCTCAATACAGATGCAGCAACGGCCAGTGCATTGATCGCAGCAAGCTCTGCGATGGTCACAATGATTGCGCTGACGGTGGAGACGAAAGTAATTGCGGCTGCACTACTTCTCAATACAGATGCAGCAACGGCCAGTGCATTGACCGCAGCAAGCTCTGCGATGGTCACAATGATTGCCCCGACGGTGCGGACGAAAGTAATTGCGGCTGCAGTAGCACTGAGTTCCAGTGTACCAACGGAAATTGCATACCTAGGAGCAATATTTGCAACGGCGTGGATAACTGCGGTGATGGGTCGGACGAGTCCCAGACTACTTGTCAAGGTAAGTGTCAAGCGCTTTGTTCGCAAGCGTGCTGTCCTGTTTCACGCAGATGCTCAAAGTTGTACTTTAGTTCCCGTTTCAGTTCATTTTTCTTAATTTATTGTGATTGGGTATGATGTAAAGTTTTGCAGCGATCACTGTCTGTATTCTGGTATTGGTATTCTGAAATGGCTGGTTATAATAATAGCAGGCAACTTTACAGAACTTTTTTTTAGTTTCATCTTTGTGAAGGATGAAAAGAGTATGCGGAATAAAAAAAAAAGGATTAAGATTAAGAGCCTTTATAAATTGAAAACAAGTGGAATTTCTTGCTTTGACTTACGACAGGGTTCTTTTTACACTTGCATACTTACGGGGCGGTTTAAAAATTGATTCCTGACATGGAGTGCACGTGGATAAAAAACAACTGAGGTCATGTTTTAAATGCGGCCGTTGTTGTCATGCACGACCCTTAATGAGTCAATGCATGCATTTTAACCTCACCGAAAATTATTTCCAGTCCTAAGTTGAGAGTGTGTGCGGACAATTTGCTGCGTCTATTTGTTAGACTTACTTTTTGAACAGCGTTAATACTAGGTTTTAATGATCTTTGAATTTCGTCCACAGGCCCTCCTGGCTGCCAAAATCGGTGTGGAAGACAATGCTGCACTCCAGGCCTGTGTCTTGTCAATGCTCTCGACGGCCTCTTGTCAATTTGTCTGGGCTGCACCAGTTCTCAATACAGATGCAGCAACGGCCAGTGCATTGACCGCAGCAAGCTCTGCGATGGTCACAATGATTGCCCCGACGGTGCGGACGAAAGTAATTGCGGCTGCAGTAGCACTGAGTTCCAGTGTACCAACGGAAATTGCATACCTAGAAGCAATATTTGCAACGGCGTGGATAACTGCGGTGATGGATCGGACGAGTCCCAGACTACTTGTCAAGGTAAGTGTCAAGCGCTTTGTTCGCAAGCGTGATGTCCTGTTTCGCGCAGATGCTCAAAGTTTCAATTTAATTCCCGTTTTAGTTCATTTTTCCTCATTTAATAAAATGTGTTTTGTGATTGAGTATAATAAAATTCGCAGCGATTACTGTTAAACGGCTGGTTATAATAAAAGCAGACTACTTTACAGAACTCTTTTTAGTTTTATCTGTGAGAAGGATGTAAAGAGTGTGCGGCTAAAAAAAAATAGGATTAAGGTTCAGAGCCTTCATAAATTGAAAGAGTGCATTTCACGCCTTCACCTTCGACAGGGTTCTTTTTACCCTTGCATACAGTAATGATTTTTACGGGGCGGTTTAAGAATTGATTTCTAGCATGGACTGCACGTGGATAAAAAACGACTGAGGTCATGTTTTAAATGCGTCTGTTTTTATCATGTACGACCCTTAATTAGTCAGTGCATGCATTTTCACCTCAATGAAAATTATTTCCTTTCCGAGGATAAGAGTGTGTGCGGACAATGTGCTGCGTCTATTTGTTAGACTTAGTTTTTGAACAGTGTTAATACTAGGTTTTAATGATCTTTGAATTTCGTCCACAGGCCCTCCTGGCTGCCAAACTCGGTGTGGAAGACAATGCTGCCCTCGGTCCTTGTGTCTTGTCAATGCCCTCGACGGCCTCTTGTCAATTTGCCTGGGTATTAACCTTCGGACCAACCCACAAATCTCATCTGATGCAGCGCGAACTGCATGGAATGGTCCATCGGCGTTAGCGCATGCTCGACAGGACGAGAATCCTTCAGCAGATTCATGGGGGTTCCGACTGCCATCTTTCTTCTGAAGCCGAATGTGATGTGATAGCCTTCTCCATGTCCCGATGATGTAATAAACAGCGGATTGACATGTAATCTGTTTATCTTTGACATATCAGCTCACGACATGATAATCATTGACCACAAAGTGCATGCCGCGTACTTCACGAACCGTTGGATCGGATGCCCTGGGCCCTCCTTCACTAGGAATCTTATTTAGCGGTCCTCTTTCTGCTGAAACTGTCATTTTCTTCCTACTTCACATCGAGTTCAAATTTAAGTCTCGAATGCCTAAAAGAACAACCTTCCTGATTGATTCTAAGGGAATGACCCACGACCCACCCCCCTTGTGCGAGAATATATGACGGGGAACTCAGCGGCATGGAGAAAGTGGGCAACATTACAGTCAGTGTGGCATTGTGGGTCACTAGAACTGCCAAATCTCAAATTTCAACCCTCTCCGACCGATTTTGAAAGGAGTGGGGATTATTTTTTGAGTCACAGGTAGAACGGTTCCAGAATTGATCGGCAGCGGTACCCGAAGAAAAGAGATTCGCGTACTGGTGGCTGAAAAAATACGTAGTCGTACGCGATTTTTGAGCGACCATAAAGACGGACGTTAAGTTGGCCAAAATGTTTTGGCCAAAACGAGCTCAGCTTATCCCCGCGCGATAGACCCAGACAAAGTAATAGAGCAATATCTTCCGTAAATGTGATGCTTCAGGTAAAGGCCCATCCAGCACAAGTCGTTGCAGAATTTTATTCACCCGAATACGGAAGTGGTGGCGTAGCTAAGTATTAAAACACACCCAAATCGGACTAATGTGGAGTTCGCTCTCTCAAATAGGCGAATAAAATTCTGAAACTTTGTCAAGCGGTGCTCTAGGGAAGGACCTTTGAATCAAACCTGGCCTCAGAATTTTATTGGCCCAAACACAGGAGCGGTGGCGTAGCTAAGTCGTAAAAACCCAGAAAATGACACTCTTCTTAAGTTCGCTCTCTCAAATATTCGAATGAAATTCTGAAACTTTAGGAAGCGGCCTCGAGGGCAGGATCTTTGAATCAAACCTGGCAGCAGGATTTTATTCACCTAAACACGGAAGCGGTTGCGTAGCTAAGTCGCAAAGTCCCGAAAAATGGCAAAGTTTCAGAATTTTATTCGCCTATTTGAGAGAGCGAAGTCCACGTGAGTCCGATTTGGGTGTGTTTTAGCACTTAGCTACGCTACCGCTCCCGTGTTTGGGTGAATAAAATTCTGCAACCAGGTTTGATTCAAAGGTCCTTCCTTAGAGCACCGCTTGACAAAGTTTCAGAATTTTATTCGCCAATTTAAGAGAGCGAAGTCCACATGAGTCCGATTTGGCTGTTTTACTACTTAGCTACGCCACCGTTTCCGCATTTGGGTGAATAAAATTCACCGACCTCTGCTGGATGGGCCTTTACCTGAAGCATCACTGACCTGAATTTCAGAATTTTATTGGCTTATTTACGAAAGATATTGCTCTTTCACTTTGTCTGGGCCTATCTATAGCATGCGGGGATAAGCTGAGCTCGTTTTGGCCAAAACTTTTTGGCCAACTTAACGTCCGTCCTAAAGCGCGTAGCAGAGGCTTAGCCACGAGACTGGTTACGCGACTGGTACGCGTTTTTGAAAAGGAGGGACCAGGGGCCGTTCGCGCACGGGAGGATGACTATTCAGCCAGCGCTACGCTGTTCCTGGTCAGTTTTCGCGTAGCGCTGGCTGAGAGTTCATCCCGCCTCACGCGAGGCGACCGCGCAGGCTTCAGAAAGTTGGTGAAAGGTGGTTTCTATTCGGTTTGTGTTCTGTGCTAAAGTGTTGTCGGTTGCCATGTGGCGTCTTCTTTTGGGTCTCATCCCGTGTCTTGGTAACCTTCCTTGAGCGGAGGGAAAGGTGTTGGGAAGTAGCTTGCTCCTAGGTTTGCACCGCCGGGCAGTGTAGGGTGTTTCAGCTCACTCAGGACAGTAGAATGGGTGGCCTACCCCGCCGTTGGCAGGCGCTGCCTCGGCGCAGCGGCCGCCTGGCCTGCCAAGCCGTGCCGTGACGAGCCGGAGTGGAGTAGGGAGCGGGGAGCGCCGAGGCGGGGAGGGGAAGGCTCGCTGCGACCCGGAGAGGGAACGGTGACGGAGAGGGGGCGTTCGGGCGGGGGAGGGGCGGGGACGACAGCGCTGCCGTGCGCTGACGCTAGCAGACGACAAACGTTTGCGTCAAATCGCCGCGATGGAGGACCGCCACGTGTTCACCAACGAGGAGATGACAGACATGATTCTGATTTTTGGCGAAGCGCGGGAGGACTCTCGAAGGGCTGCCCAGCTCTACTAACAGAGGTTTCCGGACAGAGTCGTTCCCCGACACCAACTGTTCCCTGTTTATAGAGAAAGGCTTAGAAACACCGGCACGTTTGCTTCTGCACAGCGTAGTGAGTTTTCATTCGCGGTATTATTAATCAAAACACATCCAAAACCCAAAACATTTAATATTTGTGCTCCCGACACGTAGGGCCCCGACCACGACCAGCCCGTGGCCCGGAGGCGGTCGCGCTAGTCCAGCAGGCACTGGAAGCCGACCCCCACAACAGCACCCGGTAAATAGGGCGGGCCCTGGAAATGGAACACATATTGCAGTGAAGTTTGGGAAATGACAGGCTTGTATTTGGGGAGCAGTTTATTGGTCGGATAAGATCACAGTGAGCGGGCTATGCAGACGCGTCTGGACGGTCCGGAGGAAGGCAGCGAAGTGAAGTCGGAGCGCGGGAGGCGAGGGCGGAACGCGGAGCAACGATTGTTGGCGGAAGAACGCTGGGAAGGGGGGGAAGGAGAGAGAGAGAGAGAGAGAGAGAGAGAGAGAGAGAGAGAGAGAGAGAGAGAGAGAGAGAGAGAGAGAGAGAGAGAGAACAGGGATTGTTAGACGGAGACAGAATGCGGTTTACAACATTGCCCCTTTTCCCGGTAGAATTGGGGGTAACGGAGGTCCGAAAACGACGACAGGAATTTAGATGGAATTTAGGCATTCAGTAATAGTAAGGGTAATAGTGCGGGGTGTAAGCTGGTGCAGGTGGCGGCGGCGGGTATGGTGACGGCGGCGGCGGGGACGGCCACTGGCCGCCGTGATGGTGGGGGCCGGCCTGGTAGTGGCGGCGCGACTGGTGATGCTGCTGGGGACGGCGCTGATGCTGATGGCCGTGATGGCCGCCGCGCCCATGGCCCCGGCGGGGCTCCGGATAGCGCCGCTGCCCAGAGCCACTGGCCCGGCGGCGGGGCGAGCCCCGGCGGGGGTTGCGGCTTTTGCCTTGGCCGCGGTTGCGGCCGCGCCCTCGCTCAGCTGCGCCCCTGTGCACGGCGGGAGCGTCGGCGGGCTGTGCGGGTGGCGCCGAGGGTGGCCGCGCCAACAGTGCCTGGAGCCGCTGGAACTGGGTGACGGACAACTGTAGATTGACAGTTGGCTCAGACATTGTCGGGACAGCCGTCCTCGGGGCGGGGGTTGGAGGGGCGCGGGCCGGGGTTGGTCTTGGCGCCGGCGGGAGCGGCGGAGGTGGCGGCGGGGTTTTTTCACGGCCCTTGCGGCTCCCTTTCTTTCGGTGCGGGGTGGCCGGCGCAGGGACAAGCGGAGGGGAGGCGGCGGACGGGGCCGGGCAAGGGGTAAACAACTCGAGATAATCATTGTACGTCCATGTGGTAATCTTTGGTAATCAGTGAAATCACAATACTCAAAATAATCTTGATAATCGCAATAATCTCAAATAATCAGAAAAATCATAAATAATCACTAAAATCGCAATAATCACACGTGATCAGAGCAGATTTTCGATAATCAGTGATAATCAGTGAAAAACGGTGGTGATCAGATGAAATAATCACTGATAATCAAAATAATCACCGATAATCAATATAAACTCTGATAACCAATATAATCAGTGATAATCAACATAATCACTGACCATCAGAATAATCTCTGTAGTCGAATATAATCAAAACATTCTCTACAATCAGTGATAATCAGTGGAAAACAGTGGTAATGGGACACATATAATCACTGATAATCAAAATGATCACTGATATTCAAAATAATCACCGATAATCAAAATAATCTCTCATAATCAATATAATCAGTGATAATCAACATAATCAGTGATAATCACTGACAATCAGAATAATCTCTATAATCAAATATAATCAAAATATTCACTATAATCTCCATAATATGATAATCATTGTACACGAAAATCTCGAGTTGTTTACCCCTTGGGGCCAGGGGGCTCAGGAGCCGGTCCAGCTCCGCCATGTCCTCGTCCTGGTCGGCCAGGCTCATGAGAGCCACGAACGCACGAACGGCACCAGGCCGTCGGCGTGCTGGGCAGCCAGGGGAGCGCCTGAAACAGGGCAGGGTGGGGAGGCCAGGGTCAGCGGCGGGGCTGTTTGCATTTTAGGAGGCGGTCGGAGTGACAAATGTGGAAACGCTTCCTAGCACCCTTGCGGAGAACCTCTGGACGGACACAACAAGTCGCGTCGTTAACCCAGCGAACGAATGTGCAACGTTCCCAGGGGCGTTGCAATTTTGGGTTACGCCCTTTTTTCCGGTGGGGGTTCAGAAACCACACGGCGTCTCCCGGTTTGAGATCAGGTTTAGTGGCCCGGATGTCATAGTCACGCTTCATTTTTAAGGACGCCTCTCGGTTGGACGCGCGGGCCAAATCCTGAACCTGACGGAGGCGATCCTGTAAGTCCAGGACGTAGCGTGCGGGGGTTGGCCGAGATTCACTGTCAGGCAGGGCGCCTATTAAGAGGTCAGCTGGCACGTGTAACTCGCGACCAAACATCATTTGCCTGTAACCGAGAGTCGAGCAGTGTTGTAATTCAACATCAGGTAGTCGACGAACTCGTCCCAATCCGTTTGGTCCTCGCGGGTCAACAAGGACAGCTTGGCTACAATCGTGCCGATCATTTTCTCGACGAGACCGTTGGAATGCGGTGCAGCGGACTCGCTGTGGATCGGACGGACTCCTAGAAGTCGCATCGCGTCGGAGAACTTTTTACCACGGCCTAGTTCTGACGCGTTGTCGGAATGGATTTCAAGGGGCATGCCAAATTTGCTGAAAAGTACTCTGATCATCGCATCGACCACGACTGTGGTTTCCTTGGAGGGCAGCGGGATGCCGACGGCGTACTTTGTGAACGCGTCCTGTACCACCAAGAGTTGAACATTCCCGTTCCTGGACTCCGGGAAAGGGCCAGTGAAATCGATGTGCAACCTTTCCCACGGGACCCCGGCGTCGCGGGGGTTCAAGGGGGCACATTTGCGGCGGGCGCCAGCTTGCTTACTGCCGCATACGAGGCATGCGTTCACCCAATTTTTTACGTCCTCGCTGTATCCTACCCAGTACAACTTCGCCGTACGGATTTTGTCCATGGTCCTGTTGATACCAAAATGGCCTCCAGAATGATGCGAGTCATGGTACAGGTCGAGGATCTCCGGGACGCGTCTGCGTGGGACAAGAAATCGAAACTGACTGGATGGTCCAGCGGGATCGATCCAGTTGTAGTAGGCGAGGCCATTCTTAAGGACCAAAGAATCCCAACGTCGCCACAACACTTTGGTTGCCACGCTGCAATGCATGATGTCTTTTTCGTCAGGTCGTTGGCCTACAAGTAGACCAGCAACGAGAAGACGAAGGTCCGGATCGGCGGCCTGCTCTTTGCGCAACATGCTGTTCGCAGTGTGAGCGTCGGGATCGACCGGCCGACCATGTCGACAGGGGACTTCGTCGTCCTCTCGACGGAGGGCCTCAGACTGTTTGATCTCCATGCGATTGCAGTGGCGAAAATCGTCGTCGCAAGGGCGGCTAGGCAAACGGCTTAAAAAATCTGCCGAAACGTGAAGTTTGCCGGGTCGGTACTGGATTTCAAAATCGTACTGTTCGATTTCCTCGAGCCAGCGACACATTTGAGTGTCAGAAATGACCTTGAACGAGTGGACGTACTCTAAACTGCTGTGATCAGTACGAATCAGAATTTGGGGCGCATGTGCAACGTACACGTGGAACTGACGTAAAGCCATCAAAATGCTGAGCAGCTCGAGTCGAGCCGTGCAATAGTTGGCCTCGGCAGGGGACAGGGCATGCGAGAAGTACGCCAGAAGGCGTTCTTCGCCGTGTTGGATTTGGCTGAGGGTCGAACCCACGCCTTTGACACTAGCGTCACAGTCGATAATGGATCGACCAGCGGAAACGTCCGGGAACCGCAAGGACGGGGGGCGACACTAGACAGTCCCGCAGCGTGAGGAAAGCTTTGTCACTTTGGGTTGTCCAGACCAAATCATAAGACTTTGTCGCAGTCTTAGAGGTCATGCGATACAAAGGGCCAGCGATGATACTGAGATCCTTGATGTGTTTGTGAAAGTACTAACAAGTACTGAGAAAGCTGCGGAGTGCTGTTATGGTCTTTGGTTTTTCCATGTTTCGGACAGCTTCGAGTTTGGCTGGGTCACATTCAATGCCCTTGTCAGACACGATGTGGCCAAGGTATTTCAAACGTTTTTGGAACAGAAACGTTTTGGCTGGGATAATTTTAAGTTTGGCGCCAAGAAGAGCCTGGAGAATCTCTCGCACATTTTGCAGTGCTTCTGAGAAATCGGCCCCAGTCGAAATAATGTCATTCAGATACACAAGCGCCTTCGGACAGCGGCGGGCGGACGGTGCACTGGGAGACGCACCGCCAGCGGGCGGTTTGTCACAGATACAATCGACGGGATCGGCGTCAGAAGGACGGGCAGGTTGGCCACATGTGCAATGGGCACGAACCGTTGATGGCTTAGGCATTATTTTGTCCATCAGCGACTGGAATTTAGCGGGTGCGTTCTTTAACCCAAACGGCATTGATTTGAAACGCCAGACACCTGAGTGTTTGCCAGTGTTAGGGAGACAAAAGCTAGTTTTGTCTCTGTCTCTCCAGGCTACACGGATGTTCCAGTACCCAGCTTTCTGGTCAAAACCAGAAAAATACTTCGCGCCTGCGACTTGAATGAGCGTGTCAACACAGCGAGGCAGGTTGTAACTTTTGGACTGAGAGATTTTGTTGAGGTTACGATAATCAATCGCAAAACGCCACGAATCGGTTGCTCCACCCTTGCCTTTCTTTGGCACCAGATTCACCGGGAAGGCCCAGGCAGAGTCGGGGGCGGGCTCAATTGCGTCCATTTTGATCATCTTGTCCATACAGTCATCAATAATGTGCTGCTGGTGGAGGGGGACACGGCGGGGGGCCATTTTGATCGGCGAGTGATCGCCAGTGTCGATATCGATTTCGACAAGATCACAACAGCCAATTTCACCGTCGCAGGAAAAGGCAGACTGAAATTCCACGAGGAGCGAACGAATGGTAACGCGCTGTTCGTCAGTGTCAACCTGAGCGCGACTTAACAGGTCCTCCAGGGGCGGTGGTAGGTCAGACGCGCTAGTGACAGTCGCAGGACGGACGGGGACGTGAGGCGATATTTCGATCTATACTGGAGTTGTATATGGGACCGCCAAGCTGCCTTCCTATTGGCTGGCGTGGTGGGTAGGAAAACCTGGAGCTGTGTTATTCCCGCGAAATGTTCGCCCGTGCAATTTCTTATGTTTCTCGCACCCCGATGTGTTTTCGTATATTGCAAGAAATTCGGCTACCATGGCACATTGCTTTTGCCGCAGATCTTCCTACGGGTAAGTTATGGGATGGCGCCTTCTGCTTTGAAGCAAAATTGGTTAAATCCGTTTCTGTAAGATGGTTTTTCTGTAGGAACATGGTCCAATGCGACTGCTGCAAAGAATGGTACCATTTTAATTGTGTCGGCCTAACCAAACGGATGGCAGGTACATTGCCCGAGTACTTATTATTATTATTATCATCATCTCAATAGTTGGAAATTTTTAACAATGTTCTGTTTACTTCGCAGGGAGTGTAGATGAATGGCTCTGTAGTCTTTGTGTGCGATTGAGGGGATTAGAAAAGTCACTCCATGAAACCATCGATCTAAAAGTTAAGATAATTCAGCAGGTAATTATTTAATGCATTTTTCATGTTACGTTGCAATTTCTTTTTTTTAAAGTGTCTCTAATTTCGTCTTCACTTTTTCTGAAGGGTTGTAGTCATTATAATGACGACAATGCAACATCAGCACCTGTGCAGGATCACCATGCACTGAATGAGGTATGTATTCCTGTGTTGGAGGTAATGGCCAAGGTATTTATTGCGTCACTTTAAACTAAACCCTGTTTTGTGTGGTAGAAATGTGTGAAGTTGCAGAGTGAAAATAATGGACTCCAGATTGCATACAACTCAATGAAAGGGGACCTTGCTAATGTCAAGAGTGACAAAGACTTACTTGAGGCAAAATGCCTTTCATTGGAAGAGGCTCCTGCTACTATCAAGAGTGAGATGGACTTGCTTGAGGCAAAATGCCATTCAATGGAAGAGGATCTTGGTAATATCAAGAGTGACAAGGACTTGCTTGAGGCAAAGTACCATTCAGTGCAAAAGGATCTTGTTAATGTTAAGGGTGACAAGGACTCACTTGAGGCAGATTACCATTTCTTGAAAAAGGTGTGTATTGTTTGGAGCAAATTGTGAAAATATTTCCTGTGTCGTCTTCATAACCTTTATTTTAATTTTCCTCTCCTTGTAGAAATATGAAAAGTTAAATGCTACTAAAAAAGCAAGACTGTCGCTCAAAGTAAGTGCAAATATATACGCATATGAATTTAATGAGAACAGAGATTTTATGTATGTGAATTTTCTCCACTTGAAGATGTAACCTGCTCTTTACAGGGAAGAGTTTCAAGTTCCAAGCCCCCCCAGGTGTGCATTTCATGAAGTTAGTTGGCATTCTATGATTCAGCTGTTTATTTACATTCATTCTCAAGTCTGATCTAATGTAATTTCGTTCCTTCCAGATCCGAGATCATTGCTCTCAATCAAAAAAAAGATATATTGATGACGACAGTGATGATTAGGCTTGAGAACAGGGAATCTTCAAATATTTTTGAGTTTCTATGCACCACTTAACTATTTTGATGATTATTGTATGTACAACTTACTTTTTTGTCATTACTTTAAGTATTCTGAATAATATTTTTAAATTGTTACGTTCATTATTAATGGCATATCTCCTTCTAACCTGGCATTCATGACATGTCAACCCAGGAATAAATGTAAATTCCAAAGGAAGGTTGCTATTAGTTTAATTAAAATTCAGTACAATTCATGGATCAATATAAAAAACCATAAATATAGCATAGTTTAAAAACATACTACTTGAGATAATAAAAAAAAATTGCAATAAATATAAAGCACTGTAATTCAATCAAATTCAGGAAAACAATCACAGATATCTTTACTTTGGTAAAGCAATGCGCATGGCTGTAACATGGGAAAGGGAATGAGGTGCACCAACTCTAGTGCGCTTCTTAGGAGGCTGGATCCAAGAAATAGGAGCATCTGTACGCTTTCCAGATTTCTTCTGACTGCTGTAGCAGTGTTCTGGAAGGGACATATTCTTTGCAGGACGACCTGCATGAATTACTTTACGTCCACCAAGTCCAGTCTTCCTTCTAGAAACCGATATGGTCTGTACAGGAATGGTTCGACCTGTACGAATGGCAGCGAGGCCAGTTGGCTTCCCAAACGTATGAAGTGCTGATATTAAGTTGGGTTCACTTTTATTAACTTCAGTGAAGGTTTTATGAAACTTCTTCATTGCAGGTAGATACACTTCTGGGTTTTCTTCACACTTCCTTATAATAATATCAAAATTTGTTCTCATCAGACTAAGGTACTCTTGAACTTTAGCATGGTTGACAGTGTCCAATGAGTCGACATGCTGAACGGTTTCATCAATTTCCTCTGCAATGGCACTGGCTTGAGTTGTCTCATCAGCTGACAGTTGGCCTCCACAATCTTGTGCTGGTCGGATACTATTGTACCACTCTTTTGGTACATTTTCTAAGGTAACCTTCATAATCAAATGCAGCAACTTCTTCACATTGGGATCATTTGTGGGCATCAGTTGTAACGATGACATTTTGAATTGCTGCACAACTTTGGCCTGATGTTTACATGGTTTCCCATTCCATCCAACAGGGCAAGAACAAGCTTCACAGTCCATGTTCACAATGTAATGCTGCTTGGACTGAGAGTTTGAAACTTCAAACAATTCCTCTGTCAGTTTCCTGCAGGAAAGAGGAACCAGCTTGGCAGGTTTTATGTAATACCTAGATTTTGTGATGTTCAGAGACCGATTAGCAAGAAGCGTACACAATCTCCTTTCATAGTAAGAATCAAGCCGAGTAGTGAGAAAATCGAACAACTGAACAATACTGAATGCTTTCCGCTGCAATATGTTATCTTTTAGAATCCTCATAGTCGCCTCACTATAGTTGTCTGTGTCATGTCCTCTTGTCATGATATCCTTCCTGTGACAGAGGGCCCAGTCAGTTGCCTTATTCACTTTCTTAGAAAAGTAGTCCAGAATTTTGGGATGCTGTGAAATAAGCCCTTTCCCACTCTTCATCTCATTCCAACAGGATAAAAACTGTTCCCTGGTCGGTAGTCTAACCAGCTCTTTAAAACCAAAGTACAATTCTGACCTGTTTGCTTTTGGAACACCATTTTCAGAATCCCAAAGGTAGCTCCACACACTCTTCAACACATGAAAAATGCACAGAAGAAGCTCTGCCAAAGGATACACACTTTTTAAGCTATTTCTTTCCGCATCACTGTCATCGGTCATGAAGGCCATGGGGCCTGCCTCTTTACGTCCAAAGAAGGCATCTTCAGGTAAAATTTCTTGTAGTCCTTTCAAGCCCTTGGTGATTGCTGCTTCCGATTCTGAGTTAGTAATGAAGATTCCCAAAGGTAAGGCACCAGCTACACTTGGAGCCATTATTGGAAAAACTCTGCTTCCATGACGTTCCATACCACCTGATGAGTCCATAAAATTAATTTCTGCACTGGTGGGAAGGTACTTGTGCACTCTCTTCATAAACGGAGAGCAAATTGCAACACTATGATATTGACCATCAAAATCAATTGAAGCACTAGTTGAACCACAAGTATTGTTGTACTCATCCACAGCAGATTCAAGTGCCTGCGGCCGGGGACTTCGCCATGATCTTCGAGGAGGCCAACACCGCCCTGCTGGAGGTCGGCCTGGATCTGAGAGCCCAGGTGACAGATGGGCTCCAGAAGAACTTGGCTGCCGAACACATGTTGGGGGCATCGTACGCCAGGCCGTGGTACTTCCTCAATGGCAAGAAGATCATCACCCTCGTCGACGTGCCCCACATGGCGAAGTCCCTGCGCAACGCCGTCCTGCAGTATATCCTCCATCGGCCGGACGGGACACTCATCGACGTCAAGTACATCCGGGCCCTTGTGCTGGCGGACCTAGAGGCGCAGCCCAGGATGGCGCCGAAGGTGGGGAAGCGCCACATCTAACGCAGCAACTTCGACAAGATGAGTGTCCCTCTGGCCATGCAGCTGCTGTCCCCCGACGTCGGCGCCGGTGTCATGACCCACTCCGTACTTGGCGCCCTTCCACTGGAGGCCATGGCGACAGGGAAGTTCTGCGAAGAGATCAACACCTTCTTCCAGTCCTTCCAGGGCGTCAAGTACGTCGAGGGCCCGGAGCCAGGCGAGGTCCGCATCGCTCTAAGTTCGAACAGCCCGCACATGGACCTGTGGGACGCTGGAGGAGATGGCCGGCTGAGAGTTTCTTGGCTCTGTCCGGGTTGAAGTCATCCGGAACTGGAGGATGACAATCGTCGGGTACAAGAAGCTGTATCAGGTGTTTCAGCTAACTCAGGACAGTAGAATGGGTGGCCTACCCCGCCGTTGGCAGGCGCTGCCTCGGCGCAGTGGCCGCCTAGGCCTGCCAAGCCGTGCCGTGACAAACCGGAGTGGAGTGGGGAGCGCCGGGCGGCCGGCGGCCCGGTCGAAGGGAGAGGGTAGGGGGCAAGGCAACCAAACTCTTACTAAACATATTTTTTATTTTTTATTCCACCAAGTGTTCGAAGTGCCTGCCGTTCTGACGAATGCAAGCGCCTACCCTCCGCAATAATGCTCGGTGGAAAGAGCTGATTTCTTCCGCCCCCACCTCCGAAAACACTGCTGGAATTCTTTCTTTCATTTCCTCCGGATGGCGCCGAAGGTGGGGAAGCGCCACATCTAACCCTTCAACTTCGACAAGATGAGTGTCCCTCTGGCCATGCAGCTGCTGTCCCCCGACGTCGGCGCCGGTGTCATGACCCACTCCGTACTTGGCGCCCTTCCACTCCGGGTTTTGTGGCAGTGGTGATGTGATTTTGGATTTTAACATGCCCCACAGATAGAAATCATACTCGGCGAGATCAGGAGACCTCGGCGCCCACTCCTGAACTGGCCCATGGAGTCCGATCCAGCGATTAGGGAATTTCTCGCCGAGCACAGCCCTAGCCAAGAGGGAGGTGTGAGCAGGGTGGCCATCCTGTTGGAACCACACGGAACGCCTAACTGCAAGGGGAATGTCCTCTAGGAGCCCGTCCACGTCATCTCTCAAAAACCTAGAATAATTAGCTCCGTTGACATTTTCGTCGAAGAAATAAGGCCCAATTATCCGGTCATAGAGGACACCGGCCCAAACTTTCACAGCCCAGTGCCCCTGGAAGTGGGGGTTGTCAACGGCGTAGTGGTGGTCGTTGTGGCTGTTGACACCCCCGTTGCTGTCAACGATGCACTCGTCAGTCCGTGCTACCCAGTTTACAAAAACATCACCATCAAACTGAGGGTTATTTCCTGCCTCGTCAACCTGAAATTTCATGTCATTTCAATAAAACTAACTTGCGTCCGCGGAGTCGTTTTAAAAACGGGGATTCGGATTTTTCATACCTGATCTAGCAGCCACTCGCACATAGTTACCCTTCTCGGAAAATCTCCGTCTAGCAGTTCCCGACACTTGTGCCTTTTGAATGGGTGCATGTGAAGGCCTTTTTTAATTATTCGGTGGACCGATATGTGTTCCATTTCCAGGGCCCGCCCTATTTACCGGGTGCTGTTGTGGGGGTCGGCTTCCAGTGCCTGCTGGACAAGCGCGACCGCCTCCGGGCCACGGGCTGGTCGTGGTCGGGGCCCTACGTGTCGGGAGCACAAATATTAAATGTTTTGGGTTTAGGATGTGTTTTGATTAATAATACCGCGAATGAAAACTCACCACGCTGTGCAGAAGCAAACGTGCCGGTGTTTCTAAGCCTTTCTCTACAGGGTGTTTCTCCTCGTGAGGTCATCCACTTCAGGGTGGATAGGGGACACCTAGAGAAGTGTTTTGGGCATAGGAACCCATGGGCGCAAATGACACGTTACAGCGTTACACGAGGGTTACTTCTGTTCATTGTGCGCCTGGATGGTCGGCAACCCATCGATCACGGTACGCCATACCAACCCCTCCCACCCCACTGCCGCCTCTTTTGCCCCGGCTGAAATGAATTTTCTCGGGAACGGTTTGTCACCTTTAATTGCTGTCAATTCATTTTTTGACAAAGTCATAACAAAAACAGAAAACAAAACGAGCAAAAAATTCTTCGTCACAACAAAAACAAAATTCAGTCTCAGCAGAAAAAACAAACACGGTTACAAATGTTCAAAGCGTCCTCCACCAACTGCAATGCAATTTGCGACCCGCTGTCCCCACGCTGTCCGCACTCGCTCAAACATACCAGGGTTTTGGCGGATGGATTCCCAGGCCATCACGATCCGCGTCACCAAATAATCTTCCTTACTTTCAACCAGAGTTTCGTACACGAGGGCCTCCATGGCACCCACAGTATGAAGTCTCGCTCTTGATCCAATCGCAAAGTCCCCAAACTCCCCGGTCTGGTCTCAAACCGAGAAACGATTTTTCTGGGTATGGGGCCGTACCGAGACTGAGCGGCAACGGGTACCTGGTGTTCTTGCTAGAGATTTTACCCAAGTTACTTGATGATGTGCCCCTTGCAGGCCGGATCGTGATGTGGTTTTTGATGTAACGAGAAGTTTTTTCTTGTTTTGTTTTCTGTTATTGACAAAGCATTTGTCAAAAATGAATTGACAACAATTTAAAGTGGCAAACCGTTCCCGAGAAAATTCATTTCAGCCGGGGAAAAGAGGCGGCAGTGGGGTGGGAGGGGTTGGTAAGGCGTACCGTGCTCGATGGGTTGCCTACCATCCCGGCGCACAATGAACAGAAGAAACCCTCGTGTAACGCTGTAACGTGACATTTGCGCCCATGGGTTCCTATGCCCAAAACACTTTTCTAGGTGTTCCCTATCCACCTTGAAGTGGATGACCTCACGATGAGAAACACCCTGTATAAACAGGGAACAGTTGGTGTCGGGGAACGACTCTGTCCGGAAACCTCTGTTGGAAGAGCTGGGCAGCCCTTCGAGAGTTCTCCCGCGCTTCGCCAAAAATCAGAAGGCAGCGCTGTCGTCCCCGCCCCTCCCCCGCCCGAACGCCCCCTCTCCGTCACCGTTCCCTCTCCGGGTCGCAGCGAGCCGTCCCCTCCCCGCCTCGGCGCTCCCCAGGCGCGGCTCCAGGATTTGGCCAAGGGAGGGGTCGGGTTTCCTCGAAAGCGGGGGGGGGGGGGGGGGGGGGGGGGGGGAGTAATACAACATTTTTTTAAATGTGAAAGATCTAAATTTGATTTGACGAGTTGTGCAATTACAAGGGACATTTTAAAAACTCACAAAATGTGAGAAACACATATTTACACTTACATTAAAAATAATGCTACGAAAGACTGTCTAATTTCGTGGGTAACATCTCTACATTCCATTCAAAGCGATTAAAAGTCGACGGCGTGGCGGGGCTGAAGATGTTTCACCGCGAAAAATCATTGACAAGTCAAAACTGCATGTGATATCTAGGGTGATATGGAGGGGTGGCCGGCGCCCTTCGGGCGCCACATGGGCCAGGGGGGGGGGGGGGGTAATTACCCCCATTCCCCCCCCCCCTCGGAGCCGCGCCTGGTAGGAATAGTATGAGTCAGCAAGCAATTCAGTTTAAGAAGAATAAACAAGGAAAATCGACGGGAAACGGTTGTCGACTTCAAATATCTTCAAGGCGCGCTCGCGCGTCAAGACTAGCGATAACGCCAAGGGGTAAACACATTTGATTTGTTCCGCACGAAGATTATAATCGGGCAAGATTACTTGTGATTATAAAGATTATTTAGGATTATTGGTACCCTCTGCACATCTTTCTGCCTGAAGAAATGTGAAAGTAAAATTAATTACGCGAACCCGTGTTAACAGGGAATGCAAAACGCCAAAAGTGGCTAAAATCATATAGGAATTGCTACTCTAACTATTGATACACTCTACCTATGGATCGGGGCAAAAATTAGTCAACAGAAGTTCACGAAAAATATCAGAAACCAGATTTTTGATATAATATGACTCGATCTGAACAGAAATGAGCACATGACCATTAAAAGCAATAATTTTCTTATATTTCTTCATATTTCTATTCTCATTGACCTTCTGTAGTACGGAGTAGTCTAAATGTGTATCGGAAGGTCACTGAGAATAGAAATATGAAGAAATATAAGAAAAGTATTGCTTTTTAATGGTCATGTACTCACATCTGTTCAGATCGAGTCATATTATATCAAAAATCTGGTTTCTGATCTTTTACGTGAACTTCTGTTGACTAACTTTTGCCCCGATCCATAGTTAGAGTGTCGGGCCACATTTGAAATTTGGTGGGGATGATCAGACGTTAGTAGAGGTCTTCCATGAATTTTTTCATAATTTTTCTCAGACCACATATTTTGGCAAATTGGAAAAGTTGTGAAAATTTATACTATTTTCCAGAATATAAGTGGTAGATACCATGACCAATTTTTTTTCTACCATGGAGCAAGAGATTCAGGATGAAAAGTAGGTTCTGACATACTTTCAAACATTGCAATAAAGCTAACTGGTAAGATTTTTGTTTTAGCCTGGCTTGTACGAATTTCAAAAAAATGCCAAAATATGGCTGTCTTCCAAAATCTAACAGAATTTAAAAAAAAAAAATTCCTTTGGTTTGGGGGTCTTTGGGGTCACCCTGTAGTGTTTCTTTATAGTAACTTTTGGCGGACGTCCCGGAAACATAAGACGCCTCGCGTCCCTCAAACCCATGACGTCAGAAAGCAACGTCCTGCGAACAGGGTACGTGTAACTTGAGTTGCGATGGTTTGAGTATGTGTTTGACAATTTATTTTTCCGTCTTGGTTTGCGGTACTTTTTGAAACATTCAAAAATGATTTTCCCGCCATACGCGCTGACGAATGGAAACACGCCGCTAGGGCTCGGACCGGTGGTGCAATACCATTGGCTCGCACTCGGGACACCAGTAACGTATAAAAAGCGAGCGTTTTTCGGTCGCAGCATCAGTCGTTAAGCAACATGGATGCGCAGAGATGCTCCCACTCTATTGCCCCGTGTGCGGGGTCGAGCAGCAGCGGCTCGGTGCGCATATGATTGAGATGCTGGAGCGGCTGTTCCGCCTTATGGCGGAGACGTCGGCCAGAGAACTCCGGCGCGATGATGTGCAGGAGGCTAGCGCCCAGCCTGGCCCGGTTGAGCTGCCGGCACCGGCCCTAGATGAGCAGTAGGCTTATTTTTATTTTTTTTCCTGATAGTGGTGAAACCGGTCTGCACCCCTCCGGCCCTTTTAAGGGCCAAAACATTGATTCAGAAAGGTTAACACTCAAAAAGACTCGTCCAGGTCCAGGAGACATCAGGGACCGGGTTTGCAGGACGTCTCTTTCCTGGTCCAAAGAAGAACCTGAGTGAGTTTTTACCCATCCCAGCCAAATCTGAGACACTCGAATTCGGGCCGTGAGGTGGTTTGGCGTGGAATGACCGAAAACCGAGTGTCTCGATGTATCGATAGACCCTTCCTTATTTTGCCGATTAGAGAAATCTAAAGTGTTCCACCCTAGAAAATATCCCTTTTGGTGTCTATTTTCGAAAAAACTTTGTCTGGTCTCGATATGACGTCATTAAGTGCTGCCGCGGAGGGCCTAAATGCCCCTCTACAGGGCCAAAAATAAAGTTTCTAAAAAATAAATTGGAAAAAATTCCCAATGTTAATTCGATGAAAGTAGCCCCCCAAGAAATAAAATTTCAAGTAAAACGTCGTATCTCTTACGGTTTCTGAGATATCGGCATTGAAAGTGCACAAACCGCGTGCGGTTTTGCTCGGTTTTGCTTGATTTTTGCACTTTCAATGCCGATTGTTCGATTATATTCGATTGCTCCCATATATATCTCTTTTTACCGGGGATGACGGCGGCCCGCTGCTGTTACAAGAAGGCTGTGACAGTAAACCCACAAACGCGCAAAAACCGGCAGTGCTCAAAGCCGCATTCGTTCTAATTTTTTCCCGTACTAGCCATAAGACATGGTTTAGCTTTAGCTACCGCTTTCCTTCGAACTTGTTCAAGCACTGTAAAGACACATATAACGGCCTATCATCTGAAAATCAACTACGCAACAAATAAGGAGCAATATTTATCTTTTTTTCAAATTTTTCCGACCTTTAGGAAAAAAAACTCTTTTTTCGTGTTTTTTTTCAGAATTTTTCCAGTTTTTTTCCCAGCCTTTAAATCCCTACTCAAGAGCATGACCTACGATTCTGACGGCTATGAGCTCAAAGATGACTGGCGTGCTCCGGGCAGAGGTGCCCTATGACACCCATGTCGAATTAAAACCCTATAAACTCAAAAACCCCAAAACCCAACAAACACAACACGGAGGGATCGGGAAACAAAGAGCACTGAACAAAAAAGAAGTGGATAGCGTGGCTGACTCTCAGCTTGGAGTCACGGGATCGACTCCCGTACGCCCCGTTGAAACTTTTAGTTTCTCAGAAGAAATAGAATGTTGATCGCAATAGTCTTGAAACAAGAACACAGGTCAAGAACAGAGATCAAGTACCGTGCTAGCATTGCCACAAGAACTGATCTTTCTATAAGCCCTTCTACAAGGTATAAGCCCGGCACCTGCCGTTTCTAAAGACACGTGACAGGACGGGCTGAAAAGCGGAACAGTCGATGCAAAGAGCTCCTCGCTTCGCTCGGGCTCAAAATGTGATCTGCCGGTATGATGGTATATAAATGCAAATCGCAACACTTTTTCACACTAGACTTAAAGAAAATAAGAAATTGAATATTCTGATAAGAATCTGCTACCAAGCGACGCGAATCTTTTGATCGCGGGATACCTGCTGTGCTGAAAAAGGTATTCTACTGTATTCAAATCGGGCATAAAACTAAAGTAAGGACGCCAGTTTTGGGCTGGTCATCGCCAAACTCAGAAGGCAGCGGTGGCCGTTAAAGCACACCGTGCTTATGATTCAGTGGCCACAACTGACACAAGGTGCATACGTCCTCGTGCGTCAGAGCCACAGTAGTTTGAGATAGCATTGTTCTGTTGATATTGTTTTGCTCGCGGAGCAGGTTCAACGAGGGAGGACCGATGTGCACTTCACGGAAACACTCTTTTATCGCAGCACCTGATTGTGCCCGCTATCGCGTCCCTTACAATCGATTGGCTAATGGTTGAGAGAGGTTGACCCCCTCAACCTCTGTACCTATCAGAGCGATACACAGTAAACTGTTGTGTACTTTTTTTTTTACATAACATATGTACATTCTAAAGCATACATAATTATGTACAAAATTGTTCATAATTATGTACAATTTTAGTACTTAAACTCTTGCGTACAAATTAATACATAATTGTGTACAATTATTTTGTACGCAAGTATGTACAATAATGTTTATAGTTTGCGTACACAATTGTACATAATTCTGTATTTTATATTTCATAATTATGTACCATAATGAACATTTTGTAAGTGCAAAATTGTAAATAAGTGTATGTTTCTGTACATTACTGAGTCCAATGAGCTGTGTTCCCGAGCTTGCGCTCAGTGCGAACGCATCCACATCGGCCGCTAACCTGGCTGCATCGGTGCCCGTAGCCTTAGGCACCAAAAGAACCACGACACAGCCGGACTGTGTGCATACACGCCCAAGACAAGTTGAGGGGTACTTGACATTATTGTCGCCGACCCCCGACGCCTCTTTCCCACCGCGGGTTGGCCCATAAACTCGCCAGAACATAGCCGGAAAAGTCCGATTTTCAGTGCCTCTGCGCGCAGGGTAACCGACGTATCAGCGATAGCTCCATCTTGAGGGGTAGGTCACATAGATGTTACCTACCCCCAACGGGGTCGCCGCTTTCTCAGCGGAGGGTCGGACCATTAAATCGCCGGAAAATGTCCGGAAAAGTCCGATTTTCACCCAGCAACTAACTCGGAAAACTTAAATAAGCGTAAGCCGAGTTCAGGGCTTAATGTGAATGCCCCCTTGCCCACAACATTCGAGGTCTACGGGTCTACGGACGTCGTGAACCAAGGGGTAAACACATTCGATAATCTTCGTACAGTCATGAAATAATCTGAAAACTAATCCCGATAACCCCAGGTATTCCCATAATCTGTCATAACCCTTGCAATCCTCGGTAATCCCAAATAATCCTCAATAATCTCAGATAATCTCAATTAATCCCAAATTATCTCGAGTAATCAGTAAAAAATCTTTCCAAGCAATCGTGAATTCCTCGTAATCTCTGCAGAAATCCTTATAATCCTTAATAATCCCTGATAATCTTTGGGTAGATTCTCAGTTTAGGCGTCACTTGTGGCTCCCCAGCTCGCAGCTCGCACTCATTGCATCGAAACAAACATTATTTTTCACAAAATGATGAGCACGTGTTTCCTCTGCTTGCAAACGGTGACAAATTTAATATCTGGTGCGCTGTCGCGCGACCAGGTCTCTGGAAAGGGGTAAAATGTTAACTCCATAGCCTACAAATCTTCTGAGTTCCTCCAAATTCTTTTGAATTTCGCGGGTATGGTTGAGGACAACCTAATGTCATGCGGTATCGTTTTGGAGACTTAAGACCAAAGTATCATATGGAATACAAAAAGTCATCCCAATGACATTCCTCTGCTCGTGAAGCATGGCCAAAGTAGATCTCACTAAATTTGACGAACGTCTACGGAGTTTACATTTTCCCTCTAATGTAGTCATTGGGGAATTCGTAACCCCAATCTTTTACATGACCTACGTTAGCCAAGCAATGACGAACTCTGAATAAAGTCAGAGAATACTTTGGGACACATGATGGCTAAATAAAGCATGCTAAATCATTTCAATCTGGAGAGTACGAAAATAGGACGTAAACTCCGTAACGCGTGTCTCCTCATGCGTTTGCAAAAAGTAAAATAAAACGTCACCGTAGGCTCAGAGGACCTTAAACATCTGTAGTATTGGTCATGACCATAATTCATCGCATGGTTGGTCCAGACCAAGTTGAAGAGATTCAAAATTGTAAACTCCATCGCGTTTTTGTCCAAATTAGTGAGGAAATCGGATTTTTGAGTGTCCAGACGAATTGGGTGCTCGGAAATAGCTCAAAATACATTTTCTCAACGTTTCATGCAAAAAGACAACTTCAATTTTTCAAAAGTATAGTTGGGTGAAAAGTGCCCACTAATCTGAGAATCTACCTTTAATACTCCTTGATAATCCTTGATAATCGCAATAATCTTTCCTAGTTTTGAAAATCTTAATAATACCAAGTAATCTTTATAATCACAAGTAATTTTGCCCGATTATAATCTTCGTGCCGAACAAATCAAATGTGTTTACTTGTTGTCGTGAACAGTATCTCAAGTGCGCAAGGAGGGGCGCCGATAACCGTCTATTCAGCGACCTTTAAAAAGGGGGACCTGGCTTCTCCTCGACACTTGAGCTTCCTTGTCGGTAAGTTGCACTCCGCTTAAGCAAATCGGTTTCTCCCTAGAAAGGCAGGAGGAGCCCAAACAGTGAAAACTGCATGGGGATCTCGGCCGGGTCTGAGCCCGGCCCCGGCAGGTAAGCGCTGTGCTATTCGTCCGCAGCTCCTCCCGGCACAGTGGACAAATAGCGGCGTTCGACAGTCGTTTCCTGGACCGGTTTAGGAAGTTTATCTTAACTTTATAACTAATCAAAGCACCCCATGAGAGTCTACACTGCAAGAAAGTCGTTTTGATCAGAACGAATACCTCCCTATCCGCTGCGTTTCTCTGCTACGTTCCCCTTATTGTTTCCATTACTTTCAGCAAGTTACCATGAAGGTCCTTCTCGTCGTTGCTGCCCTCGTAGCGGCCGCCTGTGCCGTTACCATCCCTGACGCTGAGGTCAAGAGCCAGTTCGAGAGCTTCAAGGTTTGCAGGAATATCACATTATTACAACAAAACTTGCTTCCGTCAGTTTTTAGACCTGACGCAACCAGCAAAACCTTTACGATTGCCGAACATCGTTCGTTACTTACGTGACTTGTTTCGTGTTCTTGACACTGCAGCTGAAGCACGGCAAGAGCTACGCCTCTCCGGCTGAGGAGCTTCACCGCACCAAGATCTTCAAGGAGAATTTGCTGAGGATCGCCAAGCACAATGAGCGTTACCACAACGGTGAAGTTAGCTTCACCGTCGGAGTCAACAGATTCGCCGACCTGGTAAGGGGTCGTCCATAAAGCATGTCCGGGTTTCTAGGGGGGAAGGGGGGTCCTACAAAACCGGACATAGGTGGACGTAAGGGGGCAGGGGGTTAAAATTGGATGAAAATACCCAAATATCCTTTATGGACGCCCCCTAAATTTGCAGGACTTAAAATGGTGTCAGTGTGCGGCGGAACTTTCTCTAATGTCTTAATGTAGCCTCGACACTCACATGAAAAGTACTAGGCTGATACTGACCATCGTCGCTTACATGACTGCAGCTCACCCACGAGATGGTTGAGGCCATGAACGGTTTCCGCGCTAACGCGTCCAGGCCCAGCACCAAAGTGCACAAGGCTCCAGCTGTCCACGCCGCCGCCACGAGTGTCGACTGGAGGAAGCACGGCTACGTCACCCCGGTCAAGAACCAGGGCCAGTGCGGCTCCTGCTGGACTTTCAGCGCTGTAAGTAGTGGTACAGTTAGGAAAAACACAGTCCTGTTTTCCCTACATTACATAACTTCGCATGTTCATATAATTATGCAAGTCATGCCTATGTTGCACGTAACTATAAAAAGGTTTCGCAAGCAAACTGGTTTATAGCTATGTACAATAAGTGCAAGAGAGATAAGTGCAAAAAGATGGCAATACGCAAGCACGCACACACAATTATTATTTTTTAAACTGAGAAGCTATGACTACAGTGGATAACATATAGGGCGGCGGGCAGCTATCAGGTATTGCCCTCAGCACTCAGCACTCCGGCCTCCAACAAAGTGTAGGTAGATTCTCAGTTTAGGCGTCACTTTTGGCTCTCAAGCTCCCAGCGCGCACACATTGCATCGAAATAAACATTATTTTTCACGAAATGATGAACACGTGTTTCATCTGCTTGGACGCGTTGAAAAATTTAATGTCTGGTACGCTGTCGCGTGACCAGGTCTCTGAGAAGGGGTAAAATGCCTCCAAAGCCTACCAATCTTCTCAGTTCCTCAAAATTCTTTCGAATTTCGCGGGTATGGGTGAGGACAACCTAATGTCATTCGGTATCGTTTTGGAGACTTAAGTCCAAAGTATCATATGGAATCCAAGAAGGGACCCAAATGGCATTGCTCGTGAAGCATGGCCAAAGTCAATCTCATTAAATTTGACGAACGTCTACGAAGTTTACATTTTTCCTCCACAGTGGTCACTGGGGAATTCGTAACCCCAATCTTTTACCTGACCTACGTTAGTCAAGCAATGACGAACTCTGAATAAAGTCACAGAATACTTTGGTATACATGACCGCTAAATAAAGCATGTCGAATCATTGCAATCTGGAGAGTACGAAAATAGGATGTAAACTTCGTATCGCGTGTGGCTCCCTGCGTTTACGAAAATTAAATACAAGGTTACCGTAAGAAAATTGGCTTAGAGGACCTTTAACATCTGAAGCATTGGCCATGACCATAAGTCATCGTATTGTTGGTCCAGACTAAGTTGAAGAGATTCAAAATTGTAAACTCCATCGCCTTTTGATGCAAATTAGGGGGGAAATCGGATTTTTGAGTGTCCAGACGAATTGAGTGCCTCGAAACGGCTCAAAATACGTTTTCTGGACGTTTTAAGCAAAAAGACAACTTAAATTTTTTTAAAGTATAGTTGGGTCAAAAGTGCCACCTAATCTGAAAATTTACCTGTAGTTTTGCCCTCAATGGGGCTTCGCGGACCTCTGGCTAAGATCAAAATGTATTTCCCCCTGTTAGTTTCCAGTGGGAACCAGGGCTGGCCTTGAAGGGAAAGCCTGGGAGTGAGCGCTGTGAACTCCCGACGGTCCTGAGTACTGCAAACCTGTGTGGCAACCCGGATTGGCGAGCAACAGGACATTCCCCTGGAGGTCCGCGGAGGCGTGAGGCAGGCAACAGGCAAACTAAGCCGTTTTGGTAGGGTTAAGGAGTGGGTGGGAGCTGTCTCGTTCTATTCCGTGGATACGTCCACCAGGCAGAGCATCTTAGGGAGCCGTTGGGAGGAGAGAATTTCCAGTCCAGGTGATTACACTGAGTTTACCGCAACCCCCAACGTCAGCAGGGGCGGAGGCTCATGGCTGTTCGTACTTCGTTCTGACCATGTCCCCGCTCGTTTGTCGGTTCTGCGTTCAGGCGCCGATCGGTATTGAGCGTTGGAGAGCGTGGTGTGGACAGAACCGCCTGTGCACCTCCGGGGGTTATGGAGGTTCTGGTCTTCGTGCCCTCCAAGCTGCTGTGCACACAGGCCAAACCACTCCGACTCGGGAGTAGGCTAGGCCCAATGGCAAGGGAGAACCTCAATGGCCCGCCTAGAAATTTGACTATTAGTTCGTAACAATCCCATACATAAATATTACGACTGTCCCCAAATGCTTCAGACCGGGGTGCACCCTTTGAAATAACGCGAAGTCGTACGCAGGACCAGTCTATAGACGTGAGCCTCTCTTTTTCTTCGGAACAGAACTAAATAAGTTAGTCATCAGATCGACGCAAGATGGCAGATACAGTTATTTTGTACTTACATGCAACAAAAATCATGTCAAAGTGAGTAAGGGAATTTCTTTTTCCTGCAGACTGGTGCACTTGAAGGTCAGCTGGCTAAGAAGAACGGCAAGCTGGTATCCCTGAGTGAGCAGAACCTGGTGGACTGCACCAACAACTACGAGTACCAGATGTCCGGTTGCAACGGAGGCGCCATGGATGCTGCCTTCCAGTACATCGCTGACAATAGAGGCATCGACTCCGAAGCGTCTTACCCTTACACCGCTAGGGTGAGACGCATTGTTACAGACGTTACAAAATAGTTGAAAGTTTCAGTCGTTCCGTCGTTCCGTCGTTTTAATCGAATGACTTTTTTTTTCTACAGGATGGCCGTTGCCGTTACAACGCCAAGAACAAGGCCGGCTCTGACACTGGATTCGTCGACGTGCACCCCACCGAGAAGGATCTGCAGCACGCCGTCCAGACCGTCGGTCCCGTATCCATTGCTATCGACGCCAGCCTATGGACCTTCAACATGTACTCTGGCGGTACGTTGTATGCCGCTAAAAAAAAAAAATATATACATATATATAGGTGTAAATACAAATATTACGAAGCTTCGTCCTTAAAATGTTTTAACGTCTCTTGGCGAAGATATATGAGTGCTCCTGATGAGGTACGAATACATGCCCTTTGCAAATATCAGTCGCATTGTGTGCGAGTTTGTGCAGTAGGATGAGGTAGGGGTTCAAGATGAAGTCAAACTTGTCATTCATTTCATTTTTAGGGCGTAGTGGTGCGGTCAAAAGACATTTTGACGGACTGGTTACACATTTGCTTGGCTTTTTGATGCCAGGCTGAAATTAAGTTTATTATTAGGATTTTCTGGTTATAATGACGTTGTGTTCACTGGTCATTCTCCCTTCTCAGGTGTCTACGATGACTCGTCGTGCGGCAACACCCAGGATGATCTCGACCATGGTGTGCTGGTCGTCGGCTTCGGCACCACCAGCGGCAGGAAGGGCCACGACTACTGGATCGTCAAGAACTCGTGGGGTGCCGACTGGGGCGAGAACGGATACATCAGGATGATCCGCAACAAGAGGAACGCCTGCGGTGTAGCCAGCATGGCCAGCTACCCCACCGTCTAATGCTCTAGCTAGGTGGTGGCTGCAGTTGTTTTGTGCACCATTATTCATAACCTTCCTCGGCCCTGACCACCAACGTGGTGATATTTCTAACAAAAGGGGGGTCTCTTTGCTTTGATTGACCCAGCGTACGTAATAAGACGCCTAGAAACATGACTTGCATCGACTAGTGTTAAAATAAAACTAACACCCACTGACGCCCGTGTAGTTTTTGAAGGAATCTTTCAGCTTTACCTCTCGATATCGCATATGGGCGTTTCCCGCCGTCAAGCTAGAACTCCAGCAGCTGTGCCCGTTCTCACACTACGTATGGCATCTTCGTCAACGTGAAGTGGGCCGAATAAATTAATCCGGGTAATGAACGTCGCCCCGTGTGGATCAGGCGCGGATACAGGGGAGGGGCGATGGAGGCGTCGCCCCCCCCCCCCCCCCCCCCCCCGGGCCTCAGAAGGGCGCCGGAAATGTAGGCAACCGGTGTAACTTTTCCGCCTGTAAGTAGGCAAAAAGCATGACATTGCCTCCCCCTGAAGCCGCTCCTGGATCCGCTACTGGTGTGGATCTAGACACCGTCCGTATATTTGTAATTAAGGAGTATTTCAGACACCATATTTACGGCAAAAATACGTAGTCTTCTGACGTCAAGGTATTGTCAGATATACGGCATTAGCATTTTTCTTTAAACATTAATATCGTTATGCTATAGATATTACCTCCTTTTACTGTTCTCTATCTCTTTTTAATCCTTTGACAATATGTTATTACAACATTATCGAGTTTTGGGATCCAACTCACTCTTTCATTTTCATTTTCTAATTTTTTCCGAGGACGGCAAATATCAGAGTTTTGGGACGTTATGCTATAGATATTCACATTTCAACTCATATATTTTACAAATCTGACATTGCTCTAATTGACCCCGGCACGAGCCGAATAAACTCATTTGAATTTCACTTCCGCGGCCCGCCGCGGCCTCTAACTCATTGTCGGCCCGGTCAGGCCACCCGCTCAGGTGACGCGCTCCTGGGAAGCGCGGCGCCGGGCTTTAAAAGGGCCCGCGAGCCGTCAGTACGCTAGTACCACTCTTTGCGACCACTCCTTGCGACCACTCCTCGCTAGACGACCTGCGAGCTAGGGTGTCCCCAAAATCTGGGATTTTGCCCACGGGTTCCTGGTTAGGAAATTCGTGGTCTAGAATGGCGCTGTGGAAAATTTGAGCGCGATCGGACAACGCTAAGTTGAGGCGCATGGGGCCTAAAGTTTTCGACGTGTACCCCACGCCGACAGGCCGCCTGAATTAGTGACCGCCCCTGCGCCGTCGCTATGCGTTCAAAAGAAAATTCCTGTTTGTCAGGGTTTCACTAGAGTCTATTCTACCCAGTTTGCCAACGCCCGCGGTGATCGCGACTCAGACCGCGACGGGGCGCCGCGGAAAAGCGCGAAATCACGTCACGTGACGTCACACCCACATGACGTGATTTAGGCCGAAAATTTTTGTGGCCGCATAGGGTCCGCAGAGCCGTCTCCGAAGGGCATAACTTCAAGGGCGTTGCGGGACCGATCCGGTGGTCCGAAAATTCCAAAAAAAAACACGAAAATCCTTTTTAAACCCAACTGCACCGATTGCGCCCATCGACATTTCGAGAGTGATGGAAAAAAAACACCTCTAGGGAACCACTCACCATCTTAGCTGCTGACCGTTGTTCCAACACAGCATAGCAGCTGCTGTCAATCTGGTGGGTAATTTTGGGTCATGCCAGGATTGGAGGTTTGACTATGTTGCTCAGTCCATTTACGTTCACTGTCACTCTGCAGCAGGGCCCTCACAGAGAGACACCCAGACAAACAGACAAAACATTTTTGGCCAGTGCGGTAGGGGCTTCGCTATCACTCAGCCAATAAATAGCATACCTACCGATTCAAAATGTTCCAGCCCCTGGGCACAGACCTCTGCAAGAAAAAGTTTACATTGGGGACAGTGAAATGATTTACAAGAGGTGTTACAAAGTTGGCAATTAGTATAAGTAACTTAGTAAGGAACGCAAAACAGCCAAAAGACGTTCACATGAAAGTGAAATGAAGTGAGAGAGGTGTTATGAAGAAACAACATTTTTACCATCAACAACGACGGTGGGTTGCACAAAACCATCATCAAAAATAAATTTCAATTCACCGAAGAAATTCCAGTTGGCGCCTCCATGTTTCCCTTCATATTATGTGCACAATAGATGATTCATCAAGGGAAATCCACCATTAATCAAGCCTGTGAAAACTTGATTCTGAATTTCGAAGAAGAGCTGAACTGTCTGCCAACGCACCACTCATCCTTTTCTTTTTTAGCAGATGAAGTTTCAACTTCAGCTACCCGAAGTAAAAACGAAGAGTATTTCTCGAGTATTTATGAGGATTCCGGTTACCACTCAGTATTTTGTGTGAGACACCAGAAATACTGAGTATTTCGCAAAAGTGTGTATTTCGATCGTATTTATGAATGGTTCTGAGGAGCATTTATGAGTATTCCAAGAGTATTTATGAGTGGTTCGGAAGAGCATTCCGCAGTATTCCAAAAGGATTCCTCAGTATTTATTGGGAGCATTTATCTATAAACCCTCCCCCGCCAACCACTGACTGACTGACTCACTCACTCAAGGGTCATCTTAAAGTTTTGAACCCGCTGTAAAGCGTTTTTCAGACAGAAACTGCGGAAAAATGTTACCGTGTGCTGCGGGTTGCCTACCCGGACCTCCCGTAAGGAGCAATGGAAATTTTAAGTGCATGTAAAAAAATTTCCTAAGGGAAATTTCAAATGCCTCTGCGGGTCAAATCCTTCCTTTGGATCTATACTACCGATGTATCGCAGTAACATAGCTTGAACCAAAAGTGCAGTATGGTTTACCTAAGCCCGCCCACTATCCCGCGGTCGGATCGGGATGCGGTTTGCGGCGTTGGACGCGGCGTCCCCGACTTTTATCCCGATAATAATAATTGATTCATGTAAATGTTTGGGAAGAACGGTCCCAGATACGATTTTTTTCATGAGAATGGACCCCCTCTTAAATGACCCCAAAGCCCCGGGAAAACTGTCAAAAATGACCCCAGGTGCTGCTGCAGGTGCCGGTGGGCAAAACAGGGCCTTCTTGGCCAGGAAGTGGAACGGGACGGAAAACTGCCTGAGGGTGCGGTTTTTCAAACTTGAACATGGGAACCAACCCCACCTAACATGACCCAGGGAACGAAGTGTGAATGCTTAAAACGACCCTAGGTGCTGCTGCAGGTGCCGGTGGGCACAACAGGGCCTTCTTGGACAGGAACTGGAACAGGAGGCCAAACTCCTAGACGGTGCGAGATACAAACTGTTTCCCGAGAATGGACACCCTCTCAAATGACTCCACAGCCCCAGGAAGAATTGCCAAAAACAACCTCAGGTGCTGCTGAAGGCGCCGGTGAGCATAACAGGACCTTCTTGGACAGGAACTGGAACAGGAGGCCGAACTCCTAGACGGTGCGAGATACGAACTTTTTCCGGAGGATGGACCTCCTCTCAAATGACACCACCGCCCCAGGAAAACTGCCAAAAACGACCTCAGGTGCTGCTGCAGGTGCCGGTGAGCAAAACGGCCTTCTTGGACAGGAACTGGAACAGGAGGCCAAACTTCTAGACGGTGCGAGATACGAACTTTTCCCCGAGAATGGAGCCCCTCCCAATTGACTCCAAACCCTCAGGAAAACTGCCAAAAACGAACTCAGGTGCTGCTGCAGGTGCCGATAAGCAAAACAGGGCCTTCTTGAACAGGAAGTGGAACAGGACGCCGAACTCCTAGACGGTGCGAGATACGCACTTTTTCCCGAAAATGGACCCTCTCTCAAGTGACTTCAAAATCTCAGGAAAACTGCCAAAAACGACATCAGGTGCTGCTGCAGGTGCCGGTGAGAAAAACAGGGCCTTCATGGACAGGAAGTGGAACGGGACGGAAAACTGCCAGAGAGTACACTATTTCAAACTTGGGCATACGAACCAACCCCACCTTAAATGACCCTAGGAACCTAGTAAAAATGCTGGAAACGACCCCAGGTGCTGCTGCAGGTGCCGGTAGGTCAATCAGGGCCTTTTTAAGTGGGAAGTGGAACAGGAGGGCAAACGGCTAAAACAGCGGCGCCGGAAGGGGGGTGCGGGGGGGGGCCAGAGCCCCCCCCCCCCCCCCCCCCCCTCCAGAATCCGGGCCCCGGGCCCTTTTGGGCCCGCGAAGCGGGCCCTCTGGCACCTGGTGAAGCGGGCCCCTTGAGGCCCATTTGAAGGCCCGCGAGCCCGCGAAGCGGGCCTTATCTCATCACATTTTGCGACGCGGACCTTTCCGGCACGGCCCATCTCCACGGCTTGCGAAACTGGTCGTACGGGGCCCTTTCGTGGGGACTCCTAAAGTGGACAGTGGGCCTTTCTTAGAGGCTACTAGCAACACGCCCACTCATATTTGGTTTCGGTGTGCCGCTGTTTGTTTTGACGCTCAGCCCCCATGGTGAGGGAGGATCTTCTTATCAGGTGACCCGGTTGGTCACTCTTCTGCTCACTATCCCTGCCACATCGACGTCCCGCGAAAGGTCTTTTAGTGGCCTTAAACGCCTCAAAATTTATTTAAGGTCAACTATGACTCAGAGGAGGTTGAGCCATCTGCTTGTTCTTCACATCCATGGATCATTAACCTTCACACTTTCATTAAATGAAATTTTGGCTGAATTCATCTGCAGAAACTCTGAACGGCAGAATGTGTTTGGTTCGGAGTCTTTTTTAAAATGAATCTTTTCTTGCAGCTCTGTTGTTTCGTTGTCCGATTTCTTAAATTTTTTATTTTTTTTTGCAAATAAAATATGTTAAACAATGTTAAATTTAAATTTTCAGCGTAAGTTATTCAAATTCACACTTCTCTTAAAAACACAAATAGTTCTGTAATATAAAGCGATTCACGACCGTTTAAAAAATCAAATATTTACGGGCCCTTTTGGGGGGCTCCGGGCCCTTTAGGAGGCTTGCACCCCCCAACTAAAACCACTTCCGGCGCCGCTGGGCTAAAATGTGCGGAATTTCAAACTTGAACATAAGAACCGAGCCCTGCTCAAACAACCCATTAACCTAAGTTATAGTGTCAAAATCGACCCGAAGTGCTGCTGCAGGTGCCAGTAGGCAAACCATGGCCTTCTTAGACAGTGACTGGAACGGGATGGTTCCTGCTAAGATGTGTAGTATTTCAAACTTGAACATGAGAACCGACCCTGCTAAAACAATCCCACAAACCTAGTCGACCTCCGGTGCTGTTGCAGGTGCCGGTGGGCAAAACAGAACCGTCTTGGGCTCGAACGGGAACGGGACCAACTGGTGAGAGATACGCACATCTCTTTAACAGAATAGATCTCGTTAACAATGGGTCTAGGAACGCGGAGACAATGCCAAAATCGAATTCACGTGCTGCTGCAGGTGACGGTGGAGACAACATGTTTTTTTTTTCGTTCCTTGCCCTACCACTGGACTGCTTGAAATTATAAAAACTACCCAATATGGTACCAAAGGGAGAAACAGCAGGGCGGAGCCCTGCACGAGGGTCTGGGGGCGGAGCCCCCAGCGAGCAAAGCGAGTGAGTATCCCTATAGCTTTAATGAGTGGTTTACCGCTAGAGCTCAGGTTGACACGGCAACACTGCGCACGTGCAAAGACTTTGGAGGTTATGTTCCCCAGTAGACCCCATCATCACACCCATGTGAGAGACACATTCAATAATTGTAGAATGATCACTAGAGTACTGGTCGGTACGCTGACACTCAAAGGTAAAATCCGTGCGATTTCTCGAATTTTGAAATAGGATAACGGCGCGGATCTGACACCGAGCCGTAGGCACTGTTCTCCTAAAATAAACATCTCTTTCCAACATTCGCACACAACTTTTGCCACTATGCATGGATTCTTCAGTATGATATTAATAATAGCAAATAAACATCAGGAGCACAGATGCGCTTGGAAATAAATAGTAAGAAGTTGAATATTTCGTGCGCACTGAATGATACTTTTGCAAAGAGAAAGAGAGAGAGTTTCTGGTGTTATGGCCTCGGGCGGCTGCGGCCCATGGAAGCAAATACTTATGCAAAGACCAAAACAACTGACTGCCGGAGTGGTGGTAGTAGTAGCAGTAGTAGTGGCGGTGGGGGTAGTGGTGGTGGTGGTGGCGACGGCGGCATGGAGAGGGAAGAGGGAGGGCGAGAGGATTCCCGGGGATTCCAATCGTATTCCCAAGTATTTCGAAAAATACTGATAACAATCTTTGGAAGTCTCTGGAATACTGCGGCAGTGGAGGGAAGAGATGCGAGAGTGGTTATGAGGATTCCGATTGCATTTTAAGTATTTCGGAATACTGGGGGATCCTTTCGGAATCCTGCCAAATACCGAATCGTATTTTTGTGGAATCCTCATAAATACTATAGCAATACTCCCGACCATTGTGAAATACTCATAACCATTTCTCGAATACTCAAAAATACTGCGTAAATTATCATAAACACTCGATAAATACTATTTCGTTTTCCCTCGGGAGCTTGAACTCTCGCAAGTTAGCAGGGCAGGTAGCACGTAGGTTAGGTTAGCGTGGCAGGCAGCAGAAGCGGCAGCGCAGCAGCAGTAGCCCGCAGCAGCTGCAGCAGCCAGTGTTGCCAGATTGAGCGGATTTCCGCCGATTTGGGCTTAAAATGGTCGTCAGTCGGCGGATGAAAATCTGGGTTTGCGGAATTCCGCAAATTGGGCGGATTTTTTTTTTTGAGCCCGAGCGGAGCGAGGTGCTCTCTGCATCGACTATTCCGCTTTTTTTATTCTTCTCCTCACAGCAAGTGTCGTTGTTGCCACATTCTGCATTCAGTTTCATTTCACTCTCGCTAGATGGCGCCACAAAAATGGGTGGAGCTATGCCGCGGTTGTGCTGTGGTGCCAACTTTAGGAATTGATGTTCAGTTAATAAATATTGAATACTGTTGTTCCTTCATTATACTTTACATCTTCTGTATCATACGATGTAATTGAACCCTTGGTAACAAACTGGAAATTAACACAATGTAAATCATTTCAGCATTGCTGCTTATTGTTTCAAAATGACACATTGGCATCGTACGGAATAGGCGGAGTAGGCGGAGAATCTAAAACAATTGTACCAATATACTTTAAAAAAAATTTCAGTTCATCTACCAAAAGCAGACGTAACCAATCTGCTACAGTCCACGATTAGGCATGTGATCACATCAAATCCGATTTATTTTAGAATAGTCCCTTGTTCAATGAGGAGGCCTATTGTCGCCAACTTGGCTCCATATTTGCATCGGTCGGCGCTTCGGTTGGTGCCTCGCAACGCGGCCGTGGCTTGTGATGGTCCGCCACACGAAGTCAAGTAACAATGTCGGTTTGGTCGCGCGGTCTAATAGAGCGGTTCACTGTGCGGCGGGTCGCCGGTTCGAATGTCAGAACTTTCCGGTTTTCCTTTTAAATTTTTTTCTAAACTTAAATTTCCAAGTTGTGATTAAGAATTTGTTATCAACACACATCGTTCAGTTAACGAGGGCGACTCAGTGCTGTAAGCGCTGGAATTTTTTAATCCGCAAATTGGGCGGAAAAACGCCGCATTGCCGTTTTTTGTCGTGTTAGCGGTGGCTGACATGCTAGCCAATTTGGCGAAACCTAGCGGGAGACTCTGGAAGCCGGAAGTGCGGGAGGCCCCTCAGGCTCTCGAGGCGGCAAATCTGCACCTCGAGAACGGCCCGCGCCTACCCGAATTAGAAGAAATGCTGAATTTGATGGACGAAGCTAGTACTTTCCTTGATATTATCTCGATTTTATTTACTTGTTCTCAATCTTGATAAAGGTTGTAATGAAATTTCTGTCCCCCCCCCCCCCGTTTTCTTTTTTTTTTCGTTTAATGTCACTCTTACATCACGAAGGGAATTCGAAACTGGCGGTTATGTGGGCAGATTTCGTTGAAAACGGGCGGAATTGGGCGGAAAGGCGGTGGGCAGATTTCGGGCGGATTGAGAGTCCTCCAGCAGCGGATTATTTCAAATTGAAATTTGAAATGTTTTATTTATGGTCTAACCCAATAAGACTGCAAGTCTTTGGTAGGTAGGAAACTGGTAACACTGCAGCAGCCCTCTTGATCAGCATTAGGCCCAGCCTCATATTCCAAAGGACGAGGCGGGCCTTGGTTTCCGCCTGTTCTGCCTCCGCCTCCGTTCCGCCTTGCCGTTTCCAGTTTTTCGCCCGTTGTGGCCAAACTATGCGTTTCCGCCCCATACAACCTTATATGAGTTTGATCGTACCGTCCACCCCTCCGTGTGGAGCTCGTCCGATTTGCAAAATGTTAATGTTTAAAATTTGTCACTTACGCTCACTAGGATAAAGATACTTCCCGCACCCAGCAACCTTTATTGCTTGTGAATAGAGCATCCACCTCGCGCACATTTCAACGCGAATCGCCGCCGAATGGCCGGCCGAGGGCATGGCACGGCACGGGTCGGCGCGGGGCTTCTCGTAAACACTGGTAGGGCGGGCCGTGCCGCGACCTCGTTAACATTTACCTTATGACACACGAGGCGGCACACAAAGCAGCCCAAGGCCGGTCCCCAAACATAACGCTGCGGTTTAGTGTGTGGCCCACCACAACGGGGCTCATTGTGATTTTAGCCTGATCAAAGCGAAGTCAGCTGGATATAGTTACTCGGTTCTTAGCAATTCAATTGCTTCGTTCAATTCTCATACGCGCTTAAGATGGTCCTCGAACAAAACACAACACGAGCACCACACGGACAGAAAACTTAAACACGTTGACTGCGACGTGTCAGAAATGCTGTGCCATTTTTGCATCCCTTCATGACGCGCCGCATTTAACGTGTTCAAAGTAGAACTCGGTTATGTTCCCCGCTCCGCAACTCCGTTCAGATGCCTCGGAAAGTCGCCTTCTTTGAATTCGTCTTACGCTTTTCACGTTTAATCGCAGGCTTTCCACCCTTACATTCCATCATCTGCTTTCACGTGCCACGTTTTAGTGGCAGGTTTTTGCCTCAGTATGGGCTCTTTTTGAGGTTCCGCATCTTTTTACAAACCAGCTTGTTAGGGAGACTGAACAGACGATCAGACACCCGTTGCCAAATATGTACTTTCCTCGACGGTCCGGAGCCTCAGATCATGACGAAATTTACGGCACTCAATCAAGAAACAGGAAATAGCGCATCCATTCTACTTCCCTCCTGTCTTGCCAGTGGCCCCGACATACTCTTTGTTGACAACATGCACTATTTTACTAGATGTTGCCATAGGATGCACGTGAGTTGCTGGAAAATCACAAACACAGAGATTAAGCGAGCTATTGCCACAAGACCACTACCATTGTCCTTGGGGACAGTTCCAATTCTTACCAGGTATGAAATCAGCAACGTCACCCTTTGATGGACCAGCCTTTGACATTTGAAGGGCCTGGCTTAGAGGGAGGATTGGCAGGTTTGGGCTTGGAACGTCCAGACGGCTCCCACAGAGAAATTTCTCCGGCATCCGCAACGGACACATTTCCCGGCAAACCGTCAGTGCTGGGAAACTCCCCCGGTTTTAGCGATTCACTAAAAACGAAAACTGGAGGATCAGGTATTACCAACCTGACAACATTAAACAAAAAATTGACATACTTTGCGACGGTTAATTTTTTCAATACTTTCAGGACACGTTTATAAAATTCCGATATATCTATATCACAACTGCCTTTAATTTTCTAATGCTGACTTTTGAAAGTTGGTTATCGAAGTTGGCAGTAATTCATTTGTTTTTTCCTCCAGTTTTGGCTTCCCCACCTCCTATCCCCCACCACCGAGAGTTTCCTACCACTGGCAAACCGTCGTCCTAACGTCCACTTGCGGGAACTGAAATGCTTTTCATTGACTCGATTAACCGATGACGGCGTATGTGGTCTGTCATCATAAATGATCCACGTTTAAATAGAGGAAGTAGAAGTATTTAATAGGTTAGGCATGTCAACCCGGGCTGAAAACTCACCGTAATTCAAGAGTGTAGCTTCTCTCCTGGGAACCACTACTGTTACCTCCCAACCCGATACAATTATAATTTTGTACATTACCAAATCATCCATTTCAAAATGACGCACTGTTTGTGCAGTTCTCCACAAACACTTAACACGGCTTCCCGCGCTAGGAACTCGTGTTTCATTTGTATGTGCCGACCCGAGTTGACCCGAACCCGAACACTCGACCCGAAGCTCGGTTCGGGGTTCGAGCCCACGCTTTCGCTCCGCTTTCGCCTCCGCTCTCGCTTGGCGTGGCTTACCCAAATATGACTGGGCATGGCAAACGTGCCTCCACGTGGTGAAACCCCCTGCGCGGGAGTCCCACTGTCAAACATATTCTCGAAAAGTGGAGTAATAAAATTTACGGAGTAGGCCCCAGAAGCCGGGCACCGGCCGCCGCCAGCGTATGAGCCCGCAGGCCGGACGCGTGGTTGCACCAGTTCGCACCATGGCTCCGTGGCGGCAGCTGACCCTCCTCGCGGGATTCGCTGCGCTTCGTAAGCAGCCACCTCGACTTAGTTCTCGGTTTCCGTGAAAAAGTGTTAATGACTGAATTACTTTAGTTCGATAGGAAAGATAGTGATCAGACTTGAACCATATACGCGCACACATACACAGTATAAATATTGTAAGCTTCTCATCCTTTTTGGGGGTTGTACGCCATCACTAGAGCATCATTTTGATCAAGGGCACTTGGGATCGGAAACTAATATTAAGGGACTTATAAGAAGTCAGAGGTCAATTAGAAACGCATGAGGTAGGCAAGCCATACGGCGTCCTTATCTGTCTGCCTGGTGGCCCCTTCCGCTAGCGCTGCTCTGGGCGGCGGATCTTCGGCGAACTAGTGCCATCATGGCGTCAAGGCGATGAGGAACGGTCCAATAGGGTATTTCGGAGAAGCTCAAACCGGAAGTGGAAAAGACGCGCATGAACAAGAAAAGCGGAAGCAGTATGAGGGTAACCGCAGTAGAGAGTATCTCCGCCACGGAGTCGGCCACGAGCCAACTCAAAATTTCAGGAAGCTTCGCTCTCGCTGACGACATGACACGACTCTTTAGTAGGGTCACACAGCGCAGCAGTATCCCGCGCGGCCCGAGGATCCAAATCTCCAGGTTGCGCGGAGGAAGTATGCGCTGTATGACCCTACCAAGTGGCGGAGATACTCTCTGCTGCGGTTACCCTCATACTGTTTCCGCTCTTCTTGTTCTTGCGCTTCTTCTCCACTTCCGGTTGGAGCTTCCCCAAAATACCCTATTTGCAATCATAATCCAGCATGTAAGAAACAAGATTTCTTTTAAATGACAGCGCGAGAAGATGCGCGATGTGCAATTAAATGTTATAAAAAGTATAAAGAGAACATAGTAGTGTATATGTAGTAGATAGTTCGGGATGTGGATGACCGGCATCGCCTGGGAACAGCGATGCGGATGGATTTGCAGAGGTCGAGGTTAGCCGGCCGCCGGCCTGCGCAACGCAACCTACGACCATATTGTTTTTCACATACCGAGCGGTAAGAATAATTGCTTTCAGAAATGGGTTCAGGAAGGCAGAGAGTCTTGCAGTATAACACAGATTATAAGCGCGCAGGATTTCTAAACGAAAGGGTGGCTTAAAGGAAATGGCCAGCGACAGTTTAACGGAGTTTTATGTACCTCAAACCAAGCGAGCGGTAGCAGGAGAGAAGGTTGTCAGTCGTAATGAGGCGCAACCGGGTAATGACCTCGGTAAACGCGGTTGTGAACGAGTTATCAGACGGAAAATACGCGACAGCGTGCCTCAACGGGCTATTTGGTTGAATTATCCTGTGTTCTACCGTTTCTGATTGCGTGGGTGCAGGTCCTACCGTTTTACTGAGTTACAGCCTGTTCACGGCTCTAAAGTACATCTTAAGCGCATATAATACTCGTAATATAATACATACTTTGTTTGGGTTGCCCGGCGCCTAAAAGCTAGGCAATTTCCAAAATGGTCATTCGTAAATATTAGGGTTGTGTGGGATGTCCTCAGTAGAACAGAGTATAAAAGTACAAAAGCGAGCGCCGCAGCGCAAGTCATCGCCCCCCCCCCCTCAAACGCTCACTGACTCATTTCTCATGTGAGTGTTCCCGGAGAACGAGCGGACCGATCCACGTGCGGTTTTCGTCATACGACGCGGACTGTTGGATATCAGGAGACGACTAATTGTCAAAAGTTACCCTGAAATGCGATAAACTTCTCGGAAGGGAGCGAGGACGAGTGGCAGATTTTTCCAAAGCGGGGCCGCAGCGTCCACATCCTTATAGGGGGCCGAGGCAAGGGTATTGTCGACTACGTGGCAGGGGAATAGGCTCGCGGCGGCGGGCGCGTGGCTGGACGACATTCGCTTGTGTTGCGCCCGTGTACCTGGCCACAAAAGAAAAGTTTGCGGGCGAAGCCGCAGGCGCAAGTCTTCATGCCGCTCTATAATGCCATTCCGATCAGAACTGACTCATATAGAGGTTTGGAGGATAGAACTGTGCGAGAAAAGATCGTTTTTATGAGAATAGCCTCCCCCCCCCCTCCCCCGCTTAAATGACTTCAAAGCCTCCCAAGAATTGCCAAAACGACCCCAGGTGCTGCTGCAAGTGCCGGTGGGCAAAACAGCCTTGGGTGGGAACTTGAACGGGAGGACAAACTGCTAAATGGCACAGTATTTCTAACCTGAACATGGGAACAAACCTCTACCTCCTAGGACCCCAGCAACAATAGCAATAACAACCCTATGTGCTGCTGCAGGTTCCGGTGGGCAAAACTGCTCTTTCTTCGACAGGGACTGGAACGGAGGGCAAACTGCTGAAAAGTGCATTATTTCAAACTTGTACATAGGAACCGAACCCGACTAAAAAAAATTCAAAAATTGACCCCAGGTGCCGGTGGGCATAACAGGGCTTTCTTGGGCCGGAACTGGAATGGGACTAATTGGTGGCAGATACGAACTTTCTCAAGATGCTCTTGCCCTGGCGACTGCGCTGAGCATCAAACCATTTCCGGTAAAAAAAAAAACGTTTTCGAAATTTACTTATGAATGGTTGAATTCCGAGATTTTGAAGTTTTAGGAACCTATAATGCCACACTGACTGTAATTTCCACAAAGTTCTCCCTACAATTGGGTTACAATGATCCTGTTCACGGCGATTTTCGACAATGTCCTTTACACAATGCGGTGGTTCAACCCTTCGAAATTGATGTTTTGGGACATCAGAGAGGCACCCTTGGGACTGCTGAAAATTTCAACTCTCTAGGTCAACTTGGAACGAAATAACAGGCTCTGCAGGAAGTGGGCCGCTAAATAAGGCCCCACGTGTAACTTTGCACGCATTGCTACAGATTCAATGGACAAGGATTCAATGGGAAAGGAAGATGTTTATTTAGACGCCTCTATGCCGTTTTTAACAACTCTCAGACCACTTTTGGAGAACCTTTACCAGCTGTACCAAAGACTGCTCTTGATCTAAACTACTTGCCAGAGAGTCCCATAAGAACAGTACATCACTAGTCAGAACGTTGTTGTCAATGATGTTGAGGGGGGGGGGGAATCCGCCGGATCCATCTTCAGCTTTCAGAGACATAATGAGGTCGAACACTATGAAGAAGATATTAAATGCTTCACGTATATGCTTATATCCCCCTCGGTCCTTCTCTGAGAAACGGTGCACTCCATCAGAACATTGATTATTTTTGGATTCATCAATGAGAAAATGTACTTGCAGTGTCTCTGGGTATGCAACCAATGTTTGTTATTTTTACTGTACGTTTTCCCTCTGCGCAAAAAGCCATTGAAAACTGAACCCCCTATGTGGTAAACCAACTGCCTAAAGTGCACGGATTCTAAAGAGTCTTAAGAGTTTTAGATCTTTTCAGGTACTCTATTTTCTTACCAGAATTGTTTTCCACCCCACGCATATGTCTTATTTAAAGAAATCAAAACTTTCCTGCATAATGTAAGGAGAAAATTATCAATGACCACATTTCCAACTCCTACCTCGCAGTCTTCAAGTGAAAAAAATTCGAGCGCCTGCCGCCCGTTGTCCTCGTTAACAGAACGATGAGTGTTGATAATACATTGGTTTTCACAGCTTGAAAATTTGAGTTTAGAAAAGTATAAAGTAAAAACGGAAAGGTCTATAATTTGAACCGGTGACCCGCCGCACGCCGAACCGGTTCATTAAACCGTGCGGCCAAGCCGACATTGTTCACGAGGTTACGTGTGGCCGACCATCACAAGCCACTGCCGGGGTGCGGTGCGCCAACCAAAAGTGCAGGGCGATGCGAATATGCAGCCAAGTTGGCGACAATAGGACGCCTCATTGAACTAGGGACGATTCTAAAATTAATGGGATATGATGTGATCACACACCCAATTCTGGACTGTAGGAGATTTGTTCACTGAGGTAGGTGATTAGTTCATGACTTGCACCAGGCTCTTCCAATGCTTTCATTAACTTCTCGCAGTAAGTGTTAACTATAGCTCTTAGGTCACCTATGACTTTCTCTTTTATCATTTCTTCAAGGGATTTCTTCACGAGTTGGTCCACAATCTTGACAAGATTTGGGATTGTGGGGGCTGTCGATGTAACGTCTAAAATAATTACATTACATTAATGCATGAAAAAGCAGTGAGTTACACACTAACTTATTTTTCAGTGGATTCTCTTTAAATTGCCAATTTAAAACATGAGCTCTCAGATGTTTATCGAGAGTCTTTTTGTTGGCTAGAGTTGAAGGACACTTCGGACATTTCAGCCTGCTTGGCCCAGACGATGCAGCTTTCGTTCCTTTTTCTTTTCGGTGCTTTGGCTTTGAAAGCGGATATATGGGTCGAGCAGGAGCCTGAAGAGCCTATGGTGGAGTTGCACGGGATGAAGAAGGCGGTCCAGCTGCAGGATGTGGTAGAGTAAGGGGTAGTACCCATATTACGCGACCTAATTTGGGAAGAGGGGGGGGGGGATCTAAAATACATGGAAAAGTTAGGTTATCACGTCATGGGGGGGGGGGGGGAGAGAAAGCGGCCCAAAATCGGTGACGTAATATGAGTACGCTCCCTAACTGCTGGAGACGGAGAAGCAGCCCTTGCTCTTCGACCAGGGGACTGGGGGTTCACTCTAATGGCACAGCTGAGTTCGCACGAGCCTTGGGAATCAGAATTAAGAACAAGTTTCGGAACAAGACGGATAAACCTACGACTGCATCAGTCACAGACAAAGTCAAAGGAGTGCCTGGTATCCTTCCCGACCAGTATTGCCCATCTCTCAGTAAAGTGCTCCCCCCAAACCAGCAAAAGAAAAAGAAGAATAGTTTAAAAGTGATGCATGAGGAGGACCAGGAATTGTGGGATTGGGAGAAGGCTTCAAAGTTAATGGAGGAAACATTTGATATTGTGGATGGCACACATAAGGTAGTAAACTCAAGTTTTTAAGGAAGACGAACCTCAGGTAACAGACGGCAGCCGCCAGTCTCCCGCCTCTTACTCTCAGACCCGCCCCGCACACCCCGGCACCCATCACGCTCATCACTCCTGATCGAAGCGTGCGGCGTGCGACGCATCAGTGGATGCTACGTTTGTAGATTGTCTCCTCAGACCGCAAGCCAGTTCGGCAGTCATCTGTCGTTCATCATCTACAGTATTTTGTACTAAAAGCCCAGCGAAGCAACCAGTTGTGCCAGCAATCTCCGTTGAATCACCTAGTCAGATTGTTGATGCTTCTGATCTGGTATCAGGTGAATATTACACTGTCAATGAAGGAGGTAGCGGAGGTAGCTCAATTAACGTTGCCATAAAAAAATTTGAAAAAGAAAAAAAAAGGTTGCAGAGAAGGCAGTAAAAATACTCCTGTGTGAGTGGCCCTTCCTAAAGCGGTGCATGAATGTGCACCACATGAGACTGACAGGGCTCAACTTAGAAGAGCGTCTACAGAAATGCGTGGAAAACAGTTCTGTGGATTTTCTCATGCACTTCTTGCAAAGTGGTTCGACCTGCAACACAACAAATGTAATTTTAAGGCTAAATTTTGGTGCGTCCATTTTCCTTCCACAAAATTTTTGGTTGCTATTCAGATGTTAGCTAAATGTTCCCACCTGCAAATTCCGACAGGGCAATCCGACAGGAATGTGATTTCCTATCGGAGTTCATTCTCCGATCGGAATTAGGCCGTTTTCCTATCGGTGATCATCCTCCGACAGGAAGGCAAACCGATAGGAATAAAAACCGATCGGTCAAAACGGAGTCCTAGGTGGGATTTGAACCACCAACCTTTTCCTTCTTGGTCCAACTCCTTACTTACTAGGCTACCTGGTTATCTGCTGAGAGTCAGATTGGGGAGCCATGAGTATGTCCCGATAGGTCCTGTAACCGATCGGTTTTCTGTCCTATAGGATATTCGATCTCCTATCGGAATCTGGACTTAGAGCAATTTTAGTTAAACGTCTCCTGTCGGAAGCAGGACTTGCATAATTTTTAGTTCAACGTCTCCTGACGGAATATTTCAGGCTGCACACACTGTCTTATCATACTTTCTAAGTATCAGTTTACATTAGGAATGGTTGTCATTTGCACCTACATTCAACCTTTCTCGGATTTCGAACGAACGAAATGTAACCCAGCTGCAAATTCCGATAAGGATTTTTAGCTCAGATCACTTAAGTTTTTGCGCAACACAAGAAAATTGAACATTCGTCTAGCTAAGCGGTTAATGACTTAGACCTGTGATCGTATGGCGACGATCCATCAAACACAGTACGTAGCCAGTGAAGGCAACAACGCGCATGGTAGTAAACATATTCCTCTGTTATGTCGCCAGACCTGGTGACCGACAGGCCCTGGATACCACCGATCGGTCCTGAGGTCACGCCTGTCGGCGATGACCGTGTTATACCGATAGGTGACAGAGCGAACCCGTCGGTCACCAAAAGGGCCCTGTCGGTTGAAGCAGAGCCGCCGACACAGTAAATGCGCGGCTCCGTTTTGGGTCGGGAACGAAAAGAGGTCCATTGGCGACCTTTTCTATTTATGCATTTTCGTGGCAACTGTCACCCGTGGGAAACTATCAGTGACCATATATGAATTGTGTTAGGCTACCCCACCACAGCTACCATGCTCGGAGCAACCCCAAGACTCCGCAAGCGTCTCAATTAATCAGTTCGGTTTTGGGTCGCCATGGACCTATTTTCGTTCCCGACCCAAAACGGAGCCGCGCTTTTACTGGGCAGGTGCGCAGGGTGAACCGGTCGGTGCCTGGTAGGACCTGTCGAAAGGGCCGTTGGCGCCGATGGGTTCTGGACCAATTCCGATCGGCGGGATAAATTTCCTGCCAGATCATATAGGATTCCTGTAGGGTCATACGCCATTCCTGTAGGATCACACGCCATTCCTGTCGGATCTTACGCCATTCCTGTCGGTAACAACAAAATTCCTATAGGAACCTTATCGGAATTTGCAGCTGGGAATTGGCTTTAAGAAGGACATCAAAAATCTATTGAGGTAAGAAAGAGTACATGCAGTGTGGGTGTGGGTTAGTAATAATACTTAAAGGTTTCTTTTTTGTAAAAGCTTTCATGTTACTGCAGCCAACAACACAACGTCATGAACTTGCAACCAGAGGAGATTTACGTGAATAAAGTTGGCCAAGACTCTTGGCCAAGACTTTTTCTTGACTTTTTCCAAAATCAGGTGTGACAAAAACTCAACACGTTTTCTAGATGCAGTTTCAAGCGTGACAAAAATTCCTTGACCTTGTTAAGAGTGACAAAAAATTCCTAGACCCTTTCAAGAGTGACAAAAATTCCAAGACCCTTTTTAAAAGAGTGACAAAAATTTCCTAGACCATTTCAAGAGTATGACAAAAATTCCTAGAGCATTCCAAGCGTGTGACAAAAATTCCCCGACACTATTAAGACCCTTCCAAGCATGTGTCGAAAATTCCTAGACCCTTCAAGGAGTGTGACCTAAATTCCTAGACCCTTTCAAGAGTATGACAATAATTCTCCGACCCTTCCAAGAGTGTGACAAAAATTCCTAGACACTTCCAAGCGTATGACAAGAATTCTCCGACCCCTTCAAGAGTGTGACAAAACACTGGTGTAAATGTTATCAGAAGTTGGTATCAGAAAAACATTGTCAGAGTCATTTCTGACACTTTTTGGTGCACCTCTGATATTTTTGTTTTTCCTGATAACCCTCTCTTTCTGATAGACGTGTTCTGATGCCTGTAGTTCTGATGCCTGTGTTTCTGATAACTTTCTTCTGATATACAGTTGTTATTTCTACTTAAGTTGGACGATGTGCTGTCCTCAAATTCGACTTCCGGGGGCTCAAAACTGCGTCCGAGCCGATTTTGTGGTCAAAATTGACCTATCTCTCAATGCGTCTGGAATATGTTTAGATATAGCCCAAAACCAAAAGTATTTAAAACAGCCTACTAAAATCACTCCAAGATGCCTCAAACCAAATTTTAACTCGATATCGTCAAAAGTATGGAAGATATGGCCATCGAAATTCGAGACTGAAAATTTATCAGAAGTTTCAGATGGTCTGATACATTTTTCCTGATTATTTTACGGGTCATCAGAAACTGCGAGTGGTCTGATAACTTTTATTCTGATAACAATGAAAACCATCAGGAAAATTTCGAAATTCTGATAACTTTTCTCTGATAACTCAATTTTATCAGAAAAACACCCAAACTATCAGAAAAAGAGAAAGTTATCAGAAAAGTGGAGACGTTATCAGAGATTTTCTGATAGCATTTACACCAGTGAAACTCCTAAACTCTTCAAAGAGTGTAACATAATTTCCTAGACCACGTCATAGTATAAGCCGGTCCGCTGGTCAGCCGGGTGGGTCGGTGCCTGGCCGCCGCAGCGGGGCGCGGGGCTGGCCGGGGCGTGGTAGTACCGTGCGCCCGCTGAGTATCGCCGCGCGTAGGTGGGCGGGGGCCGATGTCGCGTGCCGCGCCGTGATGTAGCGTGGCGGAGCGTGACCGCCTCGGCGGCCGCGTCGTCAGACCTCGGAGCCGCCCGGGTGAGCGGGGGCTGCGTGTCCGGATACCGCCCGATGGTGGGTGCAGAGGAGGTCGAGTGAGATCCGATGCTGAGGTTATGATGAAGATCCGAAGACTCACACAGCAGTGGAGTACCTGGTATATTTCACGGAGCCCCACGTTGGCTCCCGTCAATCGTGTACGTAGGCGTCGACGGTCAGCGGTTCCGTCCGTCACGCGTATAAACCCAATACTACGCCATGGGCCTGTCGGCCGCCCCTATATACTAGCTCCTTATCTCCCTTATAGTACTTATGCCCTCCCCTAAAGTCAGCCCCCTTAGCGCCCCCCTGCCCTACGGAGCAGGTGCTCAATGCGGCTCTGCACTGGGCCATCGCCCGCCGCGTGCTGACCGAGGCGTTTTTCATATATGGGCATACCGACCATGATAAGTTGCTTACCTCACGGGCGCGTCCAACCGCCCGCCTATGCCCTAATTTAGGTGTCTGTATAGTGGCCTAGCTACCGCGTGCGCCGCACGACGCGAAGTAGTACGGCGTCCCCAAATTCCAGACTCATATATCGCCTATGGTGCGGGCGCTGTCGCGGCGCCCCCTCGTGCGCTCATGGGGGAAACGCGTCTCTGCGTGCGGCCACGATAGGCTGCCTACCTCCCGGGCCCATACCCAGACGGGCCCGCCCGTCTGACAACCCTTTCAAGAGTGCACTCTTCCAGGCGTGTGACAAAAAATTCCCCGACTGGAAAAAGTCGGGGAATCTTTGTCACACTCTTGAAAGGGTCGGGATATTTGTCATACACTTGGAAGGGTCTGGGATTTTTGTCACACTCGTGAAATGGTCAGGGAATTTTTGTCACACTCTTAAAAGGGTCGGGGAATTCCTGTCACACGATTGGAAGGGTCTAGGAATTTTTGTCACACTCTTAAAACGGTCTAGGAATTTTTGTCATACTCTTAAAAGGGTCTAGGAATGTGTCACACTCTTAAACGCGTCGGGAAATTTTTGTCACACTCTGGAAAGTGTCTGGGAATTTCTGTCACACGTTCAAAAAGTCTAGGAATTTTTGTCACACTCTTATAAAGTGTCGGGGTTGCCGGCCATTCCTCATTCAGGCGTCGCATGTGTATACTACGAACCAGTGATAGACTTCGTCCAGGAGGTGAACATGCTTGACAGTTACTGGGAGTGCCAGTCCGACAACTCTGATCCGAAATGTGTAGGCGTGAACGACTGCCAGAAGAGTGACGACCCGCAGAGCTCCTGCTTACGTAAGTCAGATGGCACTGTTGTATTGGCACAGAGGAGTTTAACTCTTGGTCTTGGAAAGGCAATGAAGAAACGTTGCATTGCAAAAAAACAGCTGTTCGCCTCGTGACCTGTATCGTTTGCAATTTACAGTCATTTTGCTCAGAGTGTTTGCACAGTGACCAAATTGTTTGTAAGGTTATCAAGGCAAGTAGTATAACTCTCCTAGTGTAAATGTGATCAGAACCCTTTACAACCGGAAAAAAATACGGTGAGGAAATTTTTCTGATACAAACTCGCGCACCTTTTCTGACCGTGCTGGAAAAACCATCAGGAACTTTCTAATTGTTTCTCTGCTTCCTGATCGTATTTTGTAATCATGGTCGCAATGCTCCAGATCGTATTTTCTAGTCTTTTTTCTCATATAACAAGGGATCCTTCCGACATGTGCGAAACATCACCTCAGGAGGTTAAACTCGAGTTCTACACTAGTGTAAGTGAGATCAGGAAACTTACGGATCGTAGTTCTTACTGACCGTATGTTGTACCATCAGTAAAAGGCACAACGATCAGCGAAGTAACGATCAGTCACGTTACCAATACAAATTCGCGCACCTCTGATCGTATGCATCCTGATGGTACTCCCCTGATCGTGTGTATTCTGATCGTATGTATCCTGGTCGTGTGCTCCCTGATCGTGTTTATCGTGATGGTGTGCTTCCTCATCGTATGCACCCTGATGGTACCACTCCTGATCATATGTATCCCGGATAGTGTTTTTTCTCATAAAACAAGGGATCCTGCCGACATGCAAAGTATCACTTCAGGGTGATTCCCAGAATACGGGTCACTTTGGACCAATTTTTTTTTTTTTTTAAATAAAAGTCGTCTTTTGTCATGAAACGCCGAGAAACCGTCTTTTTGGTCGATTCTGGACGCTCTATTCTCCTGGGGAGGCAAAAATGTCATTTCCCCACCAATTTGATCAAAAAAGCAACGGAGTTCACAATTTTCGAAAATGATCTTTCGCTGTTCCTCGTAAACGCGATGAGATTGGGTGATACTTTCTCTTGGGCGACAGTCGGGCATCGTAAGACAACTTTTGCGCCAGTAGCGACTTTTTTTTGGAATCACTGCTAACAGTGCAGTCGCGATACGGTGTTCACAAGCAATTTTCTTACTCTCCAGTTTTCAGCTATAAATGGTATTGTGTGACCCTGTGGTACATATTCTAAAAAATGTTCGCATTGCCAACATTTACTTACTCATGGGTCGTGAAAATAGGCTCAACTCGAGTTTTCCATACGCAGTCATTCACTTGCAAGAAGGACCGATAGTGAACTCCGTAGATAATCTCAAAAAGTAGTGATACCGACTTTGCACGCGTGCCACACGACTGTGGTAAAATCCGAGTTGGTCTTCGGGTGTACTAAGACGTAGCTATGACTTCTGGGTATCAAACGACACCACACTTGGCTCAGTTGGTCACCCTTACACCCGTGAAATCGGCGGTGATTTCAGTGAACTTAGAAAATGAGAAGGGTACGGAGTTCACATGTCGACCCTTTCGGACACTCTACAAGTGCAATGGGGTGAGCCAGCAAAAAAATTGCAGCGTGACCATGTAATTGGAGTAATAACTGACTATTAAGAGTTTTTTCGGGAACCGCAAGTCAAAAAGGTATCGCCTTGGAAGCCGTAGACCCGAAAGTGACCCGTATTCTGGGAATCACCCTTCAAGAAGTCAAAATCGAGTTCTATCCGAATCCGAGGTCGGTTTGGAGATATCACCTACCGTTCTCGAGTTGCCAGAAAAATGCTCTCGGATTTTAGTGAAATTAAAATGACCCTAGTAAATTCTTGAATTGATGCCAGATACCAAGTTTCAAGTAAAATTCCTACTACTCTTTGAGAAATAGCTGTTTGAAAACTCGACCATTTTTTTGTCCGATCGCATATTCTGATCGTTAATTTTACCGATAGTATCATTCTGATCGTATTTGTGAACGATCAGAAGATCCTTATCGTTTCTTAATACGATCAGGAAATTTCTGATCGTTTTTGGATACGATCAGGAAATTTCTGATCGTTTTCGGATACGATCAGGAAAATACTGATCATTATTGGATGCGATCAGGAAATTTCTGATCGTTATTGGATACGATTAGGATTTCCTGATCGTTTTTGGATGTGATCACGACATTCCTGATCGTTTTTGTAATAAACGATCAGGATTTCCGAAATACGATAAGTAAATCCTGATCTGATTTACACTAGTGTATGTAAATCTGATGTCGGTTTTGCGACATCACCTGCCATTGTCGAGATGCCAGAAAAAAAAGGCTGATTTTAGTGAAATTAAAATGGCCCCAGTAAATTCTTGAATTAATGCGAAGTAAAAATTCCTACTACTTTTTGAGAAATAGCTGCCTGAAAACCTGATCGTTTTTATGTCTGATCGCATGTTCTGATCGTTAATATTACCGATAGTATCGTTCAGATCGTATCTGTGAACGATCAGAAAATCCTGATCGTTTTTGGATACGATCAGGAAATTTCTGGTCGTTTTCGAATACGGTCAACAAAATACTGATCGTTATTTGATACGATGAGGACATTCCTGATCGTTTCCGTAATAAAAATCCGGATTTCCGAAATACGATCAGTATATCCTGATCAGATTTACACTAGTGTGACCCAAAGTATCGGTTTGCCTACCTTCAAGGGGCAAGCAACCAGGGTACCGCTTTCTTATCATCCAGAGTGTGCGTACCCACTAGGGGCGTAGTATTTTTGTGTTTTACTTTTCAGGGATTAATCTTGCCGGCGCTGTCTTATTTCGGTGCGCGTGCTTATCGTTGTGTGCTCGCCCGTGCTCGCCTCTCGCCCATCTCACTGCGGCGTGGTGTTGGTTGCATATCAATCAGGGGGTTCATGAAGGAAAAACACAGGGTAACGTTTTTACATTTTAAAGTTTGGCTTTTCATTACAAGTTAATTACGTATTTTCACATTTGTAGCAATCGTACGATACATGTTAACAATCCTATCGTTATTTTCACAATTAGTAGAGTTTTTCTGAACAAAATAATTCATGGGATATCGAATGAGCCATGTACAGGAAGTACATTACACAATACTGTCCACACACCGTGGAGTCTACTCTTTCCTGTTCGCCTCTTCAATCGGCACCGATGTAGATTGCTTGCCAATGTGATCTTGGTTTTGTTATAGGATCAGTGTTGACAATGAATAATGCCGGTTTCTTGTGAATAGTGTGTGGGAGGATGTTAGCATATAGTCCGGTAAAGTGAGGTCTTGCGTGTGGATCATGTTTGAATGCTATCTAGGATGTGTACGTCCCTACTAAACGCTGACGTCTACCACTACGTTCCGAGTTTTGTCGATTTCAATTACGTTATTAAATTCTGAGAAAACAACACAATTCACTGCTGCGGTCAGAGGTGCCGCAAACCTGACTTCCAGTCTCACAATGCACTGTAAGTTCCACTCAAGGGTAAATCCACTCTGAATTTTCAGAATGTCTTTAGAGTTGCATACTTCCTTTCAGAGGTTTAGAGTGACTTCCACAGGTCCAGAGTCTGTGACAGCTTCAGAATCTCTCCCAGAGCTGAGTCTAAGTATAATGTGAAATACGGCGACGTTTGAGGTTATGTTTACTCCCCGTGTTTCTGAATTTGTTATTTTGATATTTGGTGTTCAAGAAGGGTGCCAAACGTTTTTAAAAAAATGAACCACTCTGACACGATATTACGGTATGAAAACGCTTATTTGATCGTTTTGACGATTTTCGCAACGGGTCGTTCTGAAACGCTTCTAGAAGGCGGCCATCCTTCGGACCCGAGGCCGGCCGAATCCAGGCGGCGAAGCGAAAAGCGCGCGGGATTCGAAGAAGGACCACCGCACTGACCCAAGTGAAACTTATAGCTGCCATACATTCAACCTTCCTCATTCGAACGGTATCTCGGTTTTTCCGGAATTTTGAGTCGTTTAAGAGAAAATGGGCCGCATATTACGGCATGTAGCTCTGGAAGGCGGGCTCGTTGCTCCTCCATAGCCACTTATACTCCATGAAGGTAGATACCGGTACCCTAGTTGCGTGCCCCTGAAAGGTAAGGAAACCGATGCGTGGAGCCGGTTATACTACTTATACTACTAAAGCATTCAAGTTATTACGAAGAATGTGTGTAGCCATGATAAACGATTATATCAGAAGCGAGGCGTCCACAACTCGAGGCAATCAGTGTACACATTTCCACACAATCAAACACAATCATCAATTAAAAATCCTAAAAACTGCATTAGAATGAGGCCTGGGCTTCATTTAAGGGCTAAAAACGGCCATAAAGGGCTCTTACCAGTCTGAAATTTCAAATTTTGTGATCGACACAATCAACACAATCAGTGTACACTTCGGAGCAGAGTTGTGGACCCCTCGATCAGAAGGTCAACAACAATAACGCCTAGGAATTATATTACTCGAGGAGTCGCACAGCTTCGAAATCCCAAATATGCTCAAATATCAACTAAGCTGTTATCAGTTCGGGTCGGACGAGGTAAGCAGTTGTAGATAAGTCGAGATTCTCCCAAAGCAATTACAGAGCACCATCAGAATGTCTCATTTCACTCTAAAGTGCACCTAACAATGCTGCTCCCAAATCGTTTTCACCCCACGTGCAAAATGCTACAAATCATATAGCGGGGTACGAAAATTATTTTATTTTTCGTAATTTGTCCACCCTTTGTCATTTGCAGTCGATTTCGCAAAGAAAGACTTGGAGCCAGGTGAAAGTACATACGTAACGATTGTGTACAAGTCCATCTTTCGTGGAATCACCTTCCTATTTTGCGGCAACAACAAGTGCGCAGCCTTGGAAATCACGGGCTTCTGCGATGGTTATCTGATTTACCGCATTATGTCTAGATGCGAGAACACCCAGCTAAATTATTCCTGTGCACAGGAAGACGAAGACTTTGATGTAAGACACCGTCCCATCCTACCTGTAAACTCTATTCTTTACACCCTCGAAACTACTTGCTTGATTTCAGCACATTTTGATGCTTGTGGGATTTTCGTAAAGTAGTTCGCCCGCTTTGGGTCATCGTCAAGGGAGGCACAGGAGTTTTTTTTTGTTTTTGTTTTTTAATTATTTACGTTATCAGGAAGACAAAAAACCGCTGGCAGTCTTTTATAGCGGTCCACCTTTGGAGAGCCTGTCATTTCGTTTCAAGTAGACCCAGAACGTTCTCAAAGGCCCAAAAACAGCAACTTTGTCGACTCATTCTAAGGACTTGAATCACCCCCTGATATGGGATATGGTCGAAAGCCTGAAGGGGTTTACTTAAACCCATGTGTAGGGCGAAAGTTGGCAATATTACAGTCAGTGTGGCATTTTGGGTCGCTGAGACTGCCAAATCACGAATTTCAACCCTCTCCGACCATCTCTTCATTTTGAAGGGGGTAAGGGGTATCTTTTGAAGAAGGGGTAGAACGGTTCCGAAAATTGATTGGCAGCGGTAGCGATGGACTCTGGGTTGCGCTGCGACTCAGATCAAATCCTTAACAGTGCCGGGGCCCCCCGGAAGGGCGAGGACCACACTTGAGAAGAAGGTTTAGTTGGGGGGAGTACATGCGTACGAAGCGAAACAGCAGGCAAGCAAGCAACCAAGAAGCCCTCGCGTATAGCTAACACCACCTAGATGTCGCCCTCGACGTCGTTGCCCTCCTCCTCCTGGGGCTCGAGGAAGAAGGCCCGCCGCAGGTACAAGGATGCTGCCGCCTTGGATTGCAGCAGCCGCCTTCAGCCTTCCTCCGGCCGTAGGAAGCGCAGCAGGTCACTCTTGAGCGAGTCGTTGAAAATGTAGCAAGGCCGGCCTCACTTCAGCCATCCTAGCCCCAGGTGGTAGGCGCGCTTATAGCCCAGTAAAGTTAGGTTTTGAATCGGAAAAATATCTGAACTAGCTAAAAATTGGTACACTAGTGCAGTTTAGTGTGCTGAACACGAATAATTTTCCTCCGCGCTTCTAGACCGTGTGCGTCACGAGTTATTGAACGCTGGGCGCTGGGGTGGGGGAAGAAGCGGGACCCCGCGCGGCAGCAGCGGTGGGACGGTGCAGCACCTCCACTTCGACTGGCGTAGCTCGAGAACGGGTTATCGGAGTGAAAAAGTGGATAAACAGCTCCGGAAAGCCAAAGAATCAGCGCACAATGTTTACTTGGAGTCATTTCCTACATTTCCTGCTCGTTTTCGAGTAATCATGTGGTAACGGATGTACAAGTTGGTGTCTAAGTAAATCTAATTTTTAGACATGACGCCGGCATTTTTCACTAATGTTGAACTGTGGAGTTGTTTCCTACACTATTACAAACCGTTAGACACCTCTCGCACGAAATTTGGACCACTAAGAGCTGAGTAAGAGCCGACTGTTCAATAAAGGCGACTTAGGCCCTCCCTTTAGCGTTCAATAACTCCCGACGCACACGGTCCAGAAGCGCCGAGGAAAATTCTTCGTGTTCAGCACACAAAACTGCACTAGTGTACCAATATTCAGCTAGTTCAGATTTTTTCCCCACTTGTAGTTCCATTTTGACTAACTTTACTGGGCTAAGGATATGAGCCTGTGGCCTGCGGGCCCGACACACTTCTCTCCAGAGAGGACTCGCCA